>AP027106.1:27840127-28511377 GCA_028142955.1 Pinctada fucata
CTTACCTACCTCCAAGAACATTGTCATCACACCAGCGGACAAAGCCTCAAATAATTGCACATTTACTTGCAAAAAGTACTATTTCGACAGTCTAGTTAAAGAGTTGGGTTTAAATTCGACACCTGGAAATCCCACTTACACCCCAACAAACCTTTCTGCCTCTGAAATAATAGATAACCAGAAATCAGCTCTTGCTTCCTTTGGCTCCAACACTAACAAATTAGATTTAGATTTACCATACTTATACTGCATACCTAAAATGCATAAGAATCCGTACAATCAACGTTTCATCGCTGGTTCCTCCAAATGTTCTACCAAATCTGTATCGATCTTACTCACCAAAGTTTTATCTGAAATCAAATCTGGGCTTCAAAAATATTGTTCGACAGTATATTCTCGCAGTGGAATCAACGAGATGTGGAAATTAAAGAATTCGAAGGAACTTTTAGAACATCTGAAATCCAGTCATTTTAGTAGAGTCCATTCGATCAAAGCCTTCGATTTTTCGACACTTTACACTACAATTCCACATTCTAAATTGAAAGAGACTCGCAAAAATTATAAGTAATGCGTTTACAAGTAAGAACGGTAATCGCAAATACATATTTATAGTTGTTAACTATGACAAAACCTACTTTGTAAAAGAAAAGTCAGATTCTGAAAATTAGTACAATGAAATAGATACTATTCAGATGTTAAACTTTCTGATCGACAACATTTTTGTGGTGTTTAGAGGCAAGGTCTTCCAGCAAATTGTCGGAATTCCAATGGGGACCAATTGTGCCCCACTCCTTTTCGATATTTCCTTTTACTCATACGAAGCTGAATTCATTCAATCTTTGGTCTCCGAAGGGAAAAGATACTTAGCTTCTGACTTCAACTTCACTTACAGATACATAGACGATGTGTTATCCATCAATTATCCAAAATTCGCGGATTACCTGAGCAGTATCTATCCTTCGGAGCTTGAAGTCAAAGAAACTACAGAGACAAATAATTCAGCATCCTATTTGGACATAATGTTTTCCTACGACACTGATGGTCACATGAACACCTCACTCTATGACAAACGTGACGACTTCAATTTCAGTATTAAAAACTTTCCTTTTCTGAGTAGCAACATCCCGTCATCGCCTGCTTATGGCGTGTTCATATCTCAGTTGATACGCTATGCCAGAGCAAGTACCAAATATACGGATTTTGTTCTGAGAGCTAGGCGTCTTTCAGTTAAGCTTCTCAGTCAGGGATATGTTTGTGACCGACTAACATCGTCACTGAGGAAGTTCTACGGTCGATATGGGGAACTCGTCATACACTATGATGTCCCACTCTCCAGAATGGTGGATGATATTCTGTCATAGACCATTTGAACCATCCAACCAAAGATTGTACTTTGTCTTCCGAAATGGAAGTAACCGGATGTGACAGTTCTACCGAATTGAAGCGGCGGGTGTTGCATGCAAGCAGGAGATGCTTACTCTTCCTGGGCACCTGGTCTCACTCCCATATCGGGAGTTCGCTTCTTTTCACGTGATGGAGGTTTTTGTTTATTTGCTTTGGTTCCTGTTTTATCCTGATTTTGTATGCTTTCGGTTTCTGATTTTCTGAATTATCGATTTTGTAATGTATACAGGAATATGGTTATTATCCATATTTGTCATTATAACTAAGATTTCTACAACGTGGGTCCTGTAGCATCATATACCACCAATTCTGCTACGTCTTTTGGTACGTTTTTGAACATAATAATTTTCATACCTCTTGGCCATATTATATTGTTTAGACAGAGGATCACTGACGAGGGTTTAGTACCCGAAACTTGCATGTCTGGTCCAAGCTGTAATTTATCAGGTTTGAAATGATGCTATTGAAAATAAAGACGTTTAACATGGAAGGAGTTTTGCAGAGTTTGACATTTGTCCATATTTTTGAAGGGCAAGTGTCCCAAAATGCAACTGTAACAACAGCAGTAATTTTAGATGTAGTCAGGTCTTTACAAACACAGAACCCCCGATAGATTCTATTCATTTATTGTCTGATAATGCAGGCTGCTACAAGAGCTCTGAAACCATTTCCTCAATTTTTCATCATTGTAAGTCTGTTGCTTCCTATGACTTTTGTGAGCCCAGGATGACAAGAGAACCTTTGACAGAACAGCTGCAGCCTTAAAGTCCAGTATAAGGTGTTACGTGAAATGAATGAGGGGAATGTTGTTGTAACAGCTGTACAAATGAAGAATGTAAGAATTTTTATTAAGAAAGATCCCTTTATCTCATTTGAAAAAAAGAGAACAAAAGCAAATTTGAGGATGAGAAATAAATGAAAAAAAAATACCGGCGTTGCCGGTAGGGGACTAACAAGAGGCCCAAGAGGGCCCCATCACTCACCTGAGATGCAGACAAAATAAATGATAGTGGACAATTTGGTGGAGGTACTTGAGTATTTGCTTCCTGTAAGGTTTCATGAAATTCTATGCAGCGGTTGCAGAGAAGTTGAAAATGCATCACCCAATCAAAGCCCTTAGCAGCCATATCTGTTGACCGATCACAACAAAAAAAACAAAAATTTCGTGGAGGACCTTGAATATTTGCTTCCTGTAAGGTTACATGAAATTCTGTGCATCGGTTCCAGAGGAGAAGTCGAAATTGCATCAGCCAATTAGAGGCCTTGGCAGCCATATTTGTTGAATGAGTGGCACAAAAAAAACCCAGAATCTTGGTAAAGGACCTTAAGTTTTTACTTCTAGTAAGGTTTTATAAAATTCTGTGCTACGGTTGAAGAAGAGATGTCGGAAATGTGTCAGCCAATCAGATTACTCGACCGCCATATAGGTATCACTTTGTCTGACGTCCGTCTGTCTGGTATTAATACGTTCACATATTTGGCTGTAAGTTACTTGATATACATTAGACATCTTTCAAATTTGCAGGGATGGTAAAGCATGATTAGACCCAGCAACCAATGTAGGTCGAGGTCCCTATGAGACTCACCATCCAATGGAGATCAAGGTCACTTTCAAGGTCAAGGTCATATATTAAGTGTCAAACATGCAACAGGCGACTTAACTTTTCTTGA
Organism: Pinctada fucata; assembly: GCA_028142955.1. Classification (NCBI taxonomy): domain Eukaryota; kingdom Metazoa; phylum Mollusca; class Bivalvia; order Pterioida; family Pteriidae; genus Pinctada; species Pinctada fucata. The sequence goes on from AP027106.1 coordinate 27,843,203, forward strand.
ACAGTTTAATTTTTTCACTTCCTTGGAAAAAGAAAACAACTAATGACTATGTCTAGGAGTTATATGTTCAATACTAATGCAAACATTTACATGTATTTTTTATTCAAAGGCTATCGAGAAAATGAGAAGAAATGTCCATTACAAAGTGAAAGTCGTTGAGTTGGCCATGAGTGAGGATCCTCGTCAAAAAATGTCCCCCATCCCAAGTATATCATCCTACAACAACGTATGGAAACACTACGGTATTGAAGTAAGTAAGGATGAAATATCTATTTAATATCATTAGCCTGTGAAGGAAAATCTTGCCCCCCCCCCCTTCCATCCTCATCAGTCGTCAAAGATTAGGCTGCTGTGTTTTTGTCAGTTGTGAAAGAACTGTAATCGGCAGAATGTAAAATTTGGTATTGCTATAGAACTTGAGTAGAGGATCTGAAAGGAAGTACTGACTTTGACCTTTGTGGTTTAACCATGACCATGCACGTTTCGGGTACCAAACCCTCGTCAGTGATCCTCAGTGATGAGAATTATTATGTCCAAAAATGTACCAAAAGACGTAGCAGAATGGGTGGGATATGATGCTACAAGACCCACGTTTCAGAAATTTAAAGAAATTTTGTAGCAGAAAATTTCATATGCGTTGAAGAGATAGACGATCAACCGAAGTTGATTGAACTTGGCTACATGTGCCCTCGGGGACTCTTGGTCTACCAGTAGTGACACTCACCAAGTAGTTCAAATGTGAAACGTCTTCAAATTCAATAGCATCATAAAGACCTGATAAGTTTACAGCATGGACCAGACATGCACGTTTCGGGTACTGAACTCTCGTCAGTGATCCTCAGTCTAAACAATGTAAAATGGCCAAGAGGTATGAAAATTATTTATCCAAAAATGTACCAAAAGACGTAGCAGAATGGATGGGATATAATGCTACAGGAGTTACGTTTTAGAAATTTTTAGAAAAAAAAATCAGATATGAAAGGTCGTATCTAACTATCTAATAATATCTTATGCAAGCTCCCTATAATGAAATAATATACTCAGTTGCGGTTAATGCACGAAATCATAACTCACAGAATACAACGTACTTTCTCAATGACGAACTACAAAAAGTGTACAAATCGATAACGTAAAAAATCAGACTGATTGAGGTACATTGCTGGTATATTTAGTGAGAAATACAAATCAATGAATGTTTAAAAATGTTAATTAAACACATTAAAAATTTTTCATCTAATTTGTAAATATATGTAGAATTTTCTCACCATTCATGCCTTTTTCCCCACCTACAAATCACACGTGTTCATCTGTTTAGTAGTTATGAAAGGTCGTATGTACCACTTACGACCGTTCATACTTTATTTTTCGGCCTCTTTTAATCTTAAAAGGTCATTTATTTAAACACTAACGACCTTTCATATCAAAAGAGGTCAGATACGACCAAATTTTATTCCTTTGTTACCATGGATACGAGTAGGTTATGACATTGATGTCAAATGATAAAGATGGAAAATATAACGTGCTTTATGAATCCGGTAAAAAGTCAGTTTGGTCGTGTCACTTACGACCTTTCATTTCTGCATCGTCGATACAGCTACAAGTCCCTCCCCTCTGTTGTCCGGCTTCAAACTGTCTGGCTGGCCCATCGCCACTGCAGATGCGTAGCACGTCATAAACTGGGAAGTGGTATGTTGAATTCAAAATGAGTGCATCAATTTGAAGAATATCTGTGACACGGTCGTCTTTGTATGATAGTTGATCTTTGTTGCTACTTTTTGACTGTTCGAGAATATACATATGAGAACGCTCTACGAGACTCGGAACATCAGGCAGGTTCGGACTTTGTGCTGAATATTCGTCATTTGTGAGAAATACCATAGGATCATAGATAGTTGACACCATGAAACAAAAGTATCTGAATGATCGTGCCACAGCTTCAAGTGTCGTGCATGCACGGATCCAGCATTTTTGGTCAGGGGGGTCCAAAATTTTAGGAAGTCTACCTATCATGTAGGTACATATATATCGGTGCACATGATGGGGAGGGGGGGGGGGGCAATTCTGAGGGGGGGAATGGTAAACTTTCCTTTTACGTTTATTTTTATGAAGAATTGGCGAGCGTAGTGAGCCTGACATTTTTTAATATATGAAAGTCTTGATTCGATCGAGATGATTATTTATAACATTGAATATTTAACTCCTTATATCGGTGAGCGCAGCGAGCCGCACATTTATTTATTTTTTTTTTTTATTAATTCACACATTTTGTCTATATTTCATGAGAATAAATAGATAAGAGATGTGTCATTTTCCCAAATAATCAGACATCTTAAAATGACAAAACATTGAAAAAGATGAAGGAGGTTACATCCTTTGAAGTAAGAGACTGTTGAAAATATGAGTTCCTGAGACCCAAGAGAATTATATAATAATATATTATATAAGAAAATATATTATATATATATATTGCTTAGTATGAACAATTGAAAACAATTAAAGAATTTGCAGAAAAATTCGGTTTTGTATTTGTAAATGGCGAGCGAAGCGAGCCGAAATTTTAGGTTTCAGAGCCCTTTCATGCATTTTTAGACCCATTTCAATTAGAAATGGGCCAAAGCTGGACCCCAACTCCGAAAATCTCAGGGGGGGGGGGGGGGGTCCAGATCCCCGGCCCCCCCCCCCCCCCCCCCTCTGGATCCGCGCATGTCGTGTGTGGTGAAGTTTTTGCAAGATGCTTGCTCCTTCATCTGGATTTGCAGGAAGTTTATTGGACAATTTCAGTAATTCTTCATCCACTGCAGGTTTTGACACTTCCTCAAAGTATTTGATGTTCTCTTTATCAAAATTCCTAGTTTCAGCTGATCTTCAAGCATTCCTTTCCTGATGTCATTTAAAGGGACGGTGTCCCTGAAAATTAATTTTACATAAATTTTGGAATGCAAAATTTTTCTTTTCATATGAAAAAATACGTTCTCATTCGTATAAATTCAAATTTTCATGCGAATCTAACGCATACATTCGCAGTTACGTCATTTTGAATTTGGGCGCAGCTCTAATTCATTCCACTAGCGCCACCTACAATGTATTGAGTTTTTACAATAGAGGTATATGGAGATTTATTTTTTTATGAAAAACTCGACAATATTAGGGTCGTTACTGCATATTTTCAAATAAAACTTTTTATCGCTCCTTTTTCCTCTATCCAGACCCTTTGGAATGAATTTTACGTTTTCAATAGAATTTATTTTCAGGTACACAGTATCTTTAAACGGATCTTTAGTTTCTCTCTCTGATAAAGTGCCTGATTGTCTTTCTTTCTTTTTTTTTTTTAGTTTTGTAATTCTGAAGAACTAGGAACCATATTTCGCCCGTGACCATATTTCGCCGTTTCATAGTTAATTGCTTCTCGTTGGTTATCGGAATTGTTTGTCAAGCTTATTTTTTATATCCTATCAAATATGACCGTAGCAGTCATGTTTTGATATATTGTGACATTCTCCTGCACTCAAATGCGACGAAAAGTACCACAAATGAGGAAAAATTATTGAAATCACTATATTTAAGACGTAAACACCTAAATTTTGACAAAAACCAAACAAAGAAAACATTTTATTTGGCACCATCTCGTAGACGAAGTGGCGACGAAAGATTTCCTGAAAAGAAAATCACAATTTTGTCCGTTTTGTGTGCAAAATGGATACTTATCAACAAAAACGGCGAAATATGGTCACCCCCGAAAACATGGAAACGAAATATTTTGACGTTTTATAAGGAAACAATGAAATGAATAAAATAAAACATTTTTGTAGTATTTCGGCCGAGAATGGAGTAAAATTAAACTTTTGCAAAAGCAATCATTGAATCGGTCACCGAGTATTGAAAATTCCTAGAAAATATACGAAAAATGCGGCGAAATATGGTCACTTGCTCTAGTGCTATTTTCTCTCCAAGATTTATTTCTTTGTTATTTATTTTCTGTTTAATTGCCTTTTTCATTTTCTTTACAGGTACGGGTGTAGGAAATTGAATACCTTGACGAAGATTGCGCTTGACTCTGCGGATCCTTGATTTGTTTCCTGTGGCATAGAACTTTGCTGTGATAACACCTTTCTGACTAGCTAAAGCACGCAAGACTTGGCCGTTTTTATTTATTATTCAACCGTCTTCTTCCTTAAGTTGACCATGTGCGTAAGAGCACTCCAATTTACCAATGACATACCTGTCAACTCTCCCCCTTTTGGAAGGAGACTCCCCCTTTTTGACCTCATCTCCCTCTTTGGCATTTCTCCCTCTAGGGAGACCAAAATCTCCCTCTTTTCGGCCCAATCTCCCTCTTTCTCCCTCTTTTGGCATATTTACCAAAGAAAATCACTTTAAATATATAGTGACATTCAGAGCATTTCGTGAGAAATTGCATGACAAAATGTTAGAAAAGATTATAGAATGCAATATACTATTGATACATGTTTCATAGTTTATAAATGTTTTTTCATTGAAATGCCAGCACAATGAAATCATTTGAAAAATGGTTTTGCACAAAATGTCGCGATTCATTAAAATGTAGCAAAATGGGTTCATGCGCAATCTCCTCAATGGAGCCATTGCTTTAAATTTTCCTCAATGATTTATCCAGAAGCTCGTCGGTTTTTTGAAGCAAGCTCTGAGACAGTTTCGCACACCGATTTATGTTATTTTGATGCAGATAGATGATTACTTTGGCATGGGCTACATTCAAAGAACTGTTCAATGCCGACGCTTCGACATTTCAGGCAGACTCAACCATTTGTCCTTTGAAAATGATGTTACAAATAAAGACTTCTCACCATATTTGTTTGAGTTTATGAAATGTTTCTTGGTGCGGCTAGCCAACAGGGGATGCTTACTCCTCCCGGGCACCTGGTCCCACCTCTAGCTTGCTAGGGGTCCGTCGATGTTTAATTTTGCGCTCTATTGTGAGTGCTGTTGAGATTATCGTCAGGATCTTCGTTAACTCATTTGTGTCACACTTATGTTCCCCGCGAGGGGTTTGACAGTAAGTGTTTTGAATATACTTCCCTGACAATGTCGCCATAGAACTTTCTATATAGACATAACGTCAGACAGTGCATGAAGTTTTTATATTTTCATTTCCATACTTCATAAACATCGACGGCGGGTGCGGCTAGCCAACAGGGGATGCTTACTCCTCCCGGGCACCTGGTCCCACCTCTAGCTTGCTAGGGGTCCGTCGATGTTTAATTTTGCGCTCTATTGTGAGTGCTGTTGAGATTATTGTCAGGATCTTCTTTAACTCATTTGTCAGTGATGTACAATTCAAGTCGTGGGATTCCACAGCGAAAATGATCCTAGGAGAGGTGCATTTTTTGGATGATTAGCCATCAAGAGCATGCAGTTTTCATACCTTTTAGAAAAACTTAAGCGTTAGTCACAACCCGCCGTACGTGCACGTACGTGCTGTCTGCGTGCAAAAACGTAGACAAACCTTAGGTATCCGTACGATGTCCGTGCGTTATCAGTACGTGTTCCGTACGCCCTCCATGCGGATTTTGGATCACGCAGACAGGACGTAGCAGTTTTAGTGCGTACAGAACTTTCGCTGCGTCCTGCCTGCGTGTTGTCTAAGAATTCAACAAGAAGTACGACACGCACGTTGCAAGTACGTGCAACGCACCTTCGACGCAAGGAAGTGAGAACTCCGTGCGTTAGCAGTACGTGCAATTTCGACATCCATGCAATAACAAAGAAGTGCGCTGTAAGCAAGTTGCACGCAAGTCGTAAGTACGTGCAACGCACTTACTTTGTTTTGCGCTACATATGATGCATGTAAATATCCATATAACCGTGCGTGCGACGTACATGACGCACTCCTTCCGTACTCTTGCCACTTTCTTCCATGCGTCTTCAGAAAAACGTAGCGCACGTAGCCTCCACAAACACGCACGTCCTAAAAGCACGCACGGCGGGTTGTGACCAGGGCTTTAAGTAACTGTTTTATACTAGTACTGGTTTTGTAGAAACTCCATGATTTTCAAGGTTTTCCTCAAAATCGTTTTCCTTTGTGGCTCTTGAAATGATGAACTTTGCGAAATTGCATGTTTGATGCCATTTTGAAACTTTGTCAGATTATTATCAAAGGAGATGGATTCTTCAGTTAACATTTAACCTTTTTTCATTTGATATACACTATCTGTTTTGCTGATCGTCCAGAATTATCGATTTGTTCTTGGATTTCATTTATTTACAACCTCTGTCAGCCATGGTGGTAATTGGGCATGAATTCAGCACAAGAGTGCCAATATAAGTATCTGTATTGATTGATTTTTATCACCAACTAATATATTATTATTTGAAGTGAAAAAAAAACCAACAAAGAATAGAAGACTTGATACATTTTATACAGCAAACTTTTCATATATGACATGAAATGGTTTATTTATTATTCGAATTTGGCGCTTCTGAAACGCTGAGTTGTCTGGCTCTCCAGAGTGTTTATAGCAAGAAGAAAAATAGATCGATTGGTACATACGATAGAAAAGTTAATAGCCTTTACCGATCGATATCAAATTTTGTACACTTCTTACGGGATATATGGGTCATCCAATTTTTGCTGCGCCCAACTTGAATGATGTGCAACAAATATTTGTATGTACCTTGATTGTCGTATGTTATTGATTTTTGGCCATTCCAGCGATTTGACACGAAAAAATTGTATTTTTCGTTTGAAGTAAAGGTTGAGCACACTAAGATAATGAAAGTTTTAGCTTTGATGAAAACATGTGCCAAATTTTGAGGATTACCGCTTGCACTTTCCTACAATATTCAGACTTCGTTAATCTATATTAATGTTGGTCTCGTGATTATTAGAGTGCGGGGGACGAAATATCAGTAATAATAATGTCGAAGGGTTCCAACTCTATACCTTCTGGAAGAAAATTCCAAACCAATTTCCATGCACCAGACACGCGCTTCGAATACCAAACTCCCACCAATGATGCCTCCTGCAGAGCCACCAAAAATCATTTCAGCAGCGCCCTCTTTAACCGAACCTAGACCTGCACACCCACATCACAGAGAGCGCGCGGCCCCAAATTTCCCGCAGGGTCGATTCAGCAGCATATTCAAATAAAATTTATGTCCAAATACCATTGGAGTGATGGTGCTAAGACGCCAAACTCCTTTAATTTCGATGATTTTAATCGGTGAAATGGCCAGTTTCCGAAACGGCAAATATATATATATGATGTCACATCGACAAAAGGCCAAAACAAATGACAAATATGGATCATGACCATATCCCTGTCTACAGTACAAAATCGATAATTCAGAAAATCAGAAACCGAAGGCATACAAAATCAGGATAAAACAGGAACCAAAGCAAACAAAAACAAAAATCTCCACCATATGAAAAGAAGCGAACTCCCGATATGAGAGTGAGACCAGGTGCCCAGGAAGAGTAAGCATCTCCTGCTTGCATGCAACACCCGTCGCTTCAATTCGGTAGAACTGTCACATCCGGTTACTTCCATTTTGGAAGATATAGAGTACAATCTTTGGTTGGATGGTTCAAATTGTCTATGACAGAATATCATCCACCAATCTGGATAGTGGGACATCATAGTGTATGACGAGTTCCCCATATCGACCGTAGAACTTCCTCAGTGACGATGTAAGTCGGTCACAAACATATCCCTGACTGAGAAGCTTATCTGAAAGACGCCTAGCTCTCAGAAAGCTTCTTTCAAGTGACAGAGCTGGAAAGAAGTAATTCATACACTTGACAAACATCAGGTCACGGGGAACGATTTTAATTGCTCCACACTGCAACGTTAAATAAGTGTTTATATTAATAATGTCGAAGGGTTCAAACTCTACACCTTCTTGAAGAAAATTCCAAACCAATTTCCATGCACCAGACACGCGCTTCGAATACCAAACTCCCACCAGTGATGCCTCCTGTCGAGCCACCAAAAATCACCTCAGCAGCGCCCTCTTTAACCCCCATGTAACATGTAATTAAGGATTTGCACAATAAGTCGATGTGTGTCTATTACATTTGAAGGCATTTGATATCAAAAATGAATGAGTTAAAAATGACGTGAGGACGCGACGTAAAAATTAGCAAATGACGTCATGGACTGCCTTAATTATGCTGTGTGTCTGTTTCATTCTTGTTTTTTTCTAGGTTAACAGGTGACGTTAACGTCTAGGTCGCCGCGGGATCAATTTGCAGGTTAGAATAGCCGTCTTGGCATGTTTCTTTAGATCTTATGCATTTTTACGTCACAAACGTTTTCATGCGAAAAGAATACACGTACCTTTCAATGGTTTCATGTCAGGTTGTGCATATATACATATACATGTATTAAAAATCCGTGATTTTCCTCAAAGTATAAATAGGGGTGTCATTAGGTTTAGAAAGTTTTCATCATCAGATTTCCCGAGTCAGTATGCATACATGAAGCAATTAATATGATCCTATACATGCACAACCAATGCAATTCCCGGCGATTAAACTATTGAAAGAAACGTGTAACAGTTGCATTTTGCATGTAAATTCTCGTGAAGTCGCAATGCACAAGCTCTACAGAAACATGCAGCGAGGGCTGTTCTTGCAAACTGAACCCGCGGTGACCTAATTTAACGTCACCTGCTTACCTGGAAAACGCAGTTTCAGAAACTGACAACTGTAATACATATATACATATAGAATAAATGTTTTGTTACGGTTATGCCAGAGCAAGTACCAAATATACTCTCCATCTTTCTGTCAGTGGCTCCAGAATCTTAAGTGCATTCGAATTCTCAGAGTTTTTACTTATTCTTAATTGAATTTCATGTAATAAATTATATAAAACTGATATTTACTCATATCTTCATTATTTCTATTGCCACTGAGTAGTTAGATACAGACGAATCCCCCAGGTAATACCTCCTTAGTCTAAATCTGAGTCGACGGCATTACAATACGGATTTTGATCTGAGAGCTAGGCGTCTTTCAGATAAGCTTCTCAGTCAGGGATATGTTTGAAACCGACTAACATCGTCACTGAGGAAGTTCTACGGTCGATATGGGGAACTCGTCATACACTATTTAGTCCCACTCTCCAGAATGGTGGATGATATTCTGTCATAGACCATTTGAACCATCAAACCAAAGGTTGTACTCTGTCTTCCGAAATGGAAGTTACCGGATGTGACAGTTCTACCGAATTGAAGCGGCGGGTGTTGCATGCAAGCAGGAGATGCTTACTCTTCCTGGGCACCTGGTCTCACTCTCATATCGGGAGTCCGCTTCTTTTCGTGTGGTGGAGGTTTTTGTTTGTTTGCTTTGGTTTCTGTTTTATCTTGATTTTGTATGCCTTCGGTTTCTGAATTATCGATTTTGTGCTGTATACTGGGATATGGTCATTATCCAGATTTGTCATCATTGCAATACACAGCAAGTGCATTTATCGCATGAAATGCGCATAACGTGTAGGAAGACACTTATTCTGTTATGGGATATTTGCTGAATTCATTGTTGATGAGGAAACATTGTTTGATTATCTGACATAATTAAACTTTGCTAAGATGGAATAGTTTTTGATATTCTGGTCTCGAAACTTCCAAAAAGGGATAGAAGAAAGAAAAATGCAATGAATAAATCGAATATATATGTTTAGAAACATGCAATTGTTCGCTATCATGGACTGAAGGTAACCATTGGATCATTAAATGATGGGAAAACAAGAGTTATATTACATGGTTTGTAATTTAATATACAACAAAGTACAACATTTCTGATAAGAATGCATGGATAAAAAACGGATAATTTTACAAAACAGATTTGTACAACATTTACGTAGTATTTCGAGTATGCGCTTACATGCCTTTACATCACCTATATTTTTAGCTCACCTGAGCAAAGCTCAAGTGAGCTATTGTCATAGCATGCCGTCCGGCGTCCGTCGTCCGTCCGTCCGTCCGTCCGTCGTCCGTCGTAAACTTTTCACATTTTCGACTTCTTCTCCAGAACAGCTGAAGGGATTTTGATGAAACTTGGTGGGTATGAAGTACTTATGGTCCCCTACAAGTGTTGTTGTTTTTCGTCCGGATCCGTCAACAGGTGGCGCCACAACAGCCAAAAGTAGGTCACGGGGGTACCCTCCTTTGACAAATTTCTTCTTCAGAACCGAAGCATGTATCGACAAACCGAAAGTATCAGGATGATCTAGAGAGATGTCTTAAGAAGTGTTGTTACTTTTGGTTCCACTTCGAAGTCAAATTTTTGACGCGTTTTTGATGTCTTTTTGGACTTAGTCAGAAATGCACATTTTTGCACTATTTCTTTAAATAACTCAATAAGTGTATGATTTTACACACTCATTTACTGCATATTTATCATACTTAACTTACTTAATGCTTTGATATGTATTTTATGCTTAAATTTTATTTTTTTGATTTTTTATGATTTTTTTTCTTATGTACTATCAACTTTTGCATTTTTAAGGAATATTTTTTTAAGATTGTACATAGGTATAATGTATGTTTTCCATGCCCAATGGACCCATGGGGAGTGGCTTCAAACCCCGGCGGGACCCCAACAATTTTTAGCTCACCTGAGCATTGCTTTGATATGTATTTTATACTAAAATTTTAATTTTTTGATTTTTTATGAATTTTTTTTTCTTATATGAAAAGGAAAGGGGGGGGGGGTGATTTTCATACATATTCAACTTCTTCTCCAGAACTGCTGAACAGATTTTTATCAGTATTTTTTCAATCATGAAAAGATATGTTTACTGTGCACATTGACCCAAGGCTTGTGGGTTCAAGTTCTGGTACTTCTTTTATCTATATCAGGAATTTTAAACCCTGGTAACTTTAGTTTCGTATAAGAGGCAGCAGAACTCATGTATGCAAGAGTTGTCTTTCTTTAATATAGATATATGTATTCTTGGATTATCGATTCATTTGAATATTATTAATTATTTAAATTATTAAATGAGTATGCAAAAGGAAATTAAATAATTCAAAAAAGATGAATAAGTATTTTCAAATTTATCTTGTGAAGACTTAGATATATAACTTTGAAATTAAAATATTGAGAGCAGCTCAAAATATTAATGTATAATCAGAACTTCACATTAACATAACGTAGTGAAAGGATGGGGAGAAGGCTGTAATTTATTAGCAGGAGTTTGCTTTAGCTTCTTTATAACTGTCTGTCTCGGATTACTTAGATTACTCAAGAAGAAGGGGGGAGATGATTTTCATACATATTCAACATCTTCCCCAGAACCGCTGAACAGATTTTCATGAAACTTGGTAGGAATGAAGTATAATCATGGTCCCCTACAAGTATTGTTGTTTTTTGTCCGGATTTGTCAACAGGTGGCACCACCACGGGCAAAAATAGGTCATGGGAAGTACCCTCATTTGACAAACTTCTTCTTCAGAACGGAAGCACGTACCAACATACCAAAAGCATCAGGATTATCTAGAGAGATGTCTTAAGAAGTGTTGTTAATTTTTGTTCCACTCTGAAGTTTGGTTATTTTCCTCTTACAAACTTCTTTTTGTTTGATATGCTTAGTTTAAGTAGTTTTCAGGTGAGCGTTGTGGCCCCTGGGCCTCTTGTTTAAATAGCAATTTGATAAAACATCCTGTAAAGGAGAAAGTGTATCAAAAGAAATGAAAATTCATATTTGAATTTTAGCCGCTTTGTGGTTTCTTCTTTCGACAAATTGGATTTCAGAATCTGCTGCTGATTACCTAACAAGTCATATTACATTTTAGTTTGATTCTTTCTTTTCAGGTACAATATAAATCATTATTGTAAAACTTAACTAAAAAATCATATAGTAGTTTCTATGTCATAGATTTGATCGACGTCAAATGAATAATATTACATAAAAGGTAAGTACGAATCAACAGAAACAAGATGGAAATCGAGAAAAGTTCAAGTTCCGTTAACTTGGCCTCTTGGACTTTGCTGTAGCTGAGCCTGCATCTTGGTCAACATCTCCTGCATTCGTTGGATCTGAAATGAACGATTTTACATAATTATTTACATGCATTGCAATACCTCATGTTTGATTGATTATTTAACATGAAGTGAGTTTCCTATATCTGAGCTTCTACGAGATATTCATCTCGCTCATTTTCATGTACGGATGCAGAGAGTGAATTTAGGGTCTAAACTCCCGCCAACCCCAGCCCTACTTTTTGTGAATTTCTCAAAAAGTGTTTTTCCTAAATTTGCGTACACTTTACTCAAAATCAAATACTCAAAATAAAAATAAACACCTACTCAAGTACAATTTTTGTCAGCGTGATATACCAACAACTAATTTTAAAAATCTGGATTCGTGCATAATTGACCATTTGAAAAAAAATCTGGATTCGTACATAATTGACCATGGGAAAAAAATCTGGATTCGTGCGTAATTGACCATGGGAAAAAATCTGGATTCGTGCATAATTGTTTTTCTGTTAAACTAAGTAAACCTACCTCGGCCTCCTTTTTAGCTAGGAGATCTTCAGTACTTTCATCTGTGCTGATCATAGAATCTCGCTTCAGTTTCCTGAAAGAAATCATAATGCACACAATTCAGAGATATGGCCACCTGATGAAAAGATTAGATATATGTCTCCACTAGCTATAAAGCAATCGAGGATGTCGCAAATTATTATTACATGTAAAGAAGACATGGATGTCTGACTTGATTCTTTAGTTCAAGAAAGTAGCACCATCTGATCACAAATTTGACATCGTTAATTCATAGGCAGAAAGATCGTCCGATTACTCGTATGCGCTACTGAAAAATATTTTTAGAGGCACATACGAATAATTGCTAGGCGATCTTTCGCCCTGCGGGTCAATATAATGATTCTCCTGTTGCTGTTGTTTATTTCTCTTGTTAACAGTAACAAATCCAATTAAATTACATGCTTTATTACAGTCAGGGATCAAAAGTTATGGTATTAATTGGGGTTTTATACATGTATGTATCATTGAATATAGTTTTCAGATCGTAACGTTATATATGCCTCTCGCGTACTCAGATTGGGTTAGGAGGTGTGCCACTGACTTTGAGGTAAAATGGTTAAAGCAGTGAAAGCAATACATACATGTATAATTGTATCAATATGAAGAAAACGTTTCGCAACTAGGCGCATTTTAATTTCTTTTACTGGCGAAAAAGCTTGACCAATGAAAAATTACAATTTAAGAGAAAAAAAAACCACATACGTCCTTGACCTGTTGACCTTTTCGCTTTCTTTGGCAATGTGTTCTGCCCGGTAGTTCTCATAATGTATATCTGATGTCAAGTCCTTCAAATCTTGCATGTGCGTCCTGAAAAGGGAAAGATATTCAATAACCACTCAGAGTAAGTAGTCGGACATGGTTTCTAAAGAAAAGAGATATTTGTCGTTTTTGCGTATATTTTTTTTTATCATATCACGTGAAAATCAATTTAAAAAGTAGTTACCAAGGTATGCAAGAAAGATTTATGCATATAAAACGTTTGATATTGATAAATTTGTGTTTTACATACCCTATTAACATCTGTCTCAACTTCACAAAATCGCAGTGTTTTGGATTATCAACTGAAACAAACGTAAAAAGATACAATTTTAAAATATCTCATGCCTATAATTACATGTACAAGTGTATGTGTGCATTTTACATGAAAAATTATCTTCGATGTTGTGACCACACCGCACAACAAGCTACATACGCCAAGCGAACATCGGCCGAGCCTATACAAAAAGTACATGTACAAACAAAGAACGTTTCAACACCCCAACCGATGTTTCTATGCAGCAAACCGCAAAACTTTAAAAGCCGATGTAGGTAAGTACTGAAAGTTTAGAGCATGCTCCACTGGAATACGAAAATATAACTTTTAGAATATTATTTTGGTATATACTTTTCCATTTTCACTATTGTGATAGCGTGCCGTCTGTGCGTCCGGCGTAAACTTTTTACATTTTTGACTTCTTCTCTGCAACCGCTGCGCAAAATTTTACGAAACCTTACTGAAAGCAGGTACTGGATTGCCTCTACTTAGTTTGTGGTTTTCGTGCCGATCGGTCAACAAATATGGCCGCCGAGGGCTCTGATTAGCTGGCGAATTTTCCACTTCTCCTCTACAACCGCTGCACAGAATTTCACGAAACCTTACAGGAAGCAAGTACTCAATGTCTTCTACCAAGTTTATGTTTTTCGTGCCGGTCGGTCGACAAATATGGCCGCAAACGACTCTGATTGGCTGACGAATTTTCTACTTCTCTGCATGTACATAATGTCTTCTACCAACTTTGTGTTTTTCTTGCCGATCGGTCAACAAATATGGCCACCGAGGGCTTTGATTGGCTGACATATTTTCAACTTCTCCTCTACACTCGCTGCACAGAACTTCATAAAACATTACAGGAAGCAAGAACTCAATGTCTTCTACCACGTCTGCGTTTTTCTTGCCGATCGGTAAACAAATATGGTCGCCGAGGGCTCTGATTGGGTGATACATTTTAAACTTCTCCTCTGCAACCGCTGCACAGAATTCTACGAAACCATATGGGAAGCAAGTACTCAAGGTCTTTTATATGTATCAAGTTTGTGTTTTTCGTGCTGATCGGTCAACAAATATGGCCGCTTTTGGCTTTGATTGTCAGACGCATTTCTGACTATTTCTCTGCAGACTCTGCACAAAATTTTACGAAACCTTAAAGGAAGCAAGTACTTACTCCACCAAATTTCAGGATTTTTTGTGCTGATCAGTCAACAAATATGGCCGCTGAGGGTTTTGACGCATTTTCGACTTCTTCTCTGCAAGGAAGCAAGTACTCAAGATCCTCTACCAAGATTTTCTGTTTTGTGCCGATCAGTCACCAAATGTGGCCGCCGAGGGCTCTGATTGTCTGACGCAATTTCGACTGATTGGCTGACACAATTTCGACTGATTGGCTGACACAGTTTCGATGCACAGAATTTCATGAAACCTTAAAGGAAGCAAGTAATCAAGGTCCTCTACCAAGTTTGTGTTTATGTGCCTATCGGTCGATAAATATGGTTGCCAAGGCTCTGATTGACTGGCGCGTTTTCATCTTCTCTGCAACCGCTGCATAGACTTTAACGAACCTTAAAGGAAGCAAGTACTCAAGGGCCTCCACATATTTGTCCACTATCATTCATTTGTCTGCAACTCAGGTGAGCGATGTGGCCTCCTTGGGCCTCTTGGTTTTTTCTTTCTTCTTTTTACTTGCATCCCTTTTTTAACCAGGGAATTGGGGATGTATGTTTGGGCACAAACACGCGTTTGGACGTTTATTAATGAAGCTGAAACTCTTTAAAAGAAGAACTAGAAAGACGTTGATATGTATTGCATCACTGAAGTATTGTGTCTGCCACCATGTAGTAAATAAATGTGAATGTCCAGGTTATCAAATCATCATTATATGACACATCCTGTGTAAGGACGTCATTGTACTTTTATGCCAAAACATGGTGTCAAAACTTTTCTTGATTTTGCTTGATAATGAGAAATGTTTGCAAATAAAAACCGAAAGAGAATGTGCCTTTTATCTTCAATCAATCGAAAAATGATCACAAATGGGCAGGTTTGACACCGATTTTGCGTGACAACTACACGAAGGCTAGAATATGCACTCTTAGATACTGAAAATTATGTAATTATTCTGAGTAAGGAATGAATAGTTATATAGTCTGTCAATATATGCTCGGATCCAAAGTGAGGGTGGGGGAGGGGCATGGACATCTACGTGGAATCGCCCTTTCTACAAAAAAGACCCATCGCAATTTGTAGATCCGCAAATGGAAGTTTTAAAGTTAAGTTATTCAATTAAGAAATCTTTAAGTTTTAAAGTTAAGTTATTCAATTAAGAAGTTTTAAAGTTAAGTTATTCAATTAAGAAATCATTTAAGTTATTCAATTAAGAAATCTGGAATCCGCAATAGCTTCCTACCTTCTACTATCCCCCATGGGTACATCCTCCCGCGTATTTTCTTGCCTGCCACCTCCACCACTGTGTTACTCCCTACCACAGCAAATGGTACTGCCGACTGAAAATGAAGAATGGCATCGACTCAAACCTTATTATATATGTACCAGGGCCAATAACAGGGAGAAAATCTTAAAGTTTCATACCTTCAGGGAATTACGATAAAGTATAATATGCTACGAGTCAAACCTAATTGCGACGTGTAGAAAACAGTGTGTGTAGTAAGATTAAATCTCCATACCTTCAGAGCTTTGTCTTGTTCTTTGAATTCATCATCTTCATCACTGTCACACTCGGGGAATTGGTAGATGTTAATCCCGTGATTTTGTACTTCTTCTAGGACCTAGCAACGACACCAAATGTTGTTAGAACAAACGAATTCAAAAACATAAGGCGACGTTAATATTAACACTATTCGTTCAAAATATAGCTACCAAAAACAAACAACAACCCGCATTTTTTTTTAGAATTCAGTGCGACCGAATGTTTACATTGTACGCATGCGCATGAGATAGTATAGTGAAATCGCATTGACTTGATAATAAATTTCTTTGGAAATCCCTTCATATTTTGGCCTAACTTTTGAAATATTTGTAATCATAATTATATAACCTCTTATCTTACCTTGGTTTTTAACCTTTTGACCTCTTTAGGGGTCAGAATGTCAGATTTGGCAATAAGAGGTACTATGTTGACTTTATTATGCAACTGCTTCATCATGAACACATCTAGTGGTTTTAATCTGAAAATTGAACAGAAAAATTATCATCTCTTTTTTTTCAAAACTTCTTCTCTAATGCAAATCTAGCTTTAGTTAATTTTCCTCAAAAAATGAGGAGATGCCCCATCCTGTACTTGTGTATGGAAACTTCAACATAATTATTTTTGTTAAATTGACAAACTCCAAGAGGGTGGGAGTGGGGGCTGTTCGTGACACCTCTCTAGATCCGAGTTCAACCTCAGTTTTCCAAACTAATTCACCTTTCAAACATAATTTCAGGGGGGGGGGGGGGGGGGGGGGCGCTAGACGAAACTCAAAGGGGTAGGGGCAAAATCTGCCGTTTTTGGCCCATTTTTTGCTATTTTCAAAATAATTTTTTTTACTTTTTTCTATCTTTCAAACAAGAATAGATATATTGTTGTTTATTGAAACTGAATCGAAAATAGATATAATCAAGAATCGAAAATAGATATAATCAACTAATATGAATGTTATTTCCCGACAAAATTGCCCACTACTATAGAAATTAGTAGTAAAATGATAACAACCAGATTTTAACATTATAGTTCATAGTATATACAGAGCAAGCGCATGTAACAAACACATACTTTCCATGTACATTCAGAATATAAAAAGAAATGTCCCATATGAGTATGAACCTGTTACACGCCCTTGCTCTAGGGGTTACAACTGTAGGTATGTATGTCCCTTGCCAAAAATCAGAATTTCTTATGTGAAGACATAGTGCTAAACTTTCAATCATTTTGCCCTGAAATGCACGATTTTCAAAAAATCACACAAATTTGTCATTTTTTGTTTAGAAGAAGCATAATGAATAAGAAAATATAACTTTTTTAGAAATTTTGATTGGGGCCAAAAATGGTCACTTTTGCTTCTACCCCTTTGCCCCCTCCCCCCCCCCCCCCCCCCCGCCCTGCTTTTGATTATTGATCCTTACCCGTGACCGTAAGGTGATATAAAGTATAGACAGCAGTGAACACGTGTATCTTGGATGTTTTTCCTGTTGACACCACTCTCTGCTTGGTAATACTGATCGAACTGTCTGTCAACATAGTCAACGATTGGCCTCCAACTGTCAAGTTAAAAACCCATAAAATTATCTTACAAGGGTTGTTCAATTAATATACAGTGAACAGCAAAAATTTGTCGATCGATTTCGACTCTAAAGCCGGAGAGCTTTACATGTTTTTCCTTGGAAAATGAAAGGAATTTTCATTCATGTATATATTATTCCTAACTTTAACACATGCATTCCAGAGACTTTACACGGAACCGTAATTAAATAAAGCTAATACTTAATGTATTATGATATTTATCTGCTTTCACATGAAGTTTTCTACGATGAAAATTAGAATAAAATTGATGGTATCATTTCTGTGCAAAAATAAGTACACAATCACTCAAAATGCACGCGTAGTTACGTTTCACAATCGAAACGCCAAACTTACTTCTCGTCACCGTTAACGGAGTCGTTGTAGCCGGGTGTGTCTACCACAGACAATCTGACCTTGACCCCTCTCTCTTCTATCTCTAACTGTTTCTTAACTATCTCCACTGTGCGCTCTATGGCATCTGTATAAAGCAACAAAAGTCAAAAAATGCACCCGACAAAAATGTTCTATGCAATAGGCAAAATAAAATTACTGACGGGAAGGCACTTCAATTCATTGATTTTTTTTTTGTATTTTTCTTTTCAATCAAGCATGAAATAGTTAGACTGTTGCACGTTGGTAAGTGTGTTTAGCGTGTTGCTCACCTGATGATGAGGGAAGGTCCCTGTCTTTGTACAAGTCAGTCAGGAACAGACTGTTGATGAGTGTGGATTTCCCTAATCCGGTCTCTCCCACCACCATCAAACTGAACTCAAATCCTCTCTTTACAGCCTTCCTATGTACTTGGTCTGGTAGGGAGGCAAACCCGATAAATTCATCATCATCCTGATAAAAGAATTGTAAATGATTGGAATCGTTTGTGGAAATTTTTGAAAATTGTCCTGGACAGATTTTCAGCATCAGGATATCCTGGGAAATCCTGACAAATCCTGGAATGCTTCATGGGAGCCAGAGACATTGTCAGGATTTTAAAAGGATAAGTCAGGACTTATGGTTATACAGGATTTCTCAGAAATAATCATGGGGATTTGGGTCGCTCTTAAAGCTCTTTGTGATGGACACTTTTAAAAGTCAACATTATCTATCGACTCCATTTTAAAGACGACTTCCAGTCCCTGTCACATGATATTGAGTTTCTCTTTTCCATCTTGAAAATATACATGATATATACAGTCACGTACGGCATTCTTATAGTGAAATACCTAGGTTTTCTAAGTTTCATCTCAACATTATTTAAGTAAAGTTTCAAAATAGTGATGCTATTATCGTATAATCATCAGTAAAAAAATTCAAACATATCCGATGATTTCTTTCAACTTTGCAATTTTATACACTTTTTATTTAGTTTTTGTAATGCTCCTTTCCTTTCTATAAGAAGAAACAATATCGGTTTCTTAGCACATATTGCAATAATAGCTTTCTACTTATGACCTCAATACAAATGATCAATATGGTGATCAGTCTGATTGGTGACAGTTGAAATCGATATCGATTACCATCATGTAATTACACATGATATTACATATGACCTGAGGACATGCCTAGGTCACCTACTTATGTCAATATCAATAAGGAATGTAAATTGTAAATTAGAGAAACTTTTTTCGTATATTTCTATTTTTCTTATTCTTTGGTTTGTTTGTTTGTTTGTAAGCTTGTTTTATTGTTTTCTTTGGGACTGAGTACACTTTTTTCAGTTTAAATCATAATTTTGATTTTTTAATTTGGAAGGGGGGGGGGGGGGGGGGGCTGGTCGGTGTTAAAGAATAAAAAGTCCTGTGATAAGAAACGTACATATGTAATATGAAAGTCATATCACTTTCCGTCTAAAAAGTTGTACAGAGTGAAAACTTCGGGCAGACATACAAGCAGACAAACATATTGATACAAAACAAATTATACATGTACTCTAAACTTGGAGAGGCGGTTTGGGACCTTCGAATCCGAGAATTTCTTAATTCAGTTGTCTTAATCTTTGAAAAATGTCCATCATTTCATTTTAATATTTCTTAACAGCAAGGCGGTTCATTGAGTTCAGATGAATGTCATTCAGAATTGAAGTGGTGTTAGGTACCACCAATCACGAAACAAGGTACCCCTCCCTAAAACAGCGGGAAACAAACTGACATGGCTAGATTTCTGAATTTGCCATTCAAAAAGGTACAACAAGTTTTTTTTTCAACCTATATAACTACTGTTACAGTAAATACGAATAAAAAAATTGATACGAAATGGTTATTTATTTCATTTTCCTCATTTTTTCTTGAAACATACACGTGTAGGTAACTTTAGATACTTCTTTGATGGATTATGAATAGTAGAAAAGCTAATAAAAATGATGTTACTGTAACAGTAAATGTATCATTACAGGCTTATCGTATAAAGACATTAGCTGACACCAACGTTGACATTGTTACTCTCATATTCATAATAAAAAATTATAGGGTTGTGAAAGCAGGGTACAAACTACCCAAATACCCGCGGCAAGTACCCAACAATACACAAGGTCAAACTTGCAGCTTAGACTATCAATTACTGTCACTATCAAACCAAAATCCATTAAAATCTCGTAAATTAAATTCCGTAATAGTACGTTTTGGTCAGGATTTTATCTTCGGTGAGGTATTTCCGCGTATGCTCAGAGTTCGCGCGGCAATGAAAAGTGAGAAGTTTACAAAATAAAGACAGGAGCATGTAATTAATTTCGAGACCGTATAATTTCGTCAGTAAGTCACATTCAGCCAACCTTTCATCATGAAGTTTGTAAATTTGCAGGTTCCTATCTTTGTTGTATGTTTATAGTTTCAACGCCCCTTCCCCTTCCTTCCCGCGATTGGGTAATGGACAAACAGACCATTTTGGAGGAAACGTTTCAGTTGCCAAGAAAGTAGAGGAGAACGTATGAAAGTTTTATTAGGGTCATGTGGATTTATAAATTTCACTAACCCAGGGGAAATTTTCTGACAATAAATGGGACAAGATACGATCTACCCCATTCACTATGTCTATCAGACCTTACACTATCTCCTACATGGATGTTTAAATACTCAAATCTGGTCCATAGACTAGACTTAATACATGTACTATGTTTCATTGGCGGATATACATTGTAAGTCAAATTTTAAAAGAGTGGACAGAGTCCCAGAAAAAAGAGAAAGTGTCATAAATTTCTTTCAGCAGGGTTTTTTAAAATTTCAAATTTTGAATCTGCCGAGGGATCCATTGATGATGTTTGTCACCATATACTTCTATCTCAAAATACTCTGTCTGTGACAAATGCCCATACTGCCTACGAAACATATAGAATATGTTCAACGTGGAGCAGTCTTCTGCTTAGAGCAATTATAGTAGATAGCATTCAAATTATGATTCACGGATGAAACATGAAGTTTCAACTTGAAATCGGAATCTCTTGTCCCTCCCTCACCCCCCCCCTCCTCCCTCAGACAAGAAAGCAGAAATAAATATGTAAAATATGAAAAATATAATATCCTCCATTTGATTGCTACAATACATGTATAGTATTAGTGTTGAATTCATAATAACGTACCAGCTTTTTACTCCCAAGTGAGATCCGTCTCGTCAATCTGCGTCGTCTTGTTGGAGGTGTCGGTGATTTCAACGCCAAATCTATAGCCGAGTTCGGGGTTGTGGCCGAATTCGAGATTGTGGCCGAATTCGAAGTTTTGGCCGAATTCGAAGAAGCAGCAGAATTTGGGATGACAACAGAATCTTGATTTCCGGACACTTTAACTGTCGTTGAATTGACGATGGAATTTGGATTGACGACGGAGTTCGAAGTTTTGGTCGAATTAGAAACCGAATTTGTTGATGTGGTTGACTTTGAAAAGGAGTCAGGGTTTAAATCTTCATTCGTATAAATGCTAGTTGTTGATGGAACATTGATCGTATTTGTAATGGCGTTCGATGTACGATTAAGAGTCAAATCTGTGGTGTCTACCAAAGGCAAAATAGTCGTCTGCAAAGGAGATGTCTTTTGTTGTGTGGGTGTGCCAGACCCACTGTGCTTCCGAGGAGGGACAATAGGTCGAGAGGAGCTAGGGTCATTGTGTCTCCCATGTTCTGATGCCAAGGCAGTATTCAACTTGGGCGGTAACTTTTTGCTGTCCGCTGTTATATCAAATTGAGAATTCTTTGATTCGCCATTCGGTTTTTGAAGAGTGTATCTGTCCTTGACCTCTTGGTTTGGAAATAAAGCTTCATCCATCGTGGTGTCTAAAAATAGCGACTTTGATACAATTTTCACCTCATTTTTCTTTTTCTCAGGTGGAGAAGGGGGAGGAGTCTCGTTAGTAGTGCACCATTTATCAGAGTTCTCGGTATTACGATTATCCTCGGTATGGATAGGCCTGGACCTCGGTGTATCATATTCAACAACGTCTATGTCAACAGTACCGAAATGTGTTGGTGTATAAATCTGAGACCTCGGTCTATCATTAGGTACCCTCGAACGTTTATACTGTTCTCCAACATCTATTCCTCGTTCGCGCCATTTTACGGTACCATCATGAGCACTTGTTCCATTTTCCTGCACTTCCGTTCTATGAGGATCATCCGTGCGTGCCAGACTAGATAACTTGGGATCACTTTTGGTGTGAGAACCGAGATTATGTGATCGCAAATTCGAAAGAATAGACCACCTTGGCTTCGTTTCCGACTCGGTCCGAGTTACTGTAACTGGCCCCGGGCCGTTTGCAAGTTCCAAAGATGCCCTTGGTCTAAGTGACTGTGGTCCATCCGCGGTTTTGGAATTCCCTCCTCGCTTTGGTAACAATGCAGAAGTAGTTAAATTAAACTTGAAAGGGGATTTCAACTTTTTCTTTTGCTCAGAATCCATACTTGCCTTCAACGCTTGTCAAGTTTCATTTGATTCACATATTTTGAAATGTATACACATATCTTAAAACTCACATCAAAGGCACTAGTCTACATATATTGAAACTCCATCCCTCTCCTTTCAAATATTAAACTTTTGAAGGGAATTTCAGTAAACTCCACTAACGAAATACATCAAAGTTTCTTAACTCCATCTTTTTGTGACCAATCGTTATAAAATTTTTCCGGCCGATAAACTACACGTTTTTACGTATCACCCTCGTGATTCACGTTATCTCGGTCACAAATCGCAAACCGCTGACCTCAGGCGAACATATTACATGGTTTGACTAATTAAATACTGAAATTAATTAAATTCCCATAAAACGTAATGCAGATAAAATCAAAACATCGCTTGGTCGTGTGACGTCCCCCTTAGCGCCTCTACTGAATCAGCAATGTATATTACACTTTTTTATTCATATTCACAAAATAGATGAAAATCCGTAAAACTTCCTCAAATCTCCTCTCTGTATGTATTTCTTTGTACTTTTTATGTACGAGCCTTCAAGCACGAGAGATACATTTGTGAATTTATCTCCTTTTAAAATTCTATTATTTTCACTTTTTTTTCCCGTCCGTCACCAAGCTATTGAATAAATTACACTTTTCACCTCACACAGGTAAATTTTATGAAAATTAGTATTCATTTATGAAATCGTGTGCCATGGAAACTTATCCGATGCAACATGATGCCTTATTTTAAAGTAATGTCTATAGCAGGTGAATCTACACCTTAAAACTGTGTCAGTTTCTTTTAGCTGTTTAAAACCTCACATTTTTGTAGTATAGATGTAAATTTAGGTATGTTAAAAGCTCGACGATCGTCATGAAAATCCACAAACAACAAATAGCGCTTAAGGAAGGGTGTCCCTACTTGTACATACAATAAGGTGAATGCAGTATTAACGATGTCCAACCATGTAATGACACGGCAGTAATGACCATCGTCACACGACTCTGGTTTTACAAAATCTCACCTCCATCTTACAAGAGCTAGACCTACATGAAGTACTTACTTGATAGTAGACTAGGTCTATTGCTAACGTGACAGACAAAAATCATATCAGGCCTTGGACAAAATCTAGATTTTGCTAATTTTCTGATGGTTGAAGTTTAGTCCGACGGTGTTATCTGTTTTTTCGTCTTCGGTCTGACTGCTATGCATAGGCAAAACTTGAGAATTTCTGTGCGAAAAAAAATTCGGGAAAGTCATCCTTTTTTTGACAAATTCCATTCTCTTCAAGCAAAAAATAACTCACCCAGTCCTTCTCCCCCTAAAAAATCCCCTCTAGGCCTGGTTTCACCTCTGTGCGCATGACAAACTGTCGTCGATCAGAGGAAAATCGGAAGAGAAGAAGAGGTGAAACCAGGCTTAGAGGGGATTTTTAGGGGCAGGAGGATTGGGTGAGTTATTTTTTGGTTGAAGAGACTGGAATTTGTCAAAAAAAGGACGACTTGCCGAAATTTTTTTCGCACAGAAATTCTCAAGTTTTGCCTATGCATAGCAGTCAGACCGAAGAAGAAAAAACAGATAACACCGTCGTAGGTCTGCAAGTCGGACTAGTTGAAGTTATATATTTCGGTTAACATATTCCATGCATACATTAATATTTACATTACTAGTAGATTCCCCACTTTGAACGCCCATTAGGCAACTAGAAATATATTCCAATAACTTGGGTTGCTATTGTGACGTCACGTTCAGGTATTGCATGTAGGGAGAATTTACCAAAATTAAGATACATTTGACGCTGTTACAGGCAAAATGTGCGATGTTCATGCAAATAAAAATGACCTATAATTAGAATAAATGTAAATATAAGTAATGACTGTCTTACTTTTGGTGTTCATGGGGGTATAATTCTGGTTGGACACGTGCAAAATTTTCTGTCTTACTTTTGGTGTTCATGGGTGTATAATTCTGGTTGGACACATGCAAATTTTCCGAGAATCGCTTCGAATTAAAAATTACTAGTATATCTGAATGTGCAATTTTCTGCATATATGGAGGTTTTTTTTCAGTGAATAAGTACTTTGAATCTTTTCTTGACCTCTTGCTAACCGAATAAAAAATCTCTTTGAAAAAGAGAAAAAAGATGATAATGATATTTATGATAAAGATTAAATAAAATAAATAAATAAAAGTATACATGTAAATAGATAAATACATACATGTAAGTACATGTAAATAAATAGACTGTTATATGTAGGAATGAAGTAATAATTTCATACATGTACATCAGACATACAGGGTTTAGTAACATTACACGTCCTAGACATTACTTAATATCATATGATTAATTATGGTGACTTATATCGTATGACATTGATAGTGTGGATCGTCAAATATCACTGTCCCCAATTAAGCAATGCACTGATAACATATATAAACACATGTCTACGTAGCATGGCAAGGCCGGAGGTCTGATAAGCCAAAAATGCAATAAACACTTTTATCGTGGTCTTCGTATAGAGGCGATCGTTCTCCTCATACTGGTGTTTATATTAAGTTCATCATCTTCATCATCATCATCATTACTTTCGTGCCAACTTGTTAACTCGATTTCGTGCCCTCTGACGGAATTGTTCAAGTCAAATAGCCGAAATAATACAGTGGCGTCACCTATTATTGGTCCCTTTTTGCATTGTTCAGAGGTCGAACTGTGAATAATATGAATCGATCATTATCATGCAAATGCGTATATAGGGGGTCAGAGTCTCCTGAAATTTGTCAGATATGTTTTAATTGAAAAATTCCATTCTATCGAACATGACGTGCAATCAAACTTCCCTCCATTTCTCCATAGAAACAAACAATGCCCTAGATCTGCACAAATAATGTTGACCATTGGCGGATCTAGGATTTTTTTCAGGGGTGGTCCTAAAGTGCGAGGTTTTTTTTCAAGATCGAGCCAAAAAAAAAAAAAAAAAGGAAAAAAAAAAAAAAAAGCAAACACCAGAAAATAAATTTAAGTCCTTGATTAATGACTGTCAGTTCTGTTTGTAATTATAAATAAAACATTACTGGCGAGCAAAAAGCTTTTATCTTCAATTTTCACACATCATAGAACTTGATTAATGATCGTCAGTTCTAATATGTAAATAACACAAATGGCGAGCAATAGCTTACTTTTCAGAAGTGGAATAAAATCCTCTATTCGTGTCTTCTTCAATGTCTTCTTCAGAGAAAATTTTTGAAATGCTGACGACAAAATGTTATCAAAGTGAAAGGTTTCTAATACAAAGTCTTGTTATATTTTTCAAATATTATGACAACAAAGCGGAATCGGGACTTAATCTTATGAAATATGTATATTTATAATTTTTAAAACTATGCTTCGAAAA
This sequence comes from Pinctada fucata, assembly GCA_028142955.1. Classification (NCBI taxonomy): domain Eukaryota; kingdom Metazoa; phylum Mollusca; class Bivalvia; order Pterioida; family Pteriidae; genus Pinctada; species Pinctada fucata. Next base: position 27,869,309 of record AP027106.1, read on the forward strand.
TTCCAGGGGGGGGGGGATCCGGACACCCCTCCCCTCTGGATCCGCGCTTGTTGACCCCATGGTAACACAATCTGTTTCGCATGATGATTTTTGAATGTGAAACAATCAATGAATTCTTGCCATCCAGGCGAGGGTCAGTCTTCCCTTTTATAAATGCGGAAACATATTGTCCAGGCCAGGTCCCCTTAACACGATCGGCGGATCATTTTGAATGTAGTATTCTTATTTAATCCCCAAAACATAAATGTGCAGATTACGTTTGTTTGAATGAACATATCGTACAAACGTATTTTCCCATAAACGTCCATCTGTCCCCAACAGCATGACGATATTACAGCTGACTGAATTATCTCTTTTCAAATTTAAGAACTCCGGTGTTTTTAGCCTCTAGTCATTAAATTGCAAATAACATCTTTGTTGGATTGTTGATGTCTTTTTCCAGTATTCAAGTTCAACAATATGTAATGAGTTATGAGTAAGAAAAACCTTTCTCATTTCATTTTACTGCAGGATTTTTCCCAAATTTTCACAAAACGGCGAAAATCTGGGGATGATCCCCTATATTGTACTGTATACCGGTCCTCTTACATCTTTATTACATTTTTGAAATTTTATCAAACAAAAGTTCATCCAAAGAGATATGTTTTAGCGATCCTGTACTAAGAAAATGTGCTAAAACATTTTTGATCATCAAAGAAGAAGTTATTTGTTCTTTTTTGTCTCCAACCGAAAGCTTAAGCCAAAGGTGTATATCTATCTGTCTGTTTGTCAATCAGTCCTTTTGTTTGTCGTTTTGGACTAACAAATGTCCCAATTACTTGTATAATTTTCAATTTCTCTGCAATATAAGGAGATATTGAGATTTTTATACAAAGAGTTATGCACCTTGTTGAAATAACATTAAAATTTTACTTTTTTCTTTTTCTAATCATTAAAAGTGAGCCAGTCATGTGATCACTTTTAATGACTCAGAAAAGACGTTATCTTTAGGGAATTTTGCATTACTAGGCTCATATGCACATGATACTTGTCCTAATTAATTTTTCATTTATTTTTGATCAATTTATCTTGGGATCCATGCAGATGCTCTCAAGTTTCAAAATGGAAGTGCAAGAATATGTCATTAAAGAATTCGCCATCAAACGTAACAATGATATCTCCGCAAAATGTATACAAGATACAATGGATTGATATAATGTAAAAGAAACCGTGAGCAAAAAGACAGTATCGGTACACGTTTGTTTTCTTCCTACATAAAGAAATAACCTATTTATATAAGCTGAAAGTCGAGAATTTACCTCGTCAGGTCATTTATAAAGATGATTGCAAATCAGTATCAAAATGCCGGTCTAAGACGCTGAAAAGGCGTCAGTTTTGCACGTACAACATAAGAGCTTACATGTAATGCAGCCATTTATATACTTACATTCTGGGATCCAAACATGGCTTAACATCAAATGCCTTTAAAGATTTCCGCAACTTACATTTCGATGAAATAAACAAACAAAATTTACATCTCTGATCGCCGATGTCAAACAAAGACCGCACACATGACTGTTACAGCCGAAGAAAAACGATTTTTATTGATTTTTGGCTAATATAGTGAGAGAGGAATAGCGAGTTATAATTTCCGATATTCCATTGGAAGAGAGAGAAACTAACAGAGATGAGGTCCCCGGGGCCTTCGTTATTCCAAAGGGTGAGAATGAATATGAATAACTACCTTCTGTTGATTATTGCATCACAGACAAAATATTCATACCGTAATGGATAAATGAGCCATCATATAATTATGTTTGTATTGTCATCCATAAAATATTATTCATGAAAAAATAGATAATTTCCACTCTCTATCATTGAATGTTTTCCATAAATTTCATATTTCATATTTTCATATTTTCCATAAATTTCATATTTCATATATTCCATAAATTCCATATAAATTTCATATTAGATTTCAAGATTCAAAGCAAGAGTTTTTAAAAGAAGTATTTATTCCATTTTACAGTATGCATGTCTAAAACTTTTATTGCAATTTTTAACTATCACAATCTTCCGTTTCTTCGTAACTTAAACTTTTTTTGAAACCTCTTATTTTTCCTCAATATCCACCGAAAATCATATACAGAATATCATGTAATCAGTCGTATGGTTCGATTGGCTGCACTTTAAAATTTGTTTTTCTTCTTTTTTCTATAAAATTTCAATGAAAATGAACAAAAATTCAAAATTAACAAACAAATAAGATTGTGGCATACCTTCTCCACGTACCTTACAATAACATTTGCTTCATTTATATCCATAATTCAATAGAAACATACATTGGGTAAACAAAAAGTATAATGTGAAAATCCCTTACTCTGCAATGTTGACTTATGTACGAACGACTTAAATTAAAAATAGCATGTGTGTTTTGTCAAAAAGTCAATAATAGTCTTAAATACAAATTCATAGGTCATTTATTTTGTATAATGCACAAAACACAGGTAGAAATCAATTAAATAGGATTAAGATAAGAGTTTAAAGAGTTAAAATACTCGTTTAAAAGTTAGACATGATTAATCGCTTCATATGGTCCAGATATCAGAGTTATCGCTCTTTCCTCATTTGATTTAGTCTCTGATATTGCTATGGGCGAACCAGGCTGATTAAGGATTAATGCAAAACGATGAAAGAAAAATATTGAAAAAGATAATGTATAGAAACGACATAGAAACTTGTGGTTTACATCCTTTTAGATAAAATGCAGCCATTAGACAAAAGATGGTTTTCTGACCAGGTGTAGGTAAACTATATCGACTTACGAATCCGTCTGTTATTAGAAAAAAAAAAGAAAAGAAAAAGAAACCCTCCTGGAAACAGGGAAACTACGTAGGTTTCGCTTGATATTTTTAAAATTTCCTTAATATTTCAATTTAGCCTTTTTTTTAAAGATTGACAAAAATTCCACTAAAAAACAGTCTTTAGCAAGAGGACACATTATTTCTCATAAAATTGAAGGGACACAATGTTTTGCGTTTATATATCCATGAAGGTCTTATTTCCTAGAGTTTATTAAAATCGCTTGAAATTCACTTCTGCTACATTTTTCAAAATTCAAATCAAATGGATCCCATGCATGACATGTTACAGTATGAGTATGATGTCTAGACTTTGAACTGTGAGAGGTAAAATGTAAAAGCAAGATTTATTATCCCTTTTTCCAGAAAAAATGACAACATTCGCTTAAACCATGCTTAGATATATGTACGTGATATACTGACTCCCAAAAGAAACGTTTTGGATGATTTAAATTCAGATCATGACCATTACTCAATATCTTTGCCAAAAGCATGGATTACATTAAGAAAATCACAAATCTATCCATTTTTGGTAAATTCGACACCTTTGCAGGAACACCGAGTCTTGATTCCGTTTTCTGTAGGTCTCGAGATCCTACCGGTACCGCTCACATTTACTCTATTGTTGGTGCGTTTACTGTTGAGTGAGATTACGTAGATGTGACGTCACATTAGGCCGTGGGATTTACACACGGTCTTACATGCCGATGTTTGACCCAATCATCCTGTGACGACTAGCTAAACGTGAAATAATGATTTGCGTTTCTCGGAATAAAGCGGCAACGTCAGAATGATGGAGACCTTCTTCTAACATTCCATCTGCCTGACGTCGCTGTTCTTTTATTAATTCTAACACTTTGTAGGGCGAAACATTTTGAAAAATTTTATAATTTTTTGTTTTGTGAGATCATATTCTATCGAACACCGTTCAACTTGTTTAACTCACCTGATTTTAACCAAGATATCTTGGTACGTCATAGCTTGTGCAAATCATGAAAATGTAAAAATTGGCGTTCTGGATGAGTGAACAGCGCAAAAAGTTGTGTATATTGAAGAAACTAGACTTTAAAAAAAAACCAATTTTATCATACAAATCCAAATATTTCAAATATTGATTGAAAATGATATTGTTTAAAATACAAACATGTATCGTTTCTTTTGGGAGTCAGTACATTTACAATCATGTGTTTGAAAAATTAAAACTGGAATTGTTAACACGACAAGTGCATCTCAATTGCAAGAAAAGGAAGTTGTTGCTCTTACCACAGATCATTATCATATATGTAACAGGAAGAAAATAGGACGTGAATTTCCCCTTTATTTCCATCATATACTAATCAAAATAATTGTATTGCCATGGATACCTACTTTGCCATTTCCTTTCAGGTTAACCTCGCCCATGCGGTGTGGCGTTTCCAGCGACAGGATGGGGACAGCAGGGCGCTGGTTTTCAGTTAACATCGGTCTGTAACTGGCAGAGGACGATGATTCTATAAGAGAATGTTTGAAAACAAATGATTAAAGGGCAATTTGATTTTTTAAAGTATAATTTAATGTTAAAGGTCTCCCAAATATATCATGTATATATGAGCTAATTTTCCACTAAAACTTTTTGTCTATTTCTGAGAGTATAAAACAGGAATTTATCATTATCCTGCCATTACTCACCCCGCCAATAAATAAATAAATAAATAAATAAATAAATAAATAAATAAATAAATAAAATAAAAAAATATGAAATTGCATGTGTTTCCAATTTTAATGTACGAGTATGTTCATACAGGTACATTTGTACATACTAGTATACAAGTAAATTATAAGCTGAGTTCCCTTTTAGTGTCTGAGCCGTATATAATTATAAATACAAGAAAGGAATGTATTTTACCTTGTGCCCTGAAATGACTCCATTTTGGGGTTGATGTTAAATTCTTCAGCATTTTAGAACCTGTGTAATAGTAATAATGTATCATTAAAGTAGAACTATAAGAAGTAGTAGGAAAGAAGGAAAGGAATTGAAAAAAGCGAAAGTTTCCCTTCCTCTTTACCCCCCCCCCGCAAAAAAAAAAAAAAAAATAAATAAATAAATAAATCTGTGTTTGTGATACATGAATGTCCCCGGTGGCATCTTTGTTAGTATTAACACAATTTTCTGTTAGGAAGGTCAGAGGTTAAGGTCACAAGGTAAAAACTTTTGGTATCAATGGAAAGGCTTGTCACAGGGAATACTAATGTGAAATATGAAATCCCTATCATGTACCATTCAAAAGTTATATCCAATGTTAAAGTTCTCGAAAAGTAGGTAAAGGACAAGGGTCAAGGTCGTAAGGTCAAAAATTTTGGTATCAATGGAAAGGTCTTGTAACAAGGAATATATACAAATGTGAAATACGAAAGCCCTTTCACGTACCATTGAAAAGTTATCACCAATGTTAAAGTTTTTGCCACGGACATACAGACAGACAGATAAACAGACAAACAGGCCAAAAACTATTTGCCCCCGAATCTTTGATTCCGACGGCATAAAAAACTAAGGGAGCTCATGTAAATGTATTGGGTTGTCAAGTCCGGCTGTAACCCATCATTTTTAGAAACAGGTTATATTTCTTCTCCAAATGAGCTTGAAATATTAGATGACATACCCAATAGTTCCTATCAAAAATTAGATGGTTTATCCCAAAAGTTTCAGTTGAAAATACGTACCTGCTTCCATGGTAATATGGAAGGATCTGAACGGATAAAGAATTCCTGATTCTCTTTCACGTCCTATCACTTCACAAAACCGTAGAATTACAAGGACATACGATTAGCATTCATGTGTTTTTATTGATGAAATAAGCATGATAAGGGACACTAGAGGAACGAAAGTTTTCATAATGTTAAATATTTCCTGTCGATGAAAATCACAATGACTTTTTTCCTTCTTTATTGCCCTCTTGTCAATATGTAGAACTACGTGTTTGCCTATCAAATCAATAGTATTTGAAAATCTTCCTTCTTTCAATCTTTACAAAAAGATTTTTTTTCACGATTTAGTAAAATGGTATTAAACTGTTAGAGGAAACTTTTTTCGGCGTCATATGTAAGAGTTATGTACCTTTTTTTCTCAAACCAAGAGTTATCAATCATTCTTTTCCATGCGCTTTGAACCCCAGTAGCACACTATCGTGTTTGCTCGATAAAATCGAATGAAAACAAGTCTGACACGTGGAAGAAAGAAAGAAAATAAAGCTATTTCATAAATAGTCTTGTTTCAGTTTTATACCAGTACCCTTAAAAAGCAAATTCAGTTTATGCAACCCCCCCTAGAAAAGGGAAAAACTAAATACTATAACATCGATTACTTGTGCATGGAAATCCGCGCCTGTTTTACTTACATTCTTGTTGTATAGTGATGTTATATCAACTGGGCGTGAGGTAACATTTATGTTAACTCTTTATCTCGCATCTTTTTACTCTCTGTGTATTGTCCGTGTGAAAAGCCTTCCCTATCCATTTGTTTTCATTTATCTACCGTCTTACTGTGAACTTAACCGTTAGTAAGTTTCTCGCTTAATTTAATGGGTGATTCATTTTGTGTAGACCACCATAGAAACTTCTTACTGTACAGGTAGCCGACAATAATTCTTTATGACAATTCGATTTACAGGACTTAAAAAAATGTCTCATTTTCAGTTATGCGTTACTACAGTAACAAGGCTGCAAATACTACCAAAACCAATTGATACATGTATAAGGAAAAATCAGCTGTATCTCTTTAATACCACCTTGGGGGTCATCATGTAGTGTCATCTTGTTTTATTTTTATTTTTTTTCAGTTAAATTGTTTTGTATTTGCGCACATGATAAACACTAAGTTTATATTTATTTCTTTCAAGATGCTCAGTAACATTTCATTCATTTAGAATCGCCATCAAAATTGCCGACTAACATAGCTGATAATGATTCAATCATAAGGAAGAAATTAAATTCCTTAATTCTTTTAACATGTAGTCATATATTTCATATATTTACTATATTTTCTTTTCTTTTTTAAAGTTTTGTTTGTCCTTGAATAGTGTCCATTTTATACCTTTGAAATGGCAGTATATAGAGAAAAGGAGATACAAGTTAACAATATCTTTTAGAATATGAAAAAGAAAAAGAAAACAATGTTAGTTGGTAATAATAAAAATACTTCCTCAAAAGTTCTCTCTGACCCTTGTACGTATTTATGTACTTGTAGGAGAAGAATTATGAAATATTGTTCGAGATGACAAAACACTTGATGTCCATATCTATTAATTACAAAATATTGTAGAACACTTACCGGTGTTAGCTTGTTCCAGGATATACTTTTAGCAATACGTGAAAAATAAATGTTCAGGGGCGAAGCTACATACATTTTATGTTTATGTACAAGAACACTTCAGAAAGATGCAGGCAAGTAAAATAGAAGGCAGAGAAGAAAAAAGTTATTTTTTCATATTCATATTACTTAGTACACTTTTATTTTCATTATGAAATTTTAGAATTACTGCCATAAACAATTGAAGTTGTAGGACTGGTACAATAACGCCTATGCGCTACTCTTATCCACAGCTGGCTACGCCTCTGTACTCAGGTGAAAACATCGGGGTACAATGTATATCATTACATGTAAAAGTCATTTCACAAGGGCATATTAAAATTCAAATTAAAAAAAAAATTCTTAAGCTTGACATTTCTACGTCCTTTATACTCTTGAGTAAAACTGTTGTTGAAATATTCCAAAAATGTTTTAAAAACTTATCTTTACTTACCGTTCGTTTTTGTGACTTCTAATTCACTGTTTTCATCACTCGAATGACCCAGCTATCTCAAATGAAACAGTTTCCTCTTTCTATTGTAACTTCATATTGTTTAAATGTGATATACATCTCTGAAAGAAAAGCTGGGTCGAGTTTAAAGAATGCTGAAGAACGCTCAATTAAAATCGAATTTTTATGTACATCTGCACTTGATAAAAATTAACCTCTCTTCAGAACCTCTTAATGAATGGCCCAGGCGCTGATGCAAACATTACAAGGAGAGAAATAGCCGGGGAGATACTAATTTTACTATAATATGTACATGTACCTGTATCAATCTATATATATACAGTACTATGTAGATGTATACAATCAGGGGCGGATGCGCTTAGTGACGCAGCGTGGTGATCTAGTATACATCATAGAGAAAGGGAAATAGTTAAGGTCCGATGCTAGGCAAAAATTAATTGAAAAAGATGGATTGGGGAGGTGTTCGAGATCTAGCTTTTTATTTCAGAAAATTCTATGCGAAAGGTGATTTCATAATATATCCTACCCCTCCCTATAGTAGATAATTAACTCTATCTCCTTTCTCTATTTATATCTTTAAAGATTCCTAATTCACATTATTTCAACTCAAATACAGTTATATGCGAGATACACGATATCACAAAGGGGGGGGGGGGGGGTGAAGGAAAGAAGGGTTGTTATTTTCCTATACAAAGGTACATGTATATCTTATAAGACGTGCGGCTGGAACCTGGCTGGAACGGGAATTATTCACGCTTCAAATATAAATCAACGGGTATCCATCGAATCGCAAAAGTTATCCTGCTACATTTTCGGTACATCTTTGGACACATTGATTTTCACACTCTTTGGCCATATAACATTGTTTAGAATGAGGATCACTGACGAGGGTTAAGCACCCGAAATATGCACGTCCGATCCATGCTGCATATTGATCTGTTCTTAAATGATGCTATTGAATTTGAAGACATTTAACATTTGAACCACTTGCATGGTGAGTGTCACTGCTGGTGGACCAGGAGTCCCCGAGGGCACATGTAGCTAAGTTCGATCAACTTCGGTTGATCGTCAGTCCCTTCAACACATTCGAAAATTTCTGTTATCAAAAATCTTGAAATTTCCAAAACGTGGGTCCTGTAGCATCATATCCCACCCATCCTGCTACATTTTTCGGTACATCTTTGGACAGAGTGATTTTCACACTCTTTGGCCAAATTACATTGTTTAGATTGAGGATCACTGACGAGGGTTAAGTACCCGAAACGTGCATGTCTGGTCCATGCTGCAAATTGATCTGTTCTTAAATGATGCTATTGAATTTGAAGACATTTAACATGTATATGTTAACGTGTGGAGATTACAAGACAATGTTACGAAGAGATATATTTGCACTAGAAATTGAAAATCAATATTGTATGATCATCTTACAATGAGGAGCTTATTTTACACCACTATTGTGCGTTCTACGAGACCTCTGGGTAATCGGAGAAGTGGGAGGGTTGTGCGCACGTAATCCGGATACCACACTGTCTGCTACTGGCATGGCAGATGGCATTTGTGTTTGATGTTTCTATGTGATTTTGTGCAACAGTTCCGTGTACATTTTGCGTCTCTTTCTGTGCGTGTCTGCTCTGTTTTGCGTTGGATGTTTTGGGGTTTTGCTCTAGATCTGGGTGCTGCAACCGGGTGTTGTTGGAGATTCCCTCCTTTCTTTTATTGTAGAAGGAGGGCACTCTCCTTGGCCTATGATGCTTATGCTGTAACTTGAACAGTAGTTCTTAAGGGGACCACGTATTCTCATCAAAGTAAAATTAAAGCCCTCAACAAGACAAGATGACGTTTTTATGCCCCCCCCCCCCTTCGAAGAAGAGTGGACATAAAGGTTTGCCGCTGTCGGTCGGTCTGTCGGTCTGTCGGTCGGTCCGCGACATCAGTTTCCGTTCAATATCTCTGGAATGGATTTACATATTGAAATGAAATTTTGTATACAGACATATCAAACAAAAATCTAGGTCAAGTTCATATTTGGGTCCGATCAAAAAAATTTTGACAGAGTTATGCCCCTTGCATTTCGAAAAATACCAAAATTTCAGGGTTTCCGTTCAATATCTCTTGAATGGAGTTACATATTGAAATGAAATTTTGTATACAGACAAATCAAATGAAAATCTAGGTCAAGTGTATATTTGGGTCCGATCAACAAAATTTTGACAGAGTAATGCCCCTTGCACTTCGAAAAATACCAAAATTTCAGGGTTTCCGTTCAATATCTCTTGAGTGGAGTTACATATAGAAATGAAATTTTGTATACAGACACATCAAATGAAAATATAGGTCAAGTTCATATTTAGGTCCGATAAAAAAAAATTGGAAAGAGTTATGCCCCTTGCACTTTGAAAAATACCAAAACTTCAGGGTTTCTGTTTAATATCTCTTGAGTGGAGTTACATATTGAAATGAAATTTTGTATACAGGCACATCAAATGAAAACCTACTAGGTCAAGTTCATATTTAGGTCCGATGAACAAAATTTTGACAGAGTTATGCCCCTTGCACTTCGAAAAATACCAAAATTTCAGGGTTTCCGTTCAATATCTCTTGAGTGGAGTTACATATTGAAATGAAATTTTGTTTTCAGACACATCAAATAAAAATCTAGGTCAAGTTTATATTTGGGTTCAATCAAAAATGTTTATGTCCCCCTTTGAAGAAGAGGGAACATATTGCTTTGCCGCTGTCTGACTTTCTGTCTGTCGGTCAGTCGGTCGGTCCACGACATCAGTTTCCGTTCAATACCTCTGGAGTGGATTCACATATTGAAATGAGAAATTTTGTGCACAGACACATCAAATGAAAATCTAGGTCAAGTTCATATTTTGGTCCAATGAAAAAAAAATTGACAAAGTTTAGCTCCTTGCTTTTCGAAAAGTACCAAAATATCAGGATTTTCGTTCAATATCTCTGGAGTGTATTCACATACTGAAATGAATCTTGTGTACAGACACATCAAATGAAAATCTAGGTCAAGTTTATATTTGGGTCCGATCAAAAAAAATTGACAGAGTTATGCCCCTTGCACTTCGAATCCGATCAAAAAAAATTTGACAGAGTTATGCCCCTTGAATTTTGGTTGGAAAATTTACCAACATTCTGTTCAGTATCAGGTTTGTTGAATATGATTATTTAATAGAATACTATTAATTACCTTGTAGAAGTTGATTAGAAGAAGAGCTTTAACAAAGCATAAATGCTGTACATACAGGTCCTCCTGACAGTTATACGTCTTTGACTTTTTTCATTACACTGTTACTTTATACCCCCATAGGTTGTATCAATGCAAGTATAAAGTTGTGACGGACTTTAATCACAGAAGGGGTAGGGGGCATTAATGTTTTACAAACATGACTTTTAACTTGTTAGTGAAAACCGCGATACGCACAACATTGCAAGTGTAGTTCTATTCTGTAGAGAGGACCTACTAGCAAATAAGGAAAGCAGTGATAGCATGAACATGCAGTAGGGCGGCCAAGCCGGATTTGCACGTGCGGCGGTAAAAAGTAAAATGTGAGTCCGCGAACGCATGACGCACTCTTTCTCGTCGGAGAAAATATGGACGCCTCCGAATTTTGGTCCTTTTCCGATAGCGCTAGACAGCACAATTTTTTATTTCAGCAATTAGAATATCGTCGAACTTTTTCTTTTAGCTTTATATTTTACCCTCAAATAGTTTATTTTAGACAAACCTTACATTTTAATTACTAAATCGATGATTGAAGTTGGCTAAATTTTCCCGGGAAAAAATGCCCCAAAAAGTGGAAAATAAAAATGAGGTACAAAAAAATGGTCCCTCACAGATTTTTATAATATTTTCAAAAAATGACCTTCACATCGGCATCTTTCAAATATCAAAAAATTACAGAACCACTTTTTCATATATTGAAATAATTCCCGTTTGAAATCAGCTGGTGTTAGCTTCGTTTCGGCATGCGCAGAATCACGACTTTGCACCCAATACACATTGATTGATTGAACGTGTGTCACATTGTAAACATAAATGAATGACTTTATTCGGAGTTTATAGTATTTTGTGCAGTGTGCGAAATTAACGGTGGACCGATAGACAAAGTCTATAGTTATTCTGGTCGGTCTATAGAGATCAAAAACTCGGTAGACAGACTTGTCTATAGGAAATCTGACCCGAGTCATGTAAATGTTTGCTCTTCGCACAGCAATAGCTTAGCAAGAGCAGGTAAGGCCATATAAAATTGATCGGTCGTTTCTCAGATACAGCCGCCGATGAGAAGTTTTTATTTCAACTGCAGAAAAAAAACCCCGCTGTGTGTCATTTTCAATCATTACTTATAAAAGAAGTTGAATTATCCAAAAGGTACCCGATAAATACTTAAGTGTAATCACAGCACGTTCCATATTTACGTTAACGTTAGCTATAGGACGCCTTCTGTTCAATATTTTACATGTGAATGGATATAAATATTTTTACGTGGCCTAAATCCAGCCTATTTATACTACCAATGATTATTTAAGCACCTGTAAAACGTTGATGTGTTGTAGTACTTCTGTTTTTTATCGTCCTTTCGTCATCTAAAGCCGGTCGCGATGTCGTTCTTTGACCGGTTGAAATATGTTGAAGGTGCACACCCGGGCACGAAACGAAACCTTGCATGTGCTAGTTCTAGTGATGAATCAAGTATTGACAGTGAATCTGACAGGGAAATAGAACAAAATGAACTTGAAAATGAAAATCCCATCACACAAATTGTCTACCAAATTGAGAGAGAATATGATAAATGATTGGCAGATGATTTTAGCAAATAAAATGCAAAAACATTCTGATTTTTGTGCCTTTTTATTTCGGTCTATAGGAAAATGCTGAGGTCTATAGGAACTAAAATTACTGTGGACCGAATGTCTATAGGACTTAAAAGTTAGTTTCGCACACTGTTTGTGTATGAAAAAGTATAACTGTTGGATGATTTTTATCTCGTGAACTCATTTCTAACCTTGGATTAGCAATTAAGAAAAGATTAATGAAGGTTTCAAGCTGTTTTTGTCCAACCCGACTTCACGGAGGCCGATGTCAGTGCAGTGCCAGTGTCGGTGTGATGTAAACTTGATGACGCAAAAACATGGTACGACTTGTGTACTTCACATACATGTACTTTCTTCAGTTCAGCTGTTTGTTTATATAGTGAAATGGATACTAGGCCGATGCTCGATGACGAAATTAATCTAGGAATTATTGAAAACATCGACTTTTTCCTCAAGCTCAAGGTAAATAAACATATTTGTAAACAAATATTTTCTCTCTCTCTCTCGTTCTCTCTCACACATACATACTCACACATTACTAATACTACCAAGATTTGTAATAATTTTCAATCACTGAACTGATCAGTTTATTAAGTTAATTTATGTGCCTTTATTTTGACCAACCAAGCCTACCCCCCCCCCCCCCCCCCCCCCCCACATCATTGGGCCCTAAGGCATATTCTTTAAATTTTAGAAAATTACATTTTGTCATTCACAAGTATACATGTTATTATAAATGTAGTTTTTTTTATTTAGAACATAAAGTGGAAAGAGAAAAGAGATTGAATGGGGGGGGGGGGGTTACTTAAATTTACATTCAAACATTTACATATAAAATGCAAAATGCAATATGGATAATTTAAACTATGATTTTCTAGATAGATAATATTTCATAATGTAATTTGATTATCTTGCAGTTCAAGTCATTAAAAATAATTTTCCATGAATTCCATTGGTTGAGTGTTGAATTTATCAATACCATTCTTTCCAGTGATAAATTATGATTGCTAAATAAATAACATATACAAGCAAATAGTTATAAAGGATTTATACAGTACAATTTAAGTACAATTTATGAATCATTTTGATTTTTTTCAGTTTATGACTATGCATTAGTGAAATTGTATCAAAGTAAACAAATAAATAAAATGAATGAGTAAATAAATGAATGAGTAAATAAATGAATGACTTAAAACTAATTAAAATGTATTATTTTTTTTCAGGTCAAATTTGTTAGAAGAAATCTTGCTGTCTGAAAATCACCCAGTGGCTTATTATATGGAAGGCATGCATTTAAAAGGAATTATGGATTGGAAATTGTGTACTAAAGTATATTGATAATATATTCTACATCGAATTGGTTTGAAGGTTGTGCATATTGTCATATCATATTCTTCTTTGTGAATTGTGAGTGTGCAAAAATATCATACAAATGGATTATTCACAGAAGATGGAAGACTTCAAGACTGTCAACATTTCAGAAAACAATTAACATGATTAATGACTGTGAATCTTATTGGGCAATGGCAGATATAGTGAGATGAAATAAATATTTTGTGAATTCTTGCAGAGGAATAATAAGTCAATTAAATTTCTTCTTCATGATATAGGAATGTAAACTTCAACTGTCATGGATCATGGGCACATTAAATTATAATAGTTATTTCTTTTGTAATGACTATCTGGAGTAAAAAAGTAAATATAGGCTTTCTTGCAAAAAATATCACATATTTGTATCTTTTGTTTTCCAATTATTGAAAGCTCCTGCACATTAAACAGAACAAAATTGGAATTTTTATATGTATTTTTCTCGGATACAATGAGAATATTTCAAATTGTGCATGTACTGTCTGGCATATCCAAGAAAATGTCATTTTTCTCTTGTGCGTGGCAGTTTTGTACTTGATCAGAGGAAATTAGGAAGGTCGCTGGAAAAATCTTCGGTCTTTTGAATTCTGGAGATATTTTTCACAATTTAAATGTTTGCTCATCAAAAGGTAAAAACAACCTTTTCTTCTGGAATGGTATATTCGAATTTATATCATCCTTTGTGAATTTCTGATGTCGAAGCGTTCGGTCGATCGACGATTTCTCCAAAATTGTCGAAACTATGCAGCATGTAGGGGTACATAAATGAGGTACAAAAAAATGGTCCCTCACAGATTTTCATAAGATTTGAGAATTGAACACTTGGATATATTCTCCACAAGATATCAAAAAATTACAGAACCACTTTTTAATATTTTTGATAACGATCCCCCTGTTTGCGAGGAAGGGGGCATGGAAGTCGAACTTTAAAAGTGATGCTGTCATTTTGTCAGCTGATTTTCGACAAATTGACAGAATGAAACAGCACATCTTGGGTAGATTAAGATGAATAAAATCTTAAAGATTTTGTTTAATCTTTTTAAATTTGATGCCATCAATATATATCGCTGTCATTAGCATTTTTCCGCGGTGAAAAAGTTTCGAAAAATTGCTTAGTAACGGCGACGCGAACATCTTTCGATATTAATGCGCCGTTCATAGCAACGGTTGCCGTCACGCGCAAATCTGGCTTGGCCGCCCTACTGATGAATTACAAAGCATCCACAGCAAGACAATGCAGAGAATACATTCACAGCAAGAGACGCAAAAGGGACAAGGAGCACCAAATAGTTTAGAAATGGATATAAAAAAAAAAACATAGAGTAAACAATAAACAGATTCAACATTTCATCTCCTCAGCCTTTATAGAAAAGACGAAAATTTGAAAATACTAAAAGTGTAAGACAGACTACGGATGATGACATATGACAGACGAAATGCTGTGGTAATGCTTCACTTCTCATAATATTTTGTGCGCGATAAAATGCTTATGTACTTATTAAGGTATGTTTCGTCAATATGCATTAGAAGTAGCATGCTGGATTGCTACAATGTAGTTCCATGTCTTCAATGCAAAAGGTGAAAGAAAATTTCTCGTGAAATTCACGAACCAATCGCAGTGTCGTAGCTAACATGAATATCATCATGCTAAAGCATCCATTTTTCTTCAGCAGTTTCTGACTGTAGCACTGATTTCCCTTTCTCTGAAGATCATTGGTGTCTTTGTCGGACTGACGAGACAAACCCTCTATTGGTATACGTCCTCATTCATTTTCATGAGAATTGTCTTGACGTAGTACTGATTTTCCTTGTATCATGAAAAGCATCCATTGGCAATCAAATTTGCCCAAGCATGCTACAGAGTGGTATAACTTCAAAATAAGATTCATGTGTAGTAGTTTTCAACTTTTCAAATAAACAATTCAGAACGATTCGAAGCTTGTAATAGGCTCAAACGGATCAATTTGAACAGTCGGTATTGGATATACGCTGCTATCGTTCTTTTCATGTGTTGTCTTTCTTTTTTAAACTGTTAAAGTAAAGTCTTTGTGCTGTTTCAAGATTTGTCTAGAAGGTGTTGGATTATTTTCTTTGTCTATAACTATCTGTAGGTGTGGTAATGTTTGTAGGTTTGGTAGTGTTTGTAGGTGTAGTAGTGTTTGTAGGTGTAGTAGTGTTTGTAAGTGTGGTAGTGTTTGTAGTTGTGGTAGTGTTTGTAGGTGTGATAGTGTTTGTAGGTGTTGTAGAGTTTTTAGTTGTGGTATTGTTTGTGGGTGTGGTAGTGTTTGTACGTGTTGTAGTGTTTGTAGGTGTAGTAGTTTATATAAGTGTGGCATGTTTGTAGGTGTGGTCGTGTTTGTAGGTATGGTAGTGTTTGTAGGCGTAGTAGTTTATGTAAGTGTGGTATTGTTTGTAGGTGTAGTAGTGTTTGTAGATGTGGTAGTGTGTGTAGGTGTGGTAGTGTTTGTAGGTGTGGTAGTGTTTCTAGGTGTAATAATGTTTGTAGGCGTGGTAGTGTTTGTAGGTGTGGTAGTGTTTGTAGGTATGGTAGTGTTTGTAGGTGTAGTACTTAGTTTATATAAGTGTGGTATTGTTTGTAGGTGTAGTAGTGTTTGTAGATGTGGTTGTGTTTGTAGCTGTGATAGTGTTTGTAGGTGTAGTAGTGTTTGTAGGTGTAGTAGTGTTTTTAAGTGTAGTATTGTTTGTAAGTGTTGTAGTGTTTGTAGGTGTGGTAGTGTTTGAAGGCGTGGTAGTGTTTTGGGGTGTGGTAGTATTTGTAGGTGTGGTAGTGTTTGAAGGTGTGGTATTGTTTGAAGGCGTGGTAGTGTTTGTAGGTGTGGTAGTGTTTGTAGGTGTGGTAGTATTTGTAGGTGTGGTAGTGTTAGTGGGTATGGTAGTGTTTGTAAGTTTGGTAGTGTTTGTAGGTTTGGTAGTGTTTGTAGGTGTAGTAGTGTTTGTAGTGTTGTAATGTTTGTAGATGTGGTAGTGTTTGTAAGAGTGGTAGTGTTTGAAGTTGTGGTAGTGTTTTTAGGTGTAGTAGTGTTTGCAGCTGTGGTAGTGTTTGTAGGTGTAGTAGTGTTTGTAGGTGTTGCAGCAGTTGTAGATATGGTAGTGTTTGTAGCTGTGGTAGTGTTTGTAGCTGCGGTAGTGTTTGTAGGCGTGGTAATTTTTGTAGGTGGGGTTATGTTTATGAGTCAAAAGCCATCAGTGTCCTCGATTCCCAGCTTCTATTTTAAGGTTTAACAAGCCATGCAAACTCCTTTCTTCACAAAGAGATGCACAGTTGTATTTCATCAAATAAGGTAGGGGATCTCCAACCAGACCCTGCTACAAGTACAACTTCTTACTTTGTTACCTGACACAAGAGTATTTTTTCGAAGTTCTATTATCTTAGATTCGAAATTGGTACTATAGAACATATATTTCAATATTGACAAATTCGACACATCCCTATACTACAGTATCATGTTTTTCTGTATTTATTACAGGGGCGAACTATCATACCTAAGTCACAAAGTTGAACCCTTTCCTCTGCACAAACTATAGTAGAAAAAGTGAGGTATCATAGCTTAGTTACAAACTCTTTCCTCTGCAAGTCTTTAATACAAACCCAAAGATGGACTCTTTCTCTGTACACGTGATTTTCTAACTTTCCTTACCACAGGCTGTTGATACGATTTTTGGTTTGGCTGTCTCATAATGTAGGAATAAATGAAAATTAATCAAAAAATCAATCACCGGTCAAATCCACAAAAGCGAAAAAAAAAGTCTGTCCATCCCTTGGTTTTATTATATACTTGTACACGCAGATGCACTGATTTGTGCAGAGGAAAGGATCAATGACTAATCTACGATACCTTGCTCCTGTTGTAAAAGTGCTTCATCGCATGAAGTCAATTATTGACGCCATGGACGTATAATGTATTGCTCCTTGTGTCTTATTTTGATAAAAAAAACCCTTTCGTATATATAGTTACATCCTTCAAATTTCGCTGATGATATCTTGCCGCATCCTGTTCGTTCCCTTTTACTCGTATGAGTGTGTGTTCCGATATGATCACTTCAACGTAGTCATGTCGATGCTCTTTCTAATCTTCAGTAACTCTATTTTATCTCATATACATTTTAAAAATAACTTCATATTAGTTTGAAAAACGTGGAAAATTGTAATAAATATAATAATAAAACATTGCCAAATCAAAATTTATATCGTTATATTTAACTAATTTTCGTATGTCACGTTATTTGGTAATGCAAAATTCTGTGTTGATTCACTTAAAATCGTATTAAGACTCACTTAATATGTCTATCTTCAGTGATTTGTGAATCGTCAGAACTGTCGAACATACTAAACATGAGGATTTTGATTTATTGGTGGGATTTTTAAAGTCTCAGATGGCTTTTCACTTTGATCTGAAACTTCGGACTGCTCCTTGTGTCTCAATGGCTGAGTCTGTGGATAATTTTGATTTGGAGATTGTTGAACATTGGGATTTGACAAAACTCCAACTTCGGATATAAGTTTATGTTGCCTCGGGGTTAGCCAGATATTGCACTGTTCATCATATTGGTGATTATAATCGTTACCATAATGCTTAAGCGGGTATTGTTGCTTTGCACCTGGGGTTAGTTTTAGCGGCGGTAAATCTTGGCTTGTAAACAGTTGACTAGTTTCGGTCTTTTCTGGAACATGCTCTTTAAACAGTTCTGCAGAGAATGAAGAACCTTCACTTGGTTTTGTTAAGGTCACTGATGGTAAGTCCTGTTTCTTTAATCCTGTATCATATGGCTCCCGAGTATGTCCATCCGGTAAAGGTAAAGATTGTACTGACTGAGCAACCAACCATTCGTAAGGCTCCTGGTATTTCTTATAATCTTGATTCAAATCTTTCTGAAAATATAATTTGTTTTTTGTATATTTCTCATGAAACTTTGATTTATTACACTTCAATCTACGCAATATTCATGACTTTTATTCTGATGCAAAAAAAAAAAAAAAAAAAAAAAAAAAAATATGGTGGCAGCTCGTTTTTTTAACTTTATGTCTGACAGGTTCGTCTGAGGGTTAACTTTTTCTTGTTGGAAGAGATTTAATGTATTAACAACACTAATCGTATGACCTTATCATAGGTTATGAAAATGCGTTAAAGAAGATCCTGACGATAATCTCAACAGCACTCATAAAAGAGGACAAAATTGAGCATCGACGGACCCCTAGCAAAGGTAGAGTTGGGACCAGGTGCCCGGGAGGAGTGAGAATCCCCTGTTTGGCTAGCCACAAGACCCTCGAGAGATATACTTCCGTCAAAACATTTGTTCTGATGCAATAATTTCAATTCCTTCCTTCCTCACCTTCACTTTGACCGGTCTTTTTCTGATATATATATGTACTAAGAAAGTCAATATAGCCTTACAGTAAAGGAGATGGGATTGGTAGTGTGTAACCCCCTCCCCCTAAAATAATTCAGAAGTTTTGATGGCTTGTTGCACTCACCAAATATTCTCTCTCATCTCATAGCATCTATAAAAAGGATTGTTTTTCTTGGGAACTCTAAAAGGACGTAAACCTAGACCAACTTTGGAGGGGGGATAATAGGCGACCAACACCCTTTGCCTTGTTGATTCGTATGAAAAAGAACTTATCCAAAATTTCAGAAAGAAAGAAAACATGATGATGTGAAATGTTTCATTGGTACTTCTAGGTACCTGGATGATTTTCTCACTATCGACAATCCTGTTTTCGAAAAGTATTGAAATGTTATTTACAAGCATTGACTCTAAACAAGGCAAACGTTACAAACACAGAAACACCATTTTCGGACCTAAATATCAAAATTGTTTATGGAGAGATTCATACAAGTGTGTATGACAAAAGAGATGATTTTTGATTCAAAATAGTAAATTTTCCATGGCTTGACGGTGATGTTCCTAGATTATAGTTACACTTTACAACTCATCGGTATGCTAGAGCATGTACTGATGTTTAATTTGGAAGTAGAAATTTACAAATCACGAAAAAATTTTTATGTCAAGGTTTCACAAGCTAGTAAAGACTTTCTGAAAATTCTACAAAAAATATTGTCAACTTGTTTTGATCTTCGGAGCTATACAAGCAACAGAGTATATTACTTTGGGTATTTCACTACCTGAATTTTATGGTGACATGATTAACAAAATAAGAAGGATCAATGGTAGACAGCAAAACCATAGAAAATGCGTCAGAATTATCAAACGCCTGGATATGACCCTAGTGTCACCAGACGGGCATTAAGCTTGGTACTTGACCAATCTACAGTCTTGTGCCAGCGCATTCTTAAGACTTAAGACAGGACCCCGACCACCTGTCCTCTCTGAATGTGAGTCGGACTCCTCGGGTGATTACATATATGAGCTCGTTTCAGCCGGCAGAGCACGGACTGTATTACATAGGCCCTCATTTTATATCCATTTACATATCCATCTATGTTGCTTGAGCCCCTGCGTTTTGCGTCGTGTTTGTGTGTGGTCATCTAACAGGAGGTCGTTTTACACCACAATTATACGTTTTTCGAGACCTCGGGGTAATCGGAACAGTGGGAGGGTTTTGCGCACGCAATCCAGGATAACCACTCCGTCTGCTACTTGCATCGCAGATGGCCATACTAAGTGGGCACCGGTTGCCCGTTGGTCTCGTTGGTTTATGTGTGGTCTTTTGTGTTTCATGTTTCTATGGTGTGAGTTGGTTTACCTTGTGCCTTTTGTGCCTATGGATGGCTGTTCAGTTTTTTTCATTGTTTTTTAGTTTTGCTATGGGTGCTGCAACCGAGTGTTGTTGGAGATCCCCTCTCCTTTCTTTGGAGATCCTATTTCTTAAACGGTGCGTTCAAGAATGCCCAATAAATTTATAAGGTATATTGATATAATGGACCAGGAGTCCCCGAGGGCACATGTAGCCAAGTTCGATCAATTTCGGTAGGTCGTTTCTTCAAACGCATTCAAAAAATTTCTGTTTACAAAATTTTCTCAAATTTCTGAAACCTGGGCCCTGTAGCATCATATCCCACCCATTTTGCTACGTCTTTCGGTATATTGTGGACATAATTTCCACATACTTTGGCCATATTTCATTGTTTAGATTGAGGATCACTGACGAGAGTTAAATACCCGAAACGTGCATGTCTGGTCCACGCTGTAAATTTATCTGATTTAAAATGATGCTGATGAATTTGAAGACGTTTAACATACATGTATTATGATGGAATGATGGGGCATCTCTCTCTCTCTTTCTCTCTCTCTCTTTCTCTCTCTCTCTCCCTCTCACACACATTTCTATCTTTTTCTAGTTACCTTAATGGTGGGTTCATAAGTCTTTCTTTCTTCCTTTTGTCTAAAAAAAATATATCATTTTCACAGTTATTTATATATAAATGAATCATTTCTTTGGAAGCAAACCTAGCAGATTGGAAAGAACCATCTTCAATGAGAATTAATGAAGAACCCTTCATTTTCTATTAATTTGAACATACTTTATTTCCGAAAGCGATACATGGTTTCCTTCATTTACATGTACTTAGTCACAAAATCTTGCTTGAATGGAATGTTCAAGAAAAATGAATTTGCGCAAATTTGTATTAAAGTGTAATTGAAGAAAAATCTAAATCCTCAATGCAGATTAGAATACATATTCTTAGAGATTTAGCAACTCCTGATTGCTAAAAGCATCCGTCACTTTACCAATATGCGGACAAGAGAGATGCTTACCCTCCTCGGGCTCCTAATCTCATCTCCATTGGGGTTTCCCTTTAGCTTCTTTTCAGAATATTTAGGTTATTAGTATAAGTTGAATAACATTTTTTTAAATCGAAATTTATTGTGCGTGACGCTGTAAAAATCAATTTGTGCGGCACAGCACATATCAATTGCGATAGATTTAACCTTCTTCTGATAAATTTGAGATTTTGTATTGGTTTAAGAATATATTCAAACAAATAGTATGTTGGTTGTTGTATTATTTTAGTGTCCGCCGTGTTTCTATTTTGTAATGGCAGATTCAATAAGAAATTATCATGTTTTCCAGGATTTGGGATTAATCGAATTGCATTTATAAACTGTAGTTTATTCTAATGTATATTTATTTCGTTATCGAATTCATTCGGGTGGTACTACTTACGTTCCCAATGAGCGAAATTCCCCCCTGTTTTAGAGTAAAACTTAGGTCAAAAATTGGAATTGGCATTGGGCTTCTTTTTTTAGTCCTACCTACATGCATACTTTACTTTCATTAGATATATATTATGATACATGTGATACATGTCATGATGATATATGATAGAACACGGCGCGTTTTTTTTAAATACCAATAATTTCAATAGCACGTGGAAATGACATGTCACTATTTTTTGTTTTAGAGATTTTTAGTATTGAATGTGTGTATAATGAAATGAGACGAAAATTAACTTCCTTTTTAGTCCCCTACCGGCAACGCCGAAGGGGACTCTTAGTTTCCTCTCGGTCTGTCTGTCCGTCTGTCTGTCTGTCCGTCCGTCTGTCCGTCCGTCCGTCCGTCTGTCCCCCCGTCTGTCCGTCTGTCCGAATATCAGTTTTCCGGACTTTTTTCTGCAACGGATAGAGATATTCAGATGAAATTTGATACACAGCTTGGTCTTGGATAGTTACAGAGCAAGTTCGACTTTCGTCACGCTTGACCCATTTTTCGAGGAGTTATGCCCCTTGATGACTTGGAAAATCCAGTTTTTGTCAGTTTTCCGGACTTTTTTCTGCAACGAATGGAGATATTCAGATAAAATTTGATACACAGCTTGGTCTTGAATAGTTACAGAGCAAGTTTGACTTTCGTCAAGCTTGACCCATTTTTCGAGGAGTTATGCCCCTTGATGACTTGGAAAATTCAGTTTCTGTCAGTTTTCCGGACTTTTTTCTGCAACAGATGGAGATATTCAGATGAAATTTGATACATAGCTTGGTCTTGGATAGTTACAGAGCAAGTTTGACTTTCATCACGCTTTACCCATTTTTCAAGGAGTTATGCCCCTTGATGACTTGGAAAATTCAGTTTTTGTCAGTTTTCCGGACTTTTTTCTGCAACAAATAGAGATATTCAGATGAAATTTGATACACAGTTTGGTCTTGGATAGTTACAGAGCAAGTTTGACTTTCGTCACGCTTGACCCATTTTTCAAGGAGTTATGCCCTTTGATGACTTGGAAAATTCAGTTTTTGTCAGTTTTCCGGACTTTTTTCTGCAACGGATGGAGATATTCAGATGAAATTTGATACACAGCTTGGTCTTGGATAGTTACAGAGCAAGTTTGACTTTCGTCAGGCTTGACCTATTTTTCAAGGAGTTATGCCCCTCTATAACTTGGAAAATTAAGTTTTTGTCAGTTTTCTGGACTTTTTTTCTGCAACGGATGAAGATATTCAGATGAAATTTGATACACAGCTTGGTCTTGGATAGTTACAGAGCAAGTTCGACTTATGTCACGCTTGACCTATTTTTCGAGAAGTTATGCCCCTTTATGACTTGGAAAATTCAGTTTCTGTCAGTTTTCCAGACTTCTTTCTGCAACAAATAGAGATATTCAGGTGAAATTTGATACTCAGCTTAGTCTTGGATAGTTACAGAGCAAGTGCAACTTTCGTCACGCTTGACCTCTTTTTCGAATCGATAAAGCAGATAAAACCTCAGAACTGAGCTGCACAGACAGTAAGTTTAATTTAAACTCATATATGTTTAATTGAAGAGTAATTCATAGGCAGAGTTGCAGGACATAAATATATGCCGCCGGTAGGGGACTATATCGCTCAGCGATCATAACATTTTTACAAATAAAGTTTTCGTTGACATGGAAACCATGTTGGAAATTTTAAGTATCAGTAGAATGTTAAACGTCTTAAAATTAAATAGCATCATTTAGGATATATTTACAGCATGCACCTGACATGCAAGTTTTATGTATACCTTACCTATTACATGTCATTTTCACATGGCTTGTTCCATGGTAACAGGTATTGAGGAATATGCTTGCATGCGCTATTCTTTTTGTCAGTATGCTCAAAATGTAGACAAAACCCTGTTTTGAAGAGGCCCTATTTAGGCCAAAAAGATACTAATTTTACATGGTAGCATCATATCCTAGCCATCTTGCTACATCTTTCGGTATACTAGTATTAGGACATAATTGTCATAGATTTTGGCCATATTTTCATTCTTTAGATTGAGGATCACTGACGAGGGTAAAATATCTGAAACGCGCATGTCTGGTCCACGCTGTTAATTTATCTGCTATAAAATGATGCTAATGAATTTGAAGACATTAAACATTTACTCAATTTTATGGGCAAAAATTATGTAAGATGGTGTTCCTTGTCTCTTTTGCATCTCTTTATGTGCGTGTCTGTTCTGTGACTTTTGCATTGGGGGATTTGCTATGGGTGCTGCAGCCGAGTGTTGTTGGGGATCCCCTCCATTCTTAACGTGATTTCTAATGCCAATTATCCTTTAGATATATTCCTTGAACTTTAAGAAAATGTTTAAATTTGAGTGGGACCTCTTCAAAATTTTATTCGAAAGGTTATAAAAATTGGTACCATGGTGACATTCCGTTCAGTGCTATTACACATAGAGTAATTTACTGGTGAGTCTTTAGCCGTCCCTTATACATTTTTAAGCATTTTTTATCAGCGCATATGAAAGAGCATAATCAATTAAAAATCACCTTGAAATTTTTCAAGGTCATAGGACCCAATATCAAGGTCATCTTGACTGTCATTCACAAAATTTAACAAAATTCTGTGATTTTTCAAAAATATGAGAGGCAGTTACTCAGAAATCATGTGATATGGAGTAAATTAAACACATACATAGTAATATATCCCCTGTTTATTGACCAAAGTTGTAAAAATCTCTAAATGAATGACATCCTTGATTTGTAGCTAATATTCCATACATATAAATAAAAAATGATAGATTTTCATGATTTTTGTTAGGAGCTTATTCTTAAGGAGAAAAGATTTAAACTACAAATTGTTATTTTTTTTCCTCCTATCGGCCCCAAATTGAGAAAGAAGTATTTTTGATACAAATATATGACAGCAAGCCTTAAATAAGTTACAATATAAAAGAACAACAAATGCAAATTTTAGTGAAATTGGAAGTTAAGAATCAAGGACCTTGACAGATTTTGAAGTGCTAAAACAAAGAAAAATTTCTTCTGTCGTCTCTAAAAATTTCAAAATAATTATTCAGTTTTCTAAAAAAAAAAGAGATTTTAAAGATTATAAGTTGCTTATACGAAGTAGCTCTGACAATGGTTTCCATGGCAAAAAAATAACCAAAGATGACTTATTTGACCATTGTTTTCGTGCTGTAAATAGACAGAGCTCGTGTCCATGGCAACCAACCAATTTTTTTTTCTCCAAAGGTTGTTATTTTTCTATTCATTGCATCACATACACAGGTAGAGAAAATCACAAAAATCCATGACATGCTATATTTCCAAAATATTTTGGTCCTTACAGAGAATTGATATTAACAGAAAAAAAGAGAAGCTTTCCGCACTTGTACTGGAGATTGTTCATTAGAAAAGTTGTCTTTAAGGTTTCTGTGGAGATGTGTAATTGTTTCCGTCTGTTTGTCCATTTTATTTTTCGCGTGATTTTTTTTTCAAGAATTAGTAAGCCTTTTGATTGTGGTTTGGATTTTGGATTTGTGCTTGACTTTCATGTACTGATCTAACCTTTGATATCCTAAGCAGGTTCGAAGGTCAAGTCTATTTATCGGGAAACTATTAATATTTTTGCGCGAAGGTTGTTGCCGCTGCCAAAATATGGACGATACAATGAACGTTCTTTCTTTCATTTTCTTTGGTTGTAGGATGTATAAGAATCTAACTTAGAATTGAAGCATTCATCAATTAAGACGGAACGTTGCTAACAAGCAGGATGTACCTACTCTCTCCATGCACTTCATCTCATCTCCGTGTGGGGCTCAATTTTACTACTTTGCAGAATTTTTTGGATTTGTGTTTTTCAAGATTTTGAATTAAAGAAGATCCTGACAACATTCTCAACAGCACTCACAATAGAGCTTAAAATTGAGCATCGACGGACACCTAGCAAGCTAGAGATGAGACCAGGTGCCCGGGAGGAGTAAGCATCCCCTGTTGACTAGCCGCACCCGCCGTCGATGTTCATGCACGAAAATGAAAACAATATATATAAAATACATGCACTGTCCAAGGTTATGTCTATAGAGATAGTGTAGTGGCGTCCATGTCAAGGAAAAATATTCAATTTTCAAGAATGCCCATTATATATGTAAATATAATAATTTCCAAACTTATCTGTTCTTAAATGATGCTATTGGATTTGAAGACGTTTAACATTTGTAACATTTGGTGAGTATCACTGCTGGTGGACCAGTAGTCCCGAGAGCACATGTAGCCAAGTTTGGTCAACTTCGGTTGATCGTTTCTTCAACGTATTCGAAAATGTCTATTATCAAAATTTCTTGAAATTTCTAAAACGTGGGTCCTGTAGCATTATATACCACTCTTCCTGCTTCGTCTTTCGGTACATTATACCTTTCACACTCTTTGGTCATAATAGATTGCTTAGATTGAGAATCACTTACGGAAACGTGCATTTCTTGTCCATTCTGTAAATTTATCTGTTCTTAAATGATGCTATTGGATTTGAAGACGTTTAACATTAAAGAGAAATAAAAAAGGAAAAAAGATTAAACGAAAGCACAAAAATCCTCCACATTTTTTATCACTGCATGAAGCATAAAGTGATAAAGCACCTTATATAGGCCTTTCAACAAACGCTAGGTGTCGACTGAGAGTAACGACAACTCGTACCCAAAGTGTCAGAATCGGAACCTTTCGCGCTTCTTCATAAAAATGTAGCGCAAAAATCACTTCAAATCATGAATTTTCTTATTTATTTACCTCTTTTGGGTTGTTGGACAAAGTTGGTAGGATTGAGTATAATATTTTAATTTGTTTCATGTACTAAACACAATAAAAGGACAGAGAAAGATAGCACAAAATTGCACATCAGATTTTAAGACCGAGTTACAAATGTTCATGTGGTAATATATTGGAAGAGAGAGAACTCTTTAATAATATCTGTAAAATTCGAGACCCTTTAAACTATGAAACGAAGTGAAAAGTAACGAAATGAAACGAAAAAAAAAAAAAAATTACAAATTTTACCATTTAATCTTTCGTTTACGATATAAATGTGGTAATTTTTTCCCTTGCACACCCTATGTGCCCCGGGAACTGCGAGTCAAGGACCAGTACGTCTTATACATATTTAATAATCTACATTTCAGATCTGTAAAAGACTATCTAATAGCTGACAAGGTTTAATCTAGGCATAGATATAACCGATTTCGTTAAACTCTGCTTATGTAAAGGGGGAAGGGGGGCATATAAGTATTTACTAAAAATCGTATCCGAACTTCTCAGTTTAAAATAAACATCAAAATAAAAAAAAAACATATATACCTGTGTGTGTTAAGATAAATATCATGAGTTAGGAACAAATTAAAATACATGTACATGTACATGTAATATGTCGATAATTATGCATAACGAAGACAGCATCAAAAGTAGCCGGGAAATATAGAGAATAAATGAGAGAGAGAGAGAGAGAGAGAGAGAGAGAGAGAGAGAGAGAGAGAGAGAGAGAGAGCGCGCATGCCTATGATTATTCATAACATTGAAAAATTGAAAAATTATTTCAATATTACACATTTTTTATAAAAATAAAGTGACGGCAATGGCCCCCACCCTATAAAAAAAGACGCAGAAATGATGTTAATACAGATTTCAGCTTTACTGTTTGTGTTATGGATATACATGAAAAATATTGAAATTATTTTGTAATTCAACCATTCGCTAATTAAAGAGGTAGGGTATACCCAGCCCGCGTTCTAAATGTTAAAATCTGTGAATATGCTTAATATGCATATGGAGGGGGCGCCTTCTCCCCCCCCCTTTCAATCAACAGTTAATGATTTGGATAAGGCCAACGGGAACTTTCGCGCATCCGATTCAGATTTTACAATACATTTCTGCATTCTGCTTTCTTTTCTTTTATGTTTTGATTGGATTTATCTCTGTCATATCAATAGGGGGTAATAGGGGATTTTTGATTTTAAATTTTGATTTTGAATATATGAATATTATGCAATGGAGATCGTAATTGATAAATATTGACCATCTTTTTGTAACGATTAAAAAAAAACCATTCACTGACTTTCGCTTTCGCTCGCCAGTTTTTAACCACTTAAATGTATATGATCATTCAGAACAATACGGCTTACCGATGTACCCTTTCTCCCTAAAGAGTAATAGAGGGTAGATAAAAGAATTCTACCCCAGACGCAGCAAAAAGACTACTCGCTCGTATTCGCTCGCCTACATCACTTAAGAGGGAGAAATGAGAAACATGTACGTCCCTTCCTCCTTTCTGAAATCCTTGATCCGCCACTGATCCATTTCAAAGCATGAGTGTAGGCTGTGCTCTACATTTTCTTTTTCTCAATATTTGATAAATTTATACAACGCTATATACATTTTTATGAGTTTTAATTGTATAAACTTATATACAAAATATGTCACCTAAAGTCCACTCGGCACTTGAAAGCGTGGATCAAGAGCTAGGGGGATGGGTTAGGGAGGGGGATCAGTCCGACCCCCCCCCCCCCCCCCCCCCCGTTGAATTTACAAAAAAAGTAAGATAATTATGTTTTTCCAGCTTATATACAAAATCATAAGTGATGATGAATCGGCAGAGCCTATATAGTCTATAGTTTGGCCATCCAATGCAATTTTATCGATTTAGTAGTCATCATTTACGCAGATTTGTTTTCATTTACTCTTAGTTAAGATAATGATGATTTCAGCACTTCATATGTGTTATTATTAATATATTTGACTACTTAATGACGAAATACACATTTTATGATAAAAGAGTCAGGTTTTGCTTATCCATATATTTATTTTATTAGGCACAGGGTTTCAATGCCTAACCTTTTCTAAAAAAAGACAGAAAAGTTGACTTCTTTTTAAACTCAACTGAAAAGACTTGATGGGCTATACCTTTTTTGCAGTTCAGATTTGGTAACTCCTTTTACATCAGAACAACCTTGAAATAGAAGACTACCCTGTACATAGCCGATTAGTGGTTTGTTTAATCAAGAATATGCGAGGGGCGGGACGCCTGTCATTTTACATTATTTTAGACAATTCAACTTGAAACCTTTTCATAAAGATTCGTTCTTTAAATCACGTCACTATGTAATTGATTGTTGAGAGCCATAATCGAGAATCGGAATCAAGTATCGAGCGATAATCGATTATTTGCGATAATCGGTTCCCACTTTTGGACACCACCATGAATATGAAAAAAAACCTCGTTTTCCAGCACCTATTTTTGATCAAATTTCATTTTGAGTCATTAACCGTTCTTACCTGATCCAGAATGTTCTGTGACTCTATTTGCATATACGTATACGCGAGTTCAATTTTTTCTTCATTATTTTTTTTCAAAACCATGTGTTGGATAGGCGGACCACCCCAACCCCCCTCCCTCTAAAAAAAACTTTTCCTGGAGAATA
The DNA here is from genome assembly GCA_028142955.1 of Pinctada fucata. NCBI lineage: Eukaryota > Metazoa > Mollusca > Bivalvia > Pterioida > Pteriidae > Pinctada > Pinctada fucata. Next base: position 27,898,777 of record AP027106.1, read on the forward strand.
AAGAAAAAAACGTTTCTTAAGGTTCTTGCATCAATAAAAAAAAAGCAACGTACGTAATCGATGTTTTTGACAAATTTTGCTCGGCTTTAAACTAACAAAAAAAAAAAAAAAAAAAGAAAACCATCATAAGTTCACTGCATGAAGCGGACCAGTAATTGTTCAGTGAAATATGGGATGGGAAAAACCTAACCCCCCTTTTTTTCTAGTTTTCCCTGCATGTAGCTGTATTATAAATAAAAGAGGTTGTTTTCAAAGTGAAGAATCATGACGATATGGACATTTCTTTTACACGTGTATAGCAAACAATCCATGCTCTGAAATTAAATGAAATGTATTCATCAAGTCACTCAGATTTTTTCTGTACAACTCAGTTTAGAAATCTGAAAATCGTGAAAATTTCGTCTTTTTTTATTTTTGTAATTTGTTTTGTTTTCTTTTTTGAACAACTTGTGTTTAAACCGTTTGATTTTAAATTTTTCGTAAATTTTGATTTAATAAGTTCAATCATGATAACACGAACCTGAAATTGAAATTTACAGGACTTTTTCTATGATGTCTGCGTCGTTTACTATTACGTTTATTTAAAAAAAAAAAATCACTATAATTTGTTCCGTTACTTTTCATTTCGTTTCTTGTGCGTTTCATATTTTAAAGAACCCGTAAAACTCGGTTACTCAAGATGAGACCCGAGAATCAAATGTTTGTTAAATTTTATAGTTTGAATTACCTCCCTTCTTAAGCAGATTTAATTTAGAATTCGGAAGAAAAAATTAATTATTTATCGATAATTAGCATGTCTTTCCCAATTCAAAGTTCCTTACTGCTATTTAGACACAGATTCAAAAGTCGTGAAGCACTTTCAAAGGAATTTTTTTGGATTTCAAAATTTAGTTGAAAGGCCTACCTTATAGTGAAATTTAAATTGCTTTATCGAGTTTTGAAAACTAAGTTATTGAGATCTCGAGATTTCAACCGAGCGGTAGAGTACTTGATGATTCATTTGTTCCATCACAATCACTCTTCCTCACCAGCATGGAAGTTAAGTTTAATTGGTGATGAAGAGTATTTTTTTTGTGTCGGTACATCATTTCAATAGGTAAATATAGTATATAGATGACAGTTTTATGATGAAACCTGTTTTTTTTATGATAGATGAAAAGGATGGAGGAAAGAGGGGATGGGAGCCGCATTCACTCACACTTTCACACTATACAATGTTAAGCGTCTTTAAATTCAATAGCATCATTTAAAACACACAGACAAATATAATATATGTATAACTATAATGAACGATACTTAAATTACAATAATTATGAGAATGTTTTGAGTCAAAAAAAAGGGTTAAAATGATAAACAGATTATACATTATATATCAAAAAGATCTTTCCAAGTATTCCAATGAGCTTCAAATTTTTCTATACATTTATTTTTACGAGCTATATAAAGATGAATCTGATAATTAAATTTCAAAAAGTTCAATAAACTCATTATAGATGGATGACTGTGCTTCTTCAAGTTTTTGTATAAGAATTGTTTAGTGAAGAGAATAATGAAATTAAGAACATAGGCATATTCATCATGTACTTTCCCAAATAGAGCATCTTTAACGTTAAAATGTACTACATGATTAGTAACATTAAAAATTATATTCCAAATTAAATTCCAAATTATCCCAAATTGACGAAGCTATTTCACAATAGAAAAACACATGTTCTATAGATTCAATATCATGATCACAGAAAAAACAAATATCATTATTTTCTTCAAATATTTTCTAACAGGTAAAATTCTGTTTATGATCCTATACTGTAACCATTAGATAGAAGTATCTGTTGAAGTGTTAAAACATATATCGAAAACACCTCTTGGATTTATATTAAAGTCATAGATATTGTTTCCATTTATTAAATGCAGTAGGAATAATATCTCTATCATTTAGTAGTTCATAAATAGGTTTATTGCACTTTGTGCTTTTTACAAGTATATTATAGAGAGGAGGGATGAAAGGTGCAAATGTTGACTTATCCTTAGTTAGAGTAATCTTTCTTGACCTGAATAATTTTGTTAAGATGCTGTATATTCAATTATATGTTAACATGCAAATTCCAGAGATTCCAAATCTTGTTTCAAACTCGTATTTTGACAGAATTCTGTTACCATCTAAAAAGTCTTTGATTGTCCTTACCCCTTTCTTGTACCAATGTTCTTTATAGATAGAAACTTTATTTATTTTTATTAATGAATTATACCAAACTGGTAATAGTAAGAATTCTTCATCTGAATAAAATTCTTTATTTTGTAATTGGTTTCTCAAAATATTCTGCCATGCTAGAAAAGTATCTTTCCAGAAATTGTTACACATATTATTGATGAGTTGTGTAATATAATCATCTCCAAAATCATATAAAAACTTTTCAATATCATTTCCAAAATTTGCCTTGAAAGTATGAATCCAGATGAAGAGTATTTTTGTACAAGTGTGTAAGATACATAGTAAAAGTCACACCTGAAACATTATTTTATAATATAATGTTAACCGTCTTCAAATTTAATTGCATCATTTAAATACAGATAAATTTGCAGCATGAACAAGACATGCACGTTTCTTAATCTAAACAATGTAATATAGCCAGAACTCTTTTATTTAAAAGTATCTTAACTTTTAAAATACTAGTATATTTAACAAAATTTCCAATTATTGTTGATGTTTTTGAGTAGAATCGTAGAAGGGGAATTTAATCGACCTGAACTGATTATCTTTTTATATGGTTGCAAAGAGTTTTCTTTCTGGAGGCATTTTCAAAATCATCTTTAAAACTAAGGGGTCTCTCCCTCATTGCATAGCTCTGTCCTTAGCTGGGTTTCGGCATGATTTTTTCGGTCATGTTTAGAATTAAGCTTCTTGCGTCTACTCTCCAACAAATTTTTTGCCATATTTTTCACGTTAATGGCTTCTGAATACACCCTACATAAAATTTGGAGCCGCTCATTTTTGGCAAGAGGAAATTAAAAGTTTTTATTGTAGATGGCACTAGGAAAATTCACTTTGGCTTTATTCAAATCGTTTGACATTTAGTACTACTGACGAGGATTCAATATCCGAAACACGTGTCTAGTACAATAAAATTGGTACTATAGAACATATAGTTCAATATTGACAATTTCAAAATTATATCGTTTTTCAATTGAATAGTTGTCTGAAGGACAGGATTGCGTATTTAATAGACTTGAGGTTGAAGAAGGATGGATGTGTCCACATTTCCTCGAACTATTCAGATCAAATTTGCCCGTCTCGTTTTAGGCTATAAACGTCCATTTCTTGCATGTTTTAACATTTCATTATTTATGGAGAATTCCATACGATAACTATACATACCTCTGTGATGCATGAATTTTAAGAATTCATATATAACCGTATTTTTCTTGATTCTAATAGCTTTTGTGTGAATGAAAGGCTATTTGGATAAATTCTGATAAAAAAACCAGTTTTAATGACAGTATTTTTTACAAATACTATTTTGCTGGTTGTCATGGCTACAGTTTTGTAATTATCATTAATAGCTAGAAGGTCTACAATTTTTTCTTCGTATAGAGCTATGGTATTGGTTTATTCCAAAGCATTCAAACACTGTATATATTACGTAATATGAAAGTAGAGTTATCCTCCTGTAGTCCCAACGCTAACCTTAATGTATTGATTGTACAAATGATTTCCAGTTTATAAAGAAGGTCTCAGATACTGAATATGAATACATGATATATCTTAATATGTATCTTAAAGGCCCATATGGACAGTCTATCAGAATAACTATCTTGTTTGTAATGTGAACTTAAATGAATAGTTGGCTGAAAGACACGATTCCGTATTTAGTAGACTTGAGGTTGAAGAAGGATGGATGTGTCCACATTTCCTCGAACTATTCAGATCAAAATTTGCCCGTCTCGTTTTTGGCTACAAAAGTCCTTTTCTTACAGTGACATTTCTTCTTTTAACATCCCTTTTTCTAATTTGGATCTCCCTACAATATACTGTATACCAAAACTTCACAAGTCTCCTTACAAGTTTCGATACATTGCTAATTCTAGCAACTGCTCAACAACAATTTTGTCTAGAAATCTGACGTCAGCACTCACGGCTATAAAGGAACACTTGGCAAAGTTATGTGAAACTGTCATGAACAGGAGTGGTGTTAACTTCTTTTTGTCTATTAAAAATTCAGGGGATGTGATTGACAAAATGAAATCAAGAAATTTTGAAGCAAATACGATATCTGCAAACGACTTTTCTAATATGTAAACTACGCTTCCTCACGACAAAATAAATGATCAACTGTCCAAACTCATTAAATGGTGTTTTGATTGAGAGGGAAAAAATTATATTTGTACTTCTGAATCGAAGGGTTTCTTTTCCGCCACAGATTACAAATCATACAAATCATGGACATGTGGTGACCTGTGTATTGCCTTGTCCGTCCTTTTGGACAATATTTATGAAAGATTTTGTGAGAAACTCTACAAGCACGTTGCAGGGATTCCAATGGGTACTAATTGTGCGCCTCTTGTTGCAGCTTTATTTTTACTCGTATGAAAAGGAATTTTTCCAAAATCTTCAAAAGCAAAGAAAAAATGATGATATGAAATGTTTCGTTGGTACTTCTAGGTACCTGGATGATATTCTTACTATCGACAATCCTGTTTTTGAAAAGTATAAAAATGTTATTTATCCACAAGAATTGATTTTAAACTAGGCAAACGTTTCAAACACAGAATCACCATTTTTGGACCTAAATATCAAAATTTTTAATGGAGAGATCCATACAAGAGTGTATGACAAAAGAGATGATTTTGGATTTAATATAGTAAATTTCCCCTGGCTTAACGGTGATGTTCCTAGATTACCGTCTAATGGTATCTATATTTCACAGTTCATCCGGTATGCTAGAGCATGTACTGATGTTTTGGATTTTCATAGTAGAAATTTACAAATTACCAAGAAACTTTTAGGACAAGGATTTCGCTTTTACAAATTAGAAAAGACTTTCTGGAAATTTTACAAAAATTATTGTCAACTTCTTCTGAAATTCGGACCAATACGGGTAACAGAGTATATTACTTTGGGTATTTCACAGCCTGCATTTTATGGTGACATTATTAACAAGATAAGAAGGATCAAAATTAGACAACATCACTATCGAAAATGCGTCAGAATCATCAAACGCCTTTTATACCGTGGATATGATCCTGGTGTCACCAAACAGACACAGGGCTTGGTACTTGACCAATCTACAGTCTTGTACAAGTGCATTCTTAAAACTTGTACTCTGACTGATTGTGACGACGGGACTCCATGACGGGCCCTGTCCAAACCTCTTTAGAGAAGACAGGGCCCCGACCACCTGTCCTCTCTGAATGTCAGTCGGTCTCCTCGGGTGATAACATACATGAGCTCGCGGCGGTAGAGCACGGATTGTATTACGTACGCCCTCTTTTTATATCCATTTACATACTCATCTATGTTGCTTGGGCCCCTACATTTTGCGGTCTTGTTTGTGTGTGGTGATCATACCCACACCATCTGCTATTTCCGTGGCAGATGGCCGTCCAAAGTCGGCACCGGTTGCCTATTGATCTCGTTGGTTTATGTGTAGTCCTTTGTGTTTGATGTTTCTGTGTTGTGCGTTGACGTTCCTTGTCCAATATGCGTCTCTTTCTGTGCTTGTCTGCTTTATGTTTTGCATTGGGTGTTTTGGGGTTTTGCTGTGGGTGCTGCAACATGGTGTTGTTGGAGATCCCCTCCTGTGTCTTAAAGTGAGAAGTTGTATGTTTATACAATTGTGTGTCTATGGATACCTCTATGTATCCGGATAAGTGGGAGGGTTGTGCGCACGTAGTCCGGATAACCACACCATTTTCTAAAAGCAGATGGCCGTCCAAAGTCGGCGCCGGATGCATATTGGTCTCCTTCCTTTTATATGTTGTCATCAATATTTAATGTTTCTGTACGTCTGTTACGATTGTTTTGTATGATGTTCTAGTGAATATTGTTGCGTCTTTTTGTGATTTGGAGTTTGTATGATGTCATTTATGTGTCACTTTCTTGTGGGTTCATTTCGCTGGGTGAACGCAGGGTGGTCATGCTGGAGATCATTCTATTTCTATTTAAGGCGAATCTATCATCAATTAGATGTTTCTTAACAAAACAGGCGAACGCTACTTTGCAAACATAACACTTACTTAAGAAAAGTTATGCGGCGTCTTGACAGTATAATATACAAAGCTAAAGGTGCCCATGTGTAAATAATATTTACTAAACATTACTTAAAGAATCAGTATCTCGTCAACCGCGCGGTAATATTTTGTCAACTAATTGGAAAGTGGATAGCGATGATGCCAAACTTCATGATTTTATATGAATTTAAAACCACACTTTTCATTAACAAGCTACCGAATCGTGCAGATAATCTTTTGATAATAGCACCCTAATCTTCTTGTTGGTAGCGGAAAGTACCGAGAAATATCCGAATATTACCGAGATCACATGAACACTATTTAAACGGACGAGATTTCATGCGATTTTCATTTGTTTTATGGATACGTTAAACTGGACCGTACGACTGATTTATTGAGATTATTTGAATAATAATTTAAGATATCCTTACATACAGTTTCAAAATGTTGTATCAATAATTACAAAGACAAAGTAATAAATTGTTTTAATTATTTAGATCAAAATTACAAATATCAGTTCCAAATGTTTACTGTTTATACCTTTATAATGTGTTTTTGACATGTACTATCGGCAAAGAATAAGTGCACTACGCTTTCGAGTTACCAATTGTCTTCAACAGGTAAATCAACCAAAACCAATACTTATTATTGGTATTGCTCAAGATTTGTTACATTCCGTCGTACTTACTTCAACTTCAAACGACAAATTCAGCATGATTTATGATTTAAATGCCGCTATAAAAAGTCGATAGATGATCTGAATCATGCCAGAATTCTTATTACGAAATCCATGTGACACATCTGTAGAGTCTCGGGTAACCTTATCAGCATTTACATGTATTATTGCTGTGAATATTTTGTACATTTTGAGTAAACATTTGACTTAGGAGAGGGCATCATATAATGTTGTGAAAACTTTTGCCCAATCCTTTTCTGTTATTTGAAATAAAATATGATTAAACTAAAAATTTGATTTATTCCTACCACCAATTTTAAAGCAAATTTAAGTACATGAAAGTTCTGACCAAAAGTTTAGGCACATTCGAGGTAGGCAATCTTTAATTCATCATAACCCTTCAATGATACTTTTTGCGAACGATATTAAGGAATGGAGACTAATAGACACAAAAGGGACGAACAACTCCAAAATACTACACATAAACCAATGAGAAAAATAGACATTCGGTGCCGACTTAGGACGGCCATCTGTCACGTTAGTTGCAAATGTGTAGTTATTCGGATATGCGCACAACCCTCTCTAGCGCACAAATCTCCCAATTTTCCGGTTACCAAAAAAGGCTTTCAGAACACCATGGATGATTGTAACTAAGTTTTTGACAATATATTTCAAGTGCAACGTACAATGTATATACATTCCCACAAATCATTTCCTTTCATTGACAAATGAACTGCCAAAATATCTACAATATATGAAACAGAGACATATGTTCTGTCATAAAATTTGAGTGCACCACATGCGCATTTCAATAAGTTACGTCTCATCAGTGATGCTCGAGGCCGAAAAAGAGGAAATTAAAATAATATGAAATTATGAGGGTCAAAAGTCTCAGTTTGATCTGAAATTTTTGCCAAAGAACCTGCTAAGGACAGAGTTACGCCACCAGGTTTATAGTTATCGAAATTTTTTGTTAAATTTTGTGACGGAGAATTTTGAAATATATTTCAAGTTATGTACACTTCAAAATTCGGCAAACGAAAAAATCCACCAGCAGAGATATCAAACCAGTGGTTGAGTTAATATTATGAATATTGAAATATAAATTTCATTATAAATGTTCAGTGCACCATATGAGCATTTCAATAAGTTATGTCTCATCAGTGACGCTCAAGGCCAAAAAAGAGGAAATTAAAATATAAAATTATGAAGAGCAAGGAGTTGCTACATTTTTAGATAGGTGCAATATAAATCATTAACTGTAAAACTGAAGTGATTTGGTTTATATACAATTTCTATAGAAGAAAAAATCCATTGCAAATCATTTATTTACTTTATTATTTTGATTGAAAGCCATGATCGAAAACACTGAAACTCGCTATTCGTATTTTGGTGTTGTTGAGATTATCGTCAGGATCTTCTTTAACTCATTAATCTTATTTACACTGTATTCGGTAAGGCAAATCAGCTGCTCTGTTTAAATATGTTAGGGGTTTGAACGTCACCATGAATTCATTAAAAACTCATATTTACATGTTAGATTCGATACACTTAGGAACGGTATAAGTGTCCTATGACATACATGTATCAAAATAAAAAAAATAATCATGCAGTAATGACGACTTATGTAATTATGTGTTCATTATCATTAAAGTGTTATAAGTTGCCGCCAGTGAACAATTATATATGTATTTTATAGTGTTGTAACTTTCATTTTTCAAGTTCATATTAAATGGTTTATATGTGATTTTTGCACATTGATATGTTTATGAAATACGCGGCGTCTTAATTATTGTAAAAATGGTAACGTTTGTGACTGGTGCGCATGCGTAATCTTTTCAATGTTATATATATATTTATACACTCTTCGAGAAAAACAAGTAAAATAAAATCGAAAACTTATTAAAGTCTGATCTTCATCATTTCAGCATCCAGAACACTATTGTGTGAAGGAGTGAGAGGACAGGTCATCGAGAGAGTCAAACAATTAAGGTAAACCCAAAAACACAGAGCTCTACCGGACGAACGGACTTCCCTTAAATTCCGTACGTCCAGCGTCTCCATCACACCACAAAGCGTGGTTGTGATATGAGGATTGGTTTCCCGTTTCATGGAGAATCTTTTTTGATAAAAATAATCTTTTTCCTCTTCAGGTTTAAAAAAAATCGTAAGTAAATGAAATGTGTGAAAAAAATCCCTTTACATCGTATAATATTTTGAATATGTTTGAACTAAAAAGAAAATACATACAAAGAACGAAACTACAAAAACATTCAAAATTACTTAAGTATTTTCCTAAAATATTTTTGAAAATTTTCAGTTTCTCCCTACTTATAAATAGGAAATTATATGTTAAAACGACGAAGCAAGAATATTTGCTTTCGGAAGATGTAAGAAAGAAAACATATTACCTGTTCAATAATCTACTATCTCGTGCTTCTTTCGCCAATGGATCTATCCATTCTTTGATAATGTGTTTCTTATGAAGTCGTGTTTCCTTACATACATCACAGAGATTCCAAAAGCAAGTCATACAATACCATTTCACTTCGTTCTCATTGGGACAGCCAGAGCATTCCAGATGGGATTGTGCTCCTATCATTTTCCTCTAGCATAGATGTGATAAATATTTAAGACATCCATTCAATGTTCTTAAATACTTCCTTTTTAAATAGGTCAGAAAACAAGATATGTTCGCCAACCTACCATACAGACTCATTAAAGGCATTTAAATTGATATTTTGTTATGACGACAATTTTTATTTTACAACATTGCCATTTAAAATGGTAGAGCTGTATATTTCATCATCCAATTATCACTGTATGTTCAATGTAGGCTGCATCATACATTTTTAAAAAACATAAGAAGTTTGAAAATCAAAACATACATTAAAACACATTTTGCCATCGTTAAACTGAATCGTTTATTTTTTTTGTCAAGGTCAAACGATTATTTAAGGTTATCAATCTCCTCTAGGTATATTATGGCATGAGAACAACTGTGAGTACGTTGGGAACTTCAGGAGCGGATGCTCTTGATTTAGAGAAGTAATTTCCTTGTGTATTGTTTTGGAATGATTTTTTGATGTTGCAATTTCTTGAAGCGTTGAACAAGGTATTTGGAAAAGTGTAGGCAAAACGTTCGGATTTATTTTATGTCTTACTTGCTTGGTTTTGTTTGAAAAGCGTTGGATAAAAAAGACCGTTTCCTACTTCGCAAAGAATTGTGCAGTTTTTCATCTTGATTGAGAAATTTATCGATTTGATAAGGAGAAACATCAAGTCGATGGGTAGCCCTAGCCTTATGATGTGTTTATGACTGTTGAAATAAAGGGTACGTAGTTCTAGCAGCTGCAGAAATAGCATTCCTGTTTTAACTTTGACTCTTTTGTAGTTGGTCAACTACTCTCACTCGATAAGACATATAAAATAACTGCAGGATGTATACGTTTGCATGAGTTAAATTTCTGTCTTTGTCTTTTCAAGACGTCGCTGATAACAAACTATCTTCGACGAACTTTTCAATATCGTTTATATCAACTGTTCTATGAATATTCAATCTTTATGTTTAGAGTTGGAATCGTTTAAAGTAAATAAAGAATAATTCAGTATCGATATTATCCTACCTATCTTCTTCTTTTTCAATTATAGTGTACATCCATTTCTTTCTTGAATTTATTCAGGTTTGCCCTACTTACAATTATTTTAGGTCATTCTGGGCCTTGGCCTGTCTTGGGATGGGTTTTTGGCTTCGTGTTTTATTCTACCTACTTGGATACTATATTTGCATTAGATATATTACATGATTCAAGTGATATATGCAAATAACCAGTACGGCGCGTTTTAACAGCGTCACCTACAATACATTGTACAATGCCCTCCAAACTAGCACTGGAGATGGTTCATGTTTCTGTGGAGCTTGTGTCCTTGTTTCCGTCTGTTTGTCCTATTTTCTTTTCGCGTAAGAAAATTCTGTTTTGCATTTGTTCCAGAAATTGTAAGCATTTCGATTTTGAATTGTGGAATATGGCTTCGGCTTTCGTGTTTTACTTTCCTTTACTGATTCCTTAAATAAGTTTTCAATAATCAAATTACTTTCCATTTTATTAATATCGACATGAAGAAAATGTTCAACTATTGCCAGTTGAACGCAGTACCTTTCCGAATTCACTCTAACCAAATATGGGATATTAAATTTGTCCATCGATCTTTCTGTCAGAGAGGATTTTTTATTTGGTGTGTATATTCGTATATCTTGTTGTGAACGTTTGAACAGATGCCAACAACAGTGTGGACCCCTTAAATAGGTTCCCCGAGAGGGGTTTGACAGTAAGTGTTTTACGATTTGGCCTTGCCTTCTGGACTTTGATACTGAATAACTGTTAGGTACTTCTTTGATGTTTATTATTAAAAATGTCTTTCCCTGACATGGTCGCCATAGCACTTCTGATATAAACTGTTTTCAGTTTCGTGCGTGAACATCGACGGCGGGTGCGGTTAGCCAAACAAGAGATGCTTACTCCTCCCGGGCACCTTGTCCCACCTCTAGCTTGCTAGAGTCCGTCGATGCTCAATTTGGTGCTCTTTTGTGTGTGCTGTTGAGATTGCCGTCAGGATCTTCTTTATCTCAACAATGTTTACAGATTGGTTTATACCTTACTATGATATATTTTGTGTAGCTTGTCTACTTTTTCACATACAATCTCATCAGTCGCAGCCTAAATCAAGAAAAAAATATTCGTATCTATATTCCAAACTCGAAATGAATGTATGCGACAGAGCACTAAAATATGAAACTTTAAACATATATTGTGTACAACGTACGGAAGCGTTTAAGTGCCAATTAATTTTTTTTTTTTTTCTGATTTTCCGACTTTTAATCTTGGAATTTCCAACTTTAATCTTGGAATTTCCAACTTTAAAGTCGGAATTTCCAACTATAATCTTGGAATTTCCAACTTTAAAGTCGGAATTTCCAACTTTAAAGTCGGAATTTCCAACTTTAATCTTGGAATTTCCAACTTTAATCTTGGAATTTCCAACTTTAATCTTGGAATTTCCAACTTTAATCTTGGAATTTCCAACTTTAAAGTCGGAATTTCCAACTTTAATCTTGGAATTTCCAACTTTAAAGTCAGAATTTCCAACTTTAATCTTGGAATTTCCAACTTTAATCTTGGAATTTCCAACTTAAAAGTCGGAATTTCCAACTTTAATCTTGGAATTTCCAACTTTAATCTTGGAATTTCCAACTTTAATCTCGGAATTTCCAACTTTAATCTTGGAATTTCCAACTTTAATCTTGGAATTTCCAACTTTAATCTCGGAATTTCCAACTTTAATCTTGGAATTTCCAACTTTAAAGTCGGAATTTCCAACTTTAATCTTGGAATTTCCAACTTTAAAGTCGGAATTTCCAACTTTAATCTTGGAATTTCCAACTTTAATCTTGGAATTTCCAACTTTAATCTCGGAATTTCCAACTTTAATCTTGGAATTTCCAACTTTAAAGTCGGAATTTCCAACTTTAATCTTGGAATTTCCAACTTTAAAGTCGGAATTTCCAACTTTAATCTTGGAATTTCCAACTTTAAAGTCGGAATTTCCAACTTTAAAGTCGGAATTTCCAACTTTAATCTTGGAATTTCCAACTTTAATCTTGGAATTTCCAACTTTAAAGTCGGAATTTCCAACTTTAATCTTGGAATTTCCAACTTTAATCTTGGAATTTCCAACTTTAAAGTCGGAATTTCCAACTTAAAAGTCGGAATTTCCAACTTTAATCTTGGTAATTCCAACTTTTTTTCAATACAATTCCCTTCATTGTTAATAGTTAACTTTATATACTTTTTATGCCCCTGGTCTTTAGACCAAGGGGGCACGTCCTTTTGTCATTCCGTCCGTCCGTCAGTCTTTCCCCCTTTCAATGAAAGGGCATAGAATTTTAAAAAGAGATGATATGGCTTTCATATTTTGCATGTGTAAACTAATTTTTGGAGCTTTTGACCTTGTTCTTGATCTTTGATATACTTTTTCCTATTTTTTGTAAAAAAACATTTGAAAAATCATTAAAACAAATTATTTCTCCGTGATTTGCCCTCAAATTTTGTACAGCTCAAGTGATGCATATGTTATGTTGTATATATAACGGGTTTTTAGACGTTTTGTCATGCTTTTGAGATCTATCTCAACGAAAGGAAAGGGGATGCAAACTAATTAGTTTAAAAGTTGGCTAAATCTCTTGTACCATAAGTGGTAGATCTGACATATTTCACATGTAGATAACTTATGACAAGATCATTCACCTTTATAGACCATGATCTTTGACAGTGTGACATTAGACCCTGAAATTTGATCTTCTTTTCTCAAATTTTAAACTTTGTATAACTTTGGAATAGTAAATGATAGGGCCTTTGTATTTCATATATGCATTCATTTAGGAATATCATTGCTGTAAGTATCAAAAGTTGGGTCCATGTAAAGTGCGAAACGAAACAAAAACGAAACGAAACAAATCGAAACGAAACGAAACAGATCGAAACGAAACGAAACAAAACGAAACGGAGCAGATCGAAACGAAACGAAACAAAACATAAAACTTAAAGAATATGAGAAAAAGAGGAAAAATCGCCAAGAACGAATATTTGAAGACGAGATCAGCTCTACATTTGTAACTAGTGTCGAGAGGGTTTCTTGAAAAAGTCGAAGTTGACAATTAGAAATAGTAAATGTCAAATGCCATTCATGTATTAAAAAGGAATAAAGGGGAGGGGAAAGAAAACCACGCTATGACACCGTAATGAGATCATTAAACTGGAGGGGGGGGGGGGGGCACATTTCAGGAAAAAAATCTTATCCTTTTTCAAACGAAATGTGCCCCCCCCCCCGTATTTGTTCTGATTTTTCTGATAAAGTTTTCAAATACACATAACGGAACAGTTCCATTTCCTCTGTACTAGACTCCTTCCTGCTAAATAATACATGTATTTTTTTTTTCGCCTATGACGAGGTTATTCATCCCGTTCACTCTCCTTTCATCCTTTAAAATGCAACTGTGCTATATACCGTATAGTATATATTATATTCTAATCGTCAACTTTGACCCATTAAAATCCCTACAGCCACAAGAACTAATGGCTGAAGGCAATAAAACTAGAAAGGTTTCTTGTTGCGGTTGCAACAAGAGTGTCTTCCTCCTATACAATTTTTGGTTTGGAAATATGAAGGACGTCACATTACATGTATTTATATTATATATTTAAGTTTTCAAATAGCAGTAACATTAAATTTTCAAACCGATAATTGTTGGTGAGCAACCATTTGATTTGGGGGGGGGGGGGGGGGAGGGGGGAAGGAATTCTATTGCCAGCCGGTAAAATTTTTTCAGCAATTTTCTGAGCAGGCCATTTTTTTCAGCCATTACCAGAGTCGGAGAAAAATTTTCGCCGGTTCTTCGGGCCGGATTTAAACAAATTGTCAAATGTTGTGAATGTCTGTGTAAGTTAAACTCCCCGCTGTTACAGAGTATGAGTTAATAACCGTTCCTTCAGATGTCTCTTTGCAATTAGCGAATTTCAGACCGATTGTATGATGTTTAAATAGAACCTTTTCTAGATTTTTGTGCCTATGCGTATTAGGTCTCTGGTAGATACAGCTATGTGAACAGTTTGTATTTATATTAAATAATTTTTTGACTTTAAATTGTCTGGCACAAAGGGCCAGCAAAAATTTCCATATCATGCAATGTATCCTTACTTTTGCATGGTCCGGGAAAAAAAAAATTGCCGGCCCTTTGGGCCGGAATATTTTTTTCAGCATTTTTCAGAGCCGGGATTTTTTTTTTGCAAATTCTTCCTGCCCCCTTCCCCCCTAAAAAAGGCGAGCTCGTAGCTGTAGAACCAATTTTCTTGAGAAGAGAAATGGTAATAACAAGTTACGTTCAATATATATATATATAAATATCATGAGGTTCTCGCTGTGCAGGTTCAAATTTGGACCCCCCTTCCCTTTTTTCAAAGTTTATTTTGAATTTCCATCATGGCGACATCGTTCAATATAAACAGAACTGTTTTCGAAAAACGAGGGGAGGGAAGAATGTTGGAGAAATTGTTCATCAATTTGTAAATAAACCAACCAAAAATTATGTTCGAACGTTTGCTAGAATTAGAAATTAAACTTGATGTTCAAAATACTGTTATTGAAGTTTAGAAACAGGTTTGTAGGTTAGAAATCGGAATCAAACTACCACTTTTTGTGTGTAAATTCTGGTTTGTAGCTGATCTCTTCTAAATTAATCAACTGTTTTAAAATCAAATTGTGTATATCGAAATGTATTTATGAAATGCATATTCATCATTGCCGTGAAATCGGAATTTGAAAATCTCAACACTGCTTTTCTCGAGTCGGACTCGGACTACCAATTTTAGTGTGCGCCCGATCTGTTGGCGTGAAGGAGTATCGAAATACCCAACTCAAAATTTCGATGCTCATATCTTTTCAACAGTAAGAGATAGGAAAAATCAGAAAGACTAAATAAGACAGATATATGGATAAAAAATAATAATATTGAAATTTTTAGGAAACTTCATAAGCTTAATTTTTGTTTACTATTATAAGCAAAAAAGTGTTGTCCTCCTATGAACTTCTGAATTTGGAAATATGAAGGATGGTGAAGGACGTCATCGTTATAAATCGTTACAGTGTGCATCTAGCATTTCATATCTTGCATGGCTGTCGACTTTCAAAAAGAATGGAAATTGTAGATAGCAAAATACGAGATATTTAAGCTTACAAATAGCAAAACATGAAATTTTCGGTCCTTTTGAGTAATTCGACGCTCTCGTCAAATATTTGAATCTACTAAAAAACATGATAAAAAAATAACAGAGACCAAAAATAAAAAAGACCAATCTAGCTTTTACTCCAAACGTAACGTTGGAGAACTTTCATTGTCCTAGCTTACAGGGTTCTTGAGAAATCGCTGATCCAATTTTCCACGGTTACGAAAACAATAGGTCTTCCGACGGAAGTCGGAAGACCTAATAATATTATGCAGATATTGATATCCTTGCTAGCTCTCTGGATTAAAATCAATTTTTCTCAAGTTCTTTAAGATTTATGTTTTGTTTCGATTCGTTTCGATCTGTTTCGTTTCGTTTTATTTCGTTTCGTTTCGATCTGTTTCGTTTCGATTTGTTTTGTTTCGTTACGTTTCGTTTCTTTTTT
The DNA here is from genome assembly GCA_028142955.1 of Pinctada fucata. NCBI lineage: Eukaryota > Metazoa > Mollusca > Bivalvia > Pterioida > Pteriidae > Pinctada > Pinctada fucata. The sequence continues at coordinate 27,914,906 of AP027106.1, forward strand.
GTTTCGTTTCGCACTTTACAGGGACCCTCAAAAGTTTGACCTTGTGACTTTGACTTATGATTTTGACCTTCTGTTTTGATAACAGGTTAAATATACAAATGTATTCTCAAAGCTGCCGCCGGGGACATTTATATGTTTCACAATTAAACAGAGCTTGTATTTACGTTTATAGATCTCAACAGTCTAGACTACGTTGGATTGTCAATGCCAGTAAACAAAAATAGGAGGGGGGTATTGTATTCACGGAATGTCGTATTAAACTTAATTAAACTCGTGTAATATGTTAACAATATACTTAATTTAACTAACACATGTATGCAAAGAACGATCTCTCTCTCTCTCTTGTAGATGTTCGAGAAATATATACTATTTTGTATCTGGAAAAAAATATTTCAGCAGTACATGCATCTTGTTACGTTAAATATAATATAAGACAATATTTCAAGGGACTTGGTATTTTGGAGACTTCAAATTTATATTCAGAAGAGGGGATGATTGCATACAATGCATATGGTTTTAGATGTACTTTACTGTTGAAATTTTCATATGTTAGCTGGAGAGCACACATGTAACGAGTCGGACAGTTTTACGATGGAAGTTTTATTCTACGACCCTTCTCTCAAGGCCCCCCCCCCCCCCCCCCCCCCCCCCCCCCACACACACACACAAAGAAATTAAAATCTTTATTCTAAAATCAAATTAAACTTTAACAACTTATATAAGAAATTATCATAATGTCTCAGAATCCATGATTTCCATTGCATAACATTCATTATTCTGGTCGCATTATGAGAGCACAATCTCCTACGCATGCGTCCAGGACTCCGATTTCAGTTCCGCTTTTCTTCACTTTGAATTTATAATCAAAAATTTATTTCAAGGAAAAATCATATAAATAAACGATCATTTAGTTAACCACTGAAAATGTTTTCTGACAGACTTGAGAATCGGGATCGAACGTTCCTCCGGACATAGGTTACAAAATACAGTTATTTTCATGACGTCCACCGTTGACGCGCAGTCTAAACCCAGCGTCATATAATACTCTCATAAAATATGAACCTAACAAAGTATATACATGGTGAAAAGAATTAGTCTAACACTTTATCATGCTTACACAAGATTATACATATAACTTAGAATAAGAATTAGAAATGTGCTCGACAAAGGAGAAAATAGTAGAAATTTGGCAAATTCTATAGCGGAAACGACATCGTTTCGTAAATGTTTGGGGAATAAAATTTATATGAAATAAAGAGTGCATCTATATCAACAAAATAAATAAGTGAATTAGATAGACTCCTTTAATGAGCGCCAGCTCATTGCCAATGAACACGCGTTTCAAAAAATAAAAATTTCCCATTATCTTGCAAATTTCTTACAGATTTTTATACCTTATAATTTGCCATGGTTTTAGTTTTCATGCATACAGTATGAAGATTAAAGCCCCCTCCACACTTCAACTCCACAAAAGATATATCCGTGGCGAGTCGGGACGCAAAATGTTCGATGAACCATGGACCTACAACTCCAGTACGGAATGCTACGGGTTGATACATGTACGAATCGAGTACGGATAGCTAAAGCCCCCTTCACACTTTCACGGATCGAGCCACGACTCCGCTACGACTCCAAAAAAGGTCTATCCGTGGCGAGTCGGGACGCAAATTGTTCGATGAACCATGAACCTACGACTCCAGTAAGGATTGCTACGGATTGCTACGGGTTGATACGAATCGAGTACGGATAGCTAAGGATTGCTACGGATATCGTCCCGACATTGCTATGGATTGCTACGACACGCGTACGGATAGATACGGATTGCTACGACACGAGTACGGATAGGTACGGATTACTAAGGATTACCACGACTTGAGTACGGATAGCCACGATTCGCACAAGGATAGCTACGACTTCAGTACGGATTGGTAGGACTAGCTAGAATTTCCTATGCATTTTTAATCTATAATTATTTACTAAAACACCGAATATTTTCAAATTGAGAAGGTCTCACTTGTTTTATAACAGTATTTAGGTTTTATACATGCCTTTATATCATGACCTGAAATTGAATAGTTGAACTCATATATTGACCGAAAAACGCACAGAAACCCAATAAATTTGAAGGTTATATAAGACACAATCCCTGGCTATCCGTAGCAACACGTAGAGAAGTCGTAGCAATCCGTAGCAAAGTCGTAGCAATCCGTTGCAGAGTCGTAGCCATCCGTAGCAGAGTCGTATTGCTATTTTTATCACAAAAAATGGTCCCGGATTAATACGGATGCGCTACGGGTTACCACGACTCCCCTACGGATAGCTACAACTCCACTACGGCTTGCTAAGACTCCCCTACGACAAATCTATCCGTAGCGGAGTCGTGGGAAATTTTGAACATGTTCAAAAATTTTCTGTCTCATCCCGGATAGCTACGGATTGCCAAGGATAGCTACGACTTGTCACGACTAGTGCCGGATCGAGCTACGGATTGCTACGGATAGCTACGGATGTAAAATTTTTCTCGATCCGTAGCTATCCGTGGCCCGATCCGTGAAAGTGTGAAGGGGGCTTAAGGATTGCTATGGATATCGTCCTGACATTGCCACGACATGCGTACGGATAGATACGGATTGCTACGACACGCGTACGGATAGTTACGGATAGGTACGGATTGCTACGGATTACCACGACTCGAGTACGGATAGCCACGATTCGCACAAGGATAGCTACGAATTCAGTACGGATTGGTAGGACATGGGCGGATCCAGGATTTTTTTTATCAGGGGGATCCTAAATTCAGAATTTCTTGAAGAGCAAATAAATAAATAAATAAATAAATAAATAAATGAATAAATAAATAAATAAATAAATAAATAGATAAATAAGAATGATAAATAAATAAAAGAAAAAACATAAATGAATAAAGTCCTTGATTAACGTAAGTCAGCTCCGTTTCTTATTATAAATAAAACAGATAACTGGCGAACAGCTTAAAATCTTGAGTTTTCACATTATAGTACTTACTTACATATGCAATGCTTGTCCGTTCTAATTTGTGAATACAACAAATGGCGAGCGATAGCGAGTCAGCCAATTTTTTTTTTTCAGAATTGGAATGAAATCCTCTATTCGTGTCTTTTTCAGTTTCCCTTGGTTATTGACCAAGGTGTGTGTAGGAAAGCGCAGCATCATTTATAGCATAACTAGCTTCTAACGTTATGTTTGCGGACGGTAAATGCTGATTTTACGGTTACAAACTGAGTTTTTCTAGCGTAGCCAGTAAAAGGGATGTTGCACCGTAAAAAAATGTATATTCATATATTTTTTTAACTATGCTTCGAAAATTCCAACGGAAAGGGGGGGGGGGGGTCCGGATCCCCAACCCCTCTGGATCCGCGCTTGTAGGACTGGCTTGAATTCCTGTGTATTTTTAAACAATAATTATTTACTGAAACCCCCAATGTTTTCAAATTGATACAATGTCAATTGTTTAATAGAAGTGTTCAGATTTTATATCATTACCTATTGAAGTATTAACTCATATATTGACCGAAAAACGCATAGAGTACTGATAGATTTGAAGTTGATATAAGACAAATCCGTGGCTATCCGTATAGTAATCCGTAGGTCAGTCGTATCAATCCGTAGGGGAGTCGTAGCAATCCGTAGGAGAGTCGTATGGCTATTTATATCGCAAAAAATAGTCCCGGATTGCTACGGATGCGCTACGGGTTGTTACGACTCCCCTACGGATAGCTACGACACTACTACGGGTTGCCAAGACACCCTACGACAAAATTATCCATAGTAGAGCCACGGAAAACATGTTCAAAAAATTCCGTCTCATCCCAGATGGCTACGGATTGCCAAGAATAGCTAAGACTTGCCACGACGATCGAGCTACGGATTCCTACGGATAGATACGGATTAAATTAGGTTAGAGATTATGCGAAGCTGTTTATTGAAACCAGAATTTCGATTCCCCCAAATTAACCCCGATAAACCACGACTAACTCCGACTTCAAATAAGACTTTGCCCAACTTTTCCGGTCAACGCCGACTATCGCTTCCGTGCGTCAGGGCGTGTGTGGGTGTAGGTGCGTGTGTCCAAATTTTCTTGTGAACAGCATAGAAGACAAAGTAAACATCAGAGAAATATCAAACCTTTCATAGATGTTTCCAATGGAAAGAGAATAAACCCTGTTGATTTTGAAGGCCAGGGGTCAAAGTTCAAGGTCAAAGTGGACTTCGCGTGGACCTTGTGAACAGCACAGACGCCAAAGAAATTATCATAGAAACATCAAAACATTCACAAATGTTCTCCATGGGGAGATAAGAAACCTATTTATTTTCAAGATCAAGGGTCAAAGGTCAAAGGCTTAAGCTTAAGATATTTGTGAACAGAATAGAAGGCATAGTAATCATCAAGAGACCACCTTTCACAAATGGTCCCTCAGGGATGAACCCTAATAGTTTTTAAGGTCAAGGGTCAAAGGTCAAGGTGGCAGTAAACTTTATTTTAGAATCTAGACATACTAATTTCATTGTGCATAAGAGATGCTTATGGATAGCAGATGATGCTTTTACGAGATATTGAAAAGGAAAAAAAATATCAAAAACAAAACTACCGAAGATAATGTTTTAACACATCCGTTCTAATTTCTTTTGTCCGTTCATCACATTTCATGAGTGACTACTCGAAATGTTTTTTTTTTTAAGTTAACACTGTTTATCAAATAGGTAGAAGAAAATGGGACTTAATGCTATTACATGAATTCTATTTCAGGGGTTGTCCCCTTCCTGAAAAAAGTGCTATTTTCTGCACAGCAAATTATAAAGTCTTTAGTACTATCGTTTGATTACCTACGGTCCCGCATAGAATTAGTAATCACTGTGTCTGTCCGTCCGTTCGTCTGCCTGTCCGTCAAAAATCTAACATTAATCAGATAAAAGGGCCCGCCAAATGGCAGTTGCCCTAAAGGAATAACTATTTGTCTGTCTGTCTGTCGGTCAGTCTGTCTGTCGGTCGGTCTGGCTGGCTGGCTGGCTGGCTGGCTGGCTGACTGTCTATCCCTGTTTTCCTGTCCGTCAAAAAATAAAATTGGCAATAACTTTTTCACCATAAGATATATGACTCATTTTTGACTCGTGTACTGTTCGGGTGGCGTCAATTTTTTTACCATTTGACATTGACAATAAACTTTTGACCTACATATGAGAAACTTTAAATTTGACCTTAACTACATCACCATAAGAGATAGGGCTCTCATATTTGGTATGGGTGTTCTCTTGGTACTATTTTATTTTTACCTGTCGATCCTGACCATTGACCTACATTAAAAAAAAAAACTTTAGCGAAGACCATTCGCAGTTTTTGCAAGTGTATTCCTTGTCAAGCCATAGTAAAACTTGTTTTACATCGGGCGGGTACCTTTTGCTCAGACAAAAAAAACAAAAACAAAAACCAAAACCAAAAAAACAAAAAAGCAAAACAAAACACACACACATCCTCACAAACATGCATTTTTTGGGTTAAAAATGAGTAAATGATATTTGATTATATGAAATGCCTATTCCATCTTTAACTTTAGGAGATAATAGTGATTTTTATAAAAAAAAAAAAATTAAGGGTACCTTATATAAATTATCGAAAAAGTTCAGGACTTAAAACAGAATATTAAATTACTATGGCCTGACAAGCTTTTCTGTTCGTACTAACATTTCTTATCGTATGACCTTGACATTGACCTTGGACTATATTAAAAAATTTTAACATATGTATCTTCCTTGTGACAAGATCTTTCTCGTACAAATGTACATATAGTATCAAAATTTTAACAATGTTGCCTTGACTGTGACCTTCCCGAAATTAGCTTTTGGCCATTACTGCTGTAACATAAGAAACGTGACTCCTACGCGTAACGTAAATGGATCTGTCGGAAGATTGGCAGCTTACGTTAGAGTTGCACTTGTTGATATTTTTTTCCAATAGATCCTTTAATATCTATCTTTTATAATTGGATGAATTTAAATGTCATAGCATGTACATTTGTCGATTTGGGCTGGCTATTTTTATATTGTATTCAGATAAAATTTTGAGAGGTCGTTATCTATCTGTAAGATCTGAAGTGTCAATACACAAACACGTTGAATGGTTGTAATGGACAATAAATGCGGACTAGTCATAGCATGTTTATCACCGCCAAAATAAACATTTAAGAACGTTCAAATCCTATTCAAGTGTACTTCTAATAGAAAACACTATAATTATTAATCAGTTGCGATAACAAAATGACATTGTTTACTTAGTATAAAAGCATTGACCACATAGTAAAACCTCTGAAAAAAAGTTGGAAATTCCAAGATTAAAGTTGGAAATTCCAAGATTAAAGTTGGAAATTCCGACTTTAAAGTTGGAAATTCCAAGATTAAAGTTGGAAATTCCGACTTTAAAGTTGGTAATTCCAAGATTAAAGTTGGAAATTCCGACTTTAAAGTTGGAAATTCCAAGATTAAAGTTGGAAATTCCGACTTTAAAGTTGGTAATTCCAAGATTAAAGTTGGAAATTCCGACTTTAAAGTTGGAAATTCCAAGATTAAAGTTGGAAATTCCGACTTTAAAGTTGGTAATTCCAAGATTAAAGTTGGAAATTCCAAGATTAAAGTTGGAAATTCCGACTTTAAAGTTGGAAATTCCGACTTAAATGTTGGAAATTCCAAGATTAATGTTGGAAATACCAAGATTAAAGTTGGAAATTCCGACTTCAAAGTTGGAAATTCCGACTTTAAAGTTGGAAATTCCGAGATTAAAGTTGGAAATTCCGACTTTAAAGTTGGAAATTCCAAGATTAAAGTTGGAAATTCCGACTTTAAAGTTGGAAATTCCAAGATTAAAGTTGGAAATTCCAAGATTAAAGTTGGAAATTCCGACTTTAAAGTTGGAAATTCCAAGCTTAAAGTTGGAAATTCCGACTTTAAAGTTGGAAATTCCAAGATTAAAGTTGGAAATTCCAAGATTAAAGTTGGAAATTCCAAGATTAAAGTTGGAAATTCCGACTTTAAAGTTGGAAATTCCAAGATTAAAATTGGAAATTCCAAGATTAAAGTTGGAAATTCCAAGATTAAAGTTGGAAATTCCGACTTTAAAGTTGGAAATTCCAAGATTAAAGTTGGAAATTCCAAGATTAAAGTTGGAAATTCCAAGATTAAAGTTGGAAATTCCAAGATTAAAAGTCGGAAAATCAAAAAATAAAAAAAATAATTTGGCACTTATACGCTTCCGTAACAACGAGATGTTGTGATGTTTTATATTTTTATTTTATCGTCAAAAACAATTTTGCCATGGCAGGGTCAGTCTCTTACATATATACACTTGGTTTATTGGTTTTTGAATTCGATTATAGTGTAAATTGCATATTTACTATTTTCGAATATTTCATTTGTTCTGTTTGGTTTGTATTTTTCATGGTATTTCAAGCCCAATGATTATAACGTTTAGATTCTGATTTTGGGGATTTCGGGGTTTGTGCTTGAATTTTCTTCGCAGATTCACTGTGGATAATCGAGCAGAGCATTCGTTTTATCATTTTTGCACAATATACTTTATTTATCATGATAGGGGATTATGATGCAGCGTAAGCATGTATTAGCTCTGATGTATTAACCAAAGTAAGGGAAATGATACATTTTTTAAGGGAAAAAATGATCTGGGTTCTTCGTTCATCTCAACCACATGAAGGACGCTGATAGCTTTTTTGTGTTTTATGAAAGCATTATCATTTCTCTTACCATTTATTTCTGGTACCTAAGGCACACTTTCACTGCATCGCATCATATATTCTCGTTTTCGCGATAAATAATCTAACGATATTGCTCGAAATTAAAGAAACAATGTATTCTGCGTTGCGAGATTGCCCATAATGAGTAACACAGCTGAAAATTCCTTATCCCAAAGTGTGTCTGGTGCACTATACTTGCAATGTTAAACGTCTTCAAATACTCTTTTGTTCTGAAAATGTACTCTGTCCATATGGCTTTTCTTTTCATACGAAAGTTTCTAATAGTTTATATTTTAAGCCTTAGTTTTCGGTTAAAAGCGAAACACATTGAACGAGATACACATTAATTTATTTCAGGGCTAAATCAAGCCCTTATCTAAACACTTGTCAAATCCATTATTTCCATGACAAAGAAGTAGAAATATTATAAGTTGTTGCTTATCAAATATAACATATACTACAAGTTTGAAATGTAATCTATACTCATTAATGAATATATGTACATATGTATAGTCAAGCAGGCATACAATAGCAAAAACTAGAATTGTTTGATAAATAACAAAAAGTGGAATTGGTGTTTTTAATGAAAAATGCATTATGTCAAAATATGTATATCTTTTAGAAAACATTAATAAAAATTATATAATAAATTCTGTAGCAAAGGATACATTTATAAAACATTGAAAACGCAATAGATCAAATAAACACTTGAACTATTGTCATAAGAAAAAAAGTGCTTTTCAGAACACAAAGAAATAATCTTTTGAAATTGAAAAGCAATATTTGCGTATACGTTTTCTTAATACTGACATTCAACAGATCAAATATTTCCAGCATTCTGTCATGGAATACCAATGAAGCCTCGTTTTAAGATGGCGATATCAGCACATCCTTTGTATTGCTCTATCCAATCACCGCCAGGATTATTGTCTGAAAAAAAAATGATAAAATGTAACTAATCATTTTCATCACTTTATATTTTCATTCCACTTCATTTTCTCAAGTAATAAGCATTTTTAACATATCAACTGAATTAATAAACAATATATATACAATCCAGGAAAGACGTCCAATAAGTTCATAATACGGGTAATACTGCAAATCACACGCAGATGTTACGGCAAACAAAGACAAACTACTATCCCAAAAGATAACGCCAATAAATAGTCAAGAGACAAAAGAGAATGAAAAGGACTTAAGGAAATAAACAATCAAAGCAAAGATGCTACTTTAGATATTAGATGTGTAAGACAACACATTCGGAGCAAATGTTACAAGTCTTCAAACTCATAGCATCATTTAAGAACAGATAAATTTGCAGCATGAACCAGACACGCACATTACGTAACCCTCGTCAGTGATCCTCAATCTAAACAATGTAATATGACCGAAGAATATGAAAGTTATGTCAAAGAAAATACTTTTAAGTCGACTTAACGAGGGTGAGTACAATTAGAAAAAAATTGATGACGGTGAAATTTCAATTTCTTTTTCTTAAAATGATATTTGAAGTACAACAAATAAATAACATGAATTTAATTAAAATCTCTTGCGCAGAAATATGAAAAATTTGAGAAAAATCATTATTTTGCAGTAAAACCCCATAAGGTCTCATTGTAAGATGCCATTATCTTTGAGATGACCCCAACATAATACTGAACGGTCAATTTTTATTTTCTTTCCCATAAAGTGAATTTTATAATACTGCTATTATATGATCCGAATTTAGTCAAAAAACCTTGGGTAGAAGTTCATCATTTTCTAATTAGACACAGCCTCGTTAAAATTGCAATGTACCATTTTCAGATGATAACGCACACCAACCATAAATTTGTAGAATGTGCATGTGCTGCAGATATATTAAAGAAAGGGGGAATCTCCAACAGGACTTGGTTACAGCAGTCACGAAAAGCACAAAGTGGATTTGCACACCAAGAAACACCAAATATCAAACACCAAAGATGATTCCAACGAAACCAATGGTCAACCGGTACCGACGTATCCCGACCATCTGCTACGTTTACATGTATTAAAATCATACGGGAACCGTTCAGATACATCTACAAACGATTAACAAAAGCAGCAATAGAAGACTGAATAGTAACAAGGAAAGAAAATGAAATAAAATTATTGTGAAGGATATAAATACGCATAGGTAAAATAAATCGTGATAGAGTAATCTAAGGAGATTACTACATGTATACTCCCGCAAACGTGAATTAAGTGAATGGGATCCGCTTTGAAGTCGATAGTAAAATACGTAGAGAAAGAACAAAATCGAAAGATATTACAAAATGTTTCAAGCAACAAACTGATTTTTCTGAGATACAAAGTAGAAACTTGAAAAATACCTGTTGTATATTTCCATCTAAGCACACATTGGGAGCATGTAAGATCAACAGGAAGTTTAACTTGTATCCTGTGCATGCGCGCCCCTCGACCACCTTCTTGATATCGGAAGGAACCATTGCCAATGCGCAATGGATGTTTGTTCAGACAGTCGTCAGTGATAGGTTTTGATGCATTGTCATTTGGACAAATATGAAATTCAAAGTAGCCACGATGAGAAGCAGTAAGCATTACTTTCACCTGGAATGAAAATTATTCATCTTTCTTGGATTGTAAAAAGGAAGAGTCATGTGTATATAAAAAAGTATATATTTAGATATTTTCCATCAAAAGCTTTAAACATACATACAGACATTGCCCTTACTTACCTAGGGTATTTCAGAGTGATCAATTCTATACCGAGACTTTCATGAAATCCTTGCATCATAGCCTTATTGAAGAATGACCTTTTCCTTATTTTTCATGTGGATCTACGAGACTAGTATAACAATTATTACGAATATCTGCTTCTTCTCTTCTTATTCATTTAAAAGTAAGTTTGAGAAAAAAATTCTTACCAATATTGTCTGTCCCTGAATATATGTACGACTGATTATTCGACTAGCGTACTCCCCTCCTGCCATGTTCTTCTGTGGCCCGTAAACCGGATCACCACACACTCCACACTGTATTTTGTATTTGTTCTGAAAAATGAGTTATTCGATGTTGAAAGATCCCCAAATGTCATCGTTATATGAGTAAATAGATGAAATGATCCAACATTGCCCCATCCCTCCAATGGCAACATTTGTTATTTAATTACGTTTCTCAATTCACCGTTCGCACAATTTGGAGCTGCTCACCCTTCATGAAATAGATACTTGAAGTTTCAAAATTAAACTTTGGTCGCCACACACGTCTTTCTTCCCCCAACTTTTTATACATGTTTGCTCAAATATCACTGAGGATGATTCATTACACGTAGCACCCATGTCTGGTATACCCTATTTAGAGACTTCTGACAAAATGTTTTTTTTTTGCAATATAGTTGGTTACTACCTTTATCTTCCACGGCTTTCTTATCAATCAATCAAAAACCCTATGTCCTTCAACTTTGTGTCCTTTTATTACATGCATTCCTTAAATTCTCCTTAGCTTTTAACAATGGTGACCAATGCTTTGAATGCGTAAAGGGTATAAGATTGCTTTTCTTTCTTGCACAAATAAAAGAAAGAAGGCAATAACCAAAAAAGACTCGGTCGCAGCAACTACATGTACAGCAAAAACACTGAAAACACCCCAGCAAAAATGCAGAGTAGATAAGATTACTCACCCCTGCACATCTTAGCGCGTTATCATCATAGTTTACTTTCACTTTGTCCTTAAACTCTGGCCATCTCCACATTGTTGACCTTGACGGAGGGTCAAATAGATAACCATGACCACTACATCCAATTATAGCTGAACTTATCAACGTGATACATATTATGAGATACGCCTGCAATATAAGAATGAAATAATATTTATCTTAAGAATCTATTTTTATGAGCCAGACTTCGAGAAGAAAATCTTAATTGCAATGAAGATAAGGAACACATGAGTACTAATGACAACTTGAATATTCATAAAAAAAAATATGCATCTTACAGGCATTTTTCCAAATCAAATGTTTAAAGGATTCTTATTTTGACATGATAATGAGTCATGTTTTATTATTATTTTCAGTACGTAAAACACCAAACTAAAAGAAAACCAAATAAGTATACTACTATATGCCATCTAGAAAGGGGTAGCTTGTCGCATATTTGATATGGACTTTATGTATTATGTACTTCTTTACACTGAAACATTGTTGGTTAAAAAAATATCAAATCCTACAATATTAAATAGAAGAAATATAAAGTTTATACATGTATGACTTTAAAAAAATCAGAATTAACGAAAACTTCTTACCATTCCTCTATTTTAGTGCAAACAATTTCTATGTTATACCCAAGCTGATCTTATCCATCTTTTATAGGTAAATACCCGGAACTGAAATTCCTCAAAGATCGTTTAATTACACAGACAATCCCAACATGTGACTGCGGATGATAACAATGTTACATCGAAAGTATTTAAGATATGATGGTTGTCTTCCCTTTTTAAAGGGTAGTTTCACAAGATTAATTGATACGATCAAACAGGTGCATGGTAACCATTTAATTCCTTTACTGTGAAAGTAATTATGTTTACATGATATGCTTTCATCTGATGAATAATACAATCAAACAATAACATTTATCTTTCGATCTAAATTAGAAGGTGCGTCACTTGCTAGACTAGTGTACAATCGGAGTCAATCTGAGAAATTCCTTCTCTCGTACTACAATATAGAGTCGAAAATAAATCGGATTGACATTTAATTTAAAAGCTAATATAACAGAATTCATTATATTACAGAAAGATAATTTCATGGAATTCTTATTGGCATCGTAGTGATACATATGTAATGTTACTAACCTCGTCAGATTTTTTTTTCAACGAGAAACAGAAATAGAAAAGGGCTTGTACGAATTCACAAGAGTATATAAATTGTTCCGACTAGAGATTCTTTCCCTGTTTTGGGGCCAATACATTGGCTTATATTTTAAACAGCCATTTGTGCCTCGTATGTATGGAGGGTAGAAAGAGTCATAATCCTAACTTTGTATTCTTATTCTATTATAATTGTTAATATTCTTATTCTATTTTAATCTTTTTATTTCAATTCCTATTGTTCTGCCCTTTCATTTCTACAATTCCATTACTACTTTCTTATTTCTAAATTTTTGTTTCCAATTCCAATTTCCTTATTCTTTAACTTTTTAGTTTTTATCATTTCTCTTATTCACATTATTTCGAAATCCAATTTATATTTTCTATTATAATTTTCTAATTTTAAAATTCTATTTCTTACATTCCGATATTGTAATTCGAAAACTCTAACTTCTATATTCTAATATACCCGAAACGTGCATGTCTGGTCCATGCTGTAAATTTATCAGGTTTTAAATGATGCTATTGAATTTAAAGACGTTTAACATTTGAACTACTTGGTGAGTGTCACTGCTGGTGGACCAAGAGTCCCCGAGGGCACATGTAGCCAAGTTCGATCAACTTCGGTTGATCGTCTGTCTCTTCAACGCACTTGAAATTTTCTGTTACAAAATTGCTTAAAATTTCTAAAACGTGGGTCCTGTAGCATCATATCCCACTCATTCTGCTACGTCTTTTGGTACATTTTTGGACATAATTTTCATACTTTTTGGCCATATTACATTCTTTAGACTAAGGATCACTGACGAGGGTTTAGTACCCGAAACGTGCATGTCTGGTCCATGCTGTAAATTTATCAGGTTTTAAATGATGCTATTGAATTTAAAGACGTTTAACATTTGAACTACTTGGTGAGTGTCACTGCTGGTGGACCAAGAGTCCCCGAGGGCACATGTAGCCAAGTTCGATCAACTTCGGTTGATCGTCTGTCTCTTCAACGCATTTGAAATTTTCTGTTACAAAATTGCTTAAAATTTCTAAAACGTGGGTCCTGTAGCATCATATCCCACTCATTCTGCTACGTCTTTTGGTACATTTTTGGACATAATAATTTTCATACTTTTTGGCCATATTACATTCTTTAGACTAAGGATCACTGACGAGGGTTTAGTACCCGAAACGTGCATGTCTGGTCCATGCTGTAAATTTATCAGGTTTTAAATGATGCTATTGAATTTAAAGACGTTTAACATTTTAACTCTAGTTTCTTAATTTAATTGCATGGATAAATCAGTATATAGCTCTTAGTCGTATTACATAGTATTACATGTGTATTACGTATTGTAAATCAAAACTTGAATTGAAGTGTGTACCAAATACAAGAAAATCAATGTAAGAATTTTGACCCTTTTAACCCTGTTGCATTTTTACGAAATTATGACACCAGGGGGCGTTTGCCCTTGTACAGTCTATGTAATGAAAAACTGAATGCTCCCTTGTGCCACATGTGTGTATGTGGTTTTTGTTTTGGTTAAACGTTTAAATTTGCATTCTTTTTGTTAAAATAGATAAAGAAAATATTAAGTATTATAAAGTAAAGATATTTATAATATAATGTATGTATATGTAGCCTTCGCAGCCGTGCCTAAATCTAGTACTCGGACGCGTACTCAGCATTTATGATGTGATATTCCTTTGTGGTAAATGTGTATATGAAATATAAGAAGAGACCCATTGATAGAGTATGAAAGAAATTTCATGAATCTACTTTCAAACATCTGAATCATGTTAATCTATAAGATGCTATACATTTAGGGCTAACGTCTCAAGATCAAAAGTCACGGTAACAGGATGAAGTACTCCTTATTGTGAACGTTTGTGTAAAACATGGAAGGCCTAGCATTGATGGTATGAGAGAAATCTGTTTTTCTTTACTGGACGGACAGACATGTAGACGGACAGGGTAATTCCTATATACCCCCTAAACATCGATTTGGGGGTATAATCACATAATTAGTCATTTTCTTTGAAGATACATTATCCCCTATTGGGACACTGCCTGGAGGGATGTGTGCCATCATTGTCCCCCCGGCTGAATTAGCCACTGACTATACATGTACCCTATATTATTGCACAGATCGATGCCTTTTGCATATTGATAATGCGAGTAAAGAGATGCTTCAGGAAGGCTTTATCGTATGAATTTAATTATGAAAATAAAAAAGCTGACGCGCGGAAAATAAGTAAAGTCATGTACTGTACCCAATTAAGGACTTTTAAACAGAGTTATAAACAGAGTCCTTGATGAACCGAAAAAAAAGTCTAAAACAAAGTTTATATTATAAAGAAAACCAAATATATCATATTGTATCTTGATGAAAAATGTGTACAAGGGGAGTGGGTGGGATGGGGGCTGGTGTGTTCCATGTTCCCCCAAGGGCTATCATCATCCCTCTACTTCTACGCCCTTTAGATGGTTTTCAAGAGCCCGACTCTCTTCGTTAACATGGAATATGGCTTTCTCTGAAATTTCAGTTGATTTCCATTAAAAACATTTCATCGAATGTCCTGACGTAGGCGTCCGAGGCAGTGAAATTTATTTTGAAATCGGTCGCCGATTTAATTATGACTGCGAAAGATGTGTATAATATTAATTTTCGAAATTTCTATGAAAATGAATATTTGAAGATTAAAAAAAACATTTTTATTTTTATCTGAATCAGCTGATGATGGTGAGAAGAAAAAAAACCAACTTTTATTAGAACGTAATGTACGTAGTTCTTACCCAGAAGTCCGCGCCCACCAAGTACTCGATTTAGTGTGGTAGGTAAAGTCGGATTTACAACAGAATAAACAGTTTATTAGCAAATGTCAAATATGAGAATCTTAAGAAAAAATGTGGCAATAAATCCATCGAGGTATATTACGGTAAATAACATAAACAAGCTGAGAATTATTAAATTGCAGACCGTCATTTTGAAGTCCGAGTCCGTATCCGAGTACTAATTACAGGAAAGCCCGAAACAGAAAGTAGAGGGGAGCCGTCATTGCAAAAACATGTACTTACCAAACGCGATCGCCCCCTGGTGTCAAAATGTCGTAAAAATGTAACAGGGTTAAAAGGGTCAAAATTCTTACATTGATTATCTTGTATTTGGTACACATTTCAATTGTTGTCGGGGGGGGGGGGGGGGAGGGGGTTGTAACATATTTACACAAATACAAGGAATAAGAGCTATACTGATTTATCCGTGCAATAAAAATAAGAAACTAGAGTTAAAATGCAACAGGGTTAAAAGGGTCAAAATTCTTACATTGATTATCTTGTATTTGGTACACATTTCGATTGAAGTCGGGGGGGGGGGGGTTGTAACATATTTACACAAATACAAGGAATAAGAGCTATACTGATTTATCCGTGCAATAAAAATAAGAAACTAGAGTTAAAATGTTAGAATATAGAAGTTAGAATTTTAGAATTACAATCTCAGAATGTTAGAAATAGAATATAAAAATATTAGAATTAAAAATTTAGAAAATCAGAATTGGATTTCGAAATAATGTGAATAAGAGAAAAGATAAAACTAAAAAATATATATAGTAAAAGAATAAGAATATTTGAATTGGAATTGAAAACAAAGAATTAAAAAATAAGAATGAAGCAATGGAATCGTAGAAATGAAAGGGCAGAACAATAAGAATTGAAATAAAAATATTAAAATAGAGTAAGAATATTAACAATTGAAATAAAAATATTAAAATAGCATAAGAATATTAACAATTGAAATAAGAATATTAAAATAGAATAAGAATATTAACAATTGAAATAAAAATATAATAGAATAAGAATATTAAGTTAGGATCTTATCTAACCTCCATACGTATGAAATTCATGTGAAATTTACATGAACTTTACATAAAAGTTCACATGAAATTTATGTGAAGCGAACACGAACATGAAATTTACACGAAAAATTTTACATGAGATTCACGTGAAGTTTCCGACATGATTGTTATGCGAATTCAATTTCGCATAAAGGTCACAAAGAAAAAATCATGTGAAATTCACGTGAAGTAAATTTATGTGAAATTCATGGGATTTCTTTTTAACATCAATCTCATGTGAAATTTATAGGAAGCTGTCTTTTATGGTGATATGATAAACAAAATTAGAAGGATCAAAGGTAGGCAGCATAACCATCGAAAATACGTCAGAATCATCAAACGCCTTTTATACCGTGGATATGTCACCAGACGTACACTAGGCTTGGTACTTGACCAATCTACAGTCTTGTACAAGTGCATCCTTGAGACTGTGACGACGGGACTCCATGACGGGACCTGTCCAAACCTCTTTAGAGAAGACATGACTCCGACCACCTGTCCTCTCTGAATGTCAGTCGGACTCCTCGGGTGATTACATACATGAGCTCGCTACAGCCGGCAGAGCACGGACTGTATTATGCATGCCCTCTTTTTATATCCATTTACGTATTCATCTGTGTTTCTGGGGCCTCTACGTTTCGCGGTCTTGTTTGTGTGATGTCATCTTACAGTGAGGAGGTTGTTTTACACCACAATTGTACGTTCTTCGAGACCTCTGGGTAATTGGAGAAGCGAGAGGGTTGTGCGCACGTAATCCAGAATAACCACACCATTTGCTACTTGCGTGACAAATGGCCGTCCAAAGTCGGCACCGGTTTCCCATTGGTCTCGTCGGTTAATGTGTAGTCTTTGTGTTTGATGTTTACATGTCGTGTGTCTCTTTTCCGTCTCGTGCTGTACTCGTCTTTTGTGTTTTTGCATCGGATGTTTTGGTGTTTTGCTGTTGATGCTGCAACTGGGTCTTGTTGGAGATCTCCTCCCTTCTTTCATATGAATTTCAAATGAACTTTCATGTGAAATTTGTATGATGATCATTTCATATGAATTTTATGTGAGGCACAATTTGCTGTGTATCTTTATAAATGAAAATGTATATTTACCATGAGTGTGTACAAAGGATAATTCTGTATAAATACGTTCTGAACAAAAACTGTTTTTAAACAATGTTTTAAAATTTATTTTCATTGAAACCGACAAAATTTGAAGCCTTATGTCATCCGCTCTTTTAACTCGAACACAGGTAAATTATGATAATTTTACATTCGCGAAATGTTTGAAAATATTGCAGTCACTGTGATATAATTTCTTTATTTTGCCTTTGTGACACGATCAACATTATTAAGAAGGGTCAAAGGTAGCTTCCACTGTTACAGTTATTTTATTATAATAGATTCTGTAGAAAGACAAACGATCAGGTTATTTACTGAGAATATGACCAGGAACTCAATCAGGTGACCATCCCATTCCTGTCCGAGAAAAAAGTTGGTAAGATGTCTCGGGTGATTGAAATGAGATCAATTCAGACAATAGAAGGACTGTTGGTATTATGCCAAATACATAACTACGTTGTGATGTAACAGCGGATCACACGTAAATATTACAACAGACAAAGGAAACCTCGTAAACAAATAATACTTGCAATTAGAAAATATAAAAAGATTAGCAGCTTCAAAGGAAAGAAAACGCGACACATTAATTGCAACGCATGGAAGGAAAAAGTGCAACATACACCAGGAACCGACGTTGGACTACCATCTGATAAATAGATATCAAAAGCTGTACTTATTATACCTATACTTATACTTACATTTATGTGCTTAAACATACAACTTATCCAACTCTACTGAAAGAGTGTCTTATTATTATCTATAGTTCTTTATGTCAGTTGCAGTGGGAGAGTTTTGTGTACGTACAATCGACAGCGCGTAAAAGGAGCGTCTGGAGAGTCTGGAGACCTCTTTATATTGACAATTAGGAGAAAATATTACTACGCTAATCAGATAGCCAGAAAAGAATACATAGCCAATTGGCCTCATATGAAATGTGAAATTAACATGAACTTTACATGAAAGTTCACATGAAATTTATGTGAAACAAGCACGAACATGAAATTTACATGAAATTTTTCGCATGAAATTCATGTGAAGAGTTTTACATGGATGTTATGTGAATTCAGTTTCCTTGTGAAGGTCACTTAGAAAAATTTATGTGAAATTCATCTGAAGAAAATTTATGTGAAATTCATGTGAAATATTTTTCACAGGAATCTTATGTGAAATTCATATGAATTTTACATGCACTTTCATGTGAAATTTACATGATGCTCACTTCATATGAATTTCATGGAGGCACAATTGGCTGTGTATAGATACTGATTTTACGGTGCAAAAATGCGGGGTTTTTTCTTGCTCCGCTAACGAGTCTCACTCAGTTTCGCAAATCAGCATTTACATGACGTAAGAATACCTTCTGTTTTGGTAAAAAAAAAACAACAACTTTGCATTGCTACGAATCCTTCAGAGATCATTAACGATTTTGACGACTTTACTGACAATATCAGTGTCTAGTCCCGTTGCCAAAGTCATTTAGAGTGCAATTCTTAAGTGTTACATGAACAAGGCTGTTAATTGTTTCCGAATATTGATTTTTAGGTTGAAAATGGTGTTTCTGTGTTTGTAGCTTTTTTTTTTATTGAGTGTCGATTCCTTGAGATAAAATCCATTCTTATGTTTTCTATAACAGTATTCTCAGGATATTATCCAGTACCATTTGGTCATTTCAAATGAATGTATAAAAATAATATGCAACAAGAGGCGCATAGTCAGTACTAATAGGAATTCCTACAACCTGTTTTGTTTTTGTTTTGTTTTTAGAAATTTTCATCAAATCCAACACGAATGCTGTTCAAGAACAAGGAATTACACAGGCCACCTCACGTCAATAATTTATACTCTATTGCGGAAAAGAAACATCTTGATTCAGATGTACAAACATGCGTTTCCCCATGTCTATCAAAACATCATTCAAGAGTTTTGACAATTAGTTTTGTCTTGAATAAGCAAAGGAGGGGAGCCCCAACAACACCAGTTTGCAGCACCCACAACAAAACACCCAATTCAAAAACACAGAGCAGGCAAGCGCTGAAAGAGATACAAAGGGACAAGGAACGTCAACGCTCAACACAGAAACATCAAACACAAAGGACTACACATAAACCAACGAGACCAAGGGGCAACCGGTGCCGACTTAGGACGGCCATCTGCCACGAAAAAAGCAGAAGGTGTTATTATCCTGGATAACGTGCGCACAACCCTCCTACTTTTCCGATTACCCAGAGGTCTAGAAGAACGTATAATTGTGGTGTAAAAACAAGGTGTACATATTTGAAAAATCGTATGAGGAAATCGCATTAGCTTGTAACTTTAGGAGCTGATAAGATAAGGGCCGTAATTTAGCCCTGAATCGCAAAAAGTATTTTTTCTACACAATGATCTATACGCAAGACTAACTTGATCATTACTCAAATAAAATGTAATGTACTGTAAATTGGTTTTTATTCGTCAGATACCAATTTTCGTCATTTTCGTCAGTGCCTTCCTTGACGAAATTACGTACCGACGAATATAAATACTCCTGACAAAAAGTAAATTGTAGTAAGGAAAAATTGAATCAGTCTCTTGGTAAACTTGAATATAAACCGGGGCACTGCGGAGGAGGGAGGAAGAAGCTGAAGGTTCCGAGTTTAAAGACATTGTTTGAATAGTGTTATTACGACACGCAAATGGCAATGAAAACTAAATATGAACACATAGTCGCATATATAATGCACTTCTAATTACAAAATAAGATGCTTTCACAGCAAGGTAGGCTATATACATGTCTCTAATTGTTTGTTTACCGATAATTGTTAAACAAACAATGAAAACAAGCACATACGACGGATTTGACTATTTGACGGCGGATCTAAATGTTAAGTTGGTATTTGAAAAGACGAATTTACATTTTAGGGACCCTTGGATGACGAATTTACGTACTGACGAAATGGTCATTTTAAACGAATTGACGAACGAAAATAAAGCAATTTACAGTATTTGGAGATTCCTCATTCAACTTTTATTTGGTAAACTTATTTCTAGATACAGTCAAACCTGTCTTAAAGTGACCCCCTTTTTAGCGACTTCCTGCTTTATGTGACCTTTTTATTCCTCCCGAGAAATTTCCTATCAAATCAACCTGTTTATAGCGACGATCTGTCTAACGCGACAACGACCGTTGTCCCGTACCGAACTCTGAACCTCTATATTCGACTTTTAGAGTTGAAAAGGACCCAAACTACATAATATTTTACATGAAATCTCTTCATCAGTGTCTTTCATAATTAAATCTTCTGTGATAAATAAATCTAATGTGATTTCATATGTGCAATACGATTAATGGATAAATACACAAATTGATATATATACAGTGATTCATTTAATAGTATTGCTCTTATACTACGAAAATTTTGTTGGTCTAAGTCAGATCAGCTTGAACCTGTATTCAGTGACCACCTGTCTTATGTGACCTATTTCCTGTCGGCCCTTGCAAAGTCACATAAGACAGATTTGACTGTACATAAATTACAGTCCAAAGTGTAGGGGGTAGCCATGTTGAAAAGAAGCTAATATCGAGCAAAAACCGTTGAAAATTAAGAACTATCTGGCTAATATGGATATGTATAAACTTTAAAATGTAGTTCTAGTCTAAACAAGATACTAGAAATCAAATTTAGAATACTGGTCTCATCTTTATCCATAAGTTTTAAAATCTTAAATCTGAAATACGGTTGTATTTTGCATTAATTGGCTATAAAGTAGGCATTTTACCGCGAAATACACACTCTGTAGAAATAAACAGCACGCTCTTGTTTATTTCATTCCAAAATCTTGTGCATTTCATGTCAACATGTTAAGAATAAATAAATGAAAAACTTTAAAATTAAAAAAATGAAACTTTGCTTATATTATGGCCAAAACATAGATTCGTAAAAAGCCCCCACCCTCCCTTTTTCAATTTTTAGTCTCTGGGGTATCGTTCCCCCTGGCTTCAGAACCCGACTTTGTCAAAAGATGTATATTAGTGAGATAAACCTTCTGTAAAATTTGTGTTCTTTAACTAGGGGGAACAATATTTTATAAAACTGTTCCATTTTCCATTGATTTCTATACAAAAAAGACATATATTGCGCCAAAATTTGGGAAAACGATGCACGATAAATCTTATCCAACTGCTGATTATGATGAAACCAAGAACTGGCATCAATTTTATGAAAGAATTTTCTTGAAGTTCCCATTTTGAAAATTCCACTTTTTCAGGGCAGATTTTACGCGTTATCTTATCAGCTCCTCAGTAGATTACATTATACCCCTGTCCCCTTCAAAAAGGGGTATATAGTGATGCATATATCCGTCCGTCCGTGTGTCTGTCCGTCCGTCACATATACGGTTTCCGGACAGTTTAAAATAAACCGATCAATTGAATCGTTGGATATAGCTTTACTCTAAGAAATACAGGTCAAGTTCGAATATGGTTCAATATGCTCAATTACAAGTTGAGATTTGCCGTTTGATACTTTTGAAAATTAATATTATTTTGGTTCCTGAACATTTAAAAGAAACAGTTACAGAGAATCAATTCATTTCTTGGATATAGCTTTTACTAAAAATGTTCAGGTCAATTTCAAGTCATACCTTTCAATTATGTGAAGAGTTACAAATACATGCCCTTGTTAACTTTATATATAGAAATGCTTGTAGTAGCTAGTAGTACGTATATGTGCTTGTGAAATAAGCCGGCTTTGGGTATTCTTCGATTAATGATTTGAGTTTTGTTTTCATTTTTATTTTGTCAGTCACATCCCCTGAATTTTAATAGACCAAAAATTGTTTAAATCATCCCTATTAAGAACACTTTCACTATCGGATTCCTTTACCGTCATTATAATTGACGTCAGATTTTTAGTCAAAATTGTAGTTGCTAAAATTAGCAATGTATCGAAATAAGGAGACTAGAGAAGTTTTGATAAGCAATATATGAAAAGGAGATCAAATTTGAAAAAAAAGAGACGTTGAATGAAGAGTCTTCACTGTAACAGTTATGTACGTTCAAAACGTTGGCGATACTTTTCGAGTATTTGTAAACGAAAGTTACAAACTAAAGTTGATATGTAGTAACGTTTTAAAATTATAATGGTGATGTTTGCGGATTTTTTATGCAGGAGCAATGACATTTTTTCCATGTCTTATCTTAATGTCTTAATCTTGATTTGAAATACTTTTTTTCATATTTGAAACGTGGATTTTAAAAGAATTGATAGCTTGTATAGAAATTACATGTTTATCGAAAATGAGAATTTTCCAGTCCCTAAAAAGGAAAATGAATATCGAACATGAAAGACGAAATTAAAACGCTTAAGACTGCACATAAACCAACAAGACAGATGGGCAACCGGTGCCGATTAAAAACGGCCATCTGGTATGAAGTCCCTTGCTGTGTTAGGATCTACATCTTATTGCCTGTTGCACGCATGATACATGAGATATTTACCTTTAATAAAAATAAATCCTACAGGATCTTTTACTTTTTTATGCAGGAATTTTATTTTTCCCGCAGGAATTTTATTTTTCCTGTATGAATTTTATTTTTCCTGTATGAATTTTATTTTTCCTGTAGGAATTTAATTTTATTCTGCGGGAATTTTATTCCTGTGGGAAGAACAAAATCCTGCAGGAAAAAAAATTCTGCGGGAAATATTAAATCCTGCATCAAAATGAAAAGTCCTACATGTCCATGATTTGTAGTCTGTTCAGGAGAAGACACTCTTTGATTTCACTCGATCAAAACACAATTAAATGAGTTTAGAAATCGATCATTAACTTAATGCTGTCATGAGCGAGCGTGATGTGCATATTAGAAACATTTGGGTAATCGGAAAAGTGGGAGGGTTGTGCGCACGTAATCCGGATAACCACACCGTCTGCTTGTGAGGCAGATGGCCGTCCTAAGTCGGCACCGGTTGCCCATTGGTATCGTTGGTTTATGTTTGGTCTTTTGTGTTTCATGTTCTATTGTGCGAGTTGGTATTCCTTGTCCCTTTTGTGTATCTGCTCATTGTTTTTTCATTGGGTGTTTTGGGATTTTGCTGTGGGTGCTGCAACCAAGTATTGTCGGAGATCCCCTCCTTTCTTTCAGAAAAGTCATATTGGCTTGGAAAGTTCAAGATTTCATTTTATCAACCACATCCCCTGAATGTTTGATAAACCAAAAGAAATATGCATCGTTTCTGTTTAGAATAGTTTCACCGTATCTTGATTCGAGTTCCTTTATCTCCGTAAGTACTGAAGTCAGATTTCTGGACAAAATTTTATTGGAGCAGTTGCTAAAATTAGCAATGAAGCGTTATTTTGAGGGCGACTTATGCAGTTTTGGTCTGCAATACTTGTATATGGTAGGGAGATCAAATTTAGAAATAGAGATGTTGCCCTTTGCCGTGTGGAGCTCGTAAAATAGTTCCCCGCAAGGTGTTGACAGTAAGTGTTTTGAATTTTTTTCCTGACATTGTCGCAATAGCACTTTCTATATAGTCATAGAATTAGGCAGTGCAATGCCTGTATTTTATATATTGTCTTCATTTTCATGCATGGACATCAACGGCTGGTGCGGCTAGCCAACAGGTGATGCTTACTCCTCCCGAGCACCTGATCCCACTTTAGCTTGCTAGGGGTCCGTCGATGCTCAGTTTGGTGCTATATTGTGAGTGCTGTTGAGATTATCTTCAGGATCTTCATTAACTCATTTAGAATGAAAAAAAAGTCATTGTTACGTTTTTCAAAATGTTAAGGCACTTTCATTGCTTTTGATATAAGTATTTGTAGAATTTCAATTTTACAAAAGTGGAATTTAAAAACAGGTTTATTGTAAATTCTTTATTGACTTCAAGAAGTATAAAAATACAAAAAAGAATATCTACATGTTATTGGTCATGTCTTTCATTTGATATGTAATAAACATTCTAAACATTCATCAAAATTGTAAACAGGTAAACATATTAATTTCAACCCAACATTCATACGAACATTCAATACAACGACTATCAATCAAAATGAAAAAAAGCAATGAAAAAATATGATGGAGATAATACCTTAATGTTACGATGTATTAAAGTATATACATGATATAAGTATATGATTTTACGTTCCTGTAAAATTATGTAAAAGAAGAAATACTAACCCGTAGAGCTAGGAACCATATTTCGCCAGTGACCATATTTCGCCGTTTCATAGTTAAGTGCTTCTCAGAATGGTTATCTGAAATGTTTGCCTTATTGATTTTCTATATCCTATCAAATACGACCGTAGTAGTCATGTTTTGATATATTGTAACATCTCCTGTACAACATTTTAACCAACACAATACCAAAAAATGGGAAAAATTCGATGTAAACATCAAAGGAGAAGGTACATTAAGACCCCATATCGGCCCTGTTGTTTCCTGAAAAATTCAAATCGTGAAAATTGATCAAATGGATTTATTTTATTTATCTACAAGATCAATAACATATATACATAAAATGCGCTTTTCATTTTGATGCACCCCTACGAAATTATAGCTCATCAAACCAAGGAAGGATGAACAAATCCGGATTTTTTTCTAGAAATTCACATACATTTTCGAGAATTTCATATAGAGCAAGACGATCTGCTAAAAATAAAAGTAGAAAAATGGATCAATAACCTCCATATCTGTCGATTAAAGGTGAAAAATTAGTAGCAGACGCTCTTGCTCTAGTTGAAAATTAATGATTTGTCTTGCGTAGAATGTATATGGAAAATGCATGGACCACGTCGGCACGGTCTTATGACGTCATTATAATGACGTCATTTGATTGATACCGCAGGTTTATGCACTGGCGTGACATATATATAAATCAGGAATCGGTTTTCTCTTGGAATTTCGGTTTGATTTATAAACGTTTGTAGTAAAAACACAACCCCCCCCAAAAAAAAAGGCTCAACATTGATATATTTTACTATCATAGTGGGAAGGTGTTCACCGAGCATGTCGAATAAAATCTCCGCCGGTAAAATAACTTGAATTTTAGGAGTAAAATAGTGGAAAAAAAACCGAGCAAGTTAACCAGAATTTAGATTAGTTGATTCAAGGATCACGAATCCACTATAACTGATAGGGATGTAAGAAAATGCAGTCACATGCAAGGCCAAAGTAACATACATGTATTTGAGAATTATTCCAATTTTACTTTTGTGGTAAAAAATGTCGATTCTTAAAAATGCACCCCCCTTTCCATATTTTGTTTCTCGTCTCTGGGATAGTGTTTTCCCCGGAGATACAGAACCGCACTTTGCCAAAAAAAAGAGATTGTATCATAGATACACACCTCCAGTAAAAGAGGCTTTCTGTAAAGATACGTTTTGACCCCAAAACTAGCAATATTATGCAAAACAGATGAACAATAACTGCATATTCCGATGGGATGCCGTATAGGTATACATTTTACAAAAAAGTTCTTGAAATTTCAATTTTCAAAATTCCAATTTTCAGGGCAGATTTTACGCCTTATTTTAACAGCTCCTTTCTGTAGACCGTCGGCAATTCAGCTATTTCCGTATAAATAAATTTGCATGTACATAAAAGGAGTCGCGAAACAGAAATGTTCAGCAACAAACAAACAAAAAATAAAACAAAACACCCCCCCCCAAAAAAAAACAAAAAAACTATGCGTTGCAGTAATTAGGTTTGTGACTGACCGCCCACGGAGATCAAGCCCATAGAAGGCTCTGCTTCGCCTCGCATTCTATTGGCATGATCAACCCGACAAATCTCTGTAGAGGGTCAAGATCATGGGCGGATCCAGGATTTTTTTATTTCAGGATTGGTCCGTAAGTCCGAATTTTTTTCTGAATAGGAAAAAAAAGGGGGGGGGGGGGGGGGGGGGTTACACACCAGGCAATAAAGTCTTTGATTAATGACTGTCAGTTCTATTTTTCTATTTTCTATTTTTCATTACATGTATAAAGGCCCGGTCACACTGCACTCCACGTCCATATCACGTTCAAAAATCTGCTGGACGTGGTCGTACGTGGTAATTTGTGCAATGGCTGTGCTTTGTACGGAGTATGACCGCCGGCGGCTGTTCCACTGCTGAAACACTGCCTAAGTACGGCTAACAACGTCCAACCACGTCTAATATTAAAAGTGTTCGTGACAAGACGTGATACCAACGCGGAACAGCCGTGCTCTGACCGTGACAGACCGCTTAAGCTTCTGCGTCTTATCGCGTCTTTTCCAAGTGTTAATCACTGCCGGAACACGGATTATCACGTGTGTTTCGCGTGCGTTGCACGTCTTTACCACGTACAATGTCCATGGTTGTCCGCGGTATAAAATTTTGAGCAGTTCAAAACTTCTTTCCGCGTCCAGCGCCGTTCAGATTTTTCACCGCGTCCTACCACGTCTACAAATCGTCTATAGCGCGTCTGAGAAGCGAACAACAACGTCTGCTTCACGGGAGACCTGTTTTGGACGTGTTTTGGCCGTGATCAAGCCGTAAAGCGCAGTGTGACCGGGCCTTAAATAAAACAGATGACTGGCGGGCTAAAAAGCGAGCAAAAAGCTTAAATTCTTGAATTTTCACATCATAGTACTAAAACCTTGAATTTTCACATCATTGTACTTGATTAATGATATGTAAATACAAAAAATTGCGAGCGATAGCGAGACGTTAAATTTTTTTTTTTTCAGAACAAGTCCTCTATTAGTGTCCTTTTCAGTTTCATTACTCCTAGTGCCCCTGTTTATTGACCAAAGTGAAATGTATATGGGCTTTTGAGACAAGCGCAGCATCTTTTGAAACGTGTGTGCCGTACTATTTGATCTAGAAGGGTTCCGAATCCCTCTCTCTCCACCCCACCACCACCAACATCACCAACGTTTTCCGCGTTTAAATTATGAAATAGCATATCGATTTTATATAAAAAAATATGCCAGCGATTCAATACAAATGTAAAACAATTACAAACTGTTCAGTTTGTGAACCATGTGCATTTGGGTGTTTAGGTGAAAGAAAAACAAAACCAAACCAAACCAAATACACACTGTTTTGGAAAAGTACATCACCCTGATATACATTAGTTACTATGTATATAAAATAATTAAATCAGTAAATGAAATTGAACAGTATAGCCATAAGAAAAATATAGTCTGAGTCTGTCTTTTGGTAGCTTTCTCACAATCTTGTGACTTCTCGTAAATACATCAATAAATCGAAATTTACTCTCAGGGTACAAAATAAATCCCCCACATATAATACATAAACAAAAATGTTTACGTATTATAAGGGAGGCTCGTATTTATATTGTACTCCCTGTGTACTGTAGACCCTGTTATTTACCGTTATTTTATCGAATTCTTTCAGTGGCGCCATCTATCACAGTTTCTTGCAACGGCCGTGATAACTGTATACGCAAGATTTATTCTATTAATTTGTTTCATTTTATGTTTTATTTGTATATTCCTAATTCATTAATTGCAGCTAGATATATTAATATACATTTATTAAACAAACTAAGGTTCATTTTAAATTAATGCTTATTGACGTATTTAGATGGGCATTTTGGGCGCCACAACCAAAAAAAAAAAAAAAAAAAAAAAAAAAAAAAAAAAAAAATCCGTAAGTAAGGTACATTCGCATCAGGTGGGCTTATACTTCAGTTTTGTTGTCGAACTTTCGAAAAAATATTTTCTCGCTCCCGGCCGCTCGCCACGTAGCTGTTTGTTGTTTGCATATCTAATTGCTCTAAAAGAAACTCCGGCTTTTTGTGATAATTATACTAAGTAAGTCAACATACCCTTACAGCAAGGTTTGTGTAACCCCCCCCCCTTAAAAACCGCTGGGTTGCTTTGCTCATCAGATAATTTTCAATCATAAAATATAGCTTTTCATAACAATCCAATAACCATGATAAAGATTTCCAATGGCTATTTCAATACTTCCTTCATCAAGCAATTCGGTCAATCGCCGCAAGATAATTTTTCGCCCCTTTCAGGAACGCCCTAGACCCCTTGGACAGGGACCCTAGTCGCTCTCCTAGACTCATTGAATTTCTGATATTCACTACATCCCCCATCTCAAATTTAAGCTGTAATATCTCTTGTCTTTTCGTTCTTTCGTTTGAATGACTGTGTAATATATGCAAGGATATGATTTTTTAAAACACCGTAATTCCCTGAAATTCAAGAATCAGTTGTAGCATTAAAATGAGACAGTCTCCAGAAGTTAAAAGACGACGTACAATTCTTTATCAATCGCAGATTTTCGATGATTCATGTAATCGTTTCATGGCAAAAACTTGAGCAAAACAATCATTATGAATAATGTACGTTTACAGCAATTTGTTATCTGACAACGTTATGTCACGACGTGATCATAACGTCACATGACGTCAAAGTCAGTGAAACAGAAAGCTTACCTACATGTTTTCAAATTGCTATAAAATCGCAACGGAATATCCGATTCTCAAAATTTAAACTGATTTACATTCTGTAAATCTTGTATTTTCATTGTTCAAAGTTTGCTTCATTTCTCAGATAGGGCCGATTTTGGCCCATAACGTACCTTCTCCTTTAGACGTACACATTCGACATGTTTATAAAAACAAAAAATAAAACTTATTTGGCATCATTTCCTAAAGGTAGTGGTGACGAAATATTTCCTAAATTGAAAATCACAATTTTGTCAGTTTTATTTGCAACTAGAATACTAGGGTCCGTCGATGCTCAATGGTGTGCTCTATTGTGAGTGATGTTGAGATTGTCGTCAGTATCTTCTTTAACTCATTTGTAAAAATAACGGCGAAATATGGTCACCCTCGAAAACATGGAAACGAAATATTTTGACGTTTCATTATGAAGCAATGAAGTGTGTAAAATAAATTCTTTTTGAAGTATTTCAATCGAGAATGGAGTTGAATTCAATTTCAGTTAAAGCATTTATTGAATTGGCTGTCAATTATTGAAATTTCCAAAGTAGTGTACGATAAATACGGCGAAATATAGTCATTTGCTCTACTAAGTCTAACAAGACAAAAACAAATAAATGCATGTATCTTTCATGTATTAAAAACTTAAAGTGAAAGACAATATATAATCTACCATACAAATGGCAGTTATCGTGTTATAGAACTTTTCATATAAAGGTACATCGTGACATTTCTTATGATGTCTTCTGGTATTTACATTTAGCTCCAGGGAACACCAATAAAGCCTCTTTTCAATATGGCGATATCAGCACATCCTCTGTATTGCTCTATCCAATCTCCACCAGGACTATTGTCTGTAAAAATAAATGTAAATGTAGAAAATCGCACGTGTATCTAAGAATAACTTACAGTGAAAACATGAAATTAAGCAACAAAAGACGATATGTAAGACGACATTATGAAAAATAAAATATTGGAATTGAGATTTCGTGTATTTCTTAAAACAATAAACTGACTTTACTTGGGATTGAATAGAAAAGAGAAAAATACCTGTTATATATTTCCATCTAAGCACACATTGGGAGCACGTTATGTCAACAGGAAGTTTTACTTGTATTTTGTGCATGCGCGCTCCTCTACCACCTTCTCGATACCGGAAGGAACCATTGCCAATGCGCAGTGGAAGTTTGTTCAAACAGTCTTCAGTGATTGGCTTTGATGTGTTGTTATTTGGACAGATATGAAATTCAAAGTAACCACGATGTGATACTGTTATCATCACTTTTACCTAGAAAAGGAGAGACGACAACATGTTAATGTCTTTTATTAATTAATATTTTGGCTGACTATTTTGGATTGCAGTATTTGATTGTACATAAAAACACAATTCTACATAGCATAATAATGGATATTTCAACGAATCAAATAGCAAGAAAAGGATCTTTGCGATAAAAATTATGGTTACTTGTAGAATTGTTTTATTTGAAAAAAATCAAGTTCAAGTGTGTCTATAATTTTATCAAGAAGAAGGAACAGATATCTCCGTCGCAAATACATTGAGAAACAAGTATTGTGGAAAAGGCAACACAGAATAGGCATACAAACAATGAATAAGAACAATATAACTTGATTTATCAATTATTTACTTGAGGAGAAAGTATTGAGTAGAATTATCTTACCAACATAGTCTGCCCCTGTATATATGTACGACTTATCATACCGCTCGCATATTCCCCTCCTGCCATGTTCTTCTGTGGTCCGTTAACCGGATCACCACACACGCCACACTGTATTGAGTATTTGTTCTGAAGAGCAAGAAAATATATTTGCTTATAATGAGGTTTTCGAATAAAAGATCACAACATCATTGCATTCTTTTTTTTGTTCAGAATTATCTTTCATATTTATCTGTACCTCAGATGAGACAATTCTTTTAAAATGTATTGTTGATGACATATTGTTACATCACATTATAATGGAAGGGGAATAACCCTACCTCTCTCAGTTACATAAGGAGACTGTCCCAAACAAGATGACACTGATTTGACATCAGAGGAACACACATGCATTAGACAAATAAGAAGGGGGGGGGGGGGGGGTTAAGCAGGTAAGTGTTTCCTCATTTCTGGCTGTTTCATTTGGTACAAGTCAAATCGAAGTATTTTGCTATTTTGGAAATTTGTCATTTCATCCGAAAGTATATCATCAAAATACTTGCACCATCCCTCAAACGCTCTTTTTGTCATCGATTTTATTTAACTATCCTACTGAATCTACCCTACATGAAATCTTTGCAAAATACATATATAAAATTCACAAATGAGTTAAAGAAGATCCTGGCGATAATCTCAACAACACTCACAATAGAGCACAATAGAGCACCAAATTGAGCATCGACGGACCCCTAGCAAGCTAGAGGCGGGACCAGGTGCCCGGGAGGAGTAAGCATCCCCTGTTGGCTAGCCGCACCCGCCGTCGATGTTCACGCACGAAAATGAAAAGAATATACAAAATGCATGCACTGTCTGAGGCCACGTCTATATAGAAAGTGCTATGGCGACAATGTCAGGGAAAAATATTAAAAACACTTACTGTCAAACCCCTCGCGGGGAACTTTTTTACGAGCTCCACACGGCAAAGGGCATAAGTGTGACACAAATGAGTTAAAGAAGATCCTGAGGATAATCTTAACAGCACTCACAATAGAGCACCAAATTGAGCATCGACGGACCCCCAGCAAGCCAGAGGTGGGACCAGGTACCCGGGAGGAGTAAGCATCCCCTGTCACTTAAATAAACCAGAGGGCGCTTCTAAGATAAATGCTGTGTCTGAAAATTTATTTGTTTTGCAGTACTATTGAAGATTGAAGATTTGCTATCCAAACCACGTGTCTTCTGAAATTAAATTGGTTTAAATGTTGTTGAAGAAGGTAAGGAAATAAAACACTTCCATTGTTTAACAATTTTAATACGTATGAGTATCATATTTTATCTAAATCTCAAGGTAAGAGTTTGAATACGGTTGTTTTGGTACCTGACATTTAAAAAGAATGCGTTATCATTATCATTTCTCTTTACTTTGTCCTTGAACTCTGCCATGGCCATCTCCACTTTGTTGATCTTGACGGAGGGTCATACAGGAAACCACGACCACTACAGCTTACGATCAGAGTGAAGAAAACGGTTATGTTGGCCTTAAATATTAGAAATGAAAGAAGTTCAGAATATACATTCATGAAGAAATAATTGATGGAAATTCATTGATTTATTTATTGTGAAAGATTCTCCTGAATTGCATTTTCATTGACTGAAAAGTATCCGGAATATAAAATCTCTAAGGTCGTTAGTTTACGCAAACAATCCTTACATTTGATTGCGCATGACAGAGAGTTGTCATCGAATGTTATTTGAATTATATACAGCTTTCTTCCCCCATCAAAGAGGAGCATCACACGATAAATTGATAATCACCTAGAGTGCATAGTAACCCTCTTATTTTTGTCCTTCTAAAGTCAGGTTGTTTGGAGATACTATCATCCAATGATTAATACGATTAAACAATTGCATTACTCATATAGGTGCGCAAATGAATTTTCAAGCATCCTTCCCTCTATCATTTATTCTGTTAATCGGATATTTATTAAAAAATATAGAGACGAATGTAAGCATTTGGAGGGATACTTGTCTTTATTGTCAGATGAAAATAATTGTGAGTATCTGATGTTGCCTTCTGAAACGATTGAACGGAAAACTCCCAGTAAATTTCTCAATATTAGCTAATGAGAGAAGAGTTCGATCGAGCTAATGCCAAACTGATGTTGTCTGATTGTTACTATTTTCTACTTTTTCTTTACAACCAATGTAAGTTTCATTATGGAACCTGATGTACTCAAGATGTACTCAAGCTGTTTACCTAATCTGAGTATGGGAAACGGATCCCTTCGGGAAATTTTGTTTTTCGAAAACCATCGTTGGACTTCTGCATGGTAAAAAAATTGGATCTGCACAAGCTTCATAGAAATGTATAAAAATAAGTGATTTAGATGAAAATCCGACAAATAGTAATTCAGATTTATAATTTATTCTCACGTCTGTTTTGACTATGTAAATCTTCTATTTTTGTAATGTCTATAAATGAACCATTAAAGGCATATTTTGTGCACCTGTTTGATAATTTGAAATGGAGTACGGGTACCAGTTAAACGTCCTCAAATTGAATAGCATCATTAAAGAACAGATAAACAGAACAGTTAAACGTCCTCAAATTGAATAGCATCATTAAAGAACAGATAAAGAAGGCAACATCAGATACTCACAATTATTTTCATCTGACAATAAAGACAAGTATTTTTTTATCGTTAATCCCTCCAAATGCTTACAGATAAATTGGCAACATGGACCAGACATGCACGTTTCGGGTACCCTCGTCAGTGATCCTCAAATCTAAACAATGAAATATGCCCAAAAATGTGAAAGTTACTATGTCCAAAAACGTACCAAAAGACGTAGCAGGATGGATGGGATATGATCCTACATGACCTTCCTTTTAGAAATGTCAAGAAATGTTGATAACAGAAATTTAAGTATGCGTTGAAAACGATCACCCGAAATTGATCGAACTTGGCTACATGTGCCCGCGGGGACTGTTGGTCGAGCAGCAGTGACACTCATGAAAGTTACCATGTCCAAAAATGTACCGAAAGCAGGATCGGTGGTATATGTTTTTCATAAATATAAGATTCACGTTTTCTGCAAGACCCGAGGTGGACAAAGCAAACATGACGGCCACAGATATCAAATTGTAAATGGAAAAATTCATGCCAGTGTGTCATAACACGAGATATTTTTTTATTTAACACAGCACATATTCCAGGCTTGACGCTGATATCCCTATGTTACCGTCAAATGCTGATACAGTAAAGATGATAATGTTAAACGTCTTCAAATTCGATAGCACCATTTAAGAGCAGATCAATTTACAGTATGGACCAGACATGCACGTTTCGGGTACTTAACCCTCGTCAGTGATCCTCAATCTAAACAATCACCGTGGGGTATCACGTGATACACAAATGATATGTTCCACGGGAATCCCCTTTGATTGAACCAAGTAAATACTGTCTAAATCTACTTGATATTAATTTATTTTAGGCCTATCATATGGTCATTATTATAAATTATATGATGGTAATTTATTCTGGTCAAGAAGAGACGTATATTTGGAGAACACTCAAACAGAAAAGTTTGTATCTGTCCGTGCACCATATCATAACATGTGGCGAGCATTGAAAAAATTCTGTTTAAGTGTTCACTGAATACACGTCTATTCTTGACCAGAATAAATTACCATCATATTATTGATCATAATGACCATATGATAGGCCTGAAATAAATTCATATAAAGCAGATTTAGACAGTATTAACTTGGTTCAATCAAAGGGGATTTCCGTGGAACATATCATTTGTGTATCACGTGATACCCCACGGTGACAATGTAATATGGCCAAAGGCAGGCCATTTTCATCGAGTAATGCAATGGAAATCATCAATCGCCTTTTATACCTTTGATATGATCCTAATGTATTCAGAGGGACACTCCTTATGTAGTTGATAAATTTATAGCCTTGTCCCAGCACATTCTTAAATTTCACTCTGACTGACTAAAGCCCCCTTCACATTTTCACGGATCGAGTCACGACTCCGCTACGACTCCAAAAAGGTCTATCCGTGGCGAGTCGGGACGCAAATTGTTTGATGAACCATGAACCTACGACTCCAGTACGGATTGCTACGGATTGCTACGGGTTGATACGAATCGAGTACGGATAGCTACGGATAGCTAAGGATTGCTACGGATATCGTCCCGACATTGCTACGGATTGCTACGACACGCGTATGGATAGATACGGATTACTACGACATGTGTACGGATAGATACGGATAGGTACGGATTGCTAAGGATTACCACGACTCGAGTACGGATAGCCACGATTCGGACAAGGATAGCTACGACTTCAGTACGGATTGGAAGGACTGGCTTGAATTTCCTATGCAATTTTAATCCATAATTATTTACTAAACACCAAATATTTTCAAATTGAGATGGTCTCACTTGTTTTATAACAGTATTGAGGTTTTATACATGCCTATATATCATGACCTGAAATTGAATAGTTCAAGTATTAACTCATATATTGACCGAAAAAAGCACAGAAACCTAATAAATTTGAAGTTTACATAAGACACAATCCTTGGTTATCCGTAGCAACCCGTAGGAGAGTCGTAACAATCCGTAGGAGAGTCGTAGCAATCCGTAGCAGAGTCGTAGCAATCCGTAGCAGAGTCGTAGCAATCCGTAGCAGAGTCGTATGCTATTTTTATCACAAAAATGGTCCCGGATTGCTACGGATGCGCTACGGGTTACTACGACTCCCCTACGGATAGCTACGACTCCACTACGGGTTGCTAAGACTCCCCTACGACTCCGCTACGACAAATCTATCCGTAGCGGAGTCGTGGGAAATTTTGAACATGTTCAAAAAATTTCTGTCTCATCCCGGATAGCTACGGATTGCCAAGGATAGCTACGACTTGTCACGATTAGTGCCGGATCGAGCTACGGATAGCTACGGAAAGCAACGGATGTAAAATTTTTCTCGATCCGTAGCTATCCGTGGCCCGATCCGTGAAAGTGTGAAGGGGGCTTAAGTCGATGGGACTCCATGGCGTTCACTGTCTAAACCTTGTGAAAGGAAACAGAGGCCCGATCATCTATCCTCTCTGAATGTCAGTAGGGTGATTGCATCAATGAGCTCGCTGCAGCCGGCAGCGCTGTTGTTCGTAAGCCTTATGTTTATCTTAACCATTCAATATTGATATCTGTGTTACCTGGGCATCTATGAGTGGGCTTTCTTATGCAATAATTATGCGATCTTCGAAATCGTTGGTCACCGGACAGGTAGGAGGGCTTTGCATACCTAATCCGGATAACTTTGTCACTAAATAGGCGGATTGCTGTTTTGTGTTAAGTAGTTCTTATGTCTTATGTCAGTAGGGAATGGAAACAAAATATGTAAAGCACGAAGTGTTTTCACGAATTTTGTTTCCATTCCCTACTGCCAATACACACCGATAAAGCGCAAAAGCTGAAAAACAATCCTTATATTTACATTTTACGTGTTAATTAAGTTATTTCTGCCAATTTTTCAGCCAGTTTCTTTACATTTGAAATATCATTGCGGAGGGAGAACGCCATTTGACGTAAGAGCAAACGAACATTCGACGTTTTCGCTTGATTCGAAGTAGTACCTTCTGTACGGAAACTGAATTTTGTCCTCTTGCTGTATTTTGAACATTTCATTTAAAACTGATGAAAATTGAATCGTGAAAATTCGTGACTTTTGTCCAACATAATTCAGACATGGCGGAGAGTTAAACTGGAGAAATTTCACAGAACTGAAGGGAAAAACTTTTGAAAACTCTTTTTAACACACTGTTAAACTGCTTAGACATATGAAATCAATCGGTATTATTGTATACAAACTTCTGTAAATACCCTATTTCATCTGGGAGTAATTAGAATAATGCAAAAGCCGAGTACAGCCGTCGAAAACAAGAAAACTTTCGGCATTTTCATGACTTACCTCAACATCATGGCCAAAGATTCGCTGATACTCGAAGTATTTCTGATATCATGAATCCATAAGAAGCAAAGATAAATTCACTGTTGATAATGACACAAGTGAATCAAATCCTCATCCTAAATACTGAATATTTGATCCACTTATGCCTGAATATTCGCTCATCCAAACACGGCATCTTTCTGCAGACAACAATGCAGTTCGCCCTTGAACTTCGTCTACTGACGCGTGATCGACTTACTACGTCACACTTCTTGGAAGTGTACATGTGGTTGACCTAGATTTTGACACATTTTAAAATCACTGGGGGTAGACGGCGTTGTTTGATAATGGATACATATTTTGAATCTGTTTTAAAGCAATAAATAAAATGGGCATTTTATCAGAAATTAATCCGCGTAAGTTCTAAAGTCACGTGATAGGCTCTTGCGATTATCGAGAAATAAAGCAACAGTTGGTTTGGTACCTTTATATAAGGGAAACGCAGTAGGAATGTAAATATAAGTATTTATCATTAATAATAACTAGACATGTCTTACAGTGCTTAACAAACCGATCTTGAAGTTACGTCATTTTTGTCGAACAGAATGACGTCACAGTTGTTTGACGTCAGCGATTTACGATGAAAAAGTTTTGGCGCGTAATAAGTACATGAATTTTTTTCTTGTCAGAAGGATACACACAAAATCTCGATTGAAAGGCTTTGTAAAGCTTCTTTGTAGATTATCCCTGCGGATATATAGATATAAAGATAGGAGTTAGTCGTGGTATATCCAATCGATTTTTTTATTATGAATCGAATTTTTTTTTTCAATTTTTGCGTAAAATGTTCTCGCAGTGATGGATCTACCCTACTTTTTTAAGCTTCCATAGTCGTAGAGCATGAGACCGTCTGTCTGTCTGATTCTAAGATCGAAACCAAGAACACTGATTGGATCAACCACTGCACGCAGAATGTGCGATATCTGGACCTTTTATGTTTATTGTTTTCCTTTTTCTTGGGGGGGGGGGATGTACTTTTATTATTTTTTGCTAGATTTGTATATGTTTAGGCAATGTGCAACGAAACACTGAAAATAAAACCCAAAATGTTCATTTATTTAGATACGGGGCATCGAATAATAAGATGTTTAAAAAGAAGACTTGGATGAATTGATCTAAATGTTATTATATTACTGTATAAATGAATACTAGTATTTATTTTTTTATTCTTTTTTTTTCAAGTGAAATATGCGACTCGATATTTTATGCTTGCGCCGATTATGTAATCGAAAAATTATAATTTTTTAAGAGGTTGTGGTTTATTTCTCTCTTCCTCTCAAATTCCATTTTCTTGTCGAGCCATTTAACGTGAAATATCTTACAACCTAAACACCCCCCCCCCATACACACACACACTTCCACTAAGGATTTGCTTGGTTTTTCGTCTTTCTCAATTTTTTTTCATCATGAATATGTTAACGCCACACATGCTTCATATGGTCAAGGTAAGAGTTGATTCCCTCAACTTGTGCAAACATATATTTTCATGAAATGTCCCCATTATGAAGAGTAAAGTATTCACGTTTTGTAGAGACTAAACACAAAGGAGGGGATCTCCAACAACACCCGGTTGTAGCACCCACAGCAAAACCCCAAAGCACCCAATGCAAAAACACAAAGCAGACAAGCACGGAAAGAGACGCATAAGGGACAAGGAACGTCAACGCACACCACAGAAAAATCAAACACAAAAGACTAAAGTCCGTCCACGTATTTCGATGAATTTCATGTCACACACAATCTTTCTGAGCATTTCAACATGCACAAACGGAGCTTTTAACCGTTATGAAGAGTATAACCACACCATTTGCTACTTACTTGGCAGATTGCAATCTCCTACGCATGCGTCCGATTTCAGTTCCGCTTGTCTTCACTTTGAAATCTACCTCTGCCGTCATCGCCTATTGTTTGTCTGCAAGATTCTTGCAAACTGGAACTGGGGCTTCATCTTTGTAAATTAAGTATTGCAAGTATATACCAGCAGGTTTGACTACATTTCTGAGGTATACAGTGTTCATGCAATGTTTTTCTTTTGATGCAATATGATGCAGCATCAGGGATTCTTTCTTCATTCGTACGTTGCCAATACGATCAGCTGAACGAGAAGTCTCCAGTAAAAATACATATTCTAGCTATAAATCGAAACCTACCGTCTTTAGACATGAGCCTTGTCCTTCCTCTTGGACAACATTTATGTAAGATTTGGTGAGAATCTCTACAAGCAGGTTGTAGGGATTCCTATGGGTACAAATTGTGCGCCTCTTGTTGCAGATTTATTTTTATACACATACGAAAAAGAATTTATTCAAAATCTTCAAAAGCAAAGAAAACATGATGATGTGAAATGCTTCATTGGTACTTCTAGGTACCTGGATGATATTCTTACTATCGATAATCCTGTTTTTGAAAAGTATAAAGATGTTATTTATCCACAAGAATTGACTCTAAACAAAGCAAACTTTACAGACACAGAAACACCATTTTTGGACCTAAATATCAAAATTGTCAATGGAGAAATTCATACAAGTATATATGACAAACGAGATGATTTTGGATTCAACATAGTAAATTTCCCCTGGCTTGA
Organism: Pinctada fucata; assembly: GCA_028142955.1. Taxonomy (NCBI): domain Eukaryota; kingdom Metazoa; phylum Mollusca; class Bivalvia; order Pterioida; family Pteriidae; genus Pinctada; species Pinctada fucata. The sequence continues at coordinate 27,954,215 of AP027106.1, forward strand.
CGGTGATGTCCCTAGATTACCGTCATACGGTATCTACATTTCACAGCTCATCCGGTATGCTAGAGCATGTACTGACGTTTTGGATTTTCATAATAGAAATCTACAAATTACAAAGAAACTTTTAGGTCAAGGTTTTCGCTTTCACAAACTAGTAAAGACTTTCTGGAAATTTTACAAAAATTATGATCAACTTCTTTTGAAATTCGGACCCATACAAGCAACGGAGTATATTACTTTAGGTATTTCACAACCTGCATTTTATGGTGACATAATTAACAAAATAAGAAGGATCAAAGGTAGACAGCATATGTATCGAAAATGCGTCAGAGTCATCAAACGCCTTTTATACCATGGGTATGATCCTAATGTCACCAGAAGGACACTAAGCTTGGTACTTGACCAATATACAGTCTTGTACGAGCGCATTCTTAAGACTTGCACTCTGACTGACTGTGACGACGGGACTCCATGACGGGCCCTGTCCAAACCTCCTGAGAGAAGACAGGGCCCCGACCACCTGTCCTCTCTGAATGTCAGTCGGACTCCTCGGGTGATAACATATATGAGCTCGCTACAGCCGGCAGAGCACGGACTGTATATCGCACGTCCTCTTTTTATATCCATTTACATATTTATCTGTGTTGCTTGGACCCCTGTGTTTTACGGTCTTGTTTGTGTGTGGTCATCTAACAGTGAGGAGGTTGTTTACACCATAATTGTGCGTTCTTCGAGACCTCTGGGAAATCGGAATAGTGGGAGTTTTGTGCGCACGTAATCCAGGATAACCACACCGTCTGCTATTTACGTGGCAGATGGCCGTCCTAAGTCGGCACTGGTTGCCCATTGGTCTCGTTGGTTTATGTGTAGTCTTTTATGTTTCATGTTTCTATGTTGTGAGTTGGTGTTTCTTGTCCCTTTTGCGTCTCTTTCTATGGGTATCTTTTCTGTGTTTTTTGCATGGGTGTTTTGGGATTTTGCTGTGGGTGCTGCAACCTAGTGTTGTTGGAGATCCCCTCCTTTCTTGTATAATTTTTTCTACATCAAGATAAGAATCGTTTCCTTCATTGCCCATTAACTCACCCCTAAACACTCAAATCTGTGCCTCTGCCTTTGAATCTTTCGCACTGTTTACGTCAGAAGTCCGAATGACGTCACTGTGACGACATGCCTATCCTGCGATGCCTCTCGGGTTTTATCATTGCGTGAAATGGCGTAGGAAAATAGCGATGACGGCAAGGTTATATTGCAAGCCTGTGCCGCCTATCACCTTGTTGCAAGTTGGGCAGATTGCCGTCCTAAGTCGGCACCGGTTGCCCATTTGTCTCGTTTGTTTATGTGTGGTCTTTTATGTCTAATGTTTCTATGTTGTGAGTTGGTGTTCCTTGTCCCTTTTGCGTCTCTTTCTGTGGGTGTCTGTTCTGTGTTTTTTTGCATTGGGTGTTTTGCTGTGGGTGATGCAACCTACTGTTGTTGGAGATCCCCTCCATTCTTTTAGTAGCCTACAGGCAGACAGTTGGTACGCACTCGGAGTTTGCCGACTCTGTACAGGTAGTGCCGTAATTGTGACGTCACTTCCATTGTGACGTCAAGTCAAACACGAGTATAGAGTTTCAGCCTTCCGATTTTGGCAGCGAAAGAGTTAAGTAATATAGTTTTTCGTAAATTAAAATACTTTCAGCTTCTTTTGAAATATATGTATTTCACAGAATATAAATGTATTACTAGTACTTAAGGAACAATGTAAAATGATTCATAAATTTTTGACAATGAACACTCTCTATCCACAAGTTTTTGGACACTCGGCCTTTATCAAGTGGAAAGGCACGAATACAAAAGAACTCTACGTAATATCCATTCCTGCTGGTAAACAAAGCCCAGCGTAAGATGAACGTAAGATGAACAAGGTATGACGTCACACATAACAATCAACAATGCGTAAAGCGCCAAAACGACTTTACATAAAACCGCTAAATCTACGTACCGTTATCTGACGTTAATAAGTTAGAAAAGAGTTCATTTAAGTTGTACCGATAATAAAATTATAAGATTTATGATTAACAAATAGAAATTCAGGAGGTTAGAGACTGGCGCGTCCCCCAACGTCCTTTCTAACATCTATAAAACTAGTAAGTCATATCAATTAAAGTGACAAGATACATGTATAATCTATGAATTGAAAACTTGACTAGATCCAAATATACAGAAAATCAATAATAGAACAAATAAATAGATAACTAGATAAACGAAAAAATAAACAAATAAATGAAAAAAATTATATATTTAAATATAAAAATTATAAGATTAAAGAAAAAATTATATATATGTATATAAATATTTATAAAGGGGAAGAAGGGGAAACTGAAAAAAAGTAGATACCTAATTAAATGAATAAAATAAATAAATAAATAAATAAATAAATGAATAATTAAATAGATAAATAAATAAGTAGATAAATAAGTAAATATCAAAATTGTTAATGGAGAGATTTATACAAGTGTGTATGACCAATGAGATGATTTTGGATTCAACATAGGAAATTTTCCCTGGCTTGACGGTGATGTTGTTAGATTACCGGCATACGGTATCTACATTTCACAGCTCATCCGGTATGCTAGAGCATGTACTGATGTTTTGGATTTTCATAGTAGAAATTTACAAATTACGAAGAAACTTTTAGGTCAAGGTTTTTGCTTTCACAAACTTGTAAAGTCTTTCTGGAGATTTTACAAAAAAATATGGTCAACTTCTTTTGAAAATCGGACCCATACAAGCAACAGAGTATGTTACTTTGGGTATTTCACAACCTGTATTTTATGGTGGAAGAAGAAGGATCAAAGGAAGACAGCATTACCATCGAAAATGCTTCAGAATCATCAAATCGTGGTTATGATCCTTATGTCATCAGACGGACACTAGGCTTGGTACTTGACCAATCTTCAATCTTGTTCAAGCGCATTCTTAAGACTTGCACTCTGACTGACTTTGACGTCAGGACTCCATGACGGGCCGTGTCCAAACTTCTTTTGACAAGACAGGGCCCAGACTACCTGTCCTCCCGGAATTGCAGTCGGACTCCTCGGGTGATAACATATATGAGCTCGCTACAGCCGACAGAGAACGGACTGTATTACACACGTCCTCTTTTATATCCATTTAAATATTCCTTTGTGTTGCTGGGGCCTCTGTGTTTTATGGTCTTATTTGTGTATAACAGTGAGGAGGTTGTTTTACACCATAATTGCACATTCTTTAAGACCTCTGGGTAATCGGAAAAGTGGGAGGGTTGTGCGCACGTAATCCAGGATAACCACACCGTCTGCTACTTACGTGACAGACGGCCGTCCTAAGTCGGCACCGGTTGCCCATTGGTCTCGTTGGTTTATGTGTGTTCTTCTATGTTTCATGTTTCTATGTTGTGTGTTGGTGTTCCTTGTCCTTTTTGCGTCTCTTTCTGTGCGTGTCCTCTCTGTGTTTTTTTTTTGCATTGGGTGTTTTGAAGTTTTGCCGTTGGTGCTGCAACCAAGTATTATTGGAGATCCCCATCTTTCTTTTAGTGTTTAATGTTTCTATGTTGCTGTGGTATTCCTTGTCCCTTCACCGTCTCTTGTACATGTCTACTGTACGTTTTTGAACGGGAAGCTTTGCTATGGGTACTGCAAAGGAGTTTTTGGAGATCCCCTTATCTCCACTTACTTTTCGAATTTGAAAAATGCCCCTGGCCTGACACCAAAGGCAATTAAAAAAATGTTTAACGGATATCAGAAAAATATTGACAGTAACGATAGATATTGTATTTTCTATTATTTGATTTGGTATAAAAAAAACCCCGAACACTCAAATACACAAATTTTCGGTCCAGTTTAAATACGACAATGTATATGACAGAGAAGTAAAAGATGGATTTATTAGCTGTCATATACATTGTCGTTTTTTGTACACTGGATAAAGAATAAGAGGCCACAAATTAGTGTATTTGAGTGTTTATGTTTTTATTTAAATCATCCACTCCCTCTTGAACAAATATCTCAATTTGCTGAAAAATGAAGACTTTGAGGCAGATACCAGCATTTTAAACATTTTGATTCATTAGCTTGCACATATATGAATAATTTTTCCAAATCCATGTATTGAGAAAATATTTCAACAAGAGATCCTTTTCCCTGTTTTTTGTATAGAATAGAAAGGGTGATAGAATAGTCAGACGAGTCTTTTTTTCACGACTATACAAATGCAGACTGTTGTGTGTCACAACAGAGTATTTCACAACCTGCCTTTTATGGTACATAATAAACAAAATAAGAAGGATCATAGAATAACAGAATTACCATTCGAAAGTGCGTCAGAATCATCAAACGCATTTCATACCTTGGATATTGGCTTGGTACTCCATCCACCGATCTACAATCTTATACCAGCGCATTCTTAAGAACTGCACTGTGAATGTAACGACAGGACTTCATGACAGGCTCTATCAAAACATCGATAGAGAAGAAAAGGTTCCGACTACGTGTCCTCTCGGACATCGGTCGGACTCTTCGGGTGAGCTCGATAAAGCAAGCAGGAAGACGCAATGTATTTCGTAAGTCCCCTGTTTTTATTTTCATTTTCATTGTCAATATTGAAATATATGTTCTATGGTCCCAATTTTATTGTACTAGACACGTATTTCGGATATTTTCATCCTCGTCAGTAGTACTTTATGTCCAACAGTACAGTTTAAATACAGCCAAATTGAATTTTCCTTGCGCCATCTACAATACAAAAAATTAATTTCCTCTTGCTAAAATGAGCGGCTCCAAATTTTGTGTAGGATTTATTCAAAAGCGTATTTACGTGAAAAATATCGCCAAAAATCGTTGGAGGGTAGGCGCAAGGAACTTAATTCTAAACATGACCGAACAAATTATGCCGAAACCCCAACTAAGGACAGAGCTCTGCAATGAGAGACATACCCCTTAGTTTTAGAAATTTAGGTCTATCTTGATGACAGGAAATTTAGAATATATTTCAATGCAGTGTGTAACACTAAAACTAGGTGAACGATATCCTCGGGGACTTACAGTCCACCAGCAGCAATACCAGCCTAGTGGTTGAAGTTGTCGTTTTGATCCATCTATGTGTTGCTTAGGCCCCTGTGTTATGCTGTCTTGTTTGTATGTTCCTCCAACAACTATAGTGCGTTCTTCGAGACCTCTGGTTAACAGAAAAAGTTAAATTGTGCACACGTAATCCGGATAACTAGACCATTTCCTATTGGTGTAGCAGAAAGCTATCCTAAGTCGGCATCGGTACAAAATACAACAAATAAAGTTGGTCTAAACTTAGTATTCAGCCGGAATTCATGATTGATAGACAAACATAAATTCTAAAAACTGGGTAGTAAAAATGAATTTGGAATATTCAAGATTCATATTTTAGAAATATCTCATAATATTAACTTTTTATCACATGACGTCAAAGGTTTTTAGAGACGTCACAGTTAAAACTTTCGTCAAATTCTGTGATTTCGGGTTTTGGTCTGTACATGTATTGTATAAACGAATGGAGAGGATCTACAATGACAAATATGAATAATGACCATATCCCTGTTTACAGCACAAAATCGATAATTCAGAAAATCAGAAACCGAGGCATACGAAATCAGGATAAAACAGGAACAAAAGCAAACAAACAAAAACCTCCACCATATGAAAAGAAGCGAACTCCCGATATGAGAGTGAGACCAGGTGCCCAGGAAGAGTAAGCATCTCCTGCTTGCATGCAACACTCTCTTGCAGCACACACAGCCCCCCCGGAACATCTAAATGCGATGACAAAGACAAGCTCACGAAAGGAAAACCAAACATCACGAACGAGATCAAAACATAAAAGACTACAAATACTACATCTAGAAAATGCAAGTCTCATGTGGTAACGTTAAATTGTTCTATTTATAAAAAAAGTCTTAACTTAAACACCTCACATATCTTTCCATGGTAACAGAGTCACTATTCTGTCCTGCTGGATAAGATTAAACACTTTTTTTTTAAATTCTGATGATCTTATTAAACCATAATTAAATAATTAGATATATAAAACAATAAAGTAACAAGAGATATGTATGATTTATTTGAATAGCGCGTCTTCAGGAACAAACATATGTCTGAACATGAATCGGAAAAGACTAAATCTTGATCAAAAATTTAATTGGCTGAGCATAAAAGGAATTATATTTTTGATGGAGAATTTTACTAAAGATACATTTACTCATATCATATATGTATGGTTCCGATACAAAAAGAAGGAGGATCTCAAACCAGAATCAGTTTCTGGTCATGAATTTGAAGACGTTTAACATTTGTACCACTTGGTGAGTGTCACTGCTGGTGGACCAGGAGTCCCCGAGGGCACATGTAGCCAAGTTCGATCAATTTCGGTTGGTCGTTTCTTCAAACGCATTTAAAAATTTCTGTTTACAAAATTTTCTCAAATTTCTAAAACCTGGGTCCTGTAGCATCATATCCCAGTCATCTTGCTACGTCTTTCGGTATATAATTATAAAATATTACATTGTTTAGATTTGAGGATCACTGACGAGGGTTAAATACCCGATACGTATATGTCTGATCCTATACTCTAAAATGATGCTCATGAATTTGAAGACGATAGCATCAGTACCCATAGAAAAGCACCAAAAAATCACAATGTCTAAATGCAAATTGAGCCTTGTATCAACTGGTAGAACAAGCACAGTAAAAGTAGTTAAAGAGACATATGACACAGAAACATTAAACACAGATGTCTACACATAAACCATCGAGACCAATGCGTTCTTCAAATAATATTACCAACAACAGTTTTTTTATGAATATTATACATATTTACCTTGGTATTTTGTGTGGGTTGGAAACAAACACTAATTTAAACGGAATAGTATGAATGCAAAATATTGAATAATTGATTTAATTTGAGAAAAACTGTTCAACTACAACTAACATTATCCGATATCATAGAATAATTTAAATCCTTAAAGAAGTACCTATCAGTTATTCAGTCTCATGGCAAGACAAAATAATTATATTTTCCACAGAAACGGTTGCGGACCTCGGAATGAATAAAATTCCTAACTGAGACCAGGTGCCCGGGGAGAATCAGCGTCTACTGATTGCGTGTAACACCCGTCGCAACAGCTCCATGCAAACTTGTCAAATTCAGTGATTGCCTCGATGTACATATTGATGTATACGTTCTTGCTTGGTGAGGATGACAGTCATTTAATCAAAACATCTAATCATGACATTGATCATTCTGGAAAGGGGGATCTGATATGATTTGATTATATCCCCGTAGCGACCGACGAACTTCCTGAAAGATGATTTCAGCCGTTGTGCAATATAACCCTGAGCAGGAAGCTTACATGAACTTGCAAGCCGTCTGGCTCTAACGATAAAATCTTCATATCTGAAACATGCCCTGGTGTACCGTATGAGCTTGGAAACAAAAACGCCATAAGCAGGACAAAACGGAATGTTGCTGCTCATGAAAGGGAAGTTATTGTAGTTACGTGGAAGCTGAAATAATGATTCTTTTCATACATGATATCAATCTCAACATATTGTTTGATAGACATGGTTATGACATTGTGCTTTTTAAGTTATGGCGAATGTGTGGATGGATGTTTGATCTATTTTAATGTAAAATCATATATGTAACGTCATTTATGAAATGTCATTTTGAGGCTTAAAAAATCATGATAAGGTGAAAAAGTGATTCTCTCATGAAGATTACAACACCTTCCTCGGGGACAATAAATCTCGACACTATAGCCTTGCAAAAACGTTTGAACTGAAATTAAAATTTGCATTAAATTTGGTGTTTTAGAAGATTCCCCCCTTTCGTTAAATCTTGAGTATAAAGCTTAAACTTAAGAAATGTTTACATGAAACATTGGACTGAAATAAATAAAACAAAATTGATAAGTATTGGTTTATTTTTAATACAACATAGAATAAATACATGATACAAAACCTTAATTGACTAATATTGGGGTTCAGCGTTAAATATTGATGTTCTATAATCATGAATATTTAAAAGATAAAACATAAATTTCTAAAGAAAAGAATATATTCATTAGTAAAAACAAATTCATCATATCATCAATGTATACCCCCCCCCAAAAAAAAACCCAGTTCAATAAAAATGTAAAATATATGTAGTACATGTGTCATTCCTGTTTAATAAAGACTAACATATTTCTCATTATTATTTGTTTCTTTTTTCCTTCTTTGATTGGATATCACATAATCTACTAGGTTTATTGTGTCGATCAGTTATCACTCTGCTAATGACATGAGGGAAGATACATGTGCGAAATTTTTACAAGCCATCACTTTTCCTGTATAGTGATAATCATGACTAAACTGAATTGTTTTCAGTATCATAAGGTCAAACGTCACCAAGTTAAATGTTCTAGTGCAAAGAGGTCATTTCAAGAATAATATATTGATTACAAAGTAATGTAATATTTCAAAATATATCTTTATATATATATATATATCAAGGAATTTGAAATATTTACACAAGAACACACAGCTATTTATGGTGTTTGTATATTCACTTTGCAGAGAGCACATGTCTCCAAATTCCATACAGAGTCGATTCAGTAGCATATCTAAATCAAATCTATGGTCAAAATAGTATTGAAGGAATGGAGCTAACATGTTAGCCTCCTTAAATTTTGATGATATGTTTGAATGAAATAACAAGTTTATTGATAAAATGCCAAAACAATGTGTCACCAGAAGGACACTAGGCTTGGTACTTGACCAATCTACAGTCTAGTACGAGCGCATTCTTAAGTCTTGCACTCTGACTGACTGTGAGGACGGGACTCCATAACGAGCCCTGTCCAAGCCACTTTAGAGAAGACAGCGCCCCGACCATCTATCCTCTTTGAATGTCAGTCGGACTCCTCGGGTGGTAACATACATGAGCTCGCTACAGCCGGCAGAGGACGGACTTTATTACGTACGCCCTCTTTTTATATCCAGTTACATATTCATCTGTGATGCTTGGGCCCCTGCGTTTTGCGGTCTTGTTTTTTGTGTGTGGTCATCTAATAGTGAGGAAATTGTTTTACACCATAAATATTCTTTCTTCGAGACTTCTGGGTAATCGGAAAAGTGGGAAGGGAAGGTTGTGCGCACGTAATCCAAGATAACAACACCATCTGCTACTTACTGCAGATGGTTGTCCTAAGTCAGCACCGGTTGCCCATTCGTCTCGTTGGTTTATGTGGATGTCCACTCTGTGATTTTTGCATCGGGTGTTTTGGAGTCTTGCTTAAGATCGATTTGTAGTTTTGTATGATGTCCTGTATGTGCCTCTTTCTTGTAGGTTTGTTTCGCTGTGTGAGTTCAGGGTGGTCATGCTTGAGATCATTCAAACAATAACAAAATAAAAAGGATATTATGATTAAATTTCGGTTTGTTCTCAATCGACATCTCCTGAAAACTGTCTAGATGAGAAGATAATTACTCGATTTATTATATTTATTTTGTTACAAAAATTCGAGTTTTGTTTAATTCAAAATCGATTAGACTTTATCGCAATCACGCGACGGTCTCTCGAAATATCACCGAGAAATACAAAATATTCTACATCGCACGCAATAGAGATGTTTATAAAACGTAAACTGAAGATGATAAAAAAAATAGCGTTAATGACAATTGTGATTTCGTCGTTACAACATTAGTACGTATACCGATTCATTGACGTTTTACTGTCCTAGTTAAGTATGATTCTTTTTTGCAATAAAACTAATGAAAATGTACTTTTCTATGTATCAGAATAACTTTTAGAAAGAAGCAGTCATGAGTCATTGTCTTTACTGGTAAACATCGTACAATTTAACTTAAAATTCAATATGTATGTCATCGTATTGCTGGTCATCCTCATATTGGTTATAGAATTCCGAACGCTGGCCATCCTCAGATGGGTTATAGAATTCCGAACGCTGATCTTCCGCATGTTGGTTATAGAATTCCGAACGCTGGTCATCCTCATATTGGTTATAGAATTCTGAACGCTGACCATCCTCATATTGGTTATAGAATTCTGAACGCTGGCCATCCGCATATGCGTCAAAATATTCCGGAGACTGATAATTTACAAATGAATTATCATATTCTGGATAATGCATTGGATGTTGTGGATAGACATCCTGATTATCATATAACTCGCGTTGGTCTTGAGGAATCCTAGGACAAAATGGTCCATAATCAGATCTATAATCTCTATAATCCCTGTCTTCCTCATTGGCCCTATGTCGAATCGAAATTGGTCGAGAACGGTTTGGTATTCGTGACTGATGAGAGAATGCAGGTTGACGAAAATCCTGATCGCAGTTATCATACGTTAACATCGGCTGCGCGGTTCGGCGAGGCATATTATGAAAACTGGGGTTGTATGTTGGAGGGTTAAGAAGACGTGTTTGATCGGAAGGCATTCTGTTATGAGATTTAAGGGACATTTCGTAGTCCTCATTCGACCTTCCGTTCCTATAACCTTTGTCGTTAATGAATCTTGCCTTTTCCCTGTAAATTCGTTTTCCCTCATTTGACCACTCCTCTCTGTACGTAGTTACTTCCGTGCATGACCATTCATTTGCCTGTTGTTTCGACTTAGATGCTCGGCGATTAGCATTTGAAGTCATTTGCAATTCTTGAGGAATGTTCGGAATTATATTCTGGACATTGGGTTTCATTACTGGTCTCAGAGGAATTGGCTTTAAATGTGAATTTAAATGTTCCTTTGGAATTATACGCACCATGTCATGTTCAGATTTTCTGTTCTTTCTCCTCTGTGGTCTCGGTAAGGTCACTAATTCATTATTTCTATAGAGTATGGAGGCTGGCATACCTGCATTTTGAGACTTCCGGCTGTCATTATGAAAATGGAGCTGTTGTTCCTAAAAGAATTTAATATCATAAATCACGATATCAAAATAATCCAAAGGGGTAGGTTCACTAACTCCAACAATCGGCCCTAAATTTTTGCGAAAAATAATTTTATGAAAATTATGATTCAGCATGTCTTATTTTCATCTCAAATACTTGCCGAAATAGAAAGTAAATATTTTCAGTGTCAAAACGTCACGAGCGTGAGTTATGACGTCACATTCTGACGTCATTTGCCCTGCATGACGGAAAATGAAGGAAAGTCGCCATATTTTTGGCATAAATCTTTAGAATTAGTATAGGCGCCAACCGTCACCAACATGAACCGTCACATACATGAGCTCGCGGCGGCAGAGCACGGATTGTATTACGTAAGCCCTCTTTTTATATCCATTTACATATTCATCTGTGTTGCTTGGGCCCCTGAGTTTTGCGGTCTTGTTTGTGTGTGGTCATCTGACAGTGAGGAGGTTGTTTTACGCCACAATTGTACGTTCTTCGAGACCTCTTGGTAATCGGAAAAATGGGAGGGTTGTGCGCACGTAATCAAGGATAACCATACCTTCTGCCCTTTCCGTGGCAGATGGCCGTCCTAAGTCGGCACCGATTGTCCATTGGTCTCGTTGGTTTATGTGTAGTCCTTTGTGTTTGATGTTTCTGTGTTTTACGTTGACGTTCCTTGTCCCTTGCGCGTCTCTTTTTGTGCTTTGTGTTTTTGCATTGGGTGTTTTGGAGTTTTGCTGTGGGTGCTACAACATGGTGTTGTTGGAGATCCCCTCCTTTGTTTTATGCAGATCGAAAGATAAATTGCAAATTTAATTTTTCATATGAAAATCGTTTTTGGTAAGGGCTGGCGCCATACTTATTTTTATAAATTTTGACCAGAATTATGCAAATTTCTAACTATTTTTCAGCATTTAAAGATTTTAAGCCGATTTTGAAGCCATGTCTTTCGGTGTACTGCACGTAAATTAAAATATTTATCTACTATTTCAAACAGCCATACATTCGAAATCTAAAACATTCTAGAACTAGGGCCGATTTTCCATGTTACGGAATCAGCTCCTTTGGTAGAACAATAAGATGGAGTTTATGATACTCGCTAATCCCAGAGAGAGTTCTTATAAAGAAGCAAACTGATTAAGTAAAAAAAGGATTGTCAGAAAGCAAGAAACGAAAGGAAATGAATTAAGTAAAAGAAATTCCATTCCATTCTCATTTCATGTCAGGTTTCCTTTACTTCCGAATTACCGTATTATTCGCGAATAGGTTATGGTAGTTCAAGTTCGGCTTATGATGCATATTATTTTTCCTTTATCATGTATTGCCACTCATGTTTCGTCTTCTTAAATCTAACCCTGTAGCATCATATCCCACCAATCCTGCCACGTCTTTCGGTAAATTTTAGGTCATAATAATTCTGACACTCTTTGGCCATATTCCATTGTTTAGATTTTAGATTTAGAATCACTGACGAGGGTTAAGTACCCGAAACGTGCATGTCTGGTCCATGCTGCAAATGTTTCTGTTCTTAAATGACACTTTTGAATTTGAAGACGTTTAACATTTAACTAAAATGTATATGAATAATTGTTTAATTGATGTAGGGAGCCTAGTGATTTACGGCGTTCATATAGATACTACATTTTCCTACTTCACCTCGTTAAGTATACTAATTTTTATAGAAACAATTTTTTTCTGATTTACTTATGTCTTCTAAATGAACTTACTGCTTGAGCATGCTTGGCTTCAATTGACTCCTGAATGACGTTCATCCTAAAAGAAATATCAACGAAAACAGATAACTATTCATTAAGATTTTTAAAATCAATTGAATTAATCTCGTGATTCACTCGTTATTCAGATACGGAAATCCACTTCATAGATAAATGATATGATACTACGCTATATTATATGGCCATTTGGACGCGTTGTCATTGGATACAAAGCTCCAGATTGTGTATAATGTAATTAAGTCGAAAAATACTATTTGTCGTTATTTTGTACATTTCATTATTTGTAATTCATATGTTAGCTAGAGAATGAGTTAAAGAAGATCCTGACGATAATCTTAATGAATTTAAAAAAAAAATGTATATATATATGGTATGATTTTCATTCTCAATGGATCCAGGGGTAGTGGTTTCAAATCCTGGCAGTACCGACAAAAAATGCTTTTTCATCTTTTTTTTTCATTTTAGCTCACCTGGGCGAAGTTCAAGTGAGCTTTCGTCATAGCGTGTCGTCCGGTGTCCGTCTGTTATCCGTCGTCCGTCCGTCGTAAACTTTCCACATTTTAGACATCTTTTTAAGAATCACTGAGGGGGTTTTAAGGGAACTGTGTAGGAATTCAGTACTCATGGCCCAACAAGTTGTGTTGTTTTTCGTTGTAATCCGTCAACAGGTGGCGCAATCACAGGCAAAAGTAGGTCATGGGGTAGGTATCCTTTGACAAACTTCTTCAGAACAGAAGCACACTTCGTCAAACCGAAAACATCTCGATGATCTAGAAGGATGTTTTAAGAAGTGTTGTTGTTTTTCGTTCCAGCCCAAAGTCAATTTTTTACGTGGTTATGACATCTTTTCGGTCTATGTCAGAATTTTTCATTTTTGAACTATTTCTTTGACTAACTCTTTAAATGTGTGGTTTTGTGCCCTCATTTAGTGCATGTTTGTCACATTTAAGTTACTTCTTGCTTTGATATACATAACATTCTATAATCTTCTTTTTTGGAATTTGTATGATTTTTAAAAAATGATAATAGATATGTTTACTGTGCACATGGACCCACGGATTGTGGGTTCAAGTCCGGTACCGACACCACAATTTTGTTCTTCCTTTTTCAATTTTGTCAGCTTTTTATGCACTTTGATATTATCTGAATACCTTTGATTTCATTTTTGACAAAAATGTTTCTTCCCTTTTTAGTTTTGCTTATTCATTATTGCTCTAATCGTTTCTTAATGCTGTGATATATATTTTATGCCAAAATTATATATTTTTGAAATTTTGTTTTTAGAATTAAAAAAAATTATTTATGTGTGTATAGATCCCGGGTTGTGGGTTCAAATTCTGGCACTGACACTATCATAATGCAATGTCAGCAGGTTAAGAGCAGGTTAAGAGCAGGTTAAGAGTGTGAATGGGTATCAGGTGAGCGGAGTGCCCCCTGAGGCTCTTATTTCAACATTTTTTCTGGTTTGCCGAGGATTTGATGGAGTCGGTGGATCCGTGAAAAAACCAAGTGATGGTCGGACCAAATTGTTTTAACATGATACCTCGACCATTAATTTTTCAAGATTACACTTTGGTGTTGAATTTCGCCTATACCGTTAATACAACATAAATACTAAATGCCACAACTCCTAAAAACGAAGGGTTTGACCGTCGTTACTAGATAAATTGAATTTAAAACACCAATTTTAATTTTATTCAGCAAGGGTACACTTCATATCAGCATACACGTAATCTTTTTTCCGTTTCCCTTCGTGTTTTGTGGTACTGAAATACTGTCGCCGTCTGTTTACCCGTTATTTTCTCTTACCGTGAGAATATGTTCGCTGTTTTGACTGTTGGGAATCTTCTCCCTATTTTTGTGTTAGTTTATATCTTTCAAGAACAGGTTTGCCTATTGAACATATTATTATGCCTAGGTTTTGTTTCCTAGACAGAAATTAAAATATGGTTACTGACATTACCGTTGTTTATATGATAATTATTTCATCGAGTTGACTTTGAAAAGAAATATGACCAAAATTATAGATCCGATGATCAACACCACTCTCCCAAGTCTAATGTTCTCTGACATTTTCATGGTTATTTTTAAAAGCAAACAGAGAGAGCATAGATAACGCATTTTCTATCACCAATAGCGTACTTTGAAACTTAATGATATCTGAAACAGACTCCAAAAATTCTGCATTTTGTTAAGGCGATTTTTAAAGCAATTTCAAAAGTTGCAATTCAACCTTCTTTTAATGAAATTTATGCTCTAACCTCTTCTCCTTTCGTTTTCGCCTAGAATTAGACATTCTGTCTGCAGACTTTTTTATTCCTCTCTTCAACGACTGCAACAATTCCTATTCTTACAGCAGCAAATCTTCTCAGAAACCGTGTATCTTTATTTCTTATTGTCCGAATATTTTATTTCATATTAATATTCCTCGTCATATTATGTCCAGTTACTATCTACGTCTGTTTATCCTTCGTAGTGTTTTTCCTTAAATACATTTGGTCTCTCTTCGACAATTTTTCTTACGCTTCAAATGACATAAAATGTAATACAACCGATTAATTTTGACAGTTTTGGTTAGGCTGTATGCTTTTAACGATCACCTTTCAATTTAATTACTTATCATGTTCCTGCTCGAAATCAATTTCTGCAATGATTAGGCCGATTATTCCCGGCAGATATCATATTTCGATGGGGAATTGGGTAAATAATAACGAAGGCAAATTGATATGTTCTAAGCCTCGTATTGAAGAATTTGAATTTTATCAGACATTTTGCATTATTTTCCTACATAATCCCCTTCAGTATCTATGCACTTTTGCCACCGGTGTTGAAGGGCCTCAATACCACTTTTAAAGAACCCCTTATCTTGACTGGTCAGAAAGCCATCCACTGCAAGTATGGCGTCGTTATCTGTCTGAAAGTGGGTGCCAGAAATAGCTGCTTTCGATTTTCGGAATAGGTGAAAGTCTGATGGAGCACGATCAGGTGAATAAGGCGGAAGTTCAATCAAATTAAAGCCACAATCAGAAATAGTATCCATGGCAGTGACAGACATGTGAACAGGAGCATTGTCCTTATGTAACGACACTCCTTTATCTATTGAGCTTTCCGCGGTTCTAAAGTTTAAGTTTTTCCGTAACTGTGTCAGAAGTGAGGCATAGTATATGCAATTGATTGTTTGACGTTTTTGGAGATACATGTAATCTATCGGCAGAATGCCTTCTGCATCCCAGAAAACCGAGGCTCACAACATATCAATCAGCCCTCGTATTTTTCATTGTACGTGTAGTTGCATAAATGCATTTATGAGGTAGAGAGTTTTAAAAGTATGATAACCCATGATCACAATTCAATTACCATTATCCGTGGGCATACAAAGCAATGAAAGATGCAAAACCAAAGAACATTGTTTTTTAAAGGAACAAAGCTAAAAGTCTAGAGCACAAAATATGTGAGATCTGCATTAGAAATAGGTTGCAGCAACCACAACACAACACCGAAACCCAACAATGTGAAAACACAGGGTTGACAATCATAAGAGATACAAATGGGACAAGGAACACTAAAGACGACATCAGAACACTTGACAGGGAAAAGTTCATATAAACCAATGGGTAATCGGTGATGACTTAGGACGGTCGTCTGCTACTTAGTGGCAAATGTTGTGTTTATCCTGGATTACGTGCGCACTACCCTTCCATTTTTCCGATTACCCAGAGGTCTCGAAGAACGTAGAATTGTGGTGTAAAACAACCTCCTCACTGTTAAATGAAAACACACAAACACGACCGCAAAACGCAGGGGCCCAAGTCTAATACTATAACAGGTATGGATTAATAGGCTCTATCACGATCTACTGAGTGAGACATAAAAATTTACACGAGTGACGGAAATTTCATCTTTTCCCGAGTGGAGCGTAGCGAAACGAGGGAAAAGATGAAAAATTTCCGTCACGAATGTAAATTTTTATGTCTCACTCAGTAGAAAGTGAAAGAATCTATTTCTTCTTCATTCCTAAGTAGCTACGAACTTGTCGTTACTCCTTGACAACGGTTACTACGCATTGTCGAGACAAAATGCTAACCGGTAGAGAACAGTTGTGGACTCGATAACAGTCGTGCTTTTCTTACTGATAATTGGAATTTCACAATAGTTTGTCCCACGTCTGCAAAATCACTTGATAGCCCTCTGACGTCAAACTCAAGCTTCGTCAACATTTCATTGCCAGTTACCGGAAGTACTTTTGAAAGCCGCACGCGTCTTTAGTACGATATCTGATTGGTCGTTTGGAACAGCTGATTGGTATACGACGTTTAATGATTGGATGATGTAGCCTTTGAGACAACTTATGTTTCTAACATAGGCTGTCTCACAGGGTACGAGCAAAACTGAAGAAGAAAGCTAATTCTCAACCCGAGTGTAAAAAGTTTGCGTGTCCGTGACTCGGCAAGCCTTGTCATGGACTTTGCAAAATTTGAACACTCGGGTTCAGAAATCGTCATCCCTACCTCATTGTGGTGTAAGAATCTATTAATCTTAGACTCATATAAGTACGTAAAGAAATAGTTTCTTACGACTGCATTGACGATGACATGCGGAAGTAATGCGGCCTTAATTTAAAAAGTTTTTTCGCAGAAATCTTAAAATAAAATTCACCTCAACCGCATTTTACCTGCAAAACAGCATTTGTAATCTCCAATATGTTGAATAAACAATGGAATGTACGACTAGACTAGGGCGTTAGAATTTTAAATCCCGATTCAAAGGGTTTCCCTGTGTCGTGTAATGCTTCTGTTCAAAATAAGAATATAATTTTCCTTTATGATATACATTATTTAGAAATGACTGTTCCTTTTGGTGCTCATGAGTTTTATAATCCATATTCATAATATTTGAAATAAGTTTTTTTTTCAATAACTTCAACTTCTTTTGAAATACAAGCAAAAGAGTAAATAACTTTGGGTATTTCACTACCTACATTTTATGGTGACATATTTTACAAAATAAGAAGAACTAAAGGTTGACAGAATTAATTGTGTTAGGATTATCAAACACCTTTTATACCGTGGATATAATCCTTCTGTCACCAGACGGACAGTTCTATTGATACTGGACCAATCAACAGCCTTGTACCAGCGCATTCTTAAGAATTGCACTCTGACTGACTGACTGACTGTGACGACAATACTCCATTAAGGGCCCTGTCTCCACATGTCCTCTCTGAATCTCAGTCACACGCAAGGGTGTATAGAACTTCAATTGAATACAGGTCAGAATCATCAAACGCCTTTTGTACCGTGGCTATAATCCAGGTGTCACCAAACGGACACTCGGTTTGTACTTGACCAAACTTCAGCCTTTTACTAGCGCTATCGTAAGTATTGCACTCTGACTGACTTTGACGACGGCCATGTCCAAACCTCTTTTGAGAAGGCCTGACCAAATGTCTTCTCTTAAGGCAAGTCGGACTCCTCTGGATATAACATGTATGAGTTCGCTCTAACCGACAGAGCACAGACTGCTGTTGAAATGTCCTTTGTATTCATATCACAAATTCATCTGTGTGTTGCTTCGTACTTGAATTTTGCTGTCTTGTGTGTGTGATTAATCTTACAATAAAGAGGTTATTATACAAAACAATTGTGCCTTCTTCGACACCTCTTGGTAACTGGAAAGTGGGAGGATTGTGCGCACGTAATCCGGACAACCATTTGCTACTTACCTGGCAGATGGCCGTCCTAAGTCGTCATCGATTATCCGTTGGCCTCGTTAGTTTATATGTCGTATGTTATGTTTAGCGTTTTGATGTCGTGTTTGGTGTTCCTTGTCCTTTTTGCTTCTCTTGCTGTGTATGTCTTCTCTGTTGTTTTTTTTTTACTTAGATTGTTTTGTTATTTTGCTGTGGAACCTGCCGCTGAGTCTTGTTGGAGATTCCATCCTTTCATTGCTATTGAATAATACAGTTTGAGAAATAAATGTAAGCTTAAATCTTCATTTTTGTCATATTTGCTTTAACTTGTTTTATAAATGTAACATGACTGATGTGATGATTTAGTTTTTAAACGTTTTTAAAAGCGCAAAATTCAAAACCTTTCCTGCTCGCACTGATCTCTGGATATTGTTCATTATATAAAGTAGTCCTTCGTGTTTTAATGGGGGTTCGTTATTGTCTCAGTTTGTTTGTCCCACTTTTATCGTAATTTTGAACAGAAGTTCTCCTAAAAAATTCAAGAATGTATCAGCCTTTGGATTCTGACTATTTGTTTGACTTTCATTCACTGATTCTGTTTCTCATCACTGAGGAAGTTCTACGGTCGATATGGGGAACTCGTCATACATTATGATGTCCCACTCTCCAGAATGGTGGATGATATTATGTCTTAGACCATTTGAACCATCCAACCACCGAAAATACTTGTATCTTCCGGCATAGAAGTAAGCGAATGTGACAATTCTACCGAATTGAAGTGACGTGTGTTGCATGTAAGCAGGAGATGCTTACTCTTCATGGGCACCTGGTCTCACTCCCATTTTGGGAGTTCGCTTTTAATATGGTGGAGGTTTTATCTTTGTTTGCTTTGGTTCTTGTTTTATCCTGATTTTGCATGCCTTCGGTTTATGATTTTCTGAATTATCGATTTTGTACTTTGTATCGGGATATGGTCGATATCCATATTTGTCATCTCATTCAAAATCGCTTGAACGAATCAGGTATAGATAATGTACTCAAGGTTCCCTAACAAACTTGTGTCGGGTATCGCGGATTACCTGAGCAGTATCTATCCTTCGGAGCTTGAAGTCAAAGAAACTACAGAGACAAATAATTCAGCATCCTATTTGGACATAATGTTGTCCTACGACACTGATGGTCACACGAACACCTCACTCTATGACAAACGTGACGACTTCAATTTCAGCATGACAAACTTTCCTTTTCTGAGTAGCAACATCCCTTCTTCGCCTGCTTATGGTGTGTTCATATCTCAGTTGATACGCTATGCCAGAGCAAGTACCAAATATACGGATTTTGTTCGTAGAGCTAGGCGTCTTTCAGATAAGCTTCTCAGTCAGGGATATGTTTGTGACCGACTAACATCGTCACTGAGGAAGTTCTACGGTCGATATGGGAAACTCGTCATACACTATGAAGTCCCACTCTCCAGAATGGTGGATGATATTCTGTCATAGACCATTTGAACCATCCCACCAAAGTTTGTACTCTATGTCTTCCGAAATGGAAGTAACCGGAGGTGACAGTTCTACCGAATTCAAGCGGCGGGTGTTGAATGCAAGCAGGAGATGCTTACTCTTCCTGGGCACCTGGTTTCACTCCCATATCGGGAGTTCGCTTCTTTTCATGTGGTGGAGGTTTTTATTTGTTTGTTTTGGTTCCTATTTTATCCTGCTTTTGTATGCCTTCGGTTTCTGATTTTCTGAATTATCGATTTTGTGCTGTATACAGGGATATGGTCATTATCCATATTTGTCATGGTATTGGTCTGATAGAGACCTCAGAATCTCTGTTCTTTTAGCGTTTATTACATTTCTGTTTCTATTTTGATTGTCGATTCCTTTTCGTCCCACGTGTAATCCGTCCGCCATGTTGTTTTGTTTTGCTACAGTACTAGCCTTATGCAAAGAAGTGCTAACATGTGTTCGCATTCGGTTTTCTATGTAGAAAAGTAGGTTATATTAAGGTACCCATTTTATAAGCAATTATTGAACATAGCTCGGTAGCCAGGGCATATGCGACTGGTGTAACCAGCTAGTTTCGAATTTCTAAGCATGACTGACTCGCTTCCATTAAATCTTTGACAAAATAGTTGATCCATGGTTTGATCTTGACGATACCAAATGTAACTTTAATTGATAAATGACGATTACACGCGGAAGTTATCCCAAACTTAAAATTGCTCTTCGCAGAAATCTAAAAATGAAATTCACCTTGATCGCATTTCATTAACAAAAGTGCGATGAGTAATAATAAACGGTACAATTTACGACTTGGCAAGAATTTTTAAATGCCTTATCTCATGTCATATTAATCTTCTGTTCAAAATAACAAACACGTCCTTCTCTATAGAAAAAAGCATATGGCGTAATGCAAATATAAAAGGTAAGATGCGTGTTTGCATAACAATGATATATCAAAAGAGTATGAAAACCTGGTAAAACTAGCCGTGCATGCAAGTACATGATGTCTACGTGCAAAAAGTTAAATTTTGTTGATCCGAGCGTGGTCGTTGCAAAATCAGTACGTAGTTCATTTGGTCCCCGTAAGGATTTTAGGAGCAAGCAGACACGACGTAGCAGTTTTGGTGTATGCAGCTGAAGTTTTGCTACGTTGAGTCTGTGTGTGGTCTACTGATTTATTTCTCAGTACGACTCGCATGTTGTAAGTAGCAAAATAGAACATGCAAGCACGTTCAATGACGTAAAGAAGTGAGGATCTCTTAATAATCGTGCGTGTAAGAAAGTAGGGGATCTCCAAAAAGACTCGGTTGCAGCACCAACAGCAACACACCAAACACCCCAAGTGAAAACACAGAAGACATCCACAGCAAGAGACAAGGAACAGCAAACGAGACATCAAACATCGAACATAAAAGACAACACATAAACCAACGAGACCCATGGGCAATCGGTGCCGACTTAGGCCGGCCATTAGCCACGTTAGTAACAGATGGTGTGGTTATCCTGGATTACGTGCACACAACCCTCCCACTTTTCCGGTTATCCAAGAAAGAACCCGAAGAACGCACAATTGTTGTGTAAAATAACCACCTCCTGTCTGCAAGATGACCATACAAACAAGACAGTACAACGCAGGGGCCCAAGGAACACAGATTAATATGTAAATATATTTTTTAAAAAGGGGCGTACGAAATGCAGTCCGTGCTTTGCCGTCTGTAGCGAGCTCATGCATGTTTTCACCCGAGGATCCCGACCGACATTCAGAGAGGACAGGTGGTCGGGGCCCTGTCTTCTCTAAAGAGGTTTGGACAGAGCCCGTCATGGCGTCCCGTCGTCACAGTCGGTCAGAGTGCAAGTCTTAAGGATGCGCCGGTACAAGGATGTAGATTGGTCCAGTACCATGCCGAGTGTCCGTCTAGGGTATAAAGGCGTTTGATGATTCTGACGCATTTTCGATGGTTATGCTGTATACCTTTGATCCATCTAATTTTGTTTATTATGTGAGCATTAAATGCAGCCTGTGAAATACCCAAAGTAATACTCTATTGCCTGTATAGGTCCGAAGGTTTAAAAGAAGCTGACTGTTATTTTTTGTAAAATTTCCAAAAAGTCTTTACTAGTTTATAAAAACAAGAGCCCCAGGGGGCACAACGCTCACCTGATACCCATGCACGCTCTAATTGACATACTGCTATTAAATACTGATAGTGCCAGTACCGGGATTTTAGCCCACAACCTTTCTAAAAAGATTTTTGCCGGATGCAGAGAAGTTTTTTTTTTCAGACAACCTTTAAAAGTACAAACAAGAAAAAATAGTCACATTTCAAAACAATAACTTTTTTAAGTCATATGCCCAACTAGTATAGTTCAATTATGCAACATCAAAAATAAAATCATATTGTAAAATCCCACTTTAATGCGCAGCAGAAAAAGAATAAAACAATGAAATGATTTCATAAATTAAGTTTATTTAAAACAGAACGACCATACCTTTTATTATTGATAGCTAGCATGCCAGAAATTATAAAGCCTGACAGGCTGTGTTTTTGAAACGAGAATGCCCCCGGCGGCATCTTTGTTAGTATAAACGCCATTTTCTGTTAAGTATGTGAGAGGTCAGGGTCAGCGTAATATTGGTATCTATGGAAATATCTTGTCACAAGGAATACACATGTAAAATATGAAAGCCCTATCACTAACCAATCAAAAGTTATGCGCAATGTTTAAGTTTTTGAAAAGTACGTCAAAGGTCAAGGTTATGGTCACGAGGTCAAAATTTTGGTATCAATGGAAAGGTATTGTCACAAGGAATACACATGTGAAATATGAAACCTCTATCACCAGCTTCCATTCAAAAGTTATGCCCAATGTTAAAGTTTTTCGGAAAACAGACAGACAAACAGACAGACGGACAGGCCAAAAACTATATGCTCCCGAATCTTTTATTCCAGGGGCATAAAAAACAAAGATTTTTCGGTTTTGCCTTTATTCATATTAAAGAATACTGAAATCTAAGAATGCTTTTGAATAGTATTGATTTCATCTCAAATACATGAAACGTAGTTAAAATTGTTTTAATCCAATATTTATCAATTCAAGTGAATTGTGCAGAAATTGGGCCAATTTGTTTTCCAAAAAGCAGTGTACGGTGTATCAAACCTCATGATCCAGAGGAAGAGATTACTCATTCGATGTTTCTTCAAGAAATCAGTCCGTAAATTACTTCATCTAAGAGAGTCTAAGACAGAGGAAATTCGAGCAAACTTTATACATGATAACAAGTATATGCAAGTGTTCCAAGTACATGAATGATAACCATTATGAAAGTGTTCCAAGTATAATGCACATTAAATAAAAATCTATTCCGTTTGCACTGTATCTCCTGAAATGTATCGCAGTACTAAAGGGTTGTGGAGAAATAAGCCTTTTTCACATAACTGCGGTCCAGTTGTTTTGGACGGCAAAATAAGAACAGTTTCCGCAATATGACGTCAAGAACAATAACTTTTTAACTGTGACGTCATGAAAGTCGGTACTTGCCGTCCACAAAATGCTAGTCACGCAGTTATGTGAAAAGGGCTTATTTAACGGATCAAATCTAAAGTACAGCGACTTTGTTTACAGTTACAGTTATAGGTCAGAGACCACTAAAAGGCCGGCTCTAATTGGAGAAAAACCTGTAGGGTGAGGGGGCCTGTTATTTTAAATGTGACAGAAGATGTGATTGGCTATCAATTCTATTTTCTTTTGGTATATTGTTTGAATATGATATAGAATCTATATAGGTAAAAAATAAGTGCAATTAAAATGTCGATACCCGGCCGGATATTTCCCTAGCTCCCGATCCGCAAAAGGGGACGGGCGCGGGAAAATTTGAAAATTCTCTGCGGGGTACCTTGTGACGCAAATAGTGCGAAAAAGAGCAGGTCATGCTATATTTTTTAATTTAGTTTCGTATAAAGCTTAAATCAATGAACAAATCGGTATATAACATGCATGGCCAGCAATGTTAGTATAGACGTAAAAAGGCATTTCGTTAACATTACGGCTTATGGAAAATGATTTGGTTGTCTCTGACCTAGAAGGTGTAACTACAGTTAATCATTTTAGCAGGGAATCCCTTCCCTTTTGACTGGTGAACCGGGCTGAATAAAAGGTGTCACCTCATTGGTCATAACTATTGAAAATTTAAAAATAGCACATTAAATCAATGTATGATTCCCTGCTGTCTGTAGAAATTGAGTTTTGAACATGATTTTGCCTTTTATGTAATCAATAGATCGATTTGAAAATATATAAAAATTAGCAAATTTTCAATTCGAAAGGAGGGGTCATTAAACAAGTGAATTTTGCAGAAAAGGTATGCATGACCCCCTTTTTTCTTTCGTTTTTATGCGTGCCAAAGATGTCCTAGGCCAAAAATATTCCTTAAAAATCTAAAAGTGGATATCTTGACAAAATTCTTTCACTTGTAGGGTACCATGCATGAGTACCTCATATCTACAAAATGTCATGACAATCTGAAGAGTGGTTATAGAAAAGAAGCAGAAAATGTATGAAAATCACCCCCCCCCTTCCTTTTTACATAAGAAAAAAATTCATAAAAAATCAAAAAAAATAAAATTTAAGCCTAAAATCCATATCAAAGCATTAAGTAAGTTGAATATGATAAATATGCAGTAAATGAGTGTGTAAAATCATACACTTATTGAGTTATTTAAAGAAATAGTGCAAAAATGTGCATTTCTGACTAAGTCCGAAAAGACGTCAAAAACGCGTCAAAAATTTGACTTCGAAGTGGAACCAAAAATAACAACACTTCTTAAGACATCTCTCTAGATCATCCTGATGCTTTCGGTTTGTCGATACATGCTTCGGTTCTGAAGAAGAAGTTTGTCATAGGAGGGTACCCCCCGTGACCTACTATTGGCTGTGGTGGCGCCACCTGTTGACGGATCCGGACGAAAAACAACAACACTTGTAGGGGACCATAAGTACTTCATACCTACCAAGTTTCATCAAAATCCCTTCAGCCATTCTGGAGAAGAAGTTTAAATTGTGAAAAGTTTACGACGACGACGGACGACGACGGACGACGGACGACGACGACGACGACGACGACGGACGACAGACGCAACACTATGACAATAGCTCACTTGAGCCGTTGGCTCAGGTGAGCTAAAAAGGGAAAAAAATTTTGTCGGGATCCCGTCGGGGTTTGAAGCCAATCCCCATAAAAATTAGCGAATTTTCAATTCGAAAGGAGGGGTCATTAAACAAGTGAATTTTGCAGAAAAGGTATGCATGACCCCCTTTTTTCTTTCGTTTTTATGCGTGCCAAAGATGTCCTAGGCCAAAAATATTCCTTAAAAATCTAAAAGTGGATATCTTGACAAAATTCTTTCACTTGTAGGGTACCATGCATGAGTACCTCATATCTACAAAATGTCATGACAATCTGAAGAGTGGTTATAGAAAAGAAGCAGAAAATGTATGAAAATCACCCCCCCTTCCTTTTTACATAAGAAAAAAATTCATAAAAAATCAAAAAAAATAAAATTTAAGCCTAAAATCCATATCAAAGCATTAAGTAAGTTGAATATGATAAATATGCAGTAAATGAGTGTGTAAAATCATACACTTATTGAGTTATTTAAAGAAATAGTGCAAAAATGTGCATTTCTGACTAAGTCCGAAAAGACGTCAAAAACGCGTCAAAAATTTGACTTCGAAGTGGAACCAAAAATAACAACACTTCTTAAGACATCTCTCTAGATCATCCTGATGCTTTCGGTTTGTCGATACATGCTTCGGTTCTGAAGAAGAAGTTTGTCATAGGAGGGTACCCCCCGTGACCTACTATTGGCTGTGGTGGCGCCACCTGTTGACGGATCCGGACGATAAAACAACAACACTTGTAGGGGACCATAAGTACTTCATACCTACCAAGTTTCATCAAAATCCCTTCAGCCATTCTGGAGAAGAAGTTTAAAATGTGAAAAGTTTACGACGACGACGGACGACGACGGACGACGGACGACGACGACGACGACGACGGACGACAGACGCAACACTATGACAATAGCTCACTTGAGCCGTTGGCTCAGGTGAGCTAAAAAGGGAAAAAAAATTTTGTCGGGATCCCGTCGGGGTTTGAAGCCAATCCCCATGGGTCCATTGGGCATGGAAAACATACATTATACCTATGTACAATCTTAAAAAATATTCCTTAAAAATCTAAAAGTGGATATCTTGACAAAATTCTTTCACTTGTAGGGTACCATGCATGAGTACCTCAATTCTACAAAATGTCATGGCAATCTGAAGAGTGGTTATAGAAAAGAAGCAGAAAATGTATGAAAATCACCCCCCCCCTTCCTTTTTACATAAGAAAAAAATTCATAAAAAATCAAAAAAATAAAATTTAAGCCTAAAATCCATATCAAAGCATTAAGTAAGTTGAATATGATAAATATGCAGTAAATGAGTGTGTAAAATCATACACTTATTGAGTTATTTAAAGAAATAGTGCAAAAATGTGCATTTCTGACTAAGTCCGAAAAGATGTCAAAAACGCGTCAAAAATTTGACTTCGAAGTGGAACCAAAAATAACAACACTTCTTAAGACATCTCTCTAGATCATCCTGATGCTTTCGGTTTGTCGATACATGCTTCGGTTCTGAAGAAGAAGTTTGTCATAGGAGGGTACCCCCGTGACTTACTATTGGCTGTGGTGGCGCCACCTGTTGACGGATCCGGACGAAAAACAACAACACTTGTAGGGAACCATGAGTACTTCATACCTACCAAGTTTCATCAAAATCCCTTCAGCCATTCTGGAGAAGAAGTTTAAAATGTGAAAAGTTTACGACGACGACGGACGACGACGGACGACGGACGACGACGACGACGACGACGACGACGACGACGGACGACGGACGACAGACGACAGACGCAGCACTATGACAATAGATCACTTGAGCCGTTGGCTCAGGTGAGCTAAAAAACCTTGACCTAAACGTTTCTTGGTTATACGTAAATTTCTACCATGAAAATCCAAAACATTAGTGCACGCTCTAGCGTACCGGATGAGCTGTGATCTGTAAATGCCGTATGACAGTAGTCTGGGAATGTCACCGTCAAGCCAGGGGAAATTTGCTATGTTGAATCCAAAATCATCTCTTTTGCCATAAATACTTGTATGAATTTCTGCGTTTGTAATTTTGATATTGTGTTTCTGTATTTTTAACGTTTGCCTTGTTGAGTGTCAATTCCTGTGGATAGATTTCATTCTTATATGTATCAAAAAGAGGACTGTTAATAGTGAGAAAATCATCCAGGTACCTAGACGTATAAGTAAAGCATTTCAAATCATCACATTTTTGTTCTTTTGAAGATTTTTGGATAAATTCTTTTTCCTGAGTGTATAAATTAAATCTGCAACAAGAGGCGCACTGTTGGTACCTATAGGAACTCCTACAACCTGTTTGTAAAGATCCTCACCAAATCTATCATAAATATTGTCCAAGAGGAAGGACAAGGCATTACACAGGTCGCTACATGTCCATGATCTAAATGATTTGTAGTCTGTTGAGGAAAAGAAACCCTTTAATTCAGATGTACAAATGTATGTTTTCCCATCTCAATCAAAACACCATTTAATCAGTTTAGACAACCGATTATTAAAATTGTCGCGAGGAAGCGTGGTGTACATATTAGAGAAGTCGTATGAAGAAATGATTTTGGCTTGGAAATTTTTAGTTTTCATTTTGTCAATCATATCCCCTGCATTTTCAATAGACCAAAAGTAATTAAAATCGTTCCCGTTAAGAACCAGCGCATCCTTAAGACTTGTACTCTGACCGATTGTGACGGTGTTTTTTTTCCATTTTTGCATTAGCGCGCAGAGTGTAAAAATGGTAAATTGACTCAATTCTTCATTTTAAATTACGGATTTTGAAAAGGAAAATTGAATTGTGGTTTGGTACAGCCTATTACAGTCCATTTTCTATTTTCCATTACGAAAATAAAATTTAGAAAAGGAACATTGTAAATTGAAAACATTTTCTATTTTCCATTTTGTATTTTAAAATGAAAAATTGAACCAATTTTTCATTTTTCTTTTTCAAAATGAAAATTGAAAATGCTTTTAATTTTCCATTTTCGTTTTTTACTTTTGCAAAGGAAAATTGAATTGTGGTTTAATACAGCGTATTTCAGTTCATTTTTCAATCTGAGACACTAAAATGAAAAATGGAAAATTGAGCCAATTGTATTGAAGCAGTTGCTAAAATTAGCAATGAAGCGTAATTTTGAAGGCAACTTATGCAGGTTTGATATGCAATTCAAGTATATGGTAGGGAGATCAAATTTAGAAATAGAGATGTTGAATGGAGGAACGTCATTGTTACGTTTTCAAAATGTTAAAGACACTTTCATTGCTTTTGATATAAGTATTTGTAGAATTTCAATTTTACAAAAGTGGAATTTTAATACAGGTTTATTGTAAATTCTTTATTGACTTCAAGAAGTATAAAAATACCAAAAAAAAAGAATATTTACATATTATTGGTCATGTCTTCCATTTGACATGTAATAAACATTCTAAACATTCATCAAAACTGTAAACAGGTAAACATATTAATTTCAACCCAACATTCATACGAACACTCAATACAGCAACTACCAATCCAAATGAAACAAGCAATGACAAAATATGATGGAGATAATACCTTATTGTTACGATGTATGAAAATATATACATGATATAAGTATATGGTTTTACGTTCCTGTAAAATTCTGTAAAAGAAGAAATACTAAATCACAGAGCGAGGGACCATATTTCGCCGTTTCATAGATAATTGCTTCTCATTGGTTATCGGATATATTTATCTAATTTTTTTTCGATATCCTATCAATTATGACCGTAGCAGTCATGTCTTGATATATTGTAACATCTCCTGCACTAAATTTTTACCTAAAAATACCACAAAATGGGGAACATTTAATGAAAACACCAGATTTTAGACGCAAACATCCGAAATTTTTATACCCCCCCCCCAAAAAAAAAGAAAACCAAAACATTTTATTTGGCATCATTTCCTAAAGGTAGTGGTGACGAAAGATTTCCTGAATAGAAAATCACAATTTTGTAGGTTTTACGTACAACAAGGATACTTGTCAATTAAAACGGCGAAATGTGGTCACCCTCGAAAACATGGAAACGAGATATTTTGATGTTTAATTAGAAAGAAATTAACTGTGAAAAAAAAAATTCTTTTTGTAGTACATGTATTTCAATCGAGAATGGAGTTAAATTCAATTTCAGCCGAAGCAATTATTAAATTGGCTTTCAATTATTGAAAATTCCGAAGAAGTGTACGACAAATACGGCGAAATATGGTCACTTGCTCTACAAAGTCTAACAAGACAAAAACAAGTAAATGCATGCACCTTATTAAAACATAAAGTGAAAGACAATATATAATCTATTATACAAATGGCAGTAATCGTATTATAGAACTTGTCATATAAAGGTACATCGTGACATTTCTTATGATGTCTTCTGGTATTTGCATTTAGCTCCAGGGAACACCAATAAAGCCTCTTTTCAATATGGCGATATCAGCACATCCTCTGTATTGCTCTATCCAATCTCCACCAGGACTATTGTCTGTAAAAATAAATGTAAATGTAGAAAATCGCACGTATATCTAAGAATAACTTACAGTGAAAACATGAAATTAAGCAACAAAAGACGATATGTAAGACGACATTATGAAAAAAAAACTATTGGAATTGAGATTTCGTGGATTTCTTAAAACAATAAACTGACTTTACTTGGGATTGAATAGAAAAGAGAAAAATACCTGTTATATATTTCCATCTAAGCACACACTGGGAGCAAGTTAGGTCAACAGGAAGTTTTACTTGTATTTTGTGCATGCGCGCTCCTCCACCTTCTTGATAACGGAAGGAACCATTGCCAATGCGCAGTGGAAGTTTGTTTAAACAGTCTTCAGTGATTGGCTTTGATGTGTTGTTATTTGGACAGATATGAAATTCAAAGTAACCACGATGTGATACTGTTATCATCACTTTTACCTAGAAAAGGAGAGACGACAACATGTTAATGTCTTTTATAAAAGCTGACTTTTCAACAATGCAATTTTGGATTGCAGTACTTGATTGTACATAAAAAAAGTTGATTTATCTATTATTCAACTGAGGAAAAAGGATTGAAATTCTTGAAAGTATTGAAATATAAAATTTCTGTTATCAAAATTTCTTGAAATTTCTAAAACATGGGTCCTGTAGCATCATATCCCACCCATCATGCTACGTCTTTCGGTACGCTTTTTCGACATAGTAACTTTCATACTTTTTTTGGCATATTACATAGAATGATCTTACCAATATAGTCTGTCCCTGAATATATGTACGACTTATTATACCGCTCGCATATTCCCCTCCTGCTATGTTCTTCTGTGGCCCGTTAACCGGATCGCCACACACGCCACACTGTATTGAGTATTTGTTCTGAAGAGCAAGAAAATATATTTGCGTATAATGAGGTTTTCGAATAAAAGATCACAACATCATTGCATTCTATTTCTTTGTTCAGAATTATCTTTCATATTTATCTGTACCTTAGATGAGACAATTCTTTTAAAATGTATTGTTGATGACACATTGTTACATCACAATATAATGGAAGGGGAATAACACTACCTCTCTCAGTTACATAAGGAGACTGTTCCAAACAAGATGACACTGATGTGACATCAGAGGAACACACATGCATTAGACAAATAAGGTGGGGGGGGGGGGGTAAGAAGGTAAGTGATTCCTCATTTTCTGGCTGTTTCATTTGGTACAAGTCAAATTGCATTATATTGCTATTTTGGAAATTTGTCATTTCATCCGAAAGTATCATCTAAATCCTGGCATCATCCCCCAAACGCTCTTTTTGTCATCGATTTTATTTAACTATCCTACTGAATCTACCATACATGAAATTTGGATACGCGCAATCTTTGAAAAGTAGATACATAAAATTCAAAAAATAAACAAGATGGCGCTTCTAAGATAAATTTGGTTGTGTCTGAAAATCTCTTTGTCTCGGAGTTAACTACTGATGAGGATTTACTAGCCGAAACACGTGTCTAGTGCATTTTAATTCATTTTGGTTTAAAGTGTTGTTAAAGAAGGTTAAGAGTTGAAACACTTCCATTGTCTTAAAATTTTAATACGTATGGTATAATAATGTCGAAGGGTTCCAACTCTCTACCTTCTTGAAGAAAATTCCAAACCAATTTACATGCACCAGACACGTGTTTCGAATACTTAATTCTCATTAGTGATGCTTTCAGCGGAGCCAACAAAAATAATTTCAGTAGCGCCCTCTTTAATTTTTTTAAGTTAGATTTTTTACATTGACATTACAGAGAGCGCGCGGCTCCAAATTTCCTGTAGGGTCGATTCAGTAGCATATCAGCATATCCAAATAAAATCTATGTTCAAAATAGCATTGGAGGGATGGTGCTAAGATGTTACTCTCCTTTAATTTCGATGATATTTATCGGTGAAATGGCTGGTTTCATAAGTCTCATATTTTATCTAAATCTCAAGGTAATAGTTTGGATACTTCGGGGATTTTTTGGTACCCGGCTTTTAAAAGAAATCTTACCCCTGCACATCTGAGTGCGTTATCATTAACATTTCTCTTTACTTTGTCTTTGAATTCTGGCCATCTCCACATTGTTGACCTTGACGGAGGATCATACAGGTAACCATGACCACTACAGCTATAAATAACTGAGATTATCAGAGTGACGAGAACGGTGAGATAAGCCTAAAATAAAAAAGTGAAAGTAGTTATCAGAACATGCATTCATTAAGACAAAAAAAAAAATATAATGTATGAAATTTTGATTCAAAATATAAATAGATAAATAACTACTGCCAGGTAAAGGAAATCCATTGTTTTATTCATTGTGAAAGATTCTACTGAATATTTTTTTTTTATTTCACTTCGAAAAATTACACATTCATGTGGACAAGGTTGACCATTTGACATGTCATTTGGCATGGGCAAGAATACAATATCGAAAAGGTAATTTAGGATTGAACCAATTACATGCATAATCCTATCTTTAAAAGTAATTTCGATAATGTCAAAATTGGAAATGCATTACGGGAAACCATAATATTGCAATATTAATATTACTCTAATGAAAACATCGCATCTTACCATTCTTTTCCAGCAGTGAAAACAATATCAGACGGATACCTTGATGTTCCCATTCACTCATCTTTTATAGTAAAGTACCCGGAATATAAAATCTCTAAAGGTCCTTAGTTTACGCAAACAATCCTTATGTTTGATTGCGCATGACAGAAAGTGCTCATCGATTGTTATTTGTATTCTACAGTTTCTTCCCCCTTCAAAGAGGAACATCACAAGATAAATTGATAAGCACCGAAAGTGCATGGTAACCCTCTTATTCCTGTCTATTCAAAGTCAGGTTGTTTGGAGATACTATCATCCAATGATTAATACGATCAAACAGTTACGTTACTCATTCGATCTAAATTCTAAAGGTGCATCCTTTCTCTGTCCTAGTTAACAACAGGGTCAAATTGAGATATTCTTCCTTTCGTCTAAGACAATGTTGCATGTTGTTCCTATGCGTATGAAAAGCGCATTGGCTGGAAGCATCACTGATGAGAATTGAATATTCGAAACTCGTGTCTGGTGCATAATAAATTGGTTTGAACCCTTCCGCACTATTAATATAAGCACTAATTTTCTATTGCAGTGTGGAACAGTTAAACTCGTTCCCCGTGACATTGGATGTTTTAAGTGTACTAATTACTTCTTTCCAGCTCTGTTGCTTAAAAGAAGCTTTGTTTTGGCACTTTATCAATTTGAAATCATGCATATCATTTGGCTTTTTCGGAAACTTGTCATTTCATCCGAAAATATTATCGAAATTAAAGGAGGTTAACATCTTAGCACCATCACTTCAATGCTATTTTGTACATTTGGATATGCTGCTGAATCGACCCTACAGGAAATTTGGAACCACATAATCATTCTCTGAAAAAGTAAATGCACAAATTTAAATTCTAAAAATAAAACCAGAGAGTGAAATGAATTTGGGCGATGTATGAAAAGCACTTCGGCTGGAAGCATCACTGATAAGAATTTAATATTCGAACATGTGCCTGGTGCATAATACACTGGTTTGAAAATTTCTCGAAGAAGGTATAGGGTTGGTCTTGATAAAAATTTTAGAGAAATTTAAGCATAGAGACAAAAAGTGCAACATATCAATTATTATCTATATATTCTTTAATTTTGTTTTTCATGGTTCTGTATGTCTATTGTCTATTGTTTTAATATGATTTTTGGTTTTGTTTAATTTTCACTCACTGATCAATGACAATACCATGGATTTGCTCATATTGTTTCTGTTGGTATTTCGTCTTAATTATACGATGTTTCGATCGACACCATATTTTCCTGTTTTAACAAGTGATATAGGCAGATCTATGTCCAGCAAGACTTTTTGGTATTGACCAGAGCAGGGAACAAAAAACCCCGCATTCCCGCATATATGGCATTATACATATATCGAATGCGACCTTTACAATAAATAAAAACTAATTTGCAAAAGGTCACAATTGACCCTTCCGGACTCGGGAAAAGTTTGAGAAATTTCATGACGTCACAATGCAATTTCGATGTTTGACCTAGGTTCGAAGCTTGTTTGTCCGAGGTAAAAGCATTGTGACATCACGAAATTTAACATTTTTTCCGCAATCGGAAGGGTCAATTTATGGAAGATTTTGTGCTTACACACGGTGACTGTTCATATTTTGTTATTTCACACGTACAGTGACTGTTCACATTTTGTGATTACACACAGTGACTGTTCACATTTTGTGTTTACACACAGTGACTGTTCACATTTTGTGTTTACACACAGTGACTGTTCACATTTTGTGTTTACACACAGTGACTGTTCACATTTTGTGTTTACACACAGTGACTGTTCACATTTTGTGATTACACACAGTGACTGTTCACATTTTGTGATTACACACAGTGACTGTTCACATTTTGTGTTTACACACAGTGACTGTTTACATTTTGTGTTTACACACAGTGACTGTTCACATTTTGTGTTTACACACAGTGACTGTTCACATTTTGTGTTTACACACAGTGACTGTTCACATTTTGTGTTTACACACAGTGACTGTTCACATTTTGTGTTTACACACAGTGACTGTTCACATTTTGTGTTTACACACAGTGACTGTTCACATTTTGTGTTTACACACAGTGACTGTTCACATTTTGTGATTACACACAGTGACTGTTCACATTTTGTGTTTACACACAGTGACTGTTCACATTTTGTGTTTACACACAGTGACTGTTCACATTTTGTGATTACACACAGTGACTGTTCACATTTTGTGATTACACACAGTGACTGTTCACATTTTGTGTTTACACACAGTGACTGTTCACATTTTGTGTTTACACACAGTGACTGTTCACATTTTGTGTTTACACACAGTGACTGTTCACATTTTGTGATTACACACAGTGACTGTTCACATTTTGTGATTACACACAGTGACTGTTCACATTTTGTGTTTACACACAGTGACTGTTTACATTTTGAACAAATAATGATTTTGCCATGCAAGTTCCTTTCATCCTGTCAAATTATGACTTTCAACATCCGTTATTGTAAGAAACATTTATTTGTTCAGATGGAAGTTGGGTAGCTTAATAGATAAAACTTTTTAGATTATCTTTACGTAAATGGCTTACTATCTTTGGAAGAGATATCTATATATAACCCTTAAAAATAAAAGAGAAACCCAAAAAATATGCCCGTCATCTAGCACTCTTATTCAATTCTGCATACAGATATATTGACGACACTGCTCTCAAATAATAATCTAAATTTTGCAGATTACCATAGCACAATCTATTCATGTTTAAAAAAAAACCACTGAAAGCGTTAACTCTGCTTCTTATTTAGATCTCATGTTATCTATTGACGACATTGATCAACTAAATACTGCAATATCTGACAAAAGTGACGGCTATAATTTCAAATTTCCCTTTACTAACATGATCCCTGCGTACCCTGCCTATGGTATATTCATACCGCAATTGATGCGCTTTTCATGAGCAAGCTCAAACTTCATGTACAATACTTCGGTCTGAGGGCAATGAGACCAAAAAACTACTTAAACAAGTGTACTTTAATTTTCTCTCTGCCAAAGATCTAGTTGTCCATCCTTTTGGAGGATATTTAAGGTTAAGCCATCCAAAAAAATACCGCACTATTCAACAAATTCACCGGATATGTCTAGAAGGTCTGAGTGATGGATGTTGCTTCCGAATTATTGCTAGCATACAGGAGATGCTTAATCTCCCGGGGACCTGGTATTATCTCAATTGGGGATTAACTTTTGCTTTCTTAGTAGAGCGTTTAAGTGAATTTCATTCTTTGTTGAGGAATTATTTTCTGTGTTTCTCATACAGCCAATTGTGCCTCACATGAAATTCATATGAAATAAGCATCATTTAAATTTCACATGAAAGTTCATATGAAATTCATATAAATATGTGAAGAACATTTCACATGAATTTCACATAAATTTTCTTCACATGAATTTCACATGAATTTTTCTATGTGACCTTAATGCTAAATTTGTTTTAAGTTCATGTAAATTTCACAATTGGTAGTGTACCCTTTGTACGTGTGATCGTCTTCAGTGTTTCTACTTTGTAACAACAGATTCCACAAGAAGTTATTGTGTTTTGCAGGCTTTGGGATAAATGGAATTTTATTTTTGCATAATAGCATTCGTTTGGTTTATTTTCATACATTTCTACAGCGAGAGGTGTTCATGAAAGATAATTGATTAAGCTTTCTTTTCATTCCTACTTGGCCAGATACTGTAAACGTGGAAATGTATTGTTCTCGCGAAAATAACTCTTACGCGTAAAAATTACAACCAGTGTTTATAAAAGACTAAGGGGAATTCTCGTGATATCGCTAAAATTACCCTCACGCGTACTAGTTGTGTCATTTTCCCCAGCGAAAAAAAAAATGTTTACGGTTCTGTTACTTGCGTTGTATATGTAACATGATCCATGTGATATGTTAAACATGAACTTAATTGGGTCTTGTTGGAGATCTCCTCCCTTCTTTAATAGTACAGCGCGTTATCTAACGGCGCCACCAATAATAAATTCTTATCTTGCACTGGATTCTGGAGATTGTTCATAAGGAGATGTTGTCCATCGTGTTTCTATTGTGGTAGGTTATTCTCTCCCGTCTTTTCGTCCGTCCGCTTGTCCTTTTTAGGTCTTCCGACTTCCGTCGGAAGACCTATTGTTTTCGTAACCGTGGAAAATTGGATCAGCGATTTCTCAAGAACCCAGTAAGCTAGGACAATGAAAGTTCTCCAACGTTACGTTTGGAGTAAAAGCTAGATTGGTCTTTTTTATTTTTGGTCTCTGTTATTTTTTTTATCATGTTTTTCAGTAGATTCAAATATTTGACTGGAGCGTCGAATTACTCAAAAGGACCGAAAATTTCATGTTTTGCTATTTGTAAGCTTAAATATCTCGTATTTTGCTATCTACAATTTCCATTCTTTTTGAAAGTCGACAGCCATGCAAGATATGAAATGCTAGATGCACACTGTAACGATTTATTACGATGACGTCCTTCACCGTCCTTCATATTTCCAAATTCAGAAGTTCATAGGAGGAAGACACTTTTTTGCTTATAATAGTAAACAAAAATTAAGCTTATGAAGTTTCCTAAAAATTTCCATATTATTATTTTTTATCCATATATCTGTCTTATTTAGTCTTTCTGATTTTTCCTATCTCTTACTGTTGAAAAGATATGAGCATCGAAATTTTGAGTTGGGTATTTCGATACACCTTCACGCCAACAGATCGGGCGCACACTAAAATTGGTAGTCCGAGTCCGACTCGAGAAAAGCAGTGTTGAGATTTTCAAATTCCGATTTCACGGCAATGATGAATATGCATTTCATAAATACATTTCGATATACACAATTTGATTTTAAAACAGTTGATTAATTTAGAAGAGATCAGCTACAAACCAGAATTTACACACAAAAAGTGGTAGTTTGATTCCGATTTCTAACTTACAAACCTGTTTCTAAACTTCAATAACTATATTTTGAACATCAAGTTTAATTTCTAATTCTAGCAAACGTTCGAACATAATTTTCGGTTGGTTTATTTACAAATTGATGAACAATTTCTCCAACATTCTTCCCTCCCCTCGTTTCTCGAAAACAGTTCTGTTTATATTGAACGATGTCGCCATGATGGAAATTCAAAATAAACTTTGAAAAAAGGGAAGGGGGGTCCAAATTTGAACCTGCACAGCGAGAACCTCATGGTATTTATATATATATATTGAACGTAACTTGTTATTACCATTTCTCTTCTCAAGAAAATTGGTTCTACAGCTACGAGCTCGCCTTTTTTATGGGGGAAGGGGGCAGGAAGAATTTGCAAAAAAAAAAAAATCCCGGCTCTGAAAAATGCTGAAAAAAATATTCCGGCCCAAAGGGCCGGCAATTTTTTTTTCCCGGACCATGCAAAAGTAAGGATACATTGCATGATATGGAAATTTTTGCTGGCCCTTTGTGCCAGACAATTTAAAGTCAAAAAGTTAATTAATATAAATACAAACTGTTCACATAGCTGTATCTACCAGAGACCTAATACGCATAGGCACAAAAATCTAGAAAAGGTTCTATTTAAACATCATACAATCTGTCTGAAATTCGCTAATTGCAAAGAGACATCTGAAGGAACGGTTATTAACTCATACTCTGTAACAGCGGGGAGTTTAACTTACACAGACATTCACAACATTTGACAATTTGTTTAAATCCGGCCCGAAGAACCGGCGAAAATTTTTCTCCGACTCTGGTAATGGCTGAAAAAAAATGGCCTGCTCAGAAAATTGCTGAAAAAATTTTATCGGCTGGCAATAGAATTCCTGCGCCCCCCCCCCCCCCCCCCCCAAATCAAATGGTTGCTCACCAACAATTATCGGTTTGAAAATTTAATGTTACTGCTATTTGAAAACTTAAATATATAATATAAATACATGTAATGTGGCGTCCTTCATATTTCCAAACCAAAAATTGTATAGGAGGAAGACACTCTTGTTGCAACCGCAACAAGAAACCTTTCTAGTTTCTTATGTTTTACTGTTAGGGATCTCTTTCCTATCCTTGTTTTGTTTCAGGTCGTTTCTTCAAACTCATTTCAAAATTTCTGTTTACAAAATTTTCTTAATTTTCTAAAACCTTGGTCCTGTTGCATCATATACCAGCCATCTTGCTACGTCTTTCGGTATATTTAGGACATAATTTTCACAGATTTTGGTAATATTACATTGTTAAAATTGAGGATCATTGAAGAGGGTTTATTACCCAAAACGTGCAATCTGGTCCATGCTGTAAAGGATCCCGGACCTTAATGCCCCTTTTTTTTTATCACTCATAAATCGAAGAATTTAATGTCATTTGTACGACTTTTTACATATAATGAAAAATTGACAATTCGTGTATTAAATAACTATTAAAGTTTCGCTTGTATTCAAAGACGTTACTATGTGTGATGTATGTTTTGTGACAGGGGTTTTGGGCAAATCTGGATAAATCGCCATCGATTCCGGCCTTGAATATTGTTTTCTCAATACATATGCATGAGAGGGATCGAAAAAATTGTCACATGATCACATATTTTGTGAACACAACCAATCAGGTAAAAATCAATATATGCTAATGAATCGATACTGTCGGTTGCGTGATATAAGAGGTGTGGCTTTATGTTAATGTGTATACTTTTGATGCTACTTTTTTCGTGGGTTTTCTCTGATTTGAACATGAAGGCAAATTAGAGTGGCTTATTCCTTCTCAGGGAGAATTTGTCAAATAAGTATCTGTCTGTCATTTTTCTGAATTAGCCATTCTAACACGCGTCCATGCCTAATTTTGAAAAAAATAAATCAGACTACCTGGTTTTTTGTGCATAGTTCAACCAAAGCTGGCGAAGGGTGGGTAGATTTTAGCTGACTTTGACAGCGTTTCGGGCATTATCTTAACAGAAAGGGGTAAGAAACTTCTTGTTTATACATAGTGCAAACAATTATTTATAAGGTCAGTTCAATAAATTGTGAAAATTTTGAAAACCAATTTTATAGCCTTTCCATAAGGTCCAGGATCCTTTAATTATCTGCTCTAAAATGATGCTAATGAATTTGAAGACGTTAAACATTTCAAGAATTGGTATGCCCATTTATTGTGATGTTTAAATACTGATTTTAGCTTCTGCGTTTCACTTTCATTCACTTCAATATCGTGTAATGATCAGATCAATATAAGACAGAAGAGAGCTATAGATGTTTTTCTCTTTAACCTTTTAAGGTAAAATCTACAAGATTTAAAATCATCATCTATGGAATGCACACACATAGGATTAACAGGGAAATTCCCATATTTTAACTAGTTATCGTAATGATTACATTTACTTCCTTGTCACAATTTGTTGAACGGATTGTAGATACTTTGAGCTTCATTCATGTTTGAACAAAGAGGAAAATGTTACTTTAAGCGGTGTCAACTGCTTGTTGTAAACAAAGGCTGATATATGAGGGAGCGGGGGTAGGGTCATCACTCTCCTTCTGAATGAATCTCATTCTCATCTGCATTGGGGAATCTTTTTGCTCCTTTGTACAATGTTATGTTTGGTTTTGTTTAAAATTTACGGAAGCCAGTTCGTGCCATGTTATATTTTTTTTACTATCTCGTAGTTACGAGAAACGTTTCTCGTAGTTACGAGAAACTTTTCTCGTAGTTACGGGAAAAAATCCTCATAGTTACGAGAAAAAATTCTCGTAGTTACGAGAAACATATCTCGTAGTTACGAGAAACTTATCTCGTAGTTACGAGACACTTTTCTCGTAGTTACGAGAAACGTTCTCGTAGTTACGAGAAACTTTTCTCGTAGTTACGAGAAACTTTTCTCGTAATTACGAGAAACTTTTCTCGTAGTTACGAGAAACTTTTCTCGTAGTTACAAGAAACCTTTCTCGTAATTACGAGAAACGTTTCCCGTAGTTACGAGAAACTTTTCTCGTTGTTACGAGAAACTTTTCTCGTAGTTACAAGAAACTTTTCCCGTAGTTACGAGAAACAAATCTCGTAATTACGAGAAAAAATTCGAACGCACTTTTTCTCGTAACTACGAGATTTCTTTCCCGTAACTATGAGAAAGTTTCTCGTAACTACGAGAAACGTTTCTCGTAACTACGAGAATTTTTTCTCGTAACTACGAGAAAAGTTTCTCGTAATTACGAGAATTTTTTCTCGTACCTACGAGAAACGTTTCTCGTAATTACGAGAAACGTTTCTCGTAACTACGATAAAAGGTTCTCGTAACTACGAGATCGTAAAAAAATATAACATGGCACGAACTGGCTTCCGTAAAAATTGCATGTGAGTTTGGAGTTTGATTATTTTTTTTTTACTATAAAGTCTTATTTACCATTCTGACGTGTTGAACTTGGCAATTCTTTTCGAGACTGAAAAAGATAATTTCAATCTGTGCAGGCCTCCAGCCTTTTCACTTAATTCACGTTTATATGTCGCAATTATTCTGTACTTTGAAAAGTAGGTTGTAAGTATTACAATAGCCTAGTTGACATTCATCGTTTAAAGAGCATCTATATGACGAGGCGAGGTTTTATGAGAAATAAACATCCAAATTGATATACTGGTAGAAACATTTAGTTTGACTTCATGACTAGCCACTACAAATGATGTCTAACCTTACGATTCTCTAGAGTATTGTTAGAGTAAATATTACCTACACATGTACATGGAACATTCTGTATAAACTGTCTACTATTCAGACATCAGGTGACTCTCCTTCAATAGCGATGATTGCAAAAGAAAGGAGGGGATCTCCAACAACACTCGGTTGCTGCACCCAAATCAAAAGTCCAAAACAACCAATGTAAAAACACACAGGACACATACAGAAAGAGATGCAAAACAAAAGTTACAATGAAAACCAACTGCAAGTAAATGCTAGCTTGTTTTGCTTGTTGTACTTCTTGTCATAAACAATGACAGAGATCATCTCGACGGCAACATTACCTTAGGACCAGCATCTGTACCTATATTGCATCAAGTACATTATCTCAAGATACATCGCCAAGCAAAATTTTGGTTGCTAATGGCCTTAAGTAAGATGGAAATGAAGATGTCCTCAGATGCATCACCCATACAAGATTGGTTGATCTAGGACTAAAGATAGACTGGAAATAAACCTGTCCTATTTTACTTAACCAGGTTTAAATACATTTTGTATATCAGATGCAGCATCCCTACCATGCATTGCAATAATCATCCTCAGATGTATCATCAAAAGAAATTCGATTGATCCAAGACTTATTATAGTTTAGAAATAGACCTGTCCCATTTTACTTCATATGGTCACTCAAGTGTGAAATACAGGTCAGATGCAGCATCCATTTGATGCATTGCAGTAAGCATCCTCAGATGCATCATCCACAAGTTTGGATGATCTAGGACTAAATTGGAAATGGACCTGTCCCATTTTTAGTAACATGGTCACTCAAGTGTGAAATATGGGTCAGATGCAGCATCTTTACCAGGAAATATAGTGAGAATCCAAAGATGTATCATCCATACTAGAATGGTTGATGTAGGCCTTATAAGAAGCTTGGAATTGAAGTGTCCGGTTTTCCTTAACCCAAGGGTCGACACTAGTGCCAAGGTGCTAGCATTAGAAATATAGGTCAGATGCAGCATCCCTACCACGCATTGCAGTAAGCATCTTGAGATGCATCACCCACACCAATTTGGATGATCTAGGCTTTATGATAGGTCGGACATTTTACTTAACTAGCTGGTCACTAGAGCATGAAATGCATGTATAGGTCAGATGAAGCATCCGTAACATGCATTGCAGTAAGCATCCTAAGATGGATCATTCCTGCAAGTTTTTTTTTTATTTTGCTTTTTTTTTCATCATATTGATGATTTAAATTATCAGGAATTACAATGTTTTGATGAAAAAATTCATTTGTGAAAAGCACAAGATTTAAGAGTTGGAGATGAAATGGAGAAAACTAATCTGGTGTTCAGTCCAAATTTTGATTAGTATACAAGAGACTTCAACAATATCCATGTAATAGTATAGACAACTTTTAATAATCATTGGCAGAAAAATGTTTATTTTCAATAACATGGCGTAAAACGCAAAAATAAAAATGTGTGAATGATTTACCTATCCATAACAAAACTAGAAAATACCATACATGTGTATAAAAAAAAGTAGGGTCTCCATTCTGCTATTGAGATGTACATGTAAATGTAACATAATGTGCTATTCAATATTTTTTTCGTATGAAAATGCTGTACATTTTTTTCAAGACAGATGATATTACCTGCATGATGATCTTTTACATAGTTTAGGCCTTTCAGCTAAATTTTCAAATCCAAGAATGTTTCTTTAAAAGTGATTCACGATATTTGAATCTGTGTCTGAAGAGCATTAAAGAACTTTGAATTGATAAAGATAGGCGAATTTTCGAAAATTATTGAATTTTAAATACCAAATTCTAAATAAAATCTGCTTAAGAAGGGAAACAATTCAAACTGTATTATTTGACAAACACTTTGTTTCCGGGACACCTCTAGATTCACCGAGTTTAAAGGGTTTCTTTAAATTATGAAACGCACTAGAAAAGAAATGAAAAGTAACGAAACGAAACGAATTTTTCTCTTTTGCAAAGAAAATATTTATACATATTCTTATAATTAGAAATTCAAAACGTACAAAAGGAGGAAAAGTAACCGGATTATATTACATGGCATTGTACTTTCGGGTATAGTACCCATGAGTTCAACCTACATGCGTACCGTAAATAATTTGAAAGGTCCGGTACATTTTCTGTCAGTTTCGTTGTAAGCCCAGGAATACCATGAATAGGATCCGGATTCTCCTCAAGATACATGTACTTTGAAACGGAAAAGAAGTTCCCTGACCTCAACTCGAGATGCGTAACGGAAAAAGTTACACCGACCAAACGCTTCGTAGAATTTAAATAATACATGTAGGTTATTGATGTTCATGCGCTTGAAAATTGTATTTATTTTTTGCTTTGTTCCCATCAAATCACTTAAACAAGACACTAAGGTTGGATGGAACCCCCCCCCCCCCCCTCATACGTAACATTAAACATTAACGGAGAAAACAGTGATGCCGACCGAACAGAGCTTTTTCAGAGGTAAGGACAAGCTCAGTGATAGTTTAGTTTTGCCAATTCACTCGTTCTTTGCTTGTTCTAAAGAGCGAATTTTTATCATTTTGTAGTAGAAATATTTTCTAGACTGTTTTGCCATCCATAGAAGTATCTTACTTATTAAAGTTATATCATTCATTTTGGTAACTTTTTTGTGAATACATCAAATATCAAAATCCAAATGAATTTTAAAAAATCGATTAGAATTCTGATTATGAAATTTGTACGATTATACAACACTAATGAAAATCAATCAATGAAAAAAAAATACTCTGAACTGTCTCATGGTATTAACAAAACAAATCATGTAGTGGCGCCATCTACGACAATTTCTCTCATAGGAATGCAGGAAGATTATTCATCTACATGTATATTTCTTTTGTTTTGTTTCGCGTTTGTGCTCATATATCCTTTATTTATCTATTGCAGCTAAATTATTTGTAGAATAAATATATTATCAGGAAAGCCGTTACAAATGCACATATACACTTCGATGTCATTTCTTTTACAAATAAACGTTCACATTAAAAACCAAATTTCGGTGCGTTTTATGAAAACAAGTTGGGGATGTGTGTATTACAAGACAGCTAGATATGTTTTTTTTTCTTTCTTTCTTTTTTTTTTTACATACTTCTATCCCCTCCTCTTCCACCAGATATTTCTCCTATTCTGTCAAATGAACCGAAATTACATGTACGTATGTCAGTCTTTTAAGGGTAAACACTTAACGGTGTCAGTATAGCAATCTTGAACTGTTAAAACGCAGAAGTCTCTGAAAAGATATTCAAACAGGTGAAAATAACCAAAGAACTAACCCGACCCCCAGATATAGCAAATCCAGTCTTTTCAGTTTAGTATGAAAAGAAGTAAAAACAAAATCTTTCATTTTTTCTTTTTTAAGAAATAACAACTAGCTAGCTGTGGTTTGTTGTCCAATAATTCCCCGAGTAGCATGAACCAATGAAATTATCACCGAGCCGCCAAACGGCGAGGTGATAATTTCATTGGTTCATGCGACGAGGGGAATTACTTGACAACAAATCACAGCTAGCTGGTCT
This sequence comes from Pinctada fucata, assembly GCA_028142955.1. Taxonomy (NCBI): domain Eukaryota; kingdom Metazoa; phylum Mollusca; class Bivalvia; order Pterioida; family Pteriidae; genus Pinctada; species Pinctada fucata. The sequence goes on from AP027106.1 coordinate 27,998,576, forward strand.
AATATTGTTCTGCACGATCTCTGTTGTACGTGCATGGCCAGAGCTTGGCGAACTGAAAGTTTGTTGGAGATTTTACACCAGGCGAGTTCTATAGTACATATAGGGAAACAATCTCTTTTTGTTTTGCTTTTTGCTTTAATTTGTTTTGATGTTTATGATTTTGAAATAAAAATCTGGAAAAAGTGAATAGTTGAAGTATTAACTCATATATTGACAAAAACGCACACAATACAGATAGGTTTTAAGTTTATATCAGACACAATCCATAGGGGAGTCGTAGCAATCCGTAGGAGTCGTATGACTATTTTTATCACAAAAATGGTCCCAGATTGCTACGGATGCGCTACGGGTTGTTATGACTCCCTTACTGATAGCTACGACTCCACCACGGGTTGCTAAGACTCCCCTACGACTCTGCTACGACAAATCTATCCGTAGCGGAGTCGTAGAAAATTTTGAACATGTTCAAAAAATTTCTGTCTCAGCCCGGATAGCTACTGATTGCTAAGGATAGCTACGACTTGCCACGACTAGTGCCGGATCGAGCTACGGATTGCAACGGATAGCTACGGATATAATTTTTTTTTCTCGATCCGTAGCTATCCGTGGGCCGATCCGTGAAAGTGTGAAGGGGGCTTTACAGAGCTGAAATGTAGATACTATGATACGCACTGGTTCCCTCGGCACACGGGAGGAGAATACAAGAAATATCACCACTATTTGATCTTAAACGTATGATTTAACGGTAAAATTTATAATTTTATTTTTCGTTTCATTTCTTTTTTTTTCATTTCGTTTCTTAGTTTAAAGGCCCTTGAGTTTTACAGATATTATTAAGGAGTTACCTCCCTTCAAATGTTTTACCAGAAGGAAATTTTTTTTTCGGTCTAAAAACCGAATGTGCAAATTTGTGCTATCTTTCTTTGTCCATTTATTATCTTAAGTACATGAAACAAATCAAAGTATTGTGCTGAATCATACCAACTTTGTCCAACAACCAAAAAGAGATAAATAAATGAGAAAATTCATGATTCGAAGTGATTTTTGCCCATTATGTTTATGAAGAAGCTCGAAATGTCCCGATTTTTGACAATTAGGGTACGAGTTGTCGTTACTCTCAGTCGAAACCTAGCGGTCGTTGAAAGGCCTACATAGTTGATCTGTCAGACAGATCTTACAAATAGTTAAAAAATAAAAAACAATTCTAATAGAAAATTTGTTTTTCCTACAGCCATCAGTCTAATGTAAAAGTCAATGAGAAGGCTTTATAACCAAAGTTTGTGGACACATCAATCTTTGAACTGTTACCACCAACACACAAAACCTGGAAAATAATATAAAATACGCTGTACATGTATATCAAACAATTGTTAAAAAAAGATAATTATGAAAGTTTATTCCTGTACCATGTGTACATATAAGATAAATTTATTATCAATCCTCAATCCTCATAAAAGGGCAAAATCAGTTGACAGAATTTCACATAAAAAAATTTTGAATACACACTGTTTGTCCATTAGGTTCTTTAGTCAAGAACACATACATGTATGCCTCAAACACGTCAAATTTGGAACAACAACAAATTCTTTCAAAGACTTTTAAAGTACAAACCCTGTGATTTTCAGATTTTGTGTTGACAGCTATGTTGAACACAGAAGTGGGAGAACATGGAACTTTAGCTTTCTGTTCACCATTCATGAACCAGTGATGAACAAATGGCTGACTGCCTGCTGATATGATCTGTAATACAATTAAAGATTATCCTCAATTTTTTCTGTCCATTTTTTTTTTAAATCAGATGATGAATGTAGTTGCTAAGAGCAGAAAAATTGCAAGTTCAGATGGTGAAAAGCCTTTTCAAGAGATCTTAAAATAACTGATTCTGTAGGCATGTGTTATAAAAATCTTCAGATATTTATTCATTGATTGACAATACAACAATGTTTAAAGGAAAAGAAACTTACCGAGTCTTCATAAAACTGTACAGTTTTCATGGTAGCTTTAGGAGTGTCTAGTACAGTGGTACAGGACATAGATCTGAGATGCCATACTGACATCCTGGGTCCACCTCCACATACCTGTATTATAATTATAAAATTAATGACATATATCCTAATTATACAATGTATGACATACAAACTATATACCGTATCTTTGCTTGTACATGTATAATGTTAGAAATGAGTTAAAGAAGATCCTGATGATAATCTCAACAGCACTCACAATAGAGCACAAAATTGAGCATCGACGGACCCCTAGCACGCTAGAGGTGGGACCAGGTGCCCGGGAGGAGTAGCATCCTCTGTTTGGCTAGCCACACCCGCCGTCGATGTTCACGCAAGAACATGAAAACAATACCTAAAATACGTGCACTGTCTGAAGTTATGTCTATATAGAAATTGCTATGGCGACCATTTCAGGGAAAAAATTCAAAACACTTACTTCAAACCCATCGCAGGGAAGTTATTTGTTTTGTTGTACATACATGTATATCAATAAAATCATTATGGATTTATGCATGCTTCAATGTCTATTAACTGTGTAGTTTGGATCTATAATATGTGGCATTAATTGGATAAATTATGATGTGTAGGGGGTAGTATATTTGGATTGTAAAAAATTCATTTGTGTCTTAATTCAGCGTCATTATTGGAGAAATTCATTGTAAGTTTTGAATTGTGTACAGAGAACAATACCACATCATATGTACTAACATTCTTTAAATTTTTCATTCTCTAGCTAAACTTCACTAACATACATGTAGCTTAAATACTTTTCTTAAGTACATGTATATTTCATACTGTAAACGACTTTATATTTGCGTGACCTTATTTTCGCAACAACTCGACGACAGATTAATTCCTGTGACTTTAACTTCGCAAGCTCATCATCTGAATTTTTTTCATTAGTTCCTTTTTTCTGCATAGGAAAAAAAACACCCTCCATTAATTGTTGAAATGCTTACTTTTCATCTTAATATTATCTTTGTGTATTTATCTTATAAACACATCATTTGTTTACTTTTTCGTCTCTTACTGAAATTTATGGAAAACGGGATGATTAAAAATATAAAACAATACGCTATGATTATTTGTTCTAAAAGATTTTACAGTTCTTTAGTATATCATTGTCAGGGTAATTAAGGCTAATTGATTAATTGCTATCTTTGTAATTCAATCATCCTTAAAATCGAAGATGATTGTCTCTTGTCTAATTAGGGTAATTAATTCTAATGGAAAGGGAAAATAAGACGCTTTTGAATTTTGTCAAATTTTGTCTACCTATTATCTTTTTTATGGACTTTTTATCAGCCAGGACTTTATTTTTGCATTTGATCAAGCTCGCGAAATTACACAAAAATAAAATCTTTGCTAATAAAAAGTTGTTTACAGTATTCTATCTTTAATATTTTTCTTTCATATTTTTCATTCTAAGTATATTTTTTAAGTATATTTTTCTATATATATTTTATAATTTCCTACCAGCCAATCATCATTGGATTCTATGGCCACACACCCTAACCAGCTACCCAACTCTGGTCGCACACAGCCCTGTAATGGATTGACAGATAATGCATACGTGTTTATTTTAATACACTGTAAAATCATGAATTTTTGAAGCGCACTCTTCACAATAACTCAATGAGCTACAAAAAAAAAAAAAAAATGTGGCTAATAGAAATTGTCTAATAAGCTAAACAAGTGGCCAGTAGAAATTGTCTATGAGGTAGTGGTTTGCAAAGTTTTAATTAAGACTTAAGCTTCCAACTACATGTATTCTTTAATGACCTTACCTAAATTTTTTATGTTTGAGAAATTTTGGTAAAGGGGTAGGGCCACGAAGCCCGATATTGGCCCTGATTTTGAACATTGTACTTCATAGAATTTTTTACTGTGATTTGACATTTTGAAACGTTCTCCACTGAATCACGAATCTATCTTTCATCAACATTGCGTTTATCAATAGCTTTTAACCCTTTGAAAACACCGAAATTGGTCATATTCCGCGAAATTGATGCAAAAACTACATATTTCTATAAAATTAGCAATGGCAGCATGCATTAACTAGGAAGAAAAAATTATATGTGTAAGATTATCAATATATCCTTTTGTCATAAACGTTTTATCTTAGTTAACGCATGTGGCCACATTGAATTCTTCCACAAAAGACAAAATTCCAAGCAATGTTTGCCATATTTTGTCAATAACGTCAAAATGACGTCTATTCATGACGTCATTACAGTTAAATGGCACCATGTTTGGTGATATTTTTCTTTTCATTAAAAGCGGTTAACATTCGTGTATTTTCATGAGAGATATCAAGTATTCCCAAAGAAATTTATTTCTAGAGAAAACTGAAGGCCGATTTAGGGGTCTCGTGGCCCTACCCCTTTGTAGATTATTCAAAATGATTAAGAAAATGACTGATATATAGTGATAGTTATAGAAATATAAATGTAAAATCATTATTTGTATAAGATTTTTTTTATATAACTTGATGAATCTTTCTGATAGAAGAGTAAAAATTTCTGACCTCATTCTTTGACGGTTCTATTATACCAATTGGTGACTGAGATTCCCGTACATCTGAAATGGAAGATAACAGAATTATAGTACCAAATGTAAATCATCCACAAACATACATGTACATACACAGGTGGATTATTTCATATACATGTACCACATGAAATAACTTTCATTTGAGAAGGAAGTGATGCTAATATTGAATAAGCATCGGAGAAGTACCATCAATTATTCAGTCTCAAAGTCGAGAAGGTGAGGCAAAATTATCAGAATTTTAATTGGCACAGTTACGGCCCCGGAACAAACAATAGTCAGAAGTGAGACAAAGTGCCCGGGGAGAGTCAGCATCTCCTGTTCGGATCATATTGATATCTTCATTGCCAGTTTTTATTGGATTTGTTGTTCACTTCCCTTTCCATTTTACCTCATTGGAATATTCTGGTTTAATACTAAATTATTGACATCATACATGTATGTATATATAATGATAAACATGTACATGTCCAATACTGTATACACAGAAACTTACACTGTGTATTTCCTCTTTTTATTTGCATGGGCTTAAGTCCCATTTGTGACAGTATCTGACATACATGTAGAAGTATTATGATGTTATGAAATGTCTATAAAAACTCTCTGACTTTTACATTGGTTTCCATAAAACTTGATGACTTCACATTTAATTTACACCATTGAGCATAATATCCCAAAGATGAGGTAACTCTGTATATCAAAAAGACCAAATAAAATCAATGCTATTTATTATGCTCAAAAGAAAATTTTCCGATTTTATTAGAAGGCACAAAATGTCCCAGTCAACATCTTTTGGCGTTGTTTTACATTATGACGTCACTGTTAAAAGATTCCAATTCCATTGTGACCTAACAATGAAAAAGTGCGCGAAAATTCCCTACCTCGGACATTTTTCGTCGTTTTGTCAGCCATTATGAATTTCAGCAAGTGGCCTATTGAATGTGGAATTCTAATACACTCCGTTTGTAACGCGCATTCAAATTGGTTAAGCGATTTACAGAATGGGGATTAAGGTTTCACTGCAGTTTTTTTCTATGACGTAATGCATTCCTATGAGGATGTTGTTAAAAGCAGGCATTTTCTAGCTCATTACTAACCAAAGCATTAGAACAGGGTTACCATACTGATGTTTTACAAAAATTGACAAAGTATGGACAAATCCCCTGTCAGAAGTATCTGTAAAACTCATTTATAACAGGGCATTTGCCTGTCAGTTTTTGTAAAAAAAACCAAAACAAACATGGTAACCCCAAAGTACATCTCAACTTCTCAATATATGCATAAATGTGACAAATTAATAATTTTTTTTAGTAAATATCCTGACATGAATTAAATCAATGAACATTATAAAACACACCTACCCCATAACCTGACATGAATCAAATCAATGAACATTATAAAACACACCTACCCCATAACCTGACATGAATCAAATCAATGAACATTATAAAACACACCTACCCCATAACCTGACATGAATCAAATCAATGAACATTATAAAACACACCTACCCCATAACCTGACATGAATCAAATCAATGTACATTATAAAACACACCTACCCCATAACCTGACATGAATCAAATCAATGAACATTATAAAACACACCTACCCCATAACCTGACATGAATCAAATCAATGAACATTATAAAACACACCTACCCCATAACCTGACATGAATCAAATCAATGTACATTATAAAACACACCTACCCCATAACCTGACATGAATCAAATCAATGAACATTATAAAACACACCTACCCCATAACCTGACATGATCAAATCAATGAACATTATAAAACACACCTACCCAATAACCTGACATGAATCAAATCAATGAACATTATAAAACACACCTACCCCATAACCTGACATGAATCAAATCAATGTACATTATAAAACACACCTACCCCATAACCTGACATGAATCAAATCAATGTACATTATAAAACACACCTACCCCATAACCTGACATGAATCAAATCAATGTACATTATAAAACACACCTACCCCATAACCTGACATGAATCAAATCAATGAACATTATAAAACACACCTACCCCATATCCTGACATGAATCAAATCAATGAACATTATAAAACACACCTACCCCATAACCTGACATGAATCAAATCAATGAACATTATAAAACACACCTACCCCATAACCTGACATGATCAAATCAATGAACATTATAAAACACACCTACCCCATAACCTGACATGAATCAAATCAATGTACATTATAAAACACACCTACCCCATAACCTGACATGATCAAATCAATGAACATTATAAAACACACCTACCCCATAACCTGACATGAATCAAATCAATGAACATTATAAAACACACCTACCCCATAACCTGACATGAATTAAATCAATGAACATTATAAAACACACCTACCCCATAACCTGACAGTCCCATCCTCTGATGCTGAGGCATATAGGGAATTGTTTTTCTTGACAGCGAGATCATGGATATAGTCTGTGTGACCAGATAATTGAAACTGCAATAAAATGAAAGGAAATAATACAAGGAGTTATATGATATTATCTTAATCTACACAAATTTTGCTCCTGATTTTTTTTCTAATCATCCAAATTTACAACATTGTGTCATTGACTGCAATTTTCTATATCATTAAAAGAAATTTTGAAATTATGAAATCAATAAATATATTCCTCTGTCAAATGTGCTTGAAAAAAGAATTTATCTATAAAAGAGAGATAGCTTTGTTTCACAGTTTTAATCTCTGTTCAATATTGAAATATTTGTATTTCTATAAAATCTTTGGTTTGAAAATAGATTAATGATTTGATAACTTGATAGCCTGAAAGAGGCTTAGTCCATTAAACTGACAATTGATTTCAGTAATTTGATCCTTCTACCACTTTACTTTGAATTATCATTATATGCCTTAAGTACTGAGCAAGATAGTGACTAAATTCTCAAACTTAAATCAACATAACATATTTTTAGCTCACCTGAGCCAAAGGCTCAAGTGAGCTATTGTCATAGTGTGGCGTCCGTCGTCCGTCGTCCGTCCGTCCGTCGTAAACTTTTAACATTTTCAACATCTTCTCAAGAACGGCTGAAGGGATTTTGATGAAACTTGGTATGCATGAAGTACTAAAGGTCCTCTACCAAGTTTGTTCATTTCGGCTCGATCCCTTCAGGGGTGGATCCAGGGCGGGGTCAAATAGGCCCCGGAGGGTACCCCTCTCCAAAAATCTTCTTCTCCAGTTCCACTGAATGGATTGAAAAACTGATTGTATCTATGTGATCTAGAAGGATGTATGGTTCAAGTTTGTTCATTTCGTTAAAATCCGATAGCTAATTTTTGACGTCTTTTCGGACTAAGTCAGAAATGCACATTTTTGCACTTTTTCTTTAAATAACTCAATAAGTGTATGATTTTTCACACTCATTTACTACATATTTATCATCTTTAACTTACTTAATGCTTTGATATGTATTTTATGCTTAAATTTTATTTTTTTGATTTTTTATGAATTTTTTTCTTATGTAAAAAGGAAGGGGGGGGGGTGATTTTCATACATTTTCTGCTTCTTTTCTATAACCACTCTTCAGATTGTCATAACAATTTGTAGGTATGAGGTACTCATGCATGGTACCCTACAAGTGAAAGAATTTTGTCCAGATATCCACTTTTGGATTTTTAAGGAATATTTTTTAAGATTGTACATAGGTATAATGTATGTTTTCTTACCAAAAATAGGAGAAAAATTCTCAAATCGCACCGGGTTATACACATTGATACTACTTTTGAATGAAGAAATTTTATTTGAATCACAAAAAAAAAATGCCGTAAAGATTAAAAGTACACAACTTTTTTAATATTTTTTCAAAGCCATGCACCTGGTTCCGGACCGGAATTATTCGAATTTTATGATCTGAGGACCCATTTTCACACGTATTCTTCCACACATGTAGATGTCTCACACACTTTAAAACTATATTCAAAATTTTATTTCATCTATCTAGTAGACAATCACGGGAAGACAATTCAAGATAAACATTGTGTGTATTTTCCACCAATTGTTGAAAATAATAAGAAAATAATCGGAACTATTTGACAGGACAATGACCTAGATATGCATTAATTCATCTTCGTCCCCAAGGCGCATCGTATTCCGCTAGGCGCTTCATTGCAATACAAACCGCAAAGCAGTACTGCGATATATTTCAGGAGATACAGTGCAAACGGAATAGATTTTTATACTTGAAACACTTTCATAATGGTTATCATTCATGTACTTGGAACACTTGCATATACTTGTTATCATGTATAAAGTTTGCTCGAATTTCCTCTGTCTTAGACTCTCTTAGATGAAGTAATTTACGGACTGATTTCTTGAAGAAACGTCTAATGAGTAATCTCTTCCTCTGGATTTTGAGAATGCATAGGACATTTAATATCTGAAATTCTTGAAAATAAATAATTCCGTTCAGAGTTCCTGAAATCTTCCAATGAAATGTTGGACCACAGAAGCTGTTGTTTTAATAGAGAAAATAAATTATTATTCACAACCTTAAGCCACTGTGTTCGTCATCTTGTATGTATAATATTTCTAAGAGGAACACAGAGGCCTGAGGTTGTGAATAATAAAACATTTTCTCTCATAAAACGTCAGGATCCTGTGTTAAGACATTTGGGAATTTTTATCTGTTCAAATAATAGATACATAATGAGTTTTTATCGGACCAAATAACTTCTTGTCGGCAAATCCAATGCAACCGATACATTTCATGAACTCTCTCCGCTTACAACTTGTCCGTGTAACAGACCTATGATGAGGTAAAACAATTAGTTAACAGTAAATAACGATGTTGTAGGTCTGCTAGTTGGACAAGCTTAACAATTTCATGGGCCTTTTAATTTGTTTCAAACTGCGAAACCTTAGAGAAACCACTTGAGTTGTTGAACAGCGTATGCTGAAATGCGACACTCCTTCTCGCCTGTTGAAATATGCATAGGCAAGAAGCGTCGCATTTCAGCATATTTACTGAAAATTATTTGTTCAAGTGGCTTCACTGGGTCATGAGGTTTGATACAACATACACTGCTTTTTTGGAAAACAAACTGGCACAATTTCTGCACAACTCACTTGAATTGATGAATATTGGATCAAAACGATTTTAACTGTACGTTTCATGTATTTGAGATGAAATCAATACTATTCAAGAGCATAATTCATAGATTTCAGTGAATAAAGGCAAAACCGAAAAATCTTTGTTTTTTATGCCCCTGGAATAAAAGATTCGGGAGCATAAAGTTTTTGGCCTGTCCGTCTGTCTGTTTGTCTGTCTGTTTTCCGAAAAACTTTAACATTGGGCATAACTTTTGAATGGAAGCTGGTGATAGAGGTTTCATATTTCACATGTGTATTTACCAAAATTTTTGACCTCATGACCATAACCTTGACCTTTCACGTACTTCTCAAAAACTTTAACATTGGGCATAACTATTGAATGGTTATAGTGATAGGGCTTTCATATTGTACATGTGTATTCCTTGTGACAAGATCTTTCCATTGATACCAATATTACGCTGACCCTGACCTCTCACATACTTAACAGAAAATGGTGTTTATACTAACAAAGATGCCGCCGGGGGCATTCTCGTTTCACAAACACAGGCTTTATAATTTCTGGCATGCTAGCTATCAATAATGAAAGGTTTTGTGTTCAATTTTAAATAAACTTAATTTGTGAAATCATTTCATTGTTTTATTCTTTTTCTGCTGCACATTTATGTGGAATTTTACAATATGATTTTATTTTTGATGTTGCATAATTGAACTATACTAGCTGGGCATATGACGTTGGACCACTTTATCCGTTTTTTTTCAAATCAGTAAAAAAGTTATTGTTTTGAAATGTGACTATTTTTTTCTTTTTTGTACTTTTAAAGGTTGTCTGAAAAAAACACTTCTCTGCATCCGGCAAAAATCTTTTTAGAAAGGTTGTGGGCTGAAAACCTGGTACTGGCACTATCAGTATTCAATGTCAGTATGTCAGTTAGAACGTGCATGGGTATCAGGTGAGCGTTGTGCCCCCTGGGGCTCTTGTTATAATTTCCTTACACATTTGAATTAATTATTTTCCCCAAGTTAAATTATAACGAACAATTGAAAAACGATCTGTTCCTTTACTTAACAAATTTTTTACATACTATTTGTTTCCCAGATGAGATATCCCATCCATATATATTCTTGTCACCACAACCTGCCAGCACGATTGTTTGTGATTCCTGGAATAAATGTATATACATTTGTAAAGCATTATCAATGTATTCATGGAATATAGAATAATTACTTTATTTTATGCTCCTTTTGAAGTAATGTAGAAGTCGGTAAATGTCTATCATGTTACAAGTTATCTCCCATTTGAGAAAGTCACCTATACTGTTTGATCAGTATCAGATTCAGTAGAATTATCTCATAATGAACATTAAACCAAAGGGACTTAATAAAGGACTACTAGTGTCCAGTGTCTGTGCACCTACATTTCTTGTGTTTAATACATGTACATTCAAATATTAATAGCTATATTTCTGAAATTGAAATTGTACAATATCAGTCAAATTTAGAGAATTTTTTATCATAGGGAATGGTCAAGGTCAAACATAGTGTAATCAAAAATTACAAAGCTCAACTCATGGCAGCATTTTATCATGACAGAATAAAGGGAGTGGGCACATATTACGAAAAAATATGATGCATGCAGTTCTTAATTTGAAAATCTCTCCTCTTGAGGACCAACAAAATGCTAAAACAAAAACAAATCATAAAAGGGAGTAGACTTTTTCATTTATTGACTCAAATTCTGCATACATGGGTGTACTCTATTAATACCCAAATCTCCCTAACATATGCACTCAAGCCGAAAATATACATATGTAGGTCATGAGCTACATTTAAATGAGATTTATGATCTACTCATAAAGAAACATCATCTGTGCAAATTTGGCCTTCCTAGCACTTATGATAAAGTAATAAAACTTCTAAACATTGATTCCAAATCTTTGTAATACATGTATGTGCACTCAAGCAGAAAATATACAATATATTATGTAGGTCATGACCTACATTTGAATGTAGATTTGTGATCTACTCATAAAGACACATCATCATTGCAAGTTTGGCCTTTCTTGCACTTATAATAAAGAAATAAAACTTCTCAATATACCAATGTGGACGCGGACACCGATGACAGGGTGATAGCATAAGCTCCCTCTCACTTCGTAAGGTATGCTAAAAACACACCAGGATTAATATGCAAAGCAGAAACACTCTGGTTATAGTAGTATGTACATATGTTATTAATTAACATTTATACAGACAATCAAACCTACCTGTTCATCTATTTGTAGTGTGTTTACTTCTGGATTTGAAAATGGTCCCCTACAAGTGAAAATGTAAATTCATCAACTGTTACAATAAAAAGAAAGTGCTCAAAACTTAACATTTAAAATGTTCAATACTGGTGCATTTAAGCCCATTACAAATTTTTATTATAATTCAAAGTTGGCCTCTGAACCCTTGTTTTATGTAATATTTCATTATGACTTCAGATTTAAACTGCAAAAAAATCCTGCTCAGATACATGTATGCTTTAGAAAATAGCTGTAATAAAACTTCCATCAGTTTAATGGGTGGTTTTATGTTATGACAGTACACTCAGTTGTCATTAATTGACCATCCTGTCTGAAAATATCTAGTACATGCACATGATTGTATAATAATGAATAATAACATTTGATAATAAATTATGTGTAGGATTTCTACTCACTTTTTGGGGATGTTTAAAGACCATATCAGCTTTGGACCCTGCATAAGTAATACATGTAAGTAATAAACACACTTGTACATATACACGTACATTAACATATTACTTATACAAATAGTTTAAACATTATTTATCAAATAAGTCTGCATGATTCTTCATTTAATGAGATGCATTAGAAAAACATGACTATTGACAAAAATTACCAAAATAAATCTGATACAAACTTATGCAAACTGCAAACCTTGGCTAGAATATCTGCCCATTTCCATGCACAAATTGGTCCATTTCCTGCACTAAAATAAACAAAATATCAACATGAAGCCATATACTGTTATACATGTACATGTATATATTTGTACTAGATTTCATTGCTCAATAATTCTTCCATTAGATGCAAAAAGTCCATTTGCAAGTTATTAAGAGTTGTGACCATTCTTAATCTGGATTTTATAAACATAAACACCGAACAAAACATGATTTGGCAGAATTTTTCATTGTGATGTCATGTTAGATCGCTCCTTCTTGATGCGTTCAAATGCAGTGTCATGTTATCTACTGTGACGTCACAATTAAAATATCACCGAATTTTGTGATGTCCAGTTTCTTGTTTGTCTGACTTAGTCAATTATACATGTTGCAGATTTCCTGAAAAGTACATTTATCAGTTTTATTGGATTTGTTTGGACTGATAAAAATTCCCAAATGACCGATATTCTATGGAAGTTTTCAAGAACTTGACTACTGCAGTTCATTATCTGATTATCAGATTTTCTATATTTAATAATTCAACAAGATTTTCATATTTGATGCATTTGAAAATTTAATACTACAAATGTATCCAAAGCATACTTTTGAAAATACAAAGCATGTATAAGCATAGTCATTCCTATCATTAATACTCAGCAATACTTGAGTAAGATGTTCAATCCATATTTAGCTTTTCAATTTCAATCTGATATACATGTACATGTATCTATCATGTTGTATCCTACCTGATCAATAAAGTATCTGTTGATGACAGCGTAAAAATAGCTCCGTCTTCACTGGCTGAAATACAAAATTTGAGAGCATATGACAGACATGATTCCACAGAACAAAAGAAAATCTGAAGGGAGTGAAAAAAATTTGATTTTCTCTGGCAGTGATCCTATAGAACTATATACTGGAGGTCTTATTAGTGTTGTAAAATCGGAAAAATTACTATCAATTATCGGAAACTATCGGAGGAGTACAATACATAGCACTATTGGAATAATCAGACTTTTTTCTTGTTTAAAATTGTTGTATACTTTGTATCTTTTCAGTAGGAGAATACTCAGTGCTTGTGATCATTTAAGAACGTGATTTTTATTTAAAATCATGGAAATAAATTAAATGTTGTACATTCCTTATTCTTAATAACAAAATCTCAAGGCTTGCTTTAGAAGGAGGGCCTTTCTTTTCTTTCTAAAGCCAAACTGCTCCTCCTCGACTGTTAACTCCACCATCGTGAGTGCGCCTAGTTTTGTTTAGAATTATATTGTAGACGTCTCGCACTGAGGTCATTTTGCGTCAAATTAACTTCAACAGCAACAATTGATTTTCAAAACCATTATTGATAGTCGGCGACTTTCAAGATTCAGCGAAGATAGCGGCGACGTCGGCCCTATTGTTACAACACTAGGTCTTATTCAATATCTTTTAAAACTGGAAATCCGGGATGCAAAATTCTACTCTGCAGCGGAAAAAATCAATGTCTTGAGACTTACATCTATATAGCACAAAATTGTTTGTAAGAAAAACATTGAGAAAACTAGTGGGAGAGTAATTCAAGAGGTTTCTAATATTCTACCTAAATGCTTACAAGCTAGCTGGATAGAGTGTCTGCCAAGTAAAATATGGGTTTTCTTGTTCCATTGCATGTTCAGCCATATACATGCATTAGGGCTGGGATGATACTCTGATTCATTGCGATATTTTATTTCGCGATCCAAGTATCAATACACCCTGACGATACCTTAGTTAATATTAACATGAAAATACCTGTTTGAATTTTCCGGATTTTCAAGTCCTCAAGTTTAAATCCAACTTTCTTCAGTTTACATATAGATATAAACTGTAGTGATATGGAAGGTCACGCACCCTGCGACATAGTCCCATTCCGATCAAAAATGGCCCCATAAAATCGGCAACTCGCTGCCCCCTGGTGCATTATTCTACGTTGTCCATGTTTGGTTTTTAAATCTATCTAAAAGTTATGTATTCGTATTTACATTGTAACGTAGATCTATACCAGTAGCAGTAACATGTGGATCACAGCTTACTGTACATGGCCAGTCAGAAGCACAAAATTCTTCTGTTCACTGACAATTGCTCCGCTCACCTGAAAGATTCTTTGCTATAATGATACAATAATGATTTTTCTCCTACATTCTTTTTCATCCTCAATCTGCAATTAAGATTTAAATCTCCAATGTCCACTTAGTATCTTATCAACGTAAAGGTACTTGTGTATGCGTTCATCCGTAAAATTAGTGGTCAGTCAATGGCTTCAGATTGAAGTAATAAAATTTGTACAGAAATGTCAATTGCATTCAACCCCCCTCCCTTTCCCTAATTTCAACAAGCTGCCCATACTTGGGCACGAAAAATACAGGATAGGTGGCAGAAAGTTTTATCTTGGCTGTTCTGTGATACATGCACTGTAAAAAAAATGTGCTAACATCTGATGTATTATACATACATTGCATGCAACGCTTTTCGAAAATTGATTATTTCGTTAAGAAAGATGGCCCATTGATTTTGAGAATGACACATTGAAGTCCAAGTAGAAGGGGTCATAGTCCCATTGAGAAAGATCACAGTATTAAAACATGACAAAATTATTAGAACCATTGATTTTTAATATGATTTTCCCCATGACTTCTTACTGTTTACTGTGTTATTTTAATTCAATTCTTCTAGACAATGAACTTTTTCATATTTATTCTAGACGGATAAATTAATCATGTTGAATGAAAAAAGCTACTTATATGACGTACATAAATACTATCAAATAGATTTTTGAGAAGGTTTTCTTAATAAACTTAGTATCGTGATATGTAACTTATCAGATATCAGGTATCGTGATACTTATCGGATCGGTTGGGTGCAGTATCGTCCCAGCCCTAACATGTATATTATTTCTCATATTACCATGGTTACAAATACATGTACATCACTGAGCAAAATTTTGCAAATGTAATATTTTCATAAGTCTATTAAATTCTAATAGAAACAAGTTAAAAGTCATGTTTGTAAAACATTAATGCCCCCCTACCCTTTCTGTGATTAAAGTCCGTCACAACTTTATACTTGATTTTCATTTGATGTGTCTGTACACAAAATTTCATTTCAATATGTGAATCCACTCCAGAGGTATTGAACGGAAACTGTTGTCGTGGTCCGACCGACAGACCGATAGACAGAAAGTCAGACAGCGGCAAAGCAATATGTCCCCTCTTCTTCAAAGGGGGCATAAAAATTTTTGATTGAACCCAAATATGAACTTGACCTAGATTTTTGTTTGATGTGTCTGAAAACAAAATTTCATTTCAATATGTAACTCCACTCAAGAGATATTGAACGGAAACCCTGAAATTTTGGTATTTTTCGAAGGGGCATAACTCTGTCAAAATTTTGTTCATTGGACCTAAATATGAACTTGACCTAGGAGATTTTCATTTGATGTGTCTGTATACAAAATTTCATTTCAATATGTAACTCCACTCAAGAGATATTGAACAGAAACCCTGAAGTTTTGGTATTTTTCACAGTGCAAGGGTCATAACTCTGTCCAAATTTTTTTGATCGGACCTAAATATGAACTTGACCTAGATTTTCATATGATGTGTCTGTATACAAAATTTCATTTCTATATGTAACTCCACTAAAGAGATATTGAACGGAAACCCTGAAATTTTGGTATTTTTCGAAGTGCAAGGGGCATTACTCTGTCAAAATTTTGTTGATTGGACCCAAATATGAACTTGACCTAGATTGTCATTTGATGTATCCGTATACAAAATTTCATGTCAATATGTAACTCCACTCAAGAGATATTAAACGGAAACCCTGAAATTTTGGTTTTTTTTCGAGGTGCAAGAGGCATAACTCTGTCAAAATTTTGTTGATCGGACCCAAATATACACTTGACCTAGATTTTCATTTGATGTGTCTGTATACAAAATTTCATTTCAATATGTAACTCCACTCAAGAGATATTGAACGGAAACCCTGAAATTTTGGTATTTTTCGAAATGCAAGGGGCATAACTCTGTCAAAATTTTTTTGATCGGACCGAAATATATAAACTTGACCTAGATTTTTGTTTGATGTGTCTGTATACAAAATTTCATTTCAATAATTATGTAACTCCATTCAAGAGATATTGAACTGAAACCCTGAAATTTGGGTATTTTTCGAAATGCAAGGGGCATAACTCTGTCAATTTTTTTGATCGGACCCAAATATGAACTTGACCTAGATTTTTGTTTGATGTGTCTGAAAACAAAATTTCATTTCAATATGTAACTCCATTCAAGAGATATTGAACGGAAACCCTGAAATTTTGGTATTTTTCGAAATGCAAGGGGCATAACTCTGTCAAATTTTTTTTGATCGGACCCAAATATGAACTTGACCTAGATTTTTGTTTGATGTGTCTGTATACAAAATTTCATTTCAATATGTGAATCCATTCCACAGATATTGAACGGAAACCCTGAAATTTGGGTATTTTTCGAAATGCAAGGGGCATAACTCTGTCAAAATTTTTTTGATCGGACCCAAATATGAACTTGACCTAGATTTTTGTTTGATGTGTCTGAAAACAAAATTTCATTTCAATATGTAACTCCATTCAAGAGATATTGAACGGAAACCCTGAAATTTTGGTATTTTTCGAAATGCAAGGGGCATAACTCTGTCAATTTTTTTTTGATCGGACCCAAATATGAACTTGACCTAGATTTTTGTTTGATGTGTCAGTATACAAAATTTCATTTCAATATGTGAATCCATTCCACAGATATTGAACGGAAACCCTGAAATTTGGGTATTTTTCGAAATGCAAGGGGCATAACTCTGTCAAAATTTTTTTGATCAGACCCAAATATGAACTTGACCTAGATTTTTGTTTGATGTGTCTGAAAACAAAATTTCATTTCAATATGTAACTCCACTCAAGAGATATTGAACGACAACCCTCAAATTTTGGTATTTTTCGAAGTGCAAGGGGCATAACTCTGTCAAAATTTTGTTCATCGGACCTAAATATGAACTTGACCTAGGAGATTTTCATTTGATGTGTCTGTATACAAAATTTCATTTCAATATGTAACTCCACTCAAGAGATATTGAACAGAAACCCTGAAGTTTTGGTATTTTTCACAGTGCAAGGGTCATAACTCTGTCCAAATTTTTTTGATCGGACCTAAATATGAACTTGACCTAGATTTTCATATGATGTGTCTGTATACAAAATTTCATTTCTATATGTAACTCCACTAAAGAGATATTGAACGGAAACCCTGAAATTTGGGTATTTTTCGAAGTGCAAGGGGCATTACTCTGTCAAAATTTTGTTGATTGGACCCAAATATGAACTTGACCTAGATTGTCATTTGATGTATCCGTATACAAAATTTCATGTCAATATGTAACTCCACTCAAGAGATATTAAACGGAAACCCTGAAATTTTGGGTTTTTTTCGAGGTGCAAGGGGCATAACTCTGTCAAAATTTTGTTGATCGGACCCAAATATACACTTGACCTAGATTTTCATTTGATGTGTCTGTATACAAAATTTCATTTCAATATGTAACTCCACTCAAGAGATATTGAACGGAAACCCTGAAATTTTGGTATTTTTCGAAATGCAAGGGGCATAACTCTGTCAAAATTTTTTTGATCGGACCCAAATAGATAAACTTGACCTAGATTTTTGTTTGATGTGTCTGTATACAAAATTTCATTTCAATATGTAACTCCATTCAAGAGATATTGAACGGAAACCCTGAAATTTGGGTATTTTTAGCTCTACTGGTCTCAGACCAGTCGAGCTTATGCGATCACCCTTCGTCCGGCGTCCGTCCGTCTGTCTGTCCGTCTGTCCGTAAACAATTCTTGTCCGGACAACTCCTCTGAAACTGTTAGAGATAGAAACTTAATTCTTTTTGTATTTTACTTGGTCCATGGTCTAGTTGTGCACCTGACATTCAGTTTCAGTCCCTGACTCCCAGGGTCTTAGAAAATGGGCGTGGTCATTAAATTCTATGTAATTTTGTCCGGATAGCTCTCCTATTACTTTAAATGATAGAGACATAATTCTTTTTGCAATATGATGGGTCTGTAGTCTAGTTGTGCACCTGATATTTTGTTTGAGCCAATGACCCCCAGGGTCTTAGAAAAGGGTGTGGCCATTTTCTTTTATATTATTCCATATAATCTTATGCTTACAGCGCTGACACTATAAATAATGGAGACTAAATTCTTTATGCAATATGATGGGTCTGTAATCTCGCTGTCCACCTCATATTTTGTTTGAGTCTCTGACCCCAAGGGTCTTAGAAAATGGGTGTGGTTGTTTTCTCTCTACATGTGATCTCTTGATAGCTAATTTCCCAGAATTTATGGATAATAGTTAATTGATTTATTCCAAAATATTATCGGTTTGCAGTTTAGATGTCATTACAGTATTTTACTTCAGTCCCTGTTCCCTAGGATTCTGGAAAATGGGTACATGGTTATTTTCTCTTACCCTATCTACATGCATTTAGAGTACATAAATGACAGAAACTATAAATAAACAAAGATATTGCAATTTTACAATATTATCATAGATGAGTCTGTAATTTAGTTTTTCTCATATTTTATTTGGGACCTGACCCAGGATTTTATTTTCAATTCTATAGAAACGCTAGGGGATAGTTTCGGAATTTCCTCTGATCAATCAATCAACATGAAAATCTTTTCTATAGTGTTTATACAGTGCAAGAAAGATATCAAATAGTCAAAATGCATGTATTTCTCACTTATTTTTTATTTGTTTAACATGTTTAAGGTGTAAGATTTTTGGGGAGAGTAGTGAGAATTTTTGTTGCAAGAGTAGAATGTCCGAAGTGATCACAGACTTGAGCTGTGCTTTCTGTTAAATGGGAACACCAGAATCACAAAGATTGATCATTTTATCAAATAAAATAGCAATAATGCATCCTTCACATTGCCAAATGAAAGGAATATTGTGCTTGTGTAAGTTTTTTTTGAGGGGGGGGGGGGGGGGAGAGGGGGGAGGTAACTAGAATGTCCTTAGTGATCACAGACTTGAGCTGTGCTTTCTGTTAAATGGGAACACCAGAATCACAAAGATTGATCATTTTATCAAATAAAATAGCAATAATGCATCCTTCACATTGCCAAATGAAAGGAATATTGTGCTTGTGTAAGCTTTTTTTTTGGGGGGGGGGGAGAGGGGGGAGGTAACTAGAATGTCCTAATGATCACAGACTTGAGCTGTGCTTTCTGTTAAATGGGAACACCAGAATCACAAAGATTGATCATTTTATCTCATAAAATAGCAATAATGCATCCTTCACATTGCCAAATGAAAGGAATATTGTGCTTGTGTAAGCTTTTTTTTGGGGGGGGGGGGGATGAGAGGGGGGAGGTAACTCTTACATCTTTCTTTCTTATAAATTCCTCCACTGCTTGGAGTACCACCCCCAATGGGATGTAAAACTGTGTGGTTTGATAAAATTTTTCATAATGTTTACATTAAAGCAAGTGACACATGTTTTAATAGAAGATAATATAACAAGAGATGCCTTATTGGCATATCTACTATGTGTTAATCAAATTTAAAAAAAAAATAAAATAAAATACTAAAAAAAATCATTTGTAAAAGCCGACTCATACAAAAATATTTCAAGCCAGGAAAACTTCTACCAAAATTTTCCTTTATTGCCATTTGACAATATTATCATAGATGAGTCTGAAATTTTGTTTTTCTCATATTTTATTTGGGACCTGACCCAGGATTTATCTTCAATTCTATAGAAACGCTAGGGGATAGTTTCGGAATTTCCTCTGATCAATCAATCAACTTCAAAATCTTTTCTATTATGTTTATACAGTGCAAGAAAGATAACAAACAATCAAAATGCATGTATTTCTTACTTATTTTTTAATTGTTTAAGGTGTAAGATTTTTAGAGAGAGTAGTGAGACTTTTTGTTGCAAGAGTAGAATGTCCTAAGTGATCACGGACTTGAGCTGTGCTTTCTGATAAATGGAAACACCAGAATCACAAAGATTGATCATTTTATCTAATAAAATAGCAATAATGCATCCTTCACATTGCCAAATGAAAGGTGCTTGTGTAAGTTATAGAAGTTGAATTTGTAATAGGAGAGGGAGAGATGTGACTGTACCAGGAATCGAACCCGAGATCTTCTGCTATCAAGGCAGACGCTCTTACCAACTGAGCTATCTGGGCACGATGCCCGTTCCTGCCACACTCCTCTCTACCAATTTTGCAGGTTTCCATGCACTGGAAACCTCACACAAAACTCCACTTCACCTTGAGTCATTTAGTTTGGTGCCAATTCTGTAACAGGAGAGGAAAAGATGTGACCGAACCGTGAATTGAACCCCGAGACCTTCTGCTATCTGGGCAGACGCTCTTACCAACTGAGCTATCTGGATACGATACCTGTTCCTGCCATAAATTAATGGTAATAAACTAATGTTTCAGGCCTTTTTGTCAATTGGACCTCGAGTCATTTTGTCCTTTTAAAATTTGACCAATCAAAAATATCATTTCAACCTCATGCAGATTTTGAAATATTTTTCTGAACTGGGATATATGGTAGAAATGATTAAATATTTCATACTGGTATGTAAAAATATTTTGTATTATATTTTAATAATTAGCTTCTGTCTACATTAATACCACATTCGCCCTAAAAGTTCATGTTCTTCGTTCAATATTCTATTTACATTGTTTTACATTTACTAAATAAATAGCCTAAAACCTTTTTAGGTTTTAGAACAAAATGGCCGATACTTTTAAAATTTCCATCGGTAGGCCACATGTCCTATTATATTTAATTTCAATCTGAAACTGCTTGATTACTTGATCTAAGTATTTACACTGATCAGTATAAGAAAGAAGGAAATATCTCTATAGAGTATCCTATTCAATACTATTTCAGCTCAAATGAGAGGTTATTTATGCCTTTAGTCTTAATTTTATCAAAGGGCATATAGTGGTAGGTCTGTCTGTTCATCTGTTTGTCTATCCATCCGACTGTCAGTATATCATTCCATTCAACTAAATTCTGATGAAAGGGTATAAGATAATAGAGCTGTCATATATTGCATGTCTATGAACCTTGAGAAGGCTCATCTTTTGGAGCCAAATTTTTAACCTTTGACCCCATCACCGACCTTTGACCCACATTTTTTGAAAAATAAAAACATCTGTTATTTTACTTTTGATACATATGGTATGTTATACAGTTATACATGTTGTATATACACATTTTTAGTCATTCTCTCACAGTCTAGAGAAATCTAAGGCATGGTCCATTTGATATTCTTGGGGGGGGGACTCCGTTTTTTTTTCAAAAAAAAAAATTTTGCTCTGAATTTTGATGAAAAAAATTAATTAGGAATTGATGGATATGCATTAGCATGTGGTTGTTGGTTCTAATAAAAACAAGTTAAAAGTCATGTTTGTGAAACATTAATGCCCCCCTACCCCTTCTGTGATTAAAGTCTGTCACAACTTTATACTTGCATTGATACAACCTATGGGGGTATAAAGTAACAGTTTCATTTCAATATGTAACTCCACTCAAGAGATATTGAACAGAAACCCTGAAGTTTTGGTATTTTTCAAAGTGCAAGGGGCATAACTCTGTCCAAATTTTTTTGATCGGACCTAAATATGAACTTGACCTAGATTTTCATTTGATGTGTCTGTATCCAAAATTTCATTTTTATATGTAACTCCACTCAAGAGATATTGAACGGAAACCCTGAAATTTTGGTATTTTTCGAAGTGCAAGGGGCATTACTCTGTCAAAATTTTGTTGATTGGACCCAAATAAGAACTTGACCTAGATTGTCATTTGATGTATCCATATACAAAATTTCATTTCAATATGTAACTCCACTCAAGAGATATTGAACGGAAACCCTGAAATTTTGGTTTTTTTCGAAGTGCAAGGGGCATAACTCTGTCAAAATTTTGTTCATTGGACCCAAATAAGAACTTGACCTAGATTGTCATTTGATGTATCCGTATACAAAATTTCATTTCAATATGTAACTCCACTCAAGAGATATTGAACAGAAACCCTGAAATTTTGGTTTTTTTCGAAGTGCAAGGGGCATAACTCTGTCCAAATTTTTTCGATCGGACCTTAATACGAACTTGACCTGGATTTTCATTTGATGTGTCTGTATACAAAATTTCATTTCAATATGTAACTCCATTCAAGAGATATTGAACGGAAACCCTGAAATTTTGGTATTTTTCGAAATGCAAGGGGCATAACTCTGTCCAAATTTTGTTGATCGGACCCAAATATGAACTTGACCTAGATTTTCATTTGATGTGTCTGTATACAAAATTTCATTTCAATATGTAACTCCATTCAAGAGATATTGAACGGAAACCCTGAAATTTTGGTATTTTTCGAAATGCAAGGGGCATAACTCTGTCAAAATTTTTTTGATCGGACCCAAATATAAACTTGACCTAGATTTTTGTTTGATGTGTCTGTATACAAAATTTCATTTCAATATGTGAATCCACTCAAGAGATATTGAACGGAAACCCTGATATTTTGGTATTTTTCAAAGTGCAAGGGGCATAACTCTGTCAAAATTTTTTCGATCGGACCTTAATACGAACTTGACCTGGATTTTCATTTGATGTGTCTGTATACAAAATTTCATTTCAATATGTAATTCCATTCAAGAGATATTGAACGGAAACCCTGAAATTTTGGTATTTTTCGAAATGCAAGGGGCATAACTCTGTCAAAATTTTGTTGATCGGACCCAAATATGAACTTGACCTAGATTTTCATTTGATGTGTCTGTATACAAAATTTCATTTCAATATGTAACTCCATTCAAGAGATATTGAACGGAAACCCTGAAATTTTGGTATTTTTCGAAATGCAAGGGGCATAACTCTGTCAAAATTTTTTTGATCGGACCCAAATATGAACTTGACCTAGATTTTTGTTTGATGTGTCTGTATACCAAATTTCATTTCAATATGTGAATCCATTCCAGAGATATTGAACGGAAACTGATGTCGCGGACCGACCGACA
The DNA here is from genome assembly GCA_028142955.1 of Pinctada fucata. Classification (NCBI taxonomy): domain Eukaryota; kingdom Metazoa; phylum Mollusca; class Bivalvia; order Pterioida; family Pteriidae; genus Pinctada; species Pinctada fucata. The sequence goes on from AP027106.1 coordinate 28,022,316, forward strand.
GACCGACAGACCGACAGACCGACCGATCGACCGACCGACCGACCGACAGCGGCAAACCTATATGTCCCCTCTTCTTCGAAGGGGGGCATAAAAAACTTGATACACATTTATCCCGCCTCTGGCAAATTTCTTGCAATCTGATTGGTCGAGAAGAACCAAATATTATTTTGTATTATTTTACTAACAGAATATTATTTTGATATCCTGCTTCTACTAAGATGCTTTATGCTTTTGACGTCACCAAAATGCTTTAGAATATGTTGACGTAACATACACAAACCAAAACCGATTCAGCGGGATAAATTCGTTATAGAGTGTCTTACAGGGGGGATACAGAAATATATTGGGTCGATGAAAAAAGTGGTATTAGGCAAGGTGAAGTCCAGCATTCATTCTCTTGAGTGTATATGTACAAATCAACCAGGAGAGCTTCAGTCTCATCAGAGACTTCTGGTTCGAAATGCAAGGGGCATAACTCTGTCAAAATTTTTTTGATCGGACCCAAATATGAACTTGACCTAGATTTTTGTTTGATGTGTCTGAAAACAAAATTTCATTTCAATATGTAACTCCATTCAAGAGATATTGAACGGAAACCCTGAAATTTCGGTATTTTTCGAAATACAAGGGGCATAACTCTGTCAAATTTTTTTTGATCGGACCCAAATATGAACTTGACCTAGATTTTTGTTTGATGTGTCTGTATACAAAATTTCATTTCAATATGTGAATCCATTCCACAGATATTGAACGGAAACCCTGAAATTTGGGTATTTTTCGAAATGCAAGGGGCATAACTCTGTCAAAATTTTTTTGATCGGACCCAAATATGAACTTGACCTAGATTTTTGTTTGATGTGTCTGAAAACAAAATTTCATTTCAATATGTAACTCCACTAAAGAGATATTGAACGGAAACCCTGAAATTTTGGTATTTTTTGAAATGCAAGGGGCATAACTCTGTCAAAATTTTTTTGATCGGACCCAAATATGAACTTGACCTAGATTTTTGTTTGATGTGTCTGTATACAAAATTTCATTTCAATATGTGAATCCATTCCAGAGATATTGAACGGAAACTGATGTCGCGGACCGACCGACAGACCGACAGACCGACAGACCGACCGACAGCGGCAAACCTATATGTCCCCTCTTCTTCGAAGGGGGGCATAAAAATGTTTATGCAAATTCTGTTGGAGTTAATTTCACACATGAGAGAATTCCAAATTGAACTATTAAGACATAACCAAACCTTGAAATGAGAATATTGGTTTCCATGTAGCTTCTGATCCCTCTGGTGATAATGCTGTAGACAAACTGGAATAATAAGTACAAATTGTACATGTATAATCATGATAATAAATTCATGTGCAATGGTCCTACAAAGAAATACTTTGTGTCCTTCTTCAGTTTTTTTTAAATTTTGTGATATTTCATACATACAACAAAGGCTGATAAATATATAGTTGCATAAATATTAAGATATTACATGTATTTGCAAAAAATTGACATTTGACAACAATCATGACAATAAAATTTTCCTCAATAATTAATTACCATTCAAATCAGGGCTGTCAATCCTCTGACTTTAGGTTTGTTATACTGACCCTTCCCAATGGCAAAAAGTGCCCTTTTTCCCAATTTACCAATCAAAATTTCCCAAAATTGTAACAAACATGTTTACAGTACTATGTAATATAAAAGATCTTTAAATTATTGATACTTTAAGCGACAGATTGCTGCACCACTAACACAACCTAATTATCATGAATGGATCTTGCAAAATCAATGAAATTTTTTTTTAAAGCTTTCTCTTTAATTTCTTGATTTCCCCAATTTATCTCAAAATATTTATTAAATTCTCGATATCAAGGGACCAGGGACCCATACCAAAAATGGATGTTACAGACCAGCAAATTCAAACTGCCCAGAATTTCACAGCACTACACTGGAAGCTCCATACCAGTACATACCTGAATATTGCTATTTTACCGTAGTTATTTGCTGCGGCAAGGTACTTTCCACACGGTGAGAAACACTGAGCAAACACAGTGGTATGAAGGAGCTTTCTGGCAGGAAGACTTCTATCCTATACAAAAAATATACATGTACAATAAATTCATTTGCTGTAATCATAGATTTACATGTATGTACTATAATATATGCAATGAAAAATAAATCTGTAAAATGAATTGACTCAATACCATATAAATCAGTCAGGGGTCCAACTTATTATAACTAGAACTGCCCTAAAGTGACGAATTATACCCCCCGTGGAACATTTTTCTCTACACAGATTCATGTATGACATAGGAATCTATATATATATACAAGGTCAAAGTTCAACGTCAAGGTCACTAGGTCAAATGTCTTGGTATCAAAATGTAGTACATATGTACTTATTATGGTGAATGCATGTATGAAATATGAAAGCCCTATCACTTATACTTAAAGAGTTATCTGCTTTAAGAACTTCTCAACCGGATGGATGGACAGACGGACAAACGGACAGACAGACGGACAGGGTGTTTCCTATATACCCCCCCAAACTTCGTTTGCGGGGGGTATAATAAATAGGTTATAACATTTTGAAGTAAATGAACTTTTATCAGTTATAAATGAAGCAAGTTATATATTCAGGAGTTTATAACTAAATAAGTTATGTCTTGAATAAAAAAGCAGATTTCTTTCAGAATTACACTAATAAGTTTCACAAGTTATAATCATAATAAAAGTGTTTTTGATTTAAACACTTTTTATATTCAAAGTGTGGTGATTAAATTGTTGTTACAATTTACATTCAAAGGATGTATCTAGCACTTCACTATGTTTCTGACCTATTTTTTTTTTTTGTAAATTAGCTTGTCTATTGCTAGTAATTAGGATTTCATGACAGAAATATTCCCTAGAGGGTCTTACTTTTAAGGGCTTTGTGGCAGACACATAAATAATGAGCTGAATAGTGAGATCATTATTTAGGACATAATTCATGAGTCAGTGATACCAGGTGGTTGTCCAATTTATAACCTATAAAGTTACAAATGCTGAGTTCATGAGAAAAATACTCAAATACGATATTCAGGGTAAAAGTTTGGTTTTATTACTTGTTGAAGTTACACAATTGTTCCATACTAAAAATCAATTACTTGTTTAATTGATAACCTGTACAGGTTGTACCACTGACTGGTAATTATTCTTCGTTTCTCAGACACCCACTAATACCCTATAATTTGCCAGCAACCTGTTTTACTATTCAACTTCTGTAAAAACATTTACCTTGTCTCAGTATTGATCGGGTTGGTTAAATAAGAAATAATTATTTACAGATCTGCATAAATCATGACAAATATTTCAGTGAGATCATGTACAGAGGGATTCTGTGCATGCAACAGAGCATCCATCAACCTCAATTTTTTCAATCTATCTTCTTAAATGACGTGTTTTTCTGGTAAACAGTTATCAACCTCATATAACATTTATCTATTTTATATCCACTGGCTGCCGATGTTTATCTATTAAAAATTTGTTGTTTTTATCGTACATACAGGGAAAGATGAAAAAGGTGCTTTACAGAAATTGAGGCGAAATATTGAACATAATATTGTTGACATGTTTTTTTAACCTGCTGAATCGTTTATTTTAATTTGCCTAAAAAATAAATTATTCAACAGGTAAAAACATGTCAACAATTTTAGGTTCAATTTTTCGTCCCTATTTCTTTAAAGCACCTTTTTCTTCTTCCCTGTATGTATGAAAAAAAAAAAAAAAACAAGAAAATGTTGGTTTTAATTTTTTGATAGATACTGGTGTCAAAGCAGTAACCGAACAGAAGCATTAACCGAACGATTACAGTGAAGGGTTATTTGAATTAACAAAATTGGATAAAATTAAGGAAACTTATAAAGTTTCACTAGAAATCAACATAAGAGTCAACATTTTTATAAATGGGTGACTTGATGAATAGTTTTTGGTCATTTATTAAGCAATGATAGTTTCAGATTAGATATTACGGTTGGGAAAGGGTAGCCTCCTAAACTTTCAGTAAGAATTATTTTTATAGGAATTTTCCTTGATTTTCTACCGGTACAATTCGGTCTTTGGAAAAGATGTTACTTCAGATTTATCATAGAATTGAAAATTGTTCAATAAAACACATCCAAATGCTCAATCGTTTGGTTACTGCTTTAGCAAAGTTGCGAAATTGAGGAAATCTTGTTGTTAAAGATAAACAGTGGCGGATTCAAGAGGGGGTGTAGGAGGCGTACGCACCCCAACCCTAAAATTTGCAAATCATAGGTAAAAAGATTGTTTTCCATATACAAAAGAGTAACTATTAGTAAATATTAACTACCTGTTAGTTGATATAATTGTAAAATGCATCAATTTCAATTCATTATCATGACTATAATCAATTTCAGCCATGAAAATGGGTCTGAAAAAGCTAAAATTCGTTATTTCCGGGAGGCTTCACCCCCTGGTCCCCCTACCAGGACTTTGCCCTGGACCCGCTAGGGGCCTAGCCAGTCCCCAGACCCCTCAATATTTTTTACGCTCCCTCTAACTCAAAAGCTGGATCCGCCACTGATAACATAAAAGATGATGAAAGTCCAGAATTTTAGATAATTATTTGATAAATGTTAACCATTATTTGTTCCAAGTTTAATGTCTCAATTTAACAAAACAATGAAGTTATTGTGGATAAACCTTGAAAATTGTTCGGTTACTGCTTTGACACAAGTAAACATCGGCAGCCTGTGTTTTTTCTAATGACAAATACAGGAACAGCCATGCAATCCGAGAGTACTGTATAATTTGTGTAATGGATTGCTTAGTTAAACAGCTTTTTTCAATATGTTCAAAGAAAATTGCACAGTCACACTGGCTGGGCTGCACATAACTTAAAAGGTTCCGGGACTGTTGTACCCTCGGGAACTTTGACCCGGGAGAACGTTGATCCGGGTCCGTTGTACCCTCATACATGTTTGTTGTTTTTAATATTTAATGAATAAGCTGATCAATAAATGCCATTCAAATTTTACATCTTTTATTGTTATGGTATTTTATATGTATTCTATTGTCAAAATATTACTAAAATTCCGTAAAAGTTGAGTTTATTGCGATTTATTGAAGTGGGAACGTTGATCCCTAAAATAATTTGTATATGGATAATTGATCACCCAAGCCACGTTGTTTTTTTTGTGAAACCTTAGGACATTCATAATAAAAACAATGTATATAAATGGAATTTTTCATTAAGAGTTTGTCAAGTGCGTCTTTCCCGTCCTTTTCAGTTTTTTTTTTTTTTTTTTCAGATGGAAACTGCAGAACACCTTACACCCATTCAAATTGAATTTGGATCGGGGATAACCAATTGCTTCTAATATTATGTTTGCGACCGATAAATGCTGATGTTATGGTCCCAAACTGAATTTTTCATACAACACGTTAAGGGATGTTTTGGATTATGTATTTGACAGACAACACATATTTGAATGTCAGCCTGACATGATTCATTTACAAATCCCTTTTTTTTTAAATAACATTTGAAATTTTATTCTAAACAAGTGTGGAAAAAATAGATAGCAAAATAAAAAAAAATCCGACCGATTTCGACCTGCCCTATTTTTTTCAGTATGTTTATGAGAAACACATATTTTTGTAGGCCTTATGATCGTCTTTTACTGTATCATATGTCAATTATTATTGTATGACATCACATTGCTTTGTTATTTATGATATATTCACGGCGAATTTAAAATAAATACATTTAATTTAACACTAAACAGAACTCTGTGTCATATAATAATGTAAAATTTCTTTATTTTGTACACCTTTCTCTCAGATTCTTTATTTCATTCATCAAATAGAGAGGAAAAGATAAATATAAATAATGTAAAATTTCCATGATATACCCATTTCTTTTGAAATTTCCTATGGTTTTCTTTGTTTTGCCGTTCTACCTGCTAATTAGAGTTGTTAACTAGTTTGTTTGCACAATAATTATTTTATTTGCGAAACAAACCAATTACCGTCACTACCACCCATACCAATTAAGGGTACAACAGTCCCAGGTCAAAGATCCCCAGGGTACAACGGACCCCTAGTTCAAGGTACCTGAGGGAACAACAGTCCCGACGCCACTTAAAGGCCGAGCTTGGGGTATAAATAGCAGCCAACCAGGAAAATGGTGGTGAATATGAAATTTCTAGACACGTTCAGATCGCAGAGGAAAATTTCAAATTATCTCATGAAAAAGACAAAATTTTCATATGAAACTTGTTATGCATCTGAACACGACGTTCAATCGTTTATGTATGTAATATGTAGATATTATATTGAGATTTTCACTCCAAATGATGGAAGCAGGACAAATTTTCAATTCAAATTCAGAAGAGTGACATGCGGTGGGCGTTTCTAACTCTGTTATTGTTTATACCGGATGCTGAGTCATACCGATAGCGCGTTTTCTATTATCATGCTTATACTAGATTCTGAACATGCAGTATGCGTGCTTTCTTACCTTATTTCTTCACATTTTTTCCATTTGATGAAAATATTGAATCCAAAAACTCATCAGTGATGTATGGCATGAGTTTTCAGAGACAACGTGACTAAAGTATATCCAATATGCCTTTGTCGGGTTTATGCGAAAAATCATTTTCGTATTTTTTTATTTAAAGAAACTTTCTCTGTAAAATAATTTCTATGTCGTTTTCACGGCCCGGCTACTTGTACACCCGTTCGTAAACATTCTTACATCGTTGCTGCAATATGTGAAAAGTCCCAAGTTTTATCTTTTAAAGATGATATCCTCGGTATTAAGTCAAATAGATCTGTTTTATGTTCAGAGACACCACTATATACACTTTTCACAATGTGTAATTTTACTTTATTAAACCAGATTTTCACGATCTTCTCTTGGGAGAAACATGCTGTATAGCGCCGGCCATTGTCTACTCTAATTTATGCAGATCCGCACAAAAGTACCCGCCAAAAACGAGAGGTTTACTTAGGGACGGACAATTTCATTAAATGTAAAATATTCCTTGTCATTTTTTTCTAAGAAAAATGTAGATATACAATTCCAAAAACATGTAAAAACAAAATGGAAAAAAAATTATTTCGACATCTTTGCGATCTCCTCGACGAAATGACCCTTTGCAGCCTCTCCTGCACAATCCTAATTCCCAGCTTCCATTATCTATATGTACATGTAGGTCATGCAGGTATGTGTAACCTGTCTTTCTAGACATAAAATCATACAAATAACATAAGACGGCTACGAGTTTTATAAAATTATACTTTTAATCTATTGTTCTTTCATAAGTAAATCGTGAATTTTGTGTAAAAGATTCGTCTGCTATAATACACGTGCACCGCTCTGCCACAGCACGCTGTTTGCTATTTTTATCGACGCTGTTAGATAAGAACCGCCCAATGCCCCAGATACTCTCGATGGCTTACCCACCGGTATTTCGACAAATTGGAGTTCGGCCTTTAAAAGAGGGTAGTATCTGCAAATAGATGGATCGATCTGCCCTCCTTCCCATTTTTGCTGCCAGCTACTTTTGTGACAATATAATCACTTGACTCAATCATATCAAATATTATCTATTTAAGGTATATTAGCTACTGATTTCCCATTAAACTCATTTACAAAGCAAAGTAACATGCCTCTTTCATTTTCAGCTCGAATTTCCCCGCTCATGAAATGGAGTTTACTAATGAGGAGAAAATCGGTTACCGGAATTACGGGATGGCCTTTTTCTTTCTTTGTGTATATCCCTCCTCTAGGTAAGGAGCACCCAGTAAAAGTAACTGGTAAGAATTGACTTGAGTTTAAATTAAGGGTTCAGATTCACATGTATGGACATTAGATTAAAATATGTACAATGCTCTATAAGATGCAATTTTTGTTAAAAACAAATCAGTATACTGTTATTTAATAAAATGATGTTGGGCATGGTAAAAACCCTTAAGACTTTATATTTTACATTTATTAAACATTAAAATTGTTGATATTTGAGAGGAATGGTCATTTGAAATAATTACACTAAAAGTTCTGTCAAATTTGTTAAAATACCTTAAGACTAATATTTACATTTATTAGACGTTAGAATTGACCCTTCCGATTGCGGGAAAAAAATGCAAAATTTCGTGACGTCACAATGCTTTTACCATGTGTTTACCTCGGACAAACAAGCTTCGAACCTCGGTCAAACATCGAAATTGCATTGTGACGTCATGGAATTTCTCAAATTTTTCCCGCGTTCGGAAGGGTCAATTTGTTAATGTTTGGGAGGAACAGTCAGATTGCACTAAAAGTTCTGTCAAATTTATTAAAATTCAGTTCCTCAGTGGATTTGGTTTAAAATTTAAGTGCTTATTTTACTAGAATTTAAAATACGTTTCTTTTTTTTTTATAAGGTAAAATAGGTTTGTTGTTAAATTTTGATTTACCTTTTCGTATGAAATGATTTTAATTTTAGTAAGATAAGAATGTTAATTTAAACGAATTTACACTATTTACAATAAAAGGATTTTCTTTGAGTAAAAGGGACTAGGGTCGTTTAGACTGTTTACCCTGCCATTAGCGCCGTTTTTCCCTGTGTAGTGCGTAGACTAAGGCCCTGGTAAGTTAACCATCTCTATCTGCTGTATATCTGCTCCAATGAGGGTCGCAACTTCTGGGACTTAACTGTTGCTCGGGTGTAGAAAATATGCGGCGGAATCAGCCTCAGGAACCCTTGAATTTCCTCAAATAAAAAAGTTGCAGATGTAAGAAATTTCTGTGTCATTGCTGTGGCTGCTCCCCCCCCCCCTCAGTGGCGGATTCAGCCGGGGGGGGGGGGGGGGGGGCACGGGGGCACGTGCCCCCCCCCCCCCCCCCCGGCAGTGCCCAAAGAGGGGGCACTTAAAGCCACCGATTCGAATAAATTTTCCAAAATTTTCTCGGGAATAGATAACAAAGCCGGGAAGGACATCGTCTGTACGTGGACGTACGTTACGTACGTTTCAGAAACAACTTACATTGAATCATGTTCATATCGGATTTTCTTCACCTGAGACCCAGATGAATCGGGAGTAACAGTCCTATGCAAGGCATACAATACATATTTCTTTACCAAATATTCAAAGACTCGATATATATAGCCTTCCATAAAATTGAAAACTTTTCACCTTTTTAAAAGATCGTTTGAAAATTGCGGTGATGATCGATCTTTTTGAAATGAACAATGAAAAGGTTTTGGCCAGATTTGGACTGGCTGCCTCCAAGAATTTTGCAAAGAGTCAAAAAAGAATGTTTTTAATTTCTTTATTTTTAGAATCGAATTGCCAATAAAGAATATAACCGTTCTATCTGGGGAATGTGGCGCCCGTGATCTCTTGTTTGTCGAGAAAATTTTAATGATTTATAATTTACTTATTTTCTTTACCTTACAAAAATGAACAAAGAAGCGGATCTAGAGTGATGGTTAGGGGGTCGGGTCCCTCCTGGAAATTGCAAAAAATGCTGATCCCCCTCCCCTAGTTTTACGTGCATTTACCGCTGGACGCATTACCCATGGTCTAATAACCTCCCTGCCTTTTCAAAACTGTCCTTGGTCCACCCATTTCCTCAGGAAATCCTGAACACGTTGACTTCTGCATACCATGCAAAAACAATACAGCATAAGAAAATGTCGAATTTTTTAAATATACAATCATCGTTGCTGCCACTGACTGCGCGCCTAATCACACATGAATTTATCCCGTTTTCCTCTCTGGGGTTAAGTACTATCATGCAATGAGGAAACGGGATAAATTCCTGTGCCTAATCCCTTCTAAATTGAGTTCAAATACGCTTCAGATGCCACAAAATTGCTTCATTTTTTCGAAATTTTCTCGGGGGAGGCCCCCAAAAGCCCACCAATGGGAGGGGTATACCCCCTCCCATACCCTCCCCCACTCGGCCCTTCGGGCCTCGCAAATGATTCCCATCAAGAATTGTATGTGCCCCCCGGTAATTGGGGTTCTGGATCCGCCCCTGCCCCTTCTCAGTGAAAAATTCTTAATGTGATTTTAAAAAAAATCCTGATATCACAATGTCTTTTTTGCAGTATTTCAAAATGAATAACAGTTTCCCCGGGGCAGCTTTTATAGTAGTAGGCCTATTTGTACCCAATGATGCATGAATCCGTGATACTGAAAGCTAAGTCACTAACATCTGAATAGACCTTTGTAGGAAGGGAATTTCCACGCCCCCTCATCTTTTATATCGGAGTGCGAGTGTTCGAGAAGTTTAAAACAGAATAACAATATAAGTTTAAAAAAAAACAGAAAAAATGTACGAATGAAGAAAGAAAGAAGAACAAATGAGGAACATGATAGTTTAAAAAAATAAGAGGAAGGAAGGAAGGAAGGAAGGAAGGGAAGGAAGGAAGAAAGGATAAAAACATTAATAACAGTCTAGAATAAACTCACCGACACTTTACTTAACTCTGTTTTTGACATCATAGTCCGAAAACCCCTGACCCTGACCCAGCCTTTGAAGGTTATTTGGATGGGGTGGGGGCTCCCCCACCGTCCAAATAACCGACAAAGGCTGGGTCAGGGTCATTACATTAGTGTAATTTTTATTAATATTCTATTTTTCAACCATAGCATCGGAAGACATTTTCACTGCATCCAAACTTTGAAAGGAGAGAGATATTAATAGCCATTCTCTGTAAGGACCAAAATCGTTCGGCACGGCATGTCATGGATTTTGATGATTTTCGGTATAATGGGTATATATTAAGTACTGACCATGAAAATAACACTTTTCAGCCAATGTGACCTCTGGTTGCCATGGTAACGAGGTCATTCTATTTATAGCACTTTTGAGACCATGAAATAAGCCAGCTCCGGAAACTTCGTTGCCATGGATACCACCGTAACAGCTTGTTCATCTTTATATAATCTATTCTTCCTTACTTCCATTCTTACTTAGTACACTTAGATATGTGATATTTATTACAGGAACCGTATTGTATTAAGCCAAAATAAGTCAAAAAGAAGCGAAAAACAGAGGTGAAAATAAGGGCCAATTTAGTGTGTTTTTGACCATTTTCAATCTTAAATATCACAAAAGGCACCAGTAGGAGACTAGTGATTTTCATCAATGGAAATGTATGTTTATTGACAAATAAAATGAGCGAAAAATTGGAGTGGGTATTTAAGAGTTTTACCCAAATGCTGTCGTCAAAGACCGTTGCCATGGCAACATTAGACATTTTTGCGTGTTTCATATTATCTTTGAAATTGATTTTATTCCTCTTTAGAGCTACATAAGATTGTCAAAATGTATGCATGTATAGATATGACTTATATCTTTTACATAAGAACAATTAAAATGTTCAAGGTCATTGGCTTGATGTTCAAGGTCATTTATACTTTGAGACTCAAATTTTGCATAAAATATTGATTTTTTAATTTTTTTGTTACCGATTTTAGCGATTTTCTAATTTAAATATTTTTATATGTCATATATATTATGAAAGCACATGAATATAAGAAAGACAAATCATAGAATTTATTGAATTGTCGCAATTCAATAGGAAAATATTTTTCCGTCAAAAAACAAGAAAAATACAGATTTCTTCCCTTTTATATCAAAATACTCACCGAGAATTTAGATATTCGAAGATGTGAAGAAACGTAATCAATAGTTCTAAGAAATAAGTGATACAGTTATCGTTTTATGGCAAATAATTGTTAAGTTCAATATTTCAAGGTTTCTAAAATATTGACACCTTCATTTTATGAAAAATCAGGATTTTTCGTCAAATCTAGTCACTTAAAGTTTAATGACCTTGAAAATTCAGTGGGTGACCTTGAAATACTTTCAAGGTCATTTTTATATCAAAACGCCTCTGATAGATGTATGCATGAACTTCTGTTCCAATATCATGCGTAGATAGTTTGACAGAGGTTGTGTTTAAATTCATCGTATTGAAACCTTTCAGCCGATTGTTGCCATAGCAACTAAATTTGATGCTGCTTTGCATATAAAAGGACAAATTAGCCCAATTAATTTTTTATATTCATGTAGAGTTCAAAGATGATACTATTTGGATAACTAGAATTTGGACTCCAAAAATTGGTGCTTCTATGAAATTTTCAACCTTATAAAACAGTAAAAACATGCGAAAAAGGGTCTTTGAGTGCCCAAAACAAAGCCTTTTGATACCCTGTTTTGGCCCAATTTTTCATCTTGTATACATAAGGCATCCGAGATGAATGTAAAAAACTTTACAAATATGCATAATGATAAGGATTAAAAGAAAATAATAAAAGCAATTTAAGATTTAAAATGTACCTGTTTCCATGGTAACGAAGCCTATAAATATGCCTTGTCCTATAGATTTTCCCGATTTTTGAAACTTCAGACACGGTTACCATGGCAACGACAACCTTTTTTTTAAAAAAACTGGGGTTGATTTACATACTAGTACTTCATATTGAACTTCCATACCAAAAATCTCAAAAATTCATGACATGCCGTGCCAACATGTTTTGAAATTCTTTGGTTCTTACAGAGAATTGCTGTTAATAGTGCTGTACAAGATTTAGGTAATTTTGATACTAAAACATAAAATGTTAGAAACACTTTCTTTAGGTCTACCCTAGGACTTACAAACAGATAAGTCCTTGGTTAAGTTTTCTCGCTAAATGTATATTACCGTTTGAAATATCCTACCAATAGACAAAGCAATTATTCCTAGAGTTATCTTTCTTAGAGCACTTTGTAAACAACGCGAAAATGGCGATGTCCATGATTGGCACAAAGACTTTTGGCGAAAAGCCTAAACCTTTTCAAATAGAAGAGGGTGGAGAGTATTACTATGTTGGATCAGAAGTAAGTTTTCTTTGTTGTTTTGTTGCGGGTTAGACTAAATAATCCAGTCTCTCCGCTGCCGCTAACAGAGACTGAACCCCACTATGGTTGTTACAGAACGAAGTCGGACCAAACTGTTGCCCAACGATTTTTCCAAATTACAGACCTTTAATATTGATTTTCGTGCAGGTGACACTTAAGTAAACATTAAACTAACTATCTATACCCACCTCGCGTTTTTTTTCTCGCTCCGTTGTTGCATTTTTTTTTTTTTTTTTTGCCAATTTTAACTCCCTACCAAACTAAATAGGCAAGGCAAAATTGGCAAAAATGCAATGTTCAACGAAGCGAGAAAAAAACGCGAGGTGGGTAGAGATAGTTAGTTTAATGTTTACTTAAATGTCACCTGCAAGAAAATAAATATTAACGGTCTGTACACGGAAAAATCGTTGGGCAACAGTTTCGTCCGACTTCGTTCTGTAACAACCATAGTGGGGTTCAGTCTCTGTTAGCGGCAGCGGAGAGACTGGATTATTTAGTCTAGTTGCGGGTTGAAACGACATTCAAACACAGAGTAAATTCGGTCACAAGCCCAGGCCCGTGGGAAGTTACGAGCAGTAGCACCTTAAAATTGTTCATACAATCGCCTGTGTCTGTCACGTCTCGACCATGGGCAGATGGATTGCATGTCAAGTAGTCCGACTTGCAGACCTATGACGTATATTACAGGGCAACGGAGAAGTGATATTTTGCTGTGAAGTACCTGTACTGTAGTTTGCAGGTGCCCGGTCTGGGACTCGAACCCTGGCTGTTTGGGCTATAGTCCAGTGATTTTTTTCAGTAATTTGGGAATGGGGTCGGGGCCCATGCAATTGGGAAAATTAACATTATTTGGGAATATTTGGGAAGTACATGTACTGGTGGAGAAGTAATTGCATGTATCGCCAATTTTTACAGCAGTGTTTGCTCTATTTCCTTTTATTTTCAAGACTTGCACATGAAATTTGGACAGCACAAACTAGAACCCTCGCCTATACGTTCATGGTGATTTTCAATAAATTCTGATGACTGGTACTATTCAAAATGGCTTGAAAGTGTATAGATTATTAAATTAATGCATGTAATAAAGTTTGAGATACATTCTAGTATAATTAAGGGGACTGTTTTATTGTACATATTTGTATTTCCATGGAATTTCAAACTCCTGTTAATCTGATACTCCTGTTAATCTGATAATGATCTTCCGACAAATTGACTATCAGATTAACAGGAGTCCTCTGTATAACCGAAGATAATGGGCAAACGGCGATAATTACTGCTCGGCGATAACTACTTCCCGACCAGTACTAAATATAAAAGTAAAATGACAGTTTATACAATAAAAAGTTCAGAATTGAATGTTGAATCATATAATTTTCTTTTAAATGTGATTTAATATCTTATGCTTACAACAATATGGCAAATAATTAGTAAATTTGCTAGAGCGTTGTAGACAATTATCGGCACCTTTACGTTTTAGCTTGCCTAGTGGCTGGTGCGTCTTGTTTATTATTTTATCGATTATACCATGTGAAGGGGGATTTTTTTATCGACCTTGACCACCATCTCTATATAGCACAAATGTAGTCCACCTCTTGATAAAACGGTTTTTGCAAGTCAACTTTTGTTCAGTGTTATCGGCATATGTCCAGTATTGTCGGCACCCTCAACAAGAGAGATGAGCATTTCTTTTAAAATCGCCGTTGTGCGGTGGCTGAAATGTAATGTTACAAGTTTATGACTATACCATGTGATTGGTGTTCCCCAAGACGCCCGCAACCAAACTTTGATTTTAGTTGGTCGTGACCCTGGAAGGTCATAATCGCTTCCGAATAAAGTTACCCATGAAGTTATATTTTCTGTGTGTTCCACGTTGTGACGTTATCATGGTTATCGGCATCTTCCCTGATCAGTTTGAAAAACGTTGGTTAACACTGAAACTGGGTCGGATTACCACTGAATATTCTTTTATATTAAAAGACAATAAACTAATTTACAAATTCAAATATTTGTCTACTGAAAAACGGAAATGAAATTTTCCAAAAGCGGGAACATTGCTAGGTGCATAGGTAAGTATTCAGGTATGCCGATAATTATAGACGGGTCATGAAAATGAGATATAAATTGGAAGGAGTAAAAGGAAGGCAAGTTCTTCATAAAAATAATCGAAAAATATGAAATAAGAAAGAGGAATACACTATGCAATTGTGAATCTGAAAAGAATTACAAAAACCAACTTCAAATTCTATGAAACACCGACTCAAAAAAGGAAGTTTTTTTTATTTGTTATGTTAAAGACGGTGTTTTCCCTTCTATTGTTTTCATCCTTTTTAAAAGACAGTGGTAGGCACCATATTTATTAGGTATATGATGGACTGAAGTTCATAAAATTGTTTCTAATATACTGTTGCTTCTACCAGTACAACAAAAGAACAACAAACACGTCAATATTCTCGTTTATTATAGGCGATAAACATGATAAATAAAGGTGCTGATAATTGTACCCTGCCGATAATAGTCAACAGCGCTCTACTTTTGAACCAGATAATTTCACTATTTTCGCTGATAATTCCATCTGAATGAAATTGGGAAATTTTAGAGTCACAATTGGGAAAAAAAATACTATTTTTCATTGGGAATGGGGTCGAATAACGGCCCCAAATAGGGGCAAAAAAAATCTCTGTAGTCAGACTCTTTGCCAAGTGAGCTAAAGGGACATCCCGATGGCTCAGTCATGGAACTTGTACTGAACTATCAGAACCTGCACTACTGGAAGCCACTACACCCTTCCCCCTTTTCGTTGAGGGCATGCAGTGGGTGTACCCCGCCAGGGTTGCCAGTCATAGCGGCCCTTTTCCAGTTTGGCCCCCAGTCATATTGGCCTTTTACCTTTCGGCCTTTTTCCATTTCGGCCCGCAATTTATTGTTAATAGGTAAAATATTTCCCTTTTGGCCTTATGCTGTTTTGGCCCATCAATATTTGGTAAATAGCTCATAAGAGCTAAATGTTGGTATTGTTGACAGGTCCGACTCTAAATAAATGTTATTAATGTTATTTGATTTAATTTGAAATAAAAAAAATCGAAATTTTTAAAAGCTGTAAAACAACTACATAGAAATTAATGAGCTTACCCAGAACAGACCATTACCTACTATTTACATGATTTAAAAAAAAAATGTATATGTCATACAATTTGTTTGAAAAATAAGCAATATTTTTAATCAAACATATTTTCTTCAACCTGGACAAACTACATGTAAGCTTGGATTTTTCAGTAGAGGTAAAGCGTAAACTTTTAACATTTTAGATAATTGTTCTCCTCTGCAACCTCTACCAAGTTTGTGTTTTTCGTGCCAAATTGACTCATAAATATGGCCATAAGACAAGATTTATTTTAAGTCGATATATGCATATATCAACACAGGCTCCAGGGAGCTTTTGACCGACAAACTTGAGAAGACCTTGAGTACTTACCTCCTGCAAGGTTTCATGAAATTATGTGCTGTGGTTGCAGAGGAGTTATCGAAAATGTTAACTGTATAAGTTTACGCTTTACCTCTACTGAAAAATCCAAGCTTAGTTTGTCCGGGTTGAAGAAAATATGTTTGAATAAAAATATTGCTTAATTTTCAAACAAATTGTATGACATATACATTTTTTTTAAATAGTAGGTAATGGTCTGTTCTGGGTAAGCTCATTAATTTCTATGCAGTTGTTTTACAGCTTTTAAAAATTTCGATTTTTATTCCCCCAGAATCACAGATTCGGGGGCATATAGTTTTTGGCCTGTCCGTCTGTTTGTCCGTCTGTCTGTTTATCTGAAAAACTTTAACATTGGGCATAACTTTTTAATGGTAAGTGATATGGCTTTCATATTTCACATGTGTATTCCTTGTGACAAGACCTTTCCATTGATACCAAAATTTTTGACCTCATGACCTTGACCTTTGACCTTCTTTTGAAAATCTTAACATTTGGCATAACTTTTGAATGTTAAGTGATAGGGCTTTCATATTTCACATGTGTATTCCTTGTGACAAGCCCTTTCCATGGATACCAAAATTTGTGACCTTGGAGTTTGACCTACTTTTCAAAAACTTAAACCATGGCCATAACTTTTCAATGGTAAGTAATTGCGCTTTCATATTTCACACATGTATTCCTTGTGACAAGACCTTTCTGTTGATAACAACATTCTAACCTTGTGACCTCGTCCTTGGAGGCTGACCCACATTAAAAAATTCAACTTCGACCATAGCTTTTAGATGATAAATGATATGACTTTCATATTTCACATGTGCATTCCTTTTCACAAAACCTTTCCCTTAGTACCAAAAGTTTGGACCTTTTGACCTTTTCTTAGAGTTGAATCTTTTGATAGTTGGAATTCTGATAATACATGAGATATATTATGAAAACTTAAGAAAAGGGGGTGTCTGTAAGCATTTCTTTAAAAACAAATACCCAAAAGCGGGGTACCACAATTTCTTGAATTTGATTTTGAAATACTAAATCTCAGATATTATTATATTGATATTCTAGTTGCAGTCTAATTGATATGTTGTTTTCTTGTGCTACTTATAATTTGTTAGAGCACCTGCTGCCTATGGTCTTTGGTTTAAAAAAAAAAGGAAATTTATTTTTATTTGTAAGTATCTTGTTCACTTGTCAATGAGTGAAAAAAAAAACAACCAGGAGAGCTACATTCTCCAGGGATTTCTGGTTTTACGAAACTATTTACAAACCTGTATTTTTACATAGGTTGGCAATTACTTACGGATGTTCCGCGGATCTCTATATAAGAGATATCCATCAATGTGGAGAAGATTGTTGACTGTGGAAGAGAGGAAGAAGATTGCATCTCTGAGTAAGATATTTTTGTCATACTGATCAAAATGATGGTTTAGAATCTGTGTAATTCTTCATTAACTGTGTACAAGAGGTGCTGCTGTTGACATGATCAAATTTCTTTTTGTCTCAGAAAAGATCTGTCTAAGAGTTTAAGGTTCAGATGAAAAACGACTTTTGTCTGATTATAGAAGAATTGTCAAATGTTTTTCATCACATCAACTTCCAGTAAATCAATGAGCTTCATTGTGAAGCGGTATGCCATTCTCTTATAATGGTTGGTGACTTGTGTTACAATGCAAAATTCTTCCATCAAGTGCATTTGTTTGATACTTAAGGCATTAGGGGTATAATTGTTATTCTAATACGACTTGAAATTTTCTTCCTATTTGTACCATAGAACTCACCTGGTGTAAAATCTCCAACAAACTTCCAGTGCGCTAAGCTCTGCCCATTCACGTGCTATATTAGAATAGAAATAACAACTACCGGTAGCTAGCCATGCATGATTCATTGTCCAGTAATTCCACTCGTCACATGAACCAATCAATTTATCACCTTGCCGCTTCGCGACTCGTGGAATTACTTGACAATAAACCACGGCTAGCTAGTTGTTATTTCTTGATTGTTATGACAATAGAAAAAATAAATACCACGAAGTTGGCTGAAGAGGAAAGACTTAGGCAATGTTTGGGTCCATAAATTTTCATGGTGAGTTGAATGAACCATTAAAAAAGTATCAAATATCTAAAAATATGAAAGATACGGAAGTATATAATTTTCAGCTTTTCGTCGATATTGTTATTATACCTCTAATACCTTAAATGGAAGTGATTTATTATTATACTCATTTGTTTTGCCCAATTATGATAAAACTACTATGAGATCACTTCAGAAAAGAATTTCAAACTTACTATTTTAGATACTGGAGCCCCATCTCTAGCCACAAACATCACGTTACTGAAAGCTTTTGAAGTAGATGATATACTGGAGGGAAATGATGAGAAGTATAAATCTGTATCCATTAGTGGAGACCCTACTATTACAGTGTATGTTTGACATGTATCACATGATAAAAATCATCGACCTTTTTACATAAATTTATATTTAAAACTGTTAAGCTGTAAAGTTTATTATACATGATTGTATTTATTTAAAATGTAAACTTGCAAATTAAACTTTGAGGTTAAAGCTATTGACTATTGTGAGCTTTTTAGATATCCAAGAGACTTATTTAAAAAAAATTATGTTATGCAGTGTTTTGTTAAAAAATTTGGGATTTTAATCTAAAGTAAATGATGGAAAAATTGAAAAATTATACATCATGTATATTGCTCAACAGATTATAGAGAATTTCAGTTAAAAACACAATTCTCAGATGCTTTATCTACAATTGTGGTCAATTACAGATGATTACATTACCATGAATAAATGAATTCAAATATTAAAAAAAAAAAAAAAAATCAAATAAATAAATTAAATGATTCATGAATGTCATATACATGTTGTTTTCAATATTCACATGTAAATTATAACGTTTGTAGGAATCAGAGTTTCAAGCAGAAGAGAACGAGTACGTGGGTACCGACTGTCCCGAGCAGTTCCCATCATCTTGATGCTGTACCATGTGCAACACCTATAAATAGAAACAGACTCAGCAAGAAACAAGTCAGAACATTCCCCATGTGGTAAGATTCTTGTAGGAAAGCGTAGTACTATGTGTATGTAAGCAAAATTCTGAATAAAAATTCAAATCTACTCATAGAAATAAACAGGCAATGGAATCTTTCTGTGAATAGGTTTTTGATGTTTGATAGAAAGTTCTGAATATTGAAATACTTCAAGTACACTATATTTTCATTTATTGTTATAAAGTTATTCTATTTTTATGCATTGACTATAAAGTATAGTTCTGAAATGTACATGTAGATCTGGTGCTTTGTAGACATCACTTTATTCTAAAAAAAAATCAACAAAATATTACATATATTATACTACATGTATATATATTTATAATAATATTAATAATTAACAGGAATGAGTATTTTCATAGAGTGTGTGTTTGTAACATTTTAGTTTTGATGACACAGACCCTGCCTCTATCTATGATAATGCTAACCAACCAGAACAGTTAATATTTATAAGTTTGTAACATTTCAGTTTTGATGACACAGACCCCGCCTCTATCCATGATAATGCTAACCAACCAGAACAGTTAATACCTATAAGTTTGTTACATTTCAGTTTTGATGACACAGACCCCGCCTCTATCCATGATAATGATAACCAACCAGAACAGTTAATACCTATAAGTTTGTATCATTTCAGTTTTGATGACACAGACCCCGCTTCTATCCATGATAATGCTAACCAACCAGAACAGTTAATACCTATAAGTTTGTATCATTTCAGTTTTGATGACACAGACCCCGCCTCTATCCATGATAATGCTAACCAACCAGAACAGTTAATACCTATAAGTTTGTTACATTTCAGTTTTTGATGACACAGACCCCGCCTCTATCCATGATAATAATAACCAACCAGAACAGTTAATACCTATAAGTTTGTATCATTTCAGTTTTGATGACACAGACCCCGCCTCTATCCATGATAACGCTAACCAACCAGAACAGTTAATACCTATAAGGCTGGATATGGAGTATGAAGGACAAAAACTACGCGATTGTTTTACATGGAACAAAAATGGTAGGATCAAAATCTGTCATACGCGTGTATATATAAACAGTAGAGATGTGACGATAGCCACCGACTTTCGATAGTCGATCGTTGAAACCCCTTTGGTTTTCAGTAATCGATATTAAAATTGACAATCGATTGTCGCTCAGAGATCAAATGTAACTATAACCAAATTTGTTTTCATGAAAAGTAATCAAAGTGACATCAAGCTAAGTGTACAAAAATAACAATTGTCAAGAAAAACAAAGTAAATTGTTGATTTTAGTTTGAAATAGTATTTCTTTGCATTTGCAGTAGTGTACATTGTAAAATCGGAAAATTTTACTATGATTATCGGAAACTATCGGAGGAGTACAATCGATAGCACTATCACCATAGTATCAGAATAATTGGACTTTTTTATTGTTTAAAATTGTTGTATGTTTTCTATCTTTTCAGAAGGAGAATACTCTATGCTTGTGATTAAGAATCTGATTTTTATTTAAAATCAAGAAAATAAATTTAATGTTGAACATTCCTTGTTCTTAATAACAAAATCTCGAGGCTTGCTTTAGAACGCATCTAGTTTCGTTTAGAATTATATTGAAGACTTTTCGCACTGAGATCATTTCGCTTCAAATTAACTTCAACAGCGACAATCGATTTTCAAAACCATTATTGATAGTCGGCGACTTTCAGGTTATAGCGGCGATATGTCGGCGACTTTCAAGTTTCAGTGACGATAGCTTCGATATTGTTACAACACTTACTTGCAGTGTATTTGTATGTTACAAAGGCCGCATCCTCAGTGGTATTTCACTAGTTTTGAACATGATTTTTCAAAATTTGATAGTTCCGATTATCAATCGATAGTTAGTTTCCTATAATGCCCCGATAATTGATAGTAAAATTTGTCCGATTGCTCATCACTAATAAGCGGTACATGTACGTACAAGGAGTGGTTGAAAGATCTTAAACAAAAACTTGTACAAAATTAGGTCTTCATTACGAGCGTTAGATAAGTCTTAATCTTTGTGTTTCATACATGTAAGTTCTCGTAGAGATGGGTTATACTTTCATACAAATAAAGGCATGCATTAGGTTAAGAGTACTTATAAATTTCTAACATACATCAGGATACATTGTAAAAGTTGAAAAATAAATTGTGTAAAAATGGCAGTTTAAATTAATGATTATTCTCTTAATTGGTTGTTGCCTTTAAGACATTTTATGTCACATTTTATGTGTATTTTACTAGCATTTATGTAGATTACCAAAAGGCATCTTGATATTTCTGAAAATTGCTCACACTGATTACAATGTATATGTAAACATTTGTTTGTGAAAAATAAAACTCTTTTTAAGATTAGCATAGTAAGCACCTGCATGATAATGTACTTGTAACATTTTGCCATTTTTCTTTGCAGAGAGTCTCATTACTCCTGAACAGTTTGCCGAAATTTTATGTGACGACCTAGATCTTAACCCCATCAACTTTATCCCAGCCATTTCACAGTCTATACGGCAGCAGATTGATGCTTTTCCACAAGATAACCTATTAGATCAGCAAGGAGATCAAAGGGTTATACTCAAGGTTTGAATTTTTGAGTTTCACTTCTATGGTGCTATAAAAATGAATGATTTCCTTGTTAGTGTATATACATGCACATGTATTCCATCAAATTAAATAAGATAAAAAAAATTGTTTTATAAGTGAATTCATAAACAGGAGATCAATAGTACTTTCAAATATTTGAATTAGATTATTTTGATAAAAATCAAATTTTGCATATTTCAGTTAAACATCCATGTTGGTAATATATCCCTAGTTGACCAGTTTGAATGGGATATGTCTGAGCCGGAAAATTCACCAGAAGAATTTGCACAAACACTTTGTGGAGAATTAGGTAATGTACATATACCCGATGTGCCCCTGATTAATAAAAAATGTAAATACATGTATACTGTCAGTCACCTTCTATAGACCACAACATCTTAATTTTTGCTTTTTGGCATCAAAAATGACCTTTTTTAACATTTTCAGAAGGTTATGCTCTATCTGCTGTCAATAACCAACTAAAAGAAAAGATCATGCATCATTCATCAGATTTTGGTCATCCCTTCAAGCAAATAATCAATGTTTTTATCTATACTGGTCGGGCACATATTATCGCCACTTTTTTCAAAAATTTTTGCTCTGAAATATTTAATTCTTTATGAAATTTGATGAAATTTGCACAGAAGGATGAGGAACCCTTGAAACACATTTCTTCCAATTTTTATGAAAATCTGACATCTGGTTCTTGTTTACCGGTGCTCAGAGAACTTAAGGGTTATGCAAAGTTTTAAAGAAGCGAGGGTACATATTATCGCCACCCCTACTGTTCTTACTGAAAATCCTAAACTTTTTTGACAAAGTTCACATTATTTGAATCTTTGAACTTTCTCCTTTTCGTCAGTGAAAAATTTGTACAAAAAAATTCAAAAACAAAAGAGATATAGGGAGATGAAGAGACTTACCCTTTCCCCAGAGTGGCGGGGGAAATACATTCAAATTTACCGACTTTCTATCATAAAATTCAGTATTTGCAGGTTATGGAATTATTTGAAATTGTGTATACTGTTTCATATTTCAGAGATGTAATGAAGGTGAAAAAATTAAATTTCTACATCAACAGTATGCAAAGATATAAATGAAGTGGCGATAAGAAGTGCCTGGCGATAATACGTACCCGACCAGTAGTTGATTTATGAAAATACATGTACATGTATCTCTAAATTTCTAATTCATTTGTACATGCATAATGTACTGAATTAAGAATGATTTAATATATCAAAACAGATTTTATGAGTAAAAATTGTAGTAATGTCTTGACTTTCTCTTCAGAAGTATTCTACATCATGTACATCAAAAGTAGTTTTTCCTTCATACATCTGATGATACGGTTAATGTGTGTATAATACCTTGTGTTGGTTGTCCACAGGTCTAGGTGGAGAGTTTGTTACATCTATAGCTTACAGTATCAGAGGACAACTCAGCTGGCATCAACGTACATACGCATTTAGGTATGAATACTACCATACATTGATGTTACAGTTATGATGTACATGCAAATCTTTGTATGTCTGAATTTCTTGAACAGTCTTGATTCAATTTTTTTTCAAATTTATCAAAGGAGCTGTTAAGATAAGGCGTAAAATCTGCCCTGAAAAGTCTAAATTTCAAAATGCAAAAATTGAGAAAAATTTTCGGTAAAAATAAGATGTTACTTGGTCCAGATATGAATCTTCTGTCAGGTTGGATAAATTATTCAAAATAAGACCGATTTTTGGGTCAAAATAAGCGTTTTTCCTATAGAAATTAATGGAAAACGGAAAAGTTTTTCTACAACATTGTTTCCCCCCTTGGTTCAGAATGCCACTTTTATCAAAGGTGTATATCAATAAAACAAATTTTTTGGCCAAGTGGGGTTCTGAACCGAGGGGGGGAACAATGTCCCACAGGCGAAAAACGAAAAAAAGGGGGGATGGATGACTATTTTAGAATCATTATTTAGAGTGGTAAAATAAATTAAAATTGCCAGTTTTTTCTTTTAATATCATGTAACAATCTATTCAGAGTGTGTTCCGATCAAATGATTAACCGTTAGGAAGGAAATGAATGAGAAAGTTGTCTATTTCTACACTGTGTGTATTTCGCGCCTGAAAGTTACATATGTGGCTGATAAATATGAAATATAACCGTTTTTCAGTTTCCGGATTGCAATTTTTGCCGATTATATTGATATAATATCATCAAGGTTAATTTTTCTTGTCCAAGTTTGACATTTAAAGGTAGAGAAGTATAATAAACATCAAATTTGTGTAAACTAATGCATTTTTGTGAATTTTCGCTCGATATTTGACGTTTTCTCTCATCTGTACCCCTACCTCTTCAACCCGTAATTATAACATGTTTCACCAAATCTATTTAAATAAAATACCTACAAAGAATCTTCTAATACTTTATATTTTTATCCTGACCACTTTCTACCTGAAATAGAAGGACAGCGCATGAGAAACAATCGAGTGATTTCAGGGCTAAATCAAGCCCTTATCTTAACAGCTCCTTACATGTAACAATATTGCTCCAAATATGAAGAGAATACAATGTAAGCTAAAGTCCAATGTGTACTGTGTTTGAGATCAGGTAATTTGAACATTTTGACTGGTTGAGCCAATTGTGAGTAAAGTAAAATCATGATGAATAAAGTGAGGAAGGCTGAAATACTGGACTTTTAACTTTTGTGTGTACTGTAGAAATCTTTTTCCTAGTATGCTGCATAGAAAAAGTGCTTTAATTAAGTAGATTGGACAGACTAAGGAACTGTTAAGATAATGTTTTGTGTGCTGTCCTTCCATTTTAGGAAAAATTGATTAGGATAGAAACATGAATTATATGAAGATTCCTAGTAGGTGTTTTTAGCTCTACTGGTCAAAGACCAGTAGAGCTTATGCGATACCATGTTGTCCAGCGTCCGGCCTTCTGTCTGTCTGTCTGTTAACAATTTTTTTGTGAGCGCAACTCCTCTGAAACCATATATGATAGAAAGCTAATTCTTTTTGCATTTAGTTTGGTCCATGGTCTAGTTGTGCACCTGATATTTTGTTTGAGCCTCTGACCCCCAGGATCTTCAAAAATGGGTGTGGTCATTTTCTCCTATATAAGTCTATGTAATCTAGTGGACACCAATTCTCAGAAAGTATAATTGATATAGAAATAATTCTTTTTGCAATATAATCAGTCTCTGGTCCAGTTGTGCACCTGATATTTTGTTTGAGTCTCTGACCCCCAGGGTCTTGAAAATGGGTGTGGTCATTTTCTCCTATATATGTCTATGTAATCTAGTGAACATCAATTCTCAGAAAGTATAATTGATAGAGAAATAATTCTTTTTGCAATATAATCAGTCTCTGGTCCAGTTGTGCACCTGATATTTTGTTTCAGCCTCTGATCTCCAGGGTCTTCAAAAATGGGTGTGGTCATTTTCTCCTATATACATGTATGTCTATGTAATCTAGTGAACATCAATTCTCAGAAAGTATAATTGATAGAGAAATAATTCTTTTTGCAATATAATCAGTCTCTGGTCTAGTTGTGCACCTGATATTTTGTTTGAGCCTCTGACCCCCAAGGGTCTTCAAAAATGGGTGTGGTCATTTTCTGCTATATGAGCCTATGTGATTTAGTGAACACCAATTCTCAGAAAGTATTATTGATAGAGAAATAATTCTTTTTGCAATATAATCAGTCTCTTGTTTAGTTGTGCACCTGGTATTTTGTTTCAGCCTTTGACCCCAGGGTCTTCAAAAATGGGTGTGGTCATTTTCTCCTATATAAATCTATGTGATCTAGTGAACACCAATTCTCAGAAAGTATAATTGATAGAGGAATAATTCTTTTTTGCAATATAATCAGTCTCTGGTCCAGTTGTGCACCTGATATTTTGTCTGAGTCTCTGACCCCCAGGGTCTTGAAAATGGGTGTGGTCATTTTCTCCAATATATGTCTAAGTAATCTAGTGAACACCAATTCTCAGAAAGTATAATTGATAGCAAAATAATTCTTTTTGCAATAAATCAGTCTCTGGTCTAGTTGTGCATCTGATATTTTGTTTGAGCCTCTGACCCCCAGGGTCTTCAAAAATGGGTATGGTCATTTTCTGCTATATGAGCCTATGTGATCTAGTGAACATCAATTCTCAGAAAGTATTATTGATAGAGAAATAATTCTTTTTGCAATATAATCAGTCTCTTGTTTAGTTGTGCACCTGATATTTTGTTTCAGCATCTGATCCCCAGGGTCTTCAAAAATGGGTGTGGTCATTTTCTCCTATATAAATTTATGTAATCTAGTGGACACCAATTCTCAGAAAGTATAATTGATAGAGGAATAATTCTTTTTGCAATATAATCAGTCTCTGGTCCAGTTGTGCACCTGATATTTTGTTTGAGCCTCTGACCCCTAGGGTCTTCAAAAATGGGTGTGGTCATTTTCTCCTATATACATGTATGTCTATGTAATCTATACATCAATTCTCAAAAAGTATAATTGATAGAGAAATAATTCTTTTTGCAATATAATCAGTCTCTGGTCTAGTTGTGCCCCTGATATTTTATTTGAGCCCCTGACCCCTAGTGTCTTGGAAATGGGTGTGGTCATTTTCTCCAATACTAGTCTATGTTCCCTTGTGAACATCAATTCTCAGAAAGTATAATTGATGGAGAGATAATTCTTTTTGCAATATAATCAGTTTCTTGTCTACATTGTATGTGTGTGCCTGCTATTTTGTTTCAGCATCTGATCCCCAGGGTCTTCAAAAATGGGTGTGGTCATTTTCTCCTATACAAATTTATGTAATCTAGTGGACACCAATTCTCAGAAAGTATAATTGATAGAGGAATAATTCTTTTTGCAATATAATCAGTCTCTGGTCCAGTTGTGCACCTGATATTTTGTTTGAGCCTCTGACCCCCAGGGTCTTCAAAAATGGGTGTGGTCATTTTCTCCTATATACATGTATGCCTATGTAATCTATACATCAATTCTCAAAAAGTATAATTGATAGAGAAATAATTCTTTTTGCAATATAATCAGTCTCTGGTCTAGTTGTGCCCCTGATATTTTTTTTTGAGCCCCTGACCCCCAGTGTCTTGGAAATGGGTGTGGTAATTTTCTCCAATACAAGTCTATGTTACCTTGTGAACATCAATTCTCAGAAAGTATAATTGATGGAGAGATAATTCTTTTTGCAATATAATCAGTTTCTTGTCTACACTGTATGTGTGTGCCTGCTATTTTGTTTCAGCATCTGAACCCCAGGGTCTTTGAAATGGGTGTGGTCATGTTCTCCTATTTAACTCTGCAATCTAGTGAACACCAATTCTCAGAAAGTATAATTGATACTGCAGAGAGATATTTCTTTTCCCATTTCCATGAGTCTGTGGTCTGATCATGTGCCTGAGATTCTGTTTAAGACTGTCCCGTCTTTGAAAATAGGTGTGGTCATTTTCTCCTATGTAAGTCTTTGTAATCTTGTGAACACCAGATCTCAGAAAGTATACCGATAATTCATAGAGAGTAAATTCTTTTAGCATTACATGTATTATGTGTCTGTGGTGTAGATGTGCATCTGATATTTTGTGTGAGCCCCTGTCCCCCAGGGTTGGAAAATGGATGTCAATTCAGTGAATTTAACAAAACAGCCAGTAGAGCTTCAGTCTCATCAGAGACTTCTGGTATTTCAATAGATTTGGTGAAAGATGTTATAATAATTTCAGGTTGAAGAGGTAGGGGTTACTGAAAACAGAAAATGTTAAATATCCAGCGAAAGTTCACTAGAAATGCATTACTTTTAAACAACTTGGGTGCTCATTATGTTTCTGAATCTTTTCATGTCAAAATTGAATAAAAGAAATTTAATACTTGAAAGATAGTATATTAATGTAGTCGCCAAAATAAATATGCAATCTGGAAACTGAAAAAAAGGTTTTATTATATACTGTAAACGGGTTTAATTTCGCGGTGTTAATAGTTTGCGGTTTTCCGAATGTAGCCAATTGTGGTGGTTTTAATTTCGCGATATCGAAAGTTGAAGAAGAAAAAAAAAACTTTTGATACATCTATAAAGATTTCGTCGGACAAGCTCACATGTAATTTGATTGTTGTTTGTAATTTTAAGTGTTTCACGTGTTAATTAATGACGAACACGTAGTAATTAGGGATAATTACACAGAAACGGTTGAATATCAATAATAAAAGAATACGGAAAAGTATATTGAAACTAATTAACTGGGTGCGTTTTCACTAGAAATCTTAAGCGCGATATGTGTGTCATCTTCCTTTTTAGAAAAATATAGATGCATTGAAAGTTAAGTTGTCAAATCCTTTAATGTACAAACTATTTTACCAACGTAGAGGAAAACCACGTTTAGAGAATTGAACGATTCAGCTGTACATGCTCAAAAGCTTTCATGCATCAGATGCATTTGAACATCTTTGCCTCTATTATTTGTTTTGTCTATTATACAAAATTATTGCGGGGGTTTAATGTTCGCGGAAAATTTGAAAACCGCGAACATAGCGAAAATAAAACCACCGCAATCATTTCCCCGTGTACAGTACATGTACTTAAAGCCACTTAATATGTAGCTTTGAGGCACGAAATACACACAATGTAGAAATATACAACTTTCTCATTGATTTCATTCTTAAATGGTTAAATATTTGATCGGAATACACTCTGAATAGATTGTTCTGTGACATTAAAAGAAGAAATTGGCAATCTTTATCTACTCTACTGCTCAAAAGGTTTATTCTAAAATAGTCACCCATCCCCCCCCCCTTTTTTTTTCGTTTTTCACCTGTGGGACATTGTACCCCTCCTCGGTTCAGAACCCCACTTGGCCAGAAAATGTGTTTTATTGATCTACACCTTTGATGAAAATGGCCAAGGGATGGACAATGTTGTAGAAAAATTTTTCCATTATCCATAGATTTCTATAGAGAAAACATTATTTTGACCCAAATATTGGTCTTATTCTGAATAATGAATTTAACACGACTGAAGATTTACATGTGAACCAAGTTACTTGTCATTTCTACCGAAAAATTTTCATAAATTTTGCATTTTGAAATTTCGACTTTTCAGGGCAAATTTACGTCTTACGAATCTTAACAACACCTTAGATATGCCATTTTGTGAAAATTTCTTGTCAGCATGTTTTGTTAGAAATTTAGCAATCTGTCAATTGTACATGAAAAAATGTACTCCCATTACCACATATTGGAATACATGTATATGATTTTATGAAAATGATTACATCTGTTATTTATCTTCTACAGTGACACACCCTTACCTACCATAGACATCGCCATACGTAGTCAGAATGAGGCAGATACATGGTGTCCTTTCTTAGAAACTCTCACAGACGCAGAAATGGAAAAGAAGATCAGAGATCAAGATAGAAATACAAGGTTAGTCATACTAAGTTAATCTGAAATCCGATACATACTGTAGTATGACAGGTTAAAGAAAAGTTATTTCATGGAAAATTATTCAAATTTGATTAGTTCCTGTCATACTTCCTACTCAAAGTAGGTGTGTAAACTAGGGTGTGTGTGTGTTTGGGGGGAGGGAGGGGGGGTTGTGAGGCCTCACCCCCTACATATTTACACACCCACTTTGAGTAGGAAGTATGACAGGAACTAACCCTATAACAAATTTATCGCGCCGAGAACCATTTGTAACGTTTTATTCTAATTTTTGATGTTGAAAATTTAGTGACCTACCTCAGCGTCAAGGTAGGACATCACATGACCGTCATACTGCGACGTCATTGGCTGAAATTGGTACGAGACGTGATAATGCCAGTTAGATTTAAATGTATCATGACTTATAGAATACATGCATCATTTAGTAGTTACTGTAATACATGTACTTACAATGAAAATTCTACCTAATACCATGAAGTTTTTCACAATTTTGTCAGAAATGTTTGTTGTCTATTAGACATGTTAATTTTAAAGGATTTAATTCTTTTTTTCTTCAGACGTATGAGAAGACTGGCAAATACTGCACCATCATGGTAACCATGGAAACAGCTAAGGAAAACTGAATGTTGTCCAGATAAACTGCCATTTTAAAAACTGTAAATGTCAGACAATGAGAGGGATGTGGAATAAATATAATAGTTTTTGTTGTGTACAGAAACTGTTGTATGTTGATAAACATGAAGGAGAACAAAATTGTATACCACTTTGTAAACATACAACTATGGGATCGCAAAGTACAATTCTATAGGAACTTCTAATGTATGTGAAATGATTCTGTTTATGAAATTGTAGTGTAAATGTCTGACAGCAGGTACTACGGCACTCCAGTAATTCAGTGTGTGAAGGTATGGATCAGGTCATGCCATTGTGTAAAAGATATCTCGTCTGAAAGAATGTATACAGAAGAAAGAATACTTGTATTATAGAATGGTGCTTTAAGACAAGTTTGCAATTTATTTACCATATTCATCATTATCATCCAAAGAATCTCCATTGAATTTGCTGTAAACTCTTTGTTAACATGGTGTAACAGAAAATTAATGTGTTGTTATTGTGAATTTCTAGTTGTATAAAATTATGTGTAATTCAATGTATCAGTAAAATGTGGAAGAATTTTAGAAAACTTTCCTTGGATTTGTTTTAGGAAACCTTCAAGTACAAATCAAAGAATATTTACATTCACTAATGTCTGAAGAAATGAAATAATATTTATACATGTATATCTACGTTGCTGCGTATTTGCTTTATGAAATGTGCACCTGATACCCTTGAAATGATGTGAAGCCATATTTCACATGTTTCAGTGAACTAAAAATGTCAGTTGCTTGTTAGAGACTGAGTTGATTGAATATTCCCTTGGCCTTTATTCATCTCTACATTTTGTGTCGCCTGTGAAGCATAGCGACACTTAGGGATCACTTTGTCCGTTGTCTGTCTGTCTGTCCCACTTGGATGTCACACCCCATAACTTTTGATTGGTAAGTGATAGGGCTTTGATATTTCACATTTGTATTTCTTGTGACAAGACATTTCTACATATACCATAATTTTTGACCTCGTGAAGTTGACCTAGATATTTGACCTACTTTTAAAAAAATCTAAGATTGGCTATATCTTTTGATTGGTAAGTGATAAAGCTTTGATATTTCACATGTATATTCCTTGTGACAAGACCTTTCTACACATATCATTGTCTTTCACCTCGTGACCTTGACCTAGATATTTGACCGACTTTTCAAAGTAAATCTAAGATTGGCTATATCTTTTTCAAAGTGTTGTGTTTCTCTGCTAGTTAAGTACCAAAGTGGTGTGTTTCTCTGCTAGTAAAGTGCCAAAGTGGTGTGTTTCTCTGCTAGTAAAGTACCAAAGTGTTGTGTTTCTCTTCTAGTAAAGTGCCAAAGTGGTGTGTTTCTCTGCTAGTAAAGTGCCAAAGTGGTGTGTTTCTCTG
The DNA here is from genome assembly GCA_028142955.1 of Pinctada fucata. Lineage (NCBI taxonomy): Eukaryota > Metazoa > Mollusca > Bivalvia > Pterioida > Pteriidae > Pinctada > Pinctada fucata. The sequence continues at coordinate 28,053,784 of AP027106.1, forward strand.
CTAGTAAAGTACCAAAGTGTTGTTTCACTGCTAGTAAAGTACCAGAGTGTTGTGTTTCTCTTCTAGTAAAGTACCAAAGTGGTGTGTTTCTCTGCTAGTAAAGTACCAAAGTGTTGTGTTTCTCTGCTAGTAAAGTGCCAAAGTGGTGTGTTTCTCTGCTAGTAAAGTACCAAAGTGTTGTTTCACTGCTAGTAAAGTACCAAAGTGGTGTGTTTCTCTGCTAGTAAAGTACCAGAGTGTTGTGTTTCTCTTCTAGTAAAGTACCAAAGTGGTGTGTTTCTCTGCTAGAAAAGTACCAAAGTGGTGTGTTTCTCTGCTAGTAAAGTGCCAAAGTGGTGTGTTTCTCCAGCCTACTAGTAGACTATCATATCAGTATGCTTCACTACCTGTAGCTAGAGTACCAAAGTGGGATGGTTCCCCACTAGTAGAGTATCTATAAAGTTGTGTATATCTCAAACACTAATTTAAAGTATGAAGTGGACTATTTCTCTTCAGTAGAGTATCATAGCAGAGTGTGTACGTCTCTCTATAAATAGATTACCACAATGCTGTTTCTTTACTTGTAACAAGAAATTTGACGTCTATCATATGGGAGAATTGATGTTTGTTGGTCACATACAAAGTACAAGGAAATGTAGTCTTAACTTGAGCATTCATGGATTCTACGAGGTTCATATATTATATTTGTCCTCCGCTTTCGCGAAAGGGCGGGGACATTAAAACCGGTTCGTCTGTTCTTGTTCATTTTATGTGAATACGTACGTGTTAGCGAGTGCTATTGTCATGGATTGTCAAAAATATCGCTTCGAAATCCCACTTTTGATATCTTTAGAGCTCTATATATGTATTTTAATCTTGCGAGGTAAAGCAGTCTTCGTGAAAAATTTTTTTGACCACTAGCCAGCCAGGCTAGTTGAGTGCCAAAATCTACTAGCCATCCAAAATTTTCACTAGCCATTGAAGAAGAATCAAAACGCTATAAAGACCTATCGTCTCCTCAGCTAGGTCTGTTGAGTAGGCAAAACTTCACACATATATAGAGTATACATAAAAATCGAACGAAGTTAAACCACCACCCGATCATTTCTCTGGCAGATGTCAGCTACATCATTTTAGTCTTCAGTCAAAGATTTTTGAAATTGTTACTGTAGATATTAATTGAACATGTTATACTCGCATATTAGTCAGTACCGTAAAATAACCCGCAGCAAACAGTTGAGACGCAACGGGTACTTTTTACGGAAAGTAGACGGCGATTTTACCGTAAGTACATGTATAAGACGAGAAATCGCCAGCCTGTCGGCCCTTTATGAGAGCACTGCGTTTCATTAAAAGTCACTAGCCAGTCGGGCTAGTTCAGAATCAAATTTTGGTAGCCCAAGGAAATATTTGGTAGCCAGGGCGGTCGGGCTGGTGAGTTTTCACGAAGACTAGGTAAAGACGTATAAACAACTTGAATAAGAGACACGGATGACTAAAGCATCGTGGGGTATCACGTGATACACAAATGATATGTTCCACGGGAATCCCCTTTGATCAAACCAAGTAAATACTGTCTAAATCTACTTTATATGAATTTATCTTAGGCCTATCATATGGTCATTATTATCAATTAAATGATAGTAATTTATTCTGGCAAAGAATAGACGTGTATTCGGAGAACACTTTAACAGAATTTTTTCAATGCTCGCCAAATGTTATGATATGATGCACGGACAGATACAAAATTTTCTGTTTAAGTGTTCTCCAAATATACGTCTATTCTTGACCAGAATAAATTACCATCATATAATCAATAATAATGACCATATGATAGGCCTAAAATAAATTCATATAAAGTAGACAGTGTTTACTTGGTTTAATCAAAGGGGATTCCCGTGGAACATACCATTTGTGTATCACGTGATAACCCACAGTGTAAAGTATACTTGTGGGAAGTTAAGGGCGTTAAGTCTCCTCAACTCGTGGTCTGATCTAAAAAAAAAAAAACCCCGGAACTTGCCAAAACTTTTTATTTCCCTGTAACCCCCCCCCCCCCCCTTGGGAAAAATGTCTAGATCCGTCCAAGCACATCCTACTCGTCCCATCGCATTATGTTGCGCACCTCCGGCAGATTGGTCCTCTATTTTTCTGTACATTTCGTAAATATGCAGTCCCTGTTATTTTTTAACTAACTCGTTATAGTTACTTAGTTACTGGAAACAACTTTGGATACTAGTATTCTAATTAAGATGGTTCCCTTCCCAACCCACATCGACAGACAAATCTGATATAGTTCTCCGGAAAAGGGGCACTGGATCCACCACTTACCTCAATATCAAGCCAAAAGCTTTCCTCATATTTTTTAAAAATCATAATTCTTTGGGACAATGTAATTGTTAAGTAAAAATCTCAGTTTTCTAGAAAAGGGGAACTGGATCCGCTACTTGCTTTCAAATATTCAAGCGCGGATCTAGAGAGACAGACGGGGATACAAAAATGTAGATGTGGTCAGGTTCCCTGGACTCCTCTTGGTTTCAAAAAGCAAGGGGATATGGACCGATCTGAACATGGGGGTACCTCTCTCCCTCTCCCGTCCCTTACTTCCTCCCTTCCCTTTCACCCTTTCCCCTCCCTCCTCTTTCGCCCCCTCCCCTTTCTACCCTCCTCTCCCTCCCTCCTCTCGCCCCCTTCCTACCCCCTTCCTTTCACCCTGTCCATCCCAGACTGCCGTGCGCAGTCTCCTTAGTCCGACTTGCAGACCTACGACGGTGTTATCTGTTTTTTCGTCTTCGAAAATCAGATGGTCTGCAAGTCGGACTACAGTCTCCTAACCCCCGCCTCCCCCTAAAAGATTGGCAAATATGCAACAGCATAATTCAAGGTAAATAAAATGGATTAAATAATCGTAATAATTGTATATTTCTAAAATTTCTCGACCAGGAAGGACCCCTACGAAAACTGCGTAAAATTTCGTCAGCTTGTTTACATCTCGGATGAGATCCCAAGGTCAAGGCCGACTCATCGTCCAATCAGATCACAGCATTTGTACACACCCTCGAAAGCCACGCTACACTGTCAACACAAGCCAAGAGACCGGGCGGGTGCTGAGGTTTGGTAAGTATACAGCAGTATACATGGTACAGTAAAGTTAAAGATTGAAAAAAGTTATTTTCATCAAATTCTTGGTGTAGGAAAGATTTGCGTCAACATAGCACGGTACCTGCCTACGATGCATTAAAGATAGCACACCCAGAGCTCGATCAGGATCTTGTTTGGACTTTGGACCTCTTAGCTTCGATCTCTTTTTGTCTAATAGCTGTTTAATTATTTATCTTACTGTTCTAAATGAATTGATGTGGGAAAAACATGAATTTCAAGTGTTGTAGTGTTTAAAATATTGATGAAACATTTCTAGTGAAATATTTATTTACCTGCGACAACCCCCCCCCCCCCCCCCGCCCTATACCAGTAAAATTTTCAGTTCTGTTGACAGTTTTTTTTTACCCTTTATGTTGAAATCTATATAAATTCACCTAAAAAAACTCATTTCTACAGCTGAATTTTTTTGGGAATCATGGAAATCCAATTTATCAAATTAAGGGGGGGGGACAGACTAACTATTTCTTGAATAGCCTAATTTATCAAGAATGTTTAAAGTTTTAACCGTTAACTGCTACTAACAAATATGACTGAGCAAATAGATCTATATTTTTCATGGTCATGTCTGGTATGCATGCCAGGGAAATTTCAGTTCAAGGTAAATTGAATGGTTTTATCAGTCTGACCTACATTTAACTTACATTTACATATAATGATATACTCCATTAAGGGCCGACATCTCTGCACTGGTATTATATTTTGATGAGGTAGGTATTAATGATGCATTTTCAGCACATCATGTCATTTTGACATGTCAGTATAATTTAATTTTCTAAGTGGTTGAAAGTAACTTACATGCAACTTAGTGTAAAATTATAATTAGGCAACTACTTGTACATTTAAGGTACCATTTTTGTTTAAATAAATGAGGTACGTGTCTGTATTTCTTTTTTGAAACAAGCATATATTGAAGCCTTAATTTGGTTTTGAAATGAAATGATTAGTCAAATTCAATATATACAATGTAATATGTTCTATATGGTGAGATAATTTTACCTTATAATGCTTACTGAGGTCAAGGTCATACAATAGACTTTGACATGTTCAAGTAGGTCAAATTTAATATATAATATAGTCTATATGGTGAGATAATTTTACCAATGCTTATTGAGGTCAAAGGTCAAGGTCATAATAGACTGACATTTTCAAGTACAAAAAGGTATGTGTATATGATCAAACAAATCATTGAAATCAGTTGGGTAAAATTGAGGTATTGCTGAGAATAATTACTATGTTGTGAGGATGATTATACCAATAAATAATACAACTATTAAAAGTAAATTGATTGAAGGTCAAGGTCATTTTCTTGACCTAAAGTAAAAAAATGACTTAAAGTATGTTGATTGTGCTTTCTTTAACTCAATTGTAACACTAACACTATAATGTTACTGGAATTGTTTCAGTATGTATAACTTCTCATACTATATCCATTCATAAGTTTATACTTGTATTTTCAGCACTAGATTGAAGCTAAGTTTGTATACATTATAAGTCTCCACCATGCCCGTATTTCCACAATATCTCACAGTTAAGCAGGAGGATGAGTTACGGCAGATTGCCAACTCTATTGTAATGCCAGGAAAGGGCATCCTAGCAGCAGATGAATCTACAGGTCAGTAGGTCAGGTCGTTTCCATGGTGATATAAATATTAGTAAGCTTTATAGTATTGCCATTCAAATGCATTGTATTTCTTCCAGAGCGAAGGAATGATTAAAAATGAAAACACAAACACTCAAATCAAAATGTTGCCTTTCAAATGATTGATTATATTATGGTTCTCAATTGATAATAATTTATCGATCTAAAAGGTCAAGGAAAAGAATAGTTTTAAAATATAATGTAATTTACTCTGAACATGTTTCCATGTGACATAATTTAAGACTTGATTTTTAATTACTTCTACTTAATTTCTAGGCTCTTTCTGACGTTCACTAACATTTACAGTGTTTGTTAAAAAAAAATTAAATTTAGTAATCTTAAAAGCAGTTATCGGTTATGTGTGGGAAGTTAGTAAAATTTAGAAAGACTGTTTTCTTATTCATTTCAAAACCTTATTACAGGAACTATTGGCAAAAGACTGGCATCAATCAGTGTAGAGAATAACGAGGAAAATAGACGTAAATATCGAGAACTTTTGTTCACCTCAGACGACGCACTAGCTGAAAACATCAGTGGTGTCATTCTTTTTCACGAGACATTCTACCAAAAAACCAAGAGTGGTGTCCCCTTTGTTAAGGTTCTTAAAGACAAGGGCATTCACCCTGGTATCAAAGTAGATAAAGGAGTTGTTCCCCTTGCTGGTACAGATGGAGAGTCAACAACTCAAGGTAGCTAGGTTATGATTGGGTGAAATTTATTCAAAAATTATGATGCATTTATTTGACCAGTAAAACTTATACCATGTTCAATAGAGAAATCAAAAGTGAAGACATCGGATTCACATTAACTAATAAATATTTAAAAATTTTGTAGGATAGATCTGAGTGGAGCATGAGAATATTCTACTAACCATTGTCAACACATTTAGAAATTGTGCAATATATACTTGATGATAGTATGAATGTAATTATCTTTAATGTAATCATGTTAGTGTAATTACTTTACACCTAATTTTGTGTCTTCTTCAACTGCAGTTTAAACATTTTGAAGACCTTTATAAGACTAATTGAACAATAATTCTTCGTACTTTTATTCAGGTTTGGACAGTTTAGGAGAGAGATGTGCCCAGTATAAGAAGGACGGAGCTAGCTTTGCTAAGTGGAGATGTGTGCTTAAGATAGGTAACCAGACACCAACATACCAGGCCATGATGGAAAATGCCAACGTCCTAGCTAGATATGCCAGTATATGCCAACAGGTGAGATAAAGAGTTCGGACAAAAATATTTTACCACGATTCTATTTTTGTGATTTTTTAAATTCTTATAATTATGTTAAGTGATTCATTAAAATACATACAAGATGGAAATGTAACTTAATTCAGGAAGATAAATTTATATACATGTATTAAATAAATTAATGTAACAGTTTTGGGTATGGAAGCATATCAATTACTAACAATCAGCTGGATTTATGGAAATACTTTAATATGAAATTATTTGAATAAGAAACTCTTGTAAAGAAGAGATGAAAACAAATATTATCATGTTAAATACATTGTAAATGTATTGTACTTTACAGAATGGGTTAGTCCCTATTGTTGAGCCAGAAGTTTTATGTGATGGAGACCATGACCTTGAAACAGCCCAGAAAGTTACAGAGCAGGTCTGTCTGTATAAACTTTCATCAAAATTTGGGAAATTCTTGAAGTTCATTCTTTAATCATTATTTACATGAAAGATTTAGGGAAGAAAAGAGATAGAAAAATACATGGATATTGATAAGATTTATTATTTTCTAGTTATTAAATATTTTCACATGATTAATTGATGGAGGTTATTTAATTTAAGACTAAGAGTTTAATATACATGTATTTTAAAACTAAAAATAAAACTTGTACATTCAGGGGGTATTTTCATAATTTCAATAAAAATACAGGAGAGTAATTTAAAAAGAAAACAAAATGAAAATTAAAATTTGTCTGTATAACTTAAGAATTGTTTGTTAGTACATTTATGGTATAAATACTCTTAAGAATTATCTATATTTTGTATATCATATTGTATACAATGGTGTTACATTTGATATCATATTGTAGGTATTAGCATTCACATACAAGGCTCTCTCAGATCACCATGTTTTCCTGGAGGGAACTCTACTGAAACCTAACATGGTGACAGCAGGGCAGTCATGTCCTACCAAGTATACACCGGAGGAGAACGCCAAGGCCACGGTGTTAGCACTCAGTCGTACGGTCCCAGCTGCCATGCCAGGTATATGATAGTGTCTGTGTGATAAAATTCTGAATTGCATTTGTATTATTTGTGATTATGTTCATTCAAACATTTATTATATAAAAGCCTTTATTCATTCCAAGCTGCAAATTGTTACCCTTACTTAAAGTACTTACTTAATATTCTGGTCTTTTGTTTCTAGCCCTCAGATAAAAATGCAATCTGATTTCATGAACATAATAGAGATTTTGGACATATCTTTTGTTGTTGAATGTTAGGTAATTTACATAAACATTAATGACTTCAAGAATAATTCTGTTAATTAGCAAGTTAAACATGTATGAAATATGCCAATTCCAATTAATTTCAAGTTTATTCCTGCAATGATATACTGTGCAATATTTATACCTTATCATTTTGATTGCTGATTTTAACTATAGGAAATGAATAGAAAGAGAATTTCAAGTTTTACAAGCATTAAGATAATCGGTGACCTTACATGTATTTCTCCTCTGTAGGTGTTGTGTTCCTGTCAGGAGGTCAGTCTGAGGAGGACTCCACCTTGAACCTCAATGCCATTAACCAATATAAAGGGCCAAAACCCTGGGCCCTCAGCTTCTCCTTTGGCAGGGCCCTACAAGCCAGTGTGCTTAAGGCCTGGCAGGGCCAAGAGCAGAACATCAAGGCCGCCCAGGACCAACTTCTGAAAAGGGCAAAGGTAAGTTGTGATTCTGGTATACATGTATAATAGGGGAAAAGCACGCTCATTAGGCCATGTAAAATAAAATCTATGTTTCTCAGACACCGCCGCGCGCTATAATTTGCCGCCGACGAGACGTTTTTATTGCAACTTCAGAAAAAAATATACGCCGTGTCTCATCCTCGATCGTCGATTAAAAACGAAATATCCATTTATTTCATTGAACATGTTTATTGTCCTTTAAAATCGTCAAAACTGTACCAGATGAATAAATATTTTTAAAAGCCCGTATAAATCACGGCGCGTTCCGTATTTACGTTACGGGTAAAGAATTATCCACGCGTCGTTTAAAGGGAATTGTATAGGATATACTGACAACGTGCCGCGGGCACTTGGACGGGTGGCTATTCGCGTGTTTAATACATCGAGTATTACACGTATAGTTTTCTTTATTGATCTCCACAGCATATGTAAATACCTATGCCAAACAATAGCAAGTGTCCATTGTAATACTTCCGAATCTATTAATAATGACATTCACGTTGTAAAAAGTATAAGCAAGGACCGCCGACGAACGCAAGAGAAACGTAGTTAAATCCTTGAATCTGTGAATAAAAGAATGTATATTGTACCCGGGCCGTGTACATTATTTTATCAGACGATGGTTAATGCTGAACACTTCATTCGATTTCTAAAGATTCTGCTTCATCCAGACTTGACTTCCGAAGATATACGCTATCGGCCAAATTTTTATTCACCATATGAACGGATCCATCCGAGGAAGTGAGGGGTCGTATTTAATTTGAACTGGGTTTAAACAAGATGTGAGCAAATACTATAACAGCCGTCGAGTCTCTTACGCGATTCTACTAAATATACTCACGGCAATCAAAACATGTCATACTTCGTATATCAAATTTTGAATCGATTAGCTTCTTCCATTCAGACAGATGAGCTACGACTCCCCGTTCTCAGAAGGAATATGTTATTTTACTTTTAAAAAATCAACTTATTTACAGGAGAAAGCCATGAATTTTAATGTACCATTATTTTGACTGAGGGTTCAAAGACAGTTTTCTATGAAGAAAAACGGGGGGGGGGGGGGGGGGGGGGGGGGGGGAGTGGGCAGCATAAGATTTTTTGCCTTACACGAATAATTGGGGGGGGGGGTCAGGACAGACGACTTCTTTGCCTTGCATGAATAATAAGAGCACCTTGATGAAAAAAAAAAAACAAAAAATAAAAACCCTACCTACCTTGCCACTTTTTTAGACCCAATTATCTGAGAAACATAGAATTTATTTTACATGGCCTTAGTTATAGCTGTAAAATTCAATTCAATTTATAATTTGTACTAATAATACATTGTAAACATTACTAATGTCATAATTAACCTTTTTTTATGAAATTAGAATCTGATATTTCATAGAAATGTTAATACATGAAACTTAATTCTTTGATGTTATTTTAACATCGTGTAAAATGCTGATTTTATAGTGCATTAATTGTCAATTGTTTTTCTGGCTCTGCTAACATGCTGCCACAGAATCTGAGTTTACAACTGTGAGATCACAGAAACATTTATGAAAAAACACATAATATGTACATGTAACTATAAATTGTTGATTTCAGGCAAATGGACTGGCAGCTATGGGACAGTATAAAGGTGGAGAGGGAGGGACAGCCTCTGACCAATCATTGTTTGTTCCCAAGCATTCATACTAATCAACTAACTACACCAAATAGAATTATGTTGAGTCCAAGACTACAATCACCTTTTATCAAAATTATGAGGGACTTTTTTTATGGATCAATTGTGTGTGTATACATTTATATTACGCAATTTTATTAGTTGGTGATGATCTCAGGCATTAGTATATTGAACATTTATCGTAACTGATTGTGTTTTTTTGGTAATATACGCAATTTTTATCAAAGGTCTGTATTATGTATCATAAAGGGTAGATCATTAAAGTATAATTTACATGTACATCCAGGGATAGTTTTCGGCTGCAAAATTGAGAGAATCTTTCATAATGTTTACAAATCTCTTACAGAATTTTTAAATTTTAATAGATTCTCTCATTGGAAATTGCTAAAAACATGAAATTCTCTCATGAAAGGAAACAGCCAGAATTTTCCATGTACATCTATCATTATTTTAGTACATCTGTACATTTGTTTTAGTGAAATAGATTTGTGAAATTTCATAAGACTGAGATTTTTTTTTTGAAAATTATGAAGATGAAATAAAATTATTATACTTTCTTTAAATTCTTTTAATTATAAGAGAGTAGAAAATAAGTTTGTAATTACTTTATTTAGGAAATGGACATATTGTTCTCTTTTGTCGCAAATTTGTGTTCATCAAAAAATTGAGTCATAAATTTTTCGAAACTGATTTTCAAAGTAGGTCTGCATAGTTGTATGATATCCAAAACTTGTTTTCATCATTGCCAAGGTGATTATTCATACTCATTACTTTAAAGAAAAACCTTAAAGATTACTTCATTTAAATATACATGTACATGCACTGCCATTGGCTTTGTATATAATCATCTTGCAATTTTATTATATCAGAATAACATTTAAGGCTGAGTTATAAAGATTTCTTTCTTCATTTAATCATGATCTGTGATAAAAAAAAAACCCTACAAAATGTGATTCTTAGAAAACTTTAAACTGTGATAAAAGATGTCGAAATTTTAAAAACAATTCCATATTGTATTACATGTATTCATTCGTTAGAAGCTTTAGGATATTTATGATATTTTTATATGTTCTGCTTAAGGCACATGTAATTACATGTATTATCAGTTTTCATAACTTTAAATATATGAAAGAGATGTGTCTATATTTCTTTTTTGCTTGAATTGGCTTGAATGAAAACCCAGTATAATTGTCCTTTGATTATACATGTTCAAACCAAAGTGCAATATTGGCTGCCATTTTTTTTTTTAAATTTTCTCAAACTGATTTTAAGTACTTGTTCTATTTCTGATATATTTAATTCGTATAACTAGATTAATCATTATTAGTGTGCATGTACCAGTTTACCTTACTGAAATATTCTGCATTTATCAACCGTCATATTCCATATAATTATTTTCAAAAATACTTCTAAATAAAATTGCTTACAATGAGAATATTATTTACTTGTATATATATTTTTGAATAGTAAAAAAAGGATGAAAATAATCTGAACTTGTTACTGTCTGTCTTTATAGATCCAGATTTCCAAATGCACTTTGAAAAAACAATAACAATTACAGTGATCAAAATGATGATGATGATGATGATGATGATTAATGAAAATGATGATGATGATTATTGTTTTCTGATTATGTTGATAATGAGGAGTTTTTACTTAGTGATTATGATGTGATTAAGTCATTAAAGAGGGGTGGACTGCAGGGTGAAAGGGAAGGGGAGGGAAGGGGAAAATTGGGAGGGAGGAAAGGGGTGGAGGGGGAGGTAAGGGAAGGGTGAAAAGAAGGGGTTGGGAGGGGGAGAGCCCCCCCCCCCCCCCCCATTAAAACATCCTTCACATAAAAAAAAACACAGAACCTGTCTAGCTGCAGATAAACTGATGGAATTTTACATTGGACAACATTCTTTACCATCCCATTCCTCTTCCCCCACTTTTTCCATAGACATTCGCTTCTCGTCAAGTAAAGTAGAAAAATAAAAAAAGAAGTTCGAGATAAAATTTAGAGTTACCTCCCTCATTATGTATATTATGACGTCACAGTAAATACAGCCACAACGCTCGCGCATTCTCCTGTCAAGGTCAGCTTCATCACACAACCGGCTCCTGACCAACGTTCTCTAAGTTCGGCAATATTGATAGTTGTAAGTATTATGTATGAACGACGTTTTATTTATTTCTTTTCAAACTGAGCTAAAAATGCAGTGATCAATGTATTTTAGTCCGAGAAATAGGGCGAACGTGATGCACGTCAGTTTACATCGCCTGGGAGCTTGTCGTGATTCATGAATGTCGGTGTCTTTCGCTTGTCTTGTTTGTCCTTGACACATCATTGACACTCTTTGTTAGTGTATGCACTGGCCAGGTATATGCGACATTATGATATGAAACCATTCATTGATGGAAAAACCAAAAGGAAATAATCTAATGAAAATTTTGTTGTATTGGGCTGTTGGGTACTGGTGTAGTCAGAACAGTTTCCGGTACTTTGAAGGAACTTATTTTCAAAATTTTCTGACAATTTTGTAGGTTGCATTATCACACCACCTTTTCGCTCCTTTCTGCCCCGTTTAATATTGCACAGCGGGGGAAGTTCGAAGAACCGTACTTTTTTAATCAACCTGATTTGAGAAGTCTTGGTTCTATTTCCTATACATGTAGAAATGATTGAAGAAGACAATATCTGAAATTCATCCAGTTTGGCCTGAAATTTATGGAGTTTTAAACTTGGGAGTCCGGAAAGTGGTCCAGTGATTTGTGAAAACGGCCGAAAGATAGGGTCATAAAATTGGTCTAGAAACCGTATTTGTTGATATATTTTTCATTTTCTTTCTACACAATTGTCTGTGGGAAGGGCAAAGCATTATTTATGGAATAATTGAACATGTCCCAATATGAAAGGACAGAGGAGTTATCATAGCAAAACCCTCTAAATCGTTGGAGAACTGTTCCAACACCAGTACAGAAATCAGAAATATTTTATACCCCCCCCCTCCAAATTGAAGGGTATCGAGTAAAAAATCCTATCGTTTCAGTCCTTAAGGAAAATCCATGGATTTTACTATATACATGTAAAAATTCCTCTCTCTGATTATATGCAAGAAATCCAGCACCTTCTAAATTCATGTCTATAGGGGTTTGACATACAATTTTTTTCTGGAAATCCAGTATCTTCCATAGGCAGGTTGGCCACGGACTCTGGAAAAGAGGGAAAATGCTGAATAAAAATTTCCTGCAGGGAGATATCAGGGAATTTGAAAATTACATGAAAATCAGGGAATTTTAAATTTATTCAGTAAATGTTTGAAGAATTTTAAAACAAGTACCTGAGGCTGATAGAATTGACAATATATCATATACATTGTACATGTACATTTGAACGAAGAAATAAAGACATTTGATTGCTGATGTATTGTCTTAAGAATTTTCTGGCTCGCCAATGGACACTTTGTAAAGTACAATTTTCTAGAAATGAGTAAGTACAGTTAAGGAGCTTTAATTATATATGATATATATATGAACATAAACAGTGTAAAACAGACTAGTATTTACTCGCATTTTGAAAGGGAAAATCTTGTAGTTGTACGAGTCAGGGAAATTAAATCATTGAAATTTCAGGGAATTCTATTTATACAAATCTCTGGCCACCCTGATTGGTCATGGTAGGTGGGTATACATGTAGACTGTTTCTGGAAAAGCCCATGGACTGTTTAAGACTATGGAAAGGGACAGGGATTTTTTTTTGCCCCTTTTTGGGGCCGTTATTCGGCCCCATTCCCAATGAAAAATAGTATCTTTTTTTCCCAATTGTGACTCTAAAATTTCCCAATTTCATTCAGATGGAATTATCAGCGAAAATAGTGAAATTAACTGGTTCAAAAGTAGCAAATTTACTTATTATTTGCCATATTGTTGTAAGCATAAGAAATTAAATCATATTTAAAAGAAAATTATATGATTAAACATTTAATTCTGAACTTTTGATCGTATAAACTGTCATTTTACTTTTATATTGAGTACTTCCAAAATATTCCCAAATGCCGTTAATTTTCCCAATTGCACGGGCCCCGACCCCATTCCCAAATTACTGAAAAAAATCACTGAGCGATATTTGAAAATTTAAGATACTATCTAGTACTGTACGTGTACTTATTTATTTTAGCGCAACCAAATTTTAGCGGAAACAGAGCAGAATCAGGGAAATTAATATATTAGCATCTTAGCAGCGCTAACTCTGCTAAAATCATGAAAATATGAATCCTGCTAAAATAAGTACACAGACAGTATTTTCTACCCAGTGTCTCGAATTTTCAACGATGTACAGTATCTTGAATAATATTCAATTTTCAACATGTTAAACTAGAATTGGTACTTGATATTATGCTTATCTTAAATTTTCAAGACATTATACAAGATGAAAATTCAAGATTTATAGACAACGGAATTTTCAAGAAAAAATTATTAAAAAAAAAAAATGTATGGCCTTAATTTGCTTCTTTAGTTGGTTAAGATTGATCCACATGCAATTATAATGTCACAGTTATAAAACGTTGTATACTTATAAATTGTCCAACTCTATGTCTATATTAATAATTAATAAGAAACATCATTTGATTTGATTTTTTTTTCTTTTAAATTATTTGATTTGATATAAAATTTAAAAATTAAATAACATTAAATAAACATGATAAAGAGTGTGTAATTTTTTTTCATTCTCAAATCTTAATTTGTGGTGATCATGGTGATGTTTTGACAATTATTAATTTTATCAGGGCATATAAATTTTGGTCTGTTAATCTACATTGTACTTTAATATTCTATCAAAATTCTTTGCAAAAACCTTTTACCTTGGCCATCACATTTGACTGTTATGTGAGAGGACCAGATCCAGGGCTTTCATATTTCACATAATATTGTGTATTCCTTAATTTGACAAGTCTTTTCTATAGTAATGGTAATTCACAAATTTATACTCCGAATCCAAGAGTTTGACCTACCATGAAAAAACCCATAAATCTTTGCCTTATTTTTGAATGGCAAGCATAGTAAGTGTTTGGTAACCAAAATTGACCTTGACTTTTGATTAGGTTATAACTTGATGCTGCTGAGGGACAATGTTAACTTGTTTCAAAATCACAGTTTGTTCATTTGTTATCTGCCAATAAAATGCAGGAGATTTATCAAATTTAGGTGAGCCTGGAACAGGTTCTTTGTCCAACATTCAAATATTTTAATTTACTGTAACTATGACATTACATTATGTGCATGTATTTTTAGAGGAAAGGAAATCAACCAAGCAAGACAATGCCAGTTTTCCCCCAATATCTGACCAAGGACCAAGAAGATGAGCTACGTAATATAGCCAATCAAATCGTAGCCCCAGGAAAAGGCATCCTAGCTGCTGATGAATCAACAGGTAAGAGGAATTGATTATTACACAAGGTATTAAAAAGATTTGCTTAAAGTGATCATTCAATGCTATGGATAATACATGAATATTACATTAACAGCAATTCTGTCCAACTACATAAGGTGCTTATTTTAAAATCATTATGATCCAAGACTCGTAAACATGCAGTACAGTAGACAGTCACTGTCACAATGGCTTTTTGTTCATGATGACGGACATGTATCATAATATATGATTTGCTTGTATTCTAATGTGCTTGTGAAAAGAAATGGATATAATATACAAATTAGCTGTCATCCTATTCCTGTATGTCTGTGACTTTCCACCTACACATTTTCTGTGGATCTCTATGAGCATGCATTTACCTTACAATATTAAAGACATTATTCTTGACTCTATGCCAGTAAGCAGGTAAAAGTTATAGTGACTAGCTGTGTAGTGATGCACACAGTGATACATGTACATGTATATAGTGATGCACAGAACTTTCACCCTCAGACATTCTGCTACGTTTACCTTCTTCCTCTTGACATTGTTCTATGGGAAACATTTCCGTCTAGGTTAGAACGATCAAGATGTACTGAAGCTGTGGTGAAGGTCAAGGTCACTTACTAAGATTTGTCGGGAATTATCCAATTATTAACCTGTTGTATTTTGTCATAGATTTTGTTGGGGTTTTGTTTGTCTTCATTGGGCATGCAAATTTGTAGAACTGAGGTAATAGAGAACACTTCTGCAAATTTTGACAAAAGACTATTTTACTGTCACTGTAGTTAAACAATTAATTGAATTTGGCAAACTAAATATTGTGTACCTTTCAAACCTTTTCTTGATGAAAGAGTTATTGAATATTTCTAAGGAATGTCGGACATTTAGGGTTGGACATTTGCGGATTTTTTTTTTCAGGCCAAATAATAGATACGGTATGAGGTTGTATCGGACCAGAAAGGTTTATATCGACAAATCTGATGAAACCCATACTTTTCAGGAACTCTGGAAATGTAACAATCTAATTAAAATCAGATCTACTTCTTCTCTCTTGGAGAAGAAGTAGATCTGATTTTAATTAGATTGGAAATGTAAGAAATGCTCATGAATATTGACGCATCTGATATCACACAGTCTGTGCAGAACTCTGAAACCAATCTTCTGACATTTTATTGTTAAAGTACATGTACTAACATTATTCGAATTATTTTCAGGGTCCATTGGTAAGAGGTTTGCTCCAATCGGTGTAGAGAACACTGAGGAGAACCGACGTCGGTACAGAGAACTTCTATTCACCACTGACAAATCATGTGCGGAGAACATCAGCGGGGTCATTATGTTCCATGAAACATTCTATCAGAAAACAAAAGACGGCACTCCATTCACAAAGGTTTGTTTAAGACAAAAGATCATTGACACTTCAATGACTTCATTCTTATTGACTAATTGAGTCTTTGCGGAATACAGAGTTTTTCCCCTTACAGACGGTATTTGACGTAAAACAATTGTGACGTCATGAAAATGGTATGGTAACGTCAATTTTACACCATAATTTCCCAGACTTTAAGGACTGTTTCCATAGAATTTAATGATGTCACAATCAGTCTCCGTCAGATACCATCTCAAATGGGAAGTAACTCTGGTTTTCGAATAGTAAATAGCGAAAGAGTGGGATAATAAGAAATTATTTACCAAAATATTTGATAAAAATGTCCCAAAATAATGAAGCACAGTTCTGAATACCCATGTTCAGATTCCTTCAACAAATTTCTCTCAAAATTTGTATTTGATGTCAACCTTCATGTAAATGTAATACATATAATTACAATAAACTGGAAAGAGGAGATAACTCTCTCAGTCTACATGATTATGAATTATATTTGTCATTGCTTTCACTTATGCTTCACTCCTATACCTGCAGGTATTACAAGACAAAGGAATCCTTCCTGGTATTAAAGTAGACAAAGGAGTTGTCCCCCTTGCTGGAACAGATAATGAATGCACAACGCAAGGTATAAAATGCTACAGAAATCATTAATAATGCAGCAAGCATAATTTTTGAAGCAATATGAAGTCAATTGGGTTCTAAAACACAAACTTTTTAAGATGAAAACAAAAGCAAAGTATGAACTTAGTAATACTAATAATTATGTTTTGGTCTTCCAAGTATTGCTTTAACCATTCAATACTTTACTTTAGCAAGTATTAATCTTGAATGTAATGAGTAGAGTACATATAGTAGTCTTCCAGCAAATACTTCATCATATTTTTAGAAATCGGACAATTAAGTCTTTAGTTCTTTTTGATGATGCGGTAAAAACAAATTTTCAAGTTCTGTGTATCCTTTAGTACCGAAACATTATGTAAATTTTTTAATTATGTTTAGGAATGTAAGTTCAAATAAGATTTTACTTGTTCCAGGTCTAGATGGTTTATCAGAGAGATGTGCCCAGTATAAGAAAGACGGAGCCCAATTTGCCAAATGGAGATGTGTGCTAAAAATCCAACAATATACCCCGTCATACCAAGCCATGGTAGAAAATGCCAATGTACTGGCCAGATATGCTAGTATCTGCCAACAGGTACATGTTACTATGTAAAAATAATTATATGTCCAGAACCCATGATGGGAATGGAAAACACTAATGTAGGTTTGCTAGGAGGTATCATCATGATCATAGGTTTAAAAATCTACGAACACAAATTTTAAAAGTTAATTTTTCGCTTATTGGTCCTAACTATGCCAATGCTTTGCATAGAACAGGTAGAATTTACCAGACAGATGCTTAATTACATGTCTAAAGTTTACCATCTCATCACAACTGTTCCTGCTTGCATCTACCTTGCAAGATATTGAAAAGCAAAGAACCATTTATTAGAGTGCAGAGTTATCTTTCTTTGATTTTTCTATTGAATCTCTCATTTGTTACACAGAATGGCTTGGTACCCATCGTAGAACCAGAGGTGCTTCCTGACGGTGATCATGACCTGGAAACAGCACAGAAAGCCACAGAACAGGTAAACCTGCATCTAACAAATCTAAATATTCCCTCTCACCTTCTACATAATATATCTTGCAAAACGAAAAATTGATTCTAAGAATGGTGGAGGCTAGGTGTCAAGATTTCCTCTATGATTTGCAAACAGGACTTTTTCTTCTTTAAAGCACATATTTTTTTAAAATTTGCCTTAATCAATTGTTGGATCCTTTGGAGAAGTCAAAACTTGACAATCAATCATGGTTACCATTATTTACCAGAATTTCTGGATACTTGTCTTGAAAAAGATTGTGATATTTTGGTAAATGATGCATGATTTCCTTTCCAATATGCTAAATCTGATCTCCTACATCTAGTTAGAGGAGGTACATAAAAATCTATCATTGACAGGTGCTTGCATTCACATACAAAGCTTTAGCTGACCACCACGTCTTCCTGGAGGGAACATTACTCAAACCAAACATGGTGACGGCTGGTATGAGCTGCACTACCAAGTACGCCCCACAAGACAATGCTAGAGCCACAGTATTAGCTCTTAGTAGAACTGTACCACCTGCAGTCGCTGGTAAGTTTTTGTTGGCTCATTTGTAGGGGTGTTACAATATATTGATATATTGCAATACGGTATTTAATAAATTTGTATGGTATTGCAATTTGAAATGTGTATTGCAATATAATGTGCCCTTATAGATTATATGTATAAATCATTGAATCACTTTGATTTTAATCAGTTGAATTGAATACAAGTGACCCATGGTCTAAATCGCTCATAATTGAAATGAATGACAAAGGTGATCAAAATGATTCAATTACTTGTATATATTTCTTTCAAGCTAATGACATTGACAATATTAAATTCAATCATGAAATATGAACAGTACATGTATGGACAAACATACAAGAGCTATTACTCAATGCATAGAGAAAGAAATAGAATCTAGAACATTTGTGAACATGTATCATTAATTATTTGTTTATTGAAATATTAAACAGCTAAATTCCTTGACTTTGTAGGAGTCACATTTTTGTCTGGTGGACAGTCCGAGGAAGATGCCACCGTAAATCTGAATTGTATAAATAACGACCCCGGCAGACGGCCCTGGGCACTCACATTCTCCTTTGGAAGAGCCCTGCAGGCCAGTGTACTCAAAGTATGGCAAGGCAAGGACGATAATGTAGCAGCAGCACAGAAAGAATTACTTAGCAGAGCTAAGGTATGTAGGAAGTTAAATATTGAAGGTTAAGCTTTGATAATAAAGAGATTGTTTGATGTAAGGTGTTTAACTCTACTCTGTAAAGCAGAACTACATGTATCAATGAGCAATTTATTTGCTAATGTTAGAATTGAAATTTCCTGATTTTTGATGAAATATAAAGGAGACATTCAATATTTTCCTACATGATCATTCAGCCTTTCATGATAAAAAAAAAATCAAAATTAAAGAAAACTGAAAAGAGTAAAGGAAGACGAAAAAAAAACAAAATTAATACAGACTGAAAAAATGGTGAGACATGTATTTAGATACTTTTTAGCTCGCGGGGACGAAAAAGTCCGGAGAGCTAATGCCATACCCTCGGCGTCGTCGTTGTCGTCGTCCGTAGACAAAACTTTAACCTGGGTTATATCTCTTGAACTATAAGGGGCAGGGCTTTGATATTTCACATGTAGATACCTTGTAACGAGACCTTTCATTTGAGACCATGACCTTTGACCTTGGACTTTGACCTACTTTTCAAAAACTTTAACCCTGTTTCTGACAAAAACCTGTATAGGCGAGCTACATGTATGTAATCTTTGATTACCCTATGTTTCACTAATATGTGTGCAAAAACATTTTTTGAGCAAGAATATTTCTTTAATTCCCCTAGAATATTGAGGGAAAAATGATGTTTTTTTATTTCATTCTACTGTTTTACGATAAATGTATTTTACAGGCCAATGGACTTGCTGCCGTAGGTAAATACTCAGGTGGAGCTGACAGCGCAGCCGGAGGACAGTCGCTGTTTGTGGCCCAACATGCATACTAGAGATTACACTCCCCCCTACCCAACCCTTCTACTCTCAACTACCCTACCCCTTATTTTCTCATTCCTCGAACAAAGTTACTTTTTGTTCTGTTTGAATAGCTTTAGTGCTTTTAAATAATTTTTCTGATTAATTTTATCTCATTTTTACAGTGTACTTGTTTAGAAAACATTTTGCATTCTATCCATGAACTCAAGTGTTTTGATTCTTTCTTTTGAATATTTATTTTTTTCATAGAAAGGACCCTTGATTGTTGTAAGTGTATACTTTTATATTAAAATGAATATTTAATTGATCATGTTCTGAAAGATCTATTATGCATGTAAAAAATGAACTTCTATGAAAAAAAAAATTAGATATAATTAGATATGTACATTTGTAAAGTTAAATTTCTTGAACAATTATGAATTCATCAAAGAGGCTGTGCTTGGTACATTTACATGTATATACTTAAGTGTTAGAAATGTACATATACAGTACAAAGTATACATTTTATTGAGGAATCCCACTCACATTTTGAAGAATTCTTTATTTTCTTGTAATATTTATGTCTGTAATGTTTGAATTAGACTTTAGTCACTCTCTCATACCTCAACCTCTTTTCTCTTCAAAAACTTGTGTGTTAGTGCTATTAGTAAATTCATGAAAATTCCATGAATTGTACATAAATTGTTAAAGAATTTGATCAGTGTTGTATAATGTATATATACTGCAGGTATATATTTACATGAATAACATGTGTTGGTATGTAAGATACATGTACATGTATAGATCTAGTATTAATAATGATCCAAATACACAAATCCACTGCTTTAGGTATTTATGTCCGAATCTCATACTTGCTTGCATTATTGGATTACTCCTGCAAAAATATATTATTCATCACGAATGACTTGTTCCCTGAGCCTGATGAAATATGAAGCATTTTATTCATAATTTCTATGAAATTTTTCCTTTTGTGTACGTAGTATTTTATTTGTTGAGTAACATGTAAAATATTCAGTGTACAGCTGTATAAAGCTTTCGCTGGATTGTTCAACCTGGCTTTTGTTACTTTTGAATCTTGCGCATAATGATACATAAATAATAATAAAAAGTAGTGAAAAAATCAACCAGAGCTTTCGATTATTATTCTCATACTGTGTTGAGTTAGAATTTGTCTGATTTCAAAATCCAACAACATATTTTTTATTTTGTTCATTCTGAATGAAATTAATTGGATTTACAATTTGTTGACACTTGTAAATCATCATCGAAATTCTGGCATCCAGTGTTTTAGCCGTGCATTTGATATTAGTGCATTATCATATTCATACAATGCTCTGGTACGTACATGTAACAATGGTAAATACTCTATATCTCAAAGTCACTAAAGGTAGGTACTGTAACATGTAATGCAGTAAGTATTTCATGTATGTTGAAACATACTAATGGAATACAGAATGAAAGTTGAGGATATTAGTTTTTATTTTGTTTAACTGAAACCTGCTGTCAGTTTGAATTCTATGTCCTTGACAATTATCAACCTTGACCTGTAAAAGGTACACAAAGGTTGATTCCAGATTGTTTAGAGAAAATTAAATTCTTCGGGTTATTATCATTTGGTTTTCATCAGATTCTGACCAGACATTCGCCTAATTATAGGATTCTGTCAATGGTATGTCATTAGTCAGGGCCAAGGTCATGACAATCTAAAAAAGGTCAAGGTCAACATGCAGAATGACTTGAAAAATTGATGTCAAATCAAGGCAGTTTTGTTTTTCTAGTGCTGAATATGTATTGGATTGCTTAGTTACATTTTAAGTTGGTTTCTTGTTCTGTCAAATTCTGAAGTCAAGAAGTAAGCGGGGAATTGAAAGAATCGGTTCATGCTAAAAGGGAAAATGAAATAGACATACTAAATACACATCTTTTCCCAGGAGAAAGGGTTCCAGTCTTTACTTTTGTTGGTAATAATAGTTCCCTCAAGCTTTGCAGGTAGAGGGTGGGCGGGCTAATTATGAGGCGGTTTGCAAACTTCTAAAATACGTAATATACGATGCAGTACGAATGGGGTAATTGTGGTACATGTAGTTTGCTATCTCATCCGTTTCGTCAACGTAATAGAATCTTGTTTCTACCTTTGACTACGTTCCAAATCTATCTATAGATAATGTTTCTTTCATATATCTGCTGTATTGATTTTAGTTGACAGTATCAACCTTTTTACTTCAATATTCGAACAAGTCCCAAGTCAAAAGCTTTGACGAAAAGATCTTTTATCAAATGGGGGACCAACTTAATACTCTTATTCAAAACATTTGACCCTGCCATTTGGAAACTTATCCAAAATCAATATCGAAAATACGATAATATGCCGATATGCACATTTAAATTAATCCTATTATTGGAAATAAATCGATTAGAACCCGCCATTCCGCCCGGTCATTTTTATTGAACTTTGAAAAGCTTGCACAAGTGCTAATACTTTTAAATATCCCGTGTACTGCATTAATACAATCTGCAAACCGGTCCATTCTTTAATTTTCTATAACTGTATTTGTATTTATTCTTAAATATATTGATATGTTTAATTTATAATTTTTCACTTTGTTGAAGTAAGAAAAAAACTTTATTTTCATAACTCGACATTTAAAGATACGGTAAAAGCACTGGTCTGGATCGATGCCATGCGAAATTTGCTGGTAGAATAGAGTCATTAGCAACCGGGTGTGTTAAAGGGAATACCGACTGTAGAAACGGAAGCAAAGGATATTATGAAGAATCGAAACGGGGTGCCACTTATATTTTGTGAAAGTTTTGCATTATGAAAATGTCACAGAGTTGAAGCATAAGTGCTAAAATTATGGAGTTTTTAGAAGAAGAAGGTACAGTATCTCGCATTTTGCGGATTTTTTCTTTTATACATGTAGAAGAAGAAAAACTTTTTTTTTACAAAAAATCATTTTTGAAACCTATAAAAATAGTGCATTTGGACTTTCAGATGTGGTGACGTATGAAATATATATTGTTTTTGGTGAGTGAACAACCTGGTGATTCATCTATGATTTTAATGAAACTTCAAATTGATAGCATACACATTATATAATGTATATGGACCCCCCCCCTCGTTACTAAATCTTTCTATTTTAAATTGTACAAGGTAGTATAAAACGCGTGTTTGATAAATTCAGATCTTCCTCTTTGACTTCCGTTCAAAAATTTTGTCAAACATTGATGGAACGTTTTATTCTAAAATTCATAAAATTTTTATGGATATGACATTTCGGCGATCGAACCAGGGGAACTGAACATATCTATTATACAGAGATATTGCTGATCTGTGAGAAGATGATTACTTAGTTTTTGATTTGAAAATAAATTTTGACAATATCAACATGATCAAGGGAAACTTGATCATCACAACCCCTATAAATTCGCGCTTACACTATAGTGATTTTGACTCGCTCCCTACATTATTAAATGCATGGAGTACTGGTATTCATCTTTGACTTTGGTACGAAAAAGGATGGGTGTTCGAGGTCTCCAAGCCTAGAATGCTGATATTTCATATTTTTTTACGTATGCTTTTCTCAAAACTATAGATTGGAATCAGTCATCCCCCCCCCCCCTTGAAAAAATATTTATGTCCGCGCATGATCAAACGGGAAAATATATGACTACTTCATCATGATTTCTCGTTCTGTTTGATGACTTAGTATATCTTTAGTACCTGTCACCTACAAGTGCCAAATTACAGAAAGAGAGGTAATAAAATCCCCCAAGTACATATTCACAGATAACACAGATAGTCGTAGGCGGATCTAGAATTTTATTGGGGAGGGGGTTATGGAGCATTCACCGACCAGGAATCCAAGCTGTATCTGGTTTTTTTTTTAATGCAAATCGTGAGGAAAAATAATGATAATTGTGCAATTTTAAGGGACAGGCAACCCCCCCCCCCCCCCCACTTCTATCTAAATTCGCGCATGAACTGAATACTTGAAACTCGAAGAAACAAATCTCCTGGGTGTCAGAACCAAGGGGTTGTTATTCCAAATGCAATGTAAGAAAATTTAAACATTTCATTGAAGCTACAGAATACAAAACAGGTATTTTATTACCATTTCATGTAAATAGCTACAAAAGTATTGTGTACCCCGAAGTTACGTAGGGGATTACCAAAGGCATAATAAAAAATCTCTTTATCCTTTAATCTAAGTAAAAAATGCTCGAAACGACTTCTCAAGCAAATATATCTTAAACAAAAATTTTATCTGATCAAGCGTTGAAGGTACCATTCGTTACAATGTACATAAACTCTAAAGGGGACAATTTTCGCATTCAAAGTATATTTACATATATTTAAGGGTGGTAATTTTCTTATTCAAAGGAAAGATATTTAAAGTCATTTTCTCTATAGGAATAGTTCTTTTGTACAAACTATACCACGATTGTTTGTTCAAGATTTATCTATAGTTACATATACCTTGTTTAAAAGGCTTTTTAGAATTAAAGATCTTTGGCATATTCATGGTATAAACTTACATGTCAAAATGTACCAAATGATGTACATTAAAGATCTACATTTTTTTTTCAAAAAGAGGTGCCGGGGGGGGGGGGGGTTAAGTCTTCCGTGATCTCGAGGACTCGAGGAATCAGCAGTATCCTCCCCCAAACCTAGATTTATGTATGTCTATGATCCAATAAAAATGCAACATAAATTCTCCATTTCTGTTTACAATTTTCTTAAAATCATGGAAGGGACACCTTCTATCCGGGCTTGAAACCCCCCCCCCCCTTTTTTCTTATTTATTTTTTCCTAGATCCGCGGAAGTGTGGAATTTGAAATATATTTTCTTTATACCCCACGCTTAAAATGCTAAAAGACGGTCATAAATTGAATATATATTTAATATACAATTTTCAATTTAAGGTCAGTCGAAGAAAAAAAAAATCTTTTCTAAAAATTCATATAACGTAATAAGAAATTTTCTCCTTTATCCATTTATTGATTGAATTTTAATCTTTCGATATATCACACAGCTATAGTGAATCAAAATTCAATATGAATTCGATAAACTTAACTCTTTATACTGCCAACGCTTGCAAAATAAGTCTAAGTCATCTCAAATCAAACAACAAGCCCGCGTATCCATAGTTGTAATCAAGGGTACTCGGTTGAGATCTCGCACTTTTGAAGTACTATCTCTCTCATTAGATCGATCGTAATTTACTTTTAATAATGTATGAAATGTTGGTAGCAAATATTTATCCAGCGGAATTATCAGTTAAGAGGTAGCTGCTAGTAGATCTTTCTTTTGAACAAGATCGATATTTGGTACTGGTTGTTTGTGAGACCGGAATTCATATGTACATTACACATCTAGAATTTTTAATGGGTTGTAATATATAACCCAAGTGCCCTAATCATGCTAATTATGTATGTCAATAGCATTTTTTGTTCGTTTCCCCCTTGCATGTTTTTTTTCTGTTTTTTTTTTTTCAAAATTATTCACGAACACCTGAAAAATCATTCCTTTGTCATTACGCTAATGGGATTCATGGGATTTAAAAAAAAATACTTTGTAAATTGAGGTTCGAGAAAGATTTTTCATAATGAGATAATTTGTCCATATATTTATACGCTTTTCCCAATATTTCCAGGAACGGATGTAAATCCATTCAAGTTCAGACATCTTGATGACGTCATCGAAAAGGAAAAGTCACCAAAGCATTCAATCAAAGTAAAGCGAGAAGAGCCATATCGATACAAATTTAAAAATGAGGAGGAACAGAAGGTGGTCGAGTCCATGTTCTATGGGGGTGTGGATTTACTCGATATTCCGAAAATACGGCCAAAGACAGTGAAACTCTACGTCACTTCCGGTTTGCCTGGTAAGGGTAATATTATGTGGCTTCCTTTATCGCCCAATATTCATTCTTTGTATAAAATTTCAAGCCTGTTTGTCCTCATTTATTGGTAATTAAAACTTTTATACGATTTTACATTTTGTTTTCTTCAGATTTTGATTATGAAAGAAATATTTTGATGGAACATGTCTACCCAAGTGTCCGACAATACTGCAGAGACAGACACGGCATCGACTTTCAGGTAATAAGCAAACGATTATGAAAAATAGGCAACATTATAACTTTATGTCTGATATTTACCACGCAAATGGAACGTAACTCGTGGGCATTAATGTAGAAAAAAATGTCGTCAAATGAATTTCGAAGATTTATTTTAAACATTTTCTATGCTTTTAGGTTGTTGATCTCAGATGGGGAATGGAGAATGTACCAGAGACGTTTAAACCTTCAGTGACTACATGTCTAAAGGAACTCAAACATTGTCAAGCAAGATCCATGGGACCTTCTTTCATGGTAGTTTTATCTCTAGAAATTCATATATTTATTGAATATGATGACTATGCTATGCACACTGTGACCAAATATCTAGTACTCGAAATTGAAAATCTAATAAATTTTAATTTGGGCTGTGTTTACTACTTTTCGTGATAATTTGTCGTTGAAGGGCAGCAAATATTGAACTTTGTATTCCATCACGAAATGAACTCTGAAAATGAACAAGAAGCAGCATGCAAATTGAAAATGTAATATCATAAATGTTCCTTTATTCCGTAGTGTTTGATGGGTCAGAGGTACAGGACATTTGTACCAACAGAAGAAATAGATAAACTAGAGTTTGAAACCATACTGGTACAGCTAGCTGAGGAGGGAAGAGAGGACGACGCCATACTTGTTGATAAGGCCTATAAAGAGGACACAAACTCCACCCCGACAGTGTACAGACTCCAGAAGCCCATCGATACATCAGGTATCCTAACCTATATTCTCTCAAAACTGCATTTTTCAAACAAAAAATGATCTTGGATACATGGTCTCTCCTTCAGTATCCTTTCTTCCACAGGACAATGTCATATAATTACTGTCCTGTTCACTTAATCCAGATCACCCTGTTTTGGTGATTTATTCTGTCATCTGAAGAATTTTCCTATTAATTATTGTTTCCGAGAATTGAGTACTCTTTTAGTCGTAACTGGAAATTAAATTCAACCGACCTTATCTACTGCCTTCAAGCTGCAATATGAAAAACAAAATGTCTACGGGAAATCTCCCTGTTAATTTCAAGCCGACGCCATATAATGTTCTCCGTGTCATCAATAGTAAAAAGTGACCTCAAAGGGTCCGACGTCACGCATTTTCAATGATTTTATTATAGAAAATCCCCGTAGACTATTTATTTTCCGTCCTATTTCTAACTTACATGTAATTGACGAACAGCCAAAAGAATCATTATGGTATTTTCTGTTACAACTAAAGGAGAGTTATACAACTGATATCTTTTTGGAAGATGTCAGTATCGTATTTTAGAGAAAACCGGGGAAACAGGGTGCTGGATTTAGTGAACAGGATAGTAGATTCATATAGCAGGAATGTAGATTCATATTTTCCCTTATTCCATAGTATCTTCGTTAGTACTAGTAACCAAAAGTGATATATTTCAGTGTTGGAGATATGAAGAGTCTTCTAGACAGATATATTTTGTTATTTCAGAGGAAGTTCAATCCAAATGGAGAGAAGATATGTACGTTATAAATGGGATCCTTGCAGCTGGTGCCGATGCTTGTTTTCAGCAAGGAACACTGGGCTCGGATGCTTGTGTGCGCTTCAGACAGTCTCGTATGTAACGTAATGATAATTACAATACATATTGCACATGAAAGCATAGTCCATTCTTTTTATAGAATTAATGAAAGATGGTTGCATATAATCTTTCTTTTTGACAGAAATTGAAAAGGAAATGGAACTTGGAGTACTGGATCTTAGCGCCAACGAACGTCAAAATTTCTGCGTCCTGTTAACCAGAAGTTTCACTGACATTGACCTACTTAAGAGCAGTAATGATTCAGAGCAATTCTTGGATGTACCATCGAATGGCAAGGACGATTTAGAAGCAGAGAGAATGGTTACCCATTTACGAAAAGTAATGACGGACAATCTAAGTCGTAGAAACATTGTTGATTCGGAAGTACTTTGGTCGAAGGACTTGCAGAAAGACTCTGAATATACAGACAAGATTAAAAGGAGTCTATTTTGCACATTAAAGACACTCGTCGACGATTTCATGAACGAAAGATGCACACTTTACGATGAAGATCTTTTTCACGAAGTGTACCAGCATTGGGACATTATCAAACAATCCTCAAAGGTTTATATTGAACGAGACGAGCTTTTGTCATCAGTAAAACAATATCTTCTGACTGAATCGGATCAGCCATTCGTAATATGTGGAGTAAGAGGTAGTGGGAAAACAGCAACGATATCCAAAATTGTCCACGATGTCAACGTTGCAGTGTTGAATAATGATCTGAACATGAGAACAGCAATTCTTTTCCGTTTCATTGGACAAACCCAGAAATCCCAAACTGCCCAGCAGCTTCTTTACTCACTCTGTCACCAACTTTGTCATATCATGGGGAAGTATCGACACGCTGTTCCATCGGATTACAAGTCATTGAAACTCTTCTTTCTCGATCTTGTTCAAAGAGGAGAGTTTGGAGGCATGCTCATCATTCTATTAGACTCGCTAGAAAGTATTTCTACGAACGAAAATGGTCATAAGCTTGAGTGGCTACCATCTAGAATCGCACAAAATGTCAAAATCATCGTAACCGCAGATTGCGGGGCTACCGACATGGTGAAAATTCTTCAACACAAGTGCGAGGACAGCATGACCGTTATACCTCCATTTGTGAGCCTCGAATGTGAAAATGTCATGAAAGTTATGATGAACACTAATAAGATCTCTGTCAATATCAATCAATGGAAGGCAATACGTGAAGTGTTCCAATCATGCAGACTACCCATTTTCATAAATCTGACTCTTGAGAGTGTCAAACTTTGGCGATCTTACGATACAGCAGAAGACAACCACTTAGGAAGATCGGTTGAAGAGGTTATTGAAAACATTCTCATTCGAACAGAGAAAACACATGGATCTGTCCTGGTGACACATGTGTTGGGTTACCTTGCTGCCTCAAGTAATGGTTTGAGTGAGTCTGAGCTTCTAGACATTCTTTCATTGGACGATGTTGTTTTAAACAACATTTTTACCTCCCTGCAACCGAAAATAAGGCGATTCCCACCAGCCATACTGGTTCAAATTCTACAAGACATAGATATCTATGTAGCAGAAATGGAGACAGATGGAATTCTGGTTCTTCGTTGGCGACATAGCCAATTCAATGAAATTGCAAGAAAACGTTATCTATCCAACGAGGAGCTGAAACGATACTTGTATTTCAACATGGCCGATTATTATTTAGGAACTTGGGGTGGATCTACACAAAAACCCTACACAGACTCAGTCGTCGGAAAAGAAAGGAGAGCTTGCCGACTTCTTCCTGAACAACCTTATGTATTCGGAACGTGTGATATTGACAAAAGATACAATCTCAGAAAAATGACCCTTCTACCGCCTTGCTTACTGAATAGCTGTCGACACGACGAACTCCGATCGGAGATATTTTGCAATTACTCATTCTTGTACAATCGAATCAAGGCAACATCGTTACAGCAACTTCTCACTGACTTTGACGTTTTCAATGACAGAGAATGTAATTTGGTATCAGAAGCTTTGCGAATGTCTGGATCTGCAATTTTGTACGACATGCGCTCTTTGGTCATAGAATTAATTGGTCGCCTCTTACCGCTCACGGAAAAATATAAATTCATCGAACAACTGGTTCATCAATGTGACTTAGACTTACAGAGAAACTGTCCTCTAGTGCCAAACGTGCAATGTTACAGTACCCCTGGTGGTCCATTACAAAGTGAGGGACATACAGGTGGTACCCAATACTGTCCAGTTGATGTCGGCGTCTTCAAAAGCTCAGACGGCATACTTCTCACAGCTAAGCCATTCTACAGTACTCGTGTGAGAGTTTGGGAACTGTCTCGCGGGGATCCAAGACCAGACATGATGATGCCCGTGGGGCGGATCCATCATTCACGAGATGGCAACTTCCTAGTTGTTTTCCAAGAAAACAAGCAGGTCAAAATATTTCGATCAGATTGTGGCGATCTTATAGGAGAAATCCAATATGGATTCGGAGTTCCCTGTCACATAGAAGTTTCAAAGAAATACTTAGCTTTCACGATTGAAAAGGGATGCAGTCCTTTTGTCATAAAGCTAGAAGACAGCCAGATTGTACATAAATTTGGATACCATTCAAATACCGTTGCAATAAACCAAAACGACACTTTCCTCGCCTGCAATTCCGGGAAAAGTGTTATACTTTTTGAACTACCTCTAATGCAGCGACGATGTGTTGTCGAAACAAGTGATGTGCCAAAAGACATAACATTTATTAGTTCAAAACTGAAGTGTTTTGTCTCAACGAAAGGGAAAACGATAGAGAGTATCGTCTTTGACGTCGTCAACAAAAGGTCAAAAGTTAACAAAATCTTGACGGACCTGGAAATTCGAAACTGCGTCTTGTCGAATACTGAGGCTTTCTTTCTGGTGCAGTCCGGCCGCTGTCTTTATCTAATTGACTCAGTGTCTGATGTTATTGTAAGGAAGCTTGTTGATCTACCGTATGGAATAGATGTTGACCTCGCCACAACGTTTACAGGGGCAGGATTTTCCGCAGACGATAGCAAAGTTGTCGCCCCTAGGGCAAATTTTCTAGCCATATGGGATGTGGCAACTGGAAGTCCTTTACGAGTCTTGCAATCTTCAGCATGCTATATCAAGAGTGTATTCACTTCTGACGTAGTGAATAAAGCTGTCACCATTCTAGATGATGGGACTTTTCAGGTTTGGAACCTCGATAACATTGATACTGACATATTACACTCCAACAATATATTCCCAGGTAAAATCGAGAAGATTTCTCTCTCAACAGAAAGAGGGCTCTCTCTGGCGTACGGCAATGAGACATGTGAAGCAAAGATTGTCAACTTTGGCGATGGATATGTCAAAGATATCTTGCAGCATAGTGATGAAGTTGAACGGCTGAATAATATGCTTCTTTCAAAAGATGGAAGATTTGCAATCACTTGCGCGGACGGAACATCTGATTTTCAATCATCAAATGCTTTCGACGATCACGTACTCTGGGACATAGATACAGGGATAAAATTATTACATTCCAGTGGAATAAGGTTTGCAATGTTTTCAGACAAAGTGAATTTAGCTTTGTTCGTTAAATGTGTAGAATATGACGGAAAGGAGTGGATTAAGAACATATACAACGTCATCCAAATTGGTCTACCCGATGGACAAGATATTCATTTTGACTTCCCAGACAACACTGAATTCGTCTGTTCTCCTAAGATAGCAACACAGAACACAATAGATTATCTAGTCTTTATCGGACAAACGAACAGACGGACATATGATCATGAAACCAAACAAGAACTGGCAAACTGGATTGAAATCCGTCTGTTTGTGAAAAATATCTCGAGTCGATCCAAGGAGATGGATAGAATTCGTATACAAAACCTCGTAGATGGCGCAGACGACAGAACGCAGTTTTTGGAAATTTTCCCAACCGATGACGAAAAGTTGCTGATTTTGTACGGCAGAAATATAGACTGTTTCGAATACAATCCCGACAAAGGCCTCGTTATTCCTGAGATTGTAATGAAAGGTGCAATATTGTACGATATCGAAAGGGAAGAATGTTTGCGACATATTCCAGGAATATTTCGACCCGATTCTTTTGTTAGCTCATTGCTTATCTCCAAAGACTTCAGCGTCGCCCTCGATGGAAACATGAACCTTTTCTCCGGCGAATCTTACAGGAATGTTCACTTCATCGATACTGAATTTTCCCCCGGAAATTACCGCTTAGCTTTGAATGGAAAATACATTGTGGGCTTGTTGAGCAGCAAACGGGAAATCGTCGTCGTGCGTACGACAGATGGTAAAAACCTTGGTCACGTCTATGTGCACGGAGAAGCCTCGTGCTTAGAAGTGGGAGACGATGATAGGACTGTTGTAGTGGGGTGTGAAGATGGCCGTGTGATGATTCTTACGCTCATTTTAGACACAAGTGACCCTGTCACTGACATTATTATGAAATTCCCAAGCAGATCTGGACAAAGTAAAATTCTTAGCAATTGGGACATGCGATATAGTCTCTTGAGATCCGATCTTCATCACATGCGGTGTAGAACACCCGATACTTCAAGACTGTCGGCAAGAAGTCGCAGAAGATCTTCGAGTGGCAGACGAACACCTGACCACCAGACGATCTCTACGATAGTCCGACTGACACGACGAAATAGTCAGAACCGCTCAGAAGCATGTTGTTTACAATGATCATATCACTGTGCGTCAGATAAAGCTATCTTCATTTCTCTTTCTTCAAACAGCACGAATTTCTATGATAGCCTTGGCCGACACAAAGAAATAGTAAGAACTGTCCAAAAGCATTCTCTATGCAATAACAAGTATAAAATAAACTTGAGTTTAAAATTTCTTTGCCTTCAATACCTTCAAACAGCACTGTGTTTATGAAAACAATGTTGATGACATATTTTATGTGCAAATATCTCTTGAGAACTGCCCCTATTTGCAATACACATTGCTTTAAATAAAAGATTCGTTTCAATAATGTTTATTGGGTGAATAAAGCAGTATATGTTTCTTGAAACGTTATTCCATTCTTCTTTACAATTGCCTAGATATCTGGCATTGTGTCACCTCTAGCAAATTTCTTACAATCTGATTAGTCGAGAAGAACTGAATAAATTTTATGTTGTATTGATAATTTATGTAGCTGACGGGATATTATTTCAATTGTTAAACTCTTCAAATTCAATAGCATCATTTAAGAACAGATTAATTTGCAACATGGACCAGACATGCACGTTTCGGGTACTTAACCCTCGTCAGTGATCCTCAATCTAAACAATGTGTTTATATGGTCAGAGAGTGAAAATTATTTGGTCCAATAATGACCGAAAGATATCCTGCTTCTACTGAGACGTTTTATGCTGATGACGACACAGAGATGCTTTAAAATATGTTGACGTGACATACAAAAATCATAAGCCATCGGCGGTATTCGTTAAACAGTGTTGTACAGAAGGATACAAAAATATATTTGGTCGATAAAAAAGTTGTACTGTTCAGTCTGTTGACAATAAAATATCACGGTGGGTAATCGCAATGCAGAACAATCGGATTTTATAATCTTTTTTGCAATATAGATCATTTATAACAAAAAGGGGAATGTGATGCAGTGTAAGAATGTTTTAGCTATGAGTTGTATCCAAAATGGAATGAATATTAGCTTTTGATAAAAAGTTAATATTAGCGAATATTAGCTTTTGACGCATAAAAACGATCGGCGTTCTACTTTCACTTTCATCTACATGAATCACGCCGATCGTTTTTTCAGCTTTATAAAAAGATATTATTCTCTTATTTTGGTTAAAACTCACAGCTATGGAATTCTTACACTGCAGCACAATAATTCCCCTTTTCTGATAAATAATCTATATCGCACGAAATTGTAGATGAACCGATTGTTGTGCGTTGCGAGATAACGTAAAGTTACAGGCCATGAATTAAGTTATCTTGTGGAATTCTGCAAAACAGACCATGCAGATGTCCGTATACCATATACCAACATTGACATTCAGACCAAAATATCAGTTTTGTTGTCTTTTGAAGGTAGTTAAACTATATATGTGAAATCATTCGAGTTATATTGCGGAATTTCTCCTTTATCAAACGCAAAATACAAACTAGTAAAATTGTATCAATGCTGATGAAGAATTTATGGAGTAGAAACGATTTTTGTATCCAAGCAAAATACACATTGTAAAACAAGAATGCAAGCTTCTCCTTCATTTGGAAAGGTTTATATTTAGAAATAAGAACATCAATAAATAATCAATAATTGAGTAATATCTGCCAATGTGATCTAGTTAGGACTGGATTTATGTCATAATGAGAAGCTTATATGCACGTATAAAACATGAAACAATTGATGAGGAATTAGGAGAACAAAGGGTGATGCAACAGAATACAAAAGAATGATATAATAGCTTCAGGCAGGAAGGCTAACTTTGAAATAAGTCCCGCCTTAAAAATTTAGTTTCTCTTAATTGGGATGAAAAAATAGTTAAAATAAAGGCAATTATAAATTCTTGGAAAGCACGTAAGCTTACAATGTTTACTTGCTTTCCGGGCTGTATTCTACCCGTCGAAACCTTTCGTTTGATATTTTGCACTAAATGTCTCCAGGACCCTCCCCCACATCCCTGGGACATGATGTTATGGCCCGATTTTGTTTAGTATGAACAATTTTCTTTTTTTTTACCTAGCGAGTGGTGTCCCTGCCCGAAGCTATTGTATAACTTTAGTATTCTATTGCATCACCCTTTGTTCTCCTTGCTTTATCAATTGTTTCCATGACAAATATGGATAACGACCATATCCCTGTATACAACACAAAATCGACAATTCAGAAAATCAGAAACCGAAGGCATACAAAATTAGGACAAAACAGAAACCAAAGCAAACAAACAAAAACCTCCATCACATGAAAAGAAGCGTACTCCCGATATGAGAGTGAGACCAGGTGCCCAGGAAGAGTAAGCATCTCCTGCTTGCATGCAACGCCCGCCGCTTCAATTCGGTAGAACTGTCACATCCGGTAACTTCCATTTCGGAAGACATAGAGTACAATCTTTGGTTGGATTGTTCAAATGGTCTATGACAGAATATCATCCACTATTGGAGAATGGGACATCATAGTGTATGACGAGTTCCCCATATCGACCGTAGAACTTCCTCATTGACGATGTTAGTCGGTCACAAACATATCCCTGACTGAGAAGCTTATCTGAGAGACGCCTAGCTCTCAGAACAAAATCCGTATATTTGACACTTGCTCTGGCATAGCGTATCAACTGAGATATGAACACGTCATAAGCAGGCGATGAAGGGATGTTGCTACTCAGAAAAGGAAAGTTTGTAATGCCGAAATTGAAGTCGTTACGTTTGTCATAGAGTGAGGTGTTCATGTGACCATCAGTGTCGTAGGACAACATTATGTCCAAATAGGATGCTGAATTATTTGTCTCTGTAGTTTCTTTGACTTCAAGCTCCGAAGGATAGATGCTGCTCAGGTAATCCGCGAAGTTTGGATTATTGATGGACAACACATCGTCTATGTATCTGTAAGTGAAGTTGAAGTAAGATGCTAAGTATCTTTTCCCTTCAGAGACCAAAGATTGAATGAATTCAGCTTCGTACGAGTAAAGGAAAATGTCGGCAAGGAGTGGGGCACAATTGGTCCCCATTGGAATTCCGACAATTTGCTTGAAGACCTTTCCTCCAAACACCACAAAAATGTTGTCGATCAAAACAACAAAAACGTTGTCGATCAAAAATGTTGTCGATCAAAACAACCTTTCCTCCAAACACCACAAAATTTTTTTCGACCATGTTTTATACCTTATCCAATCAACAGATAGAGCATTAGTCCATGAACAGAGAGAAAAGGCGGGACTTATTTCAAAGTTAGCCTCCCTGCCTGAAGCTATTATATCATTCTTTTGTATTCTGTTGCATCACCCTTTGTTCTCCTAATTCCTCATCAATTGTTTTTTAAAAGTAGGTCAAATGCCAAGGTCAAGTTCACAAGGTTAAAAATGTTAGTATCTACGAGAGGTCGTGAAAAGGAATACACATATTAAATATGAAAGTCCTATTACTAACCATTCAAAAGTAGTGTCTAAGGATAATGAGTTAAAGAAGATCCTGACGATAATCTCAAAAGCACTCACAATAGAGCACCAAATTGAGCATCGACGGACCCCTAGCAAGCTAGAGGTGGGACCACGTGCCCGGGAGGAGTAAGCATCCCCTGTTGGCTAGCCGCACCCGCCGTCGATGATCATGCACGATGAAGTCATTTTAAGAAGGTCAAATGCCAAGATCAAGGTCACAAGGTAAACCAGAAGTCTCTGACGAGACTGTAGCTCTCCTGGTTGTTTTTTCTAAAACATCAATTTCCTTTCTTTTTTTAACCAAGACCATAGGGAGCAGGCGCTCTAACAAATTATAAGTAGTATGACAAAACAACATATCCATTAGACTGCAACTATAATAGCACTCATATAATTCATAATATCCGAGATAAAGTATTTAAAAAAAATGCCACACCCATTTTCCAAGATCCTAGAGGCCAAGGGCTGCTAGCTCAAATGACACATCAAGACTACAGATCCTTAATATTGGATAAAGAATTAACTCCCCATCATTAATAGCTTTAAACGAGTAGAGAGCACAACTATATAGGAACAAATTACGACACCCATTTTCAAAGACCCTGGGGGTATAGGGCTAAAACAAAATATCAGGTGCACAACTATATGAACTAGACCAAAGACCAATCATTGCAAAAAGAATTAATTCTACATCATCTATAGTGTCAGAGGAGTTGCAAGCACAAGATTACATTGACTTACATAGGAGAAAATGACCACACCCATTTCTAAGACCCTCAGGGTCAGGGGCTAAAACGTAATATCAGGTGCACAACTAGACCACAGACCCATCATATTGCAATAAGAATTAAGTCTCCATCATTTATAGTGGAGGAGTTGCGAGCAGAAGATTACATAGAGTTATATAAGAGAAAATGACCACACCCATTTCTAAGACCCATGGGGTCAGGGGCTCAAACAAAATATCAGGTGAACAACTAGACCACAAACCCATCAAATTGTATAAAGAATTAAGTCTCCATGATTTATAGTGTCAGAGGAGTTGAGAGCACAAGATTACATAGCATTATATAGGAGAAAATGACAACACCCATTTATAAGACCCTGGGGGTCAGGGGCTTAAACAAAATATCAGGTGAACAACAAGACTACAGACCCATCAAATTGCAAAAAGAATTAAGTCTCCATCATTAATAGTGTCAGAGGAATTGCGAGCACAAGATTACATAGAGTTATATAGGAGAAAATGACAACACCCATTTCTAAGACCCTGGGGGTCAGGGGCTCAAACAAAATATCAGGTGAACAACTAGACTACAGACCCATCATATTGCAAAAAGAATTAAGTCTCCATCATTAATAGTGTCAGAGGAATTGCGAGCACAAGATTACATAGAGTTATATAGGAGAAAATGACTACACCCATTTCTAAGACCCTGGGGGTCAGAGGCTCAAACAAAATATCAGGTGCACAACAAGACCAAAGATCCATCATATTGCAAAAAGAATTATGTCTCTATCATTTATAGTGTCAGAAGAGTTGACTGGACAAGATTACACAGTTTTTAATGACCACGCCCATTTTCTAAGACCCTGGGGGTCAGGGACTGAAACTAAATGTCAGGTGCACAACTAGACCATGGACCAAGTAAAATGCAAAAAGAATTAACTTTCTATCTCTAACAGTTTCAGAGGAGTTGTCTGGACAATAATCGTTTACGGACAGACGAACAGACAGACAGACGGAAAGACGGCCGGACGCCGGACGAAGGGTGAACGCATAAGCTTGACTGGTCTGAGACCAGCAGAGCTAAAAATGTTGGTATCCACGGAAAAGTCTTGTCACAAGGAATACACATGTGAAATATGAAAGCCCTATCACTTACCATTTAAAAGTTATGTCCAAATTTAAAGTTTTTGTGACAGATGGACAGACATATCGGTTTTGATGTCCCTGCGCTTTTGCGAAAGCGAGAGACAATGACTTTACATGAACTAATTCCATGTTTATATGACCAAGGTTTTCACAACCTTGCAAGAATATGACGAGGGAAAAAGGTGAAGAATTTTGGATAGCTTGCACAAAACCTTGTGTATCCATGACCAATGTGAATTTCAATGACTTTATGAAGCCTTGCACAAAATCCAACATTTCAAAGGTCAAAATCAAAAACCTTAATATCTCACATTTGCAAGACTGAACCTTTCATACCTTTATCTCAAATCATAGGTTTCCATTACAATGTCAAAAGTCAAGGGTAATTAAAGACATTACAAACTATTTAGGACATTGCATAAATGACCAAAGTCAAGTTCAAATCATTTAATTTCCATTGTCATTTTCAAGAAACGAAGATTCTGATTGGCTGAGAAATTTTGTTGATACATCGATCAACACAATTTTTCACGGAAGTCTATTTATAGCACTATTTTTAGAACTGGGGGTTCCCTCAAACACGAATGAACTCGTTGCTGAAAATACAATTTGTAGATATTTGTTTATCATTTCAAGGGTACCATTTCTTTTCTACTTACTCAAAAATTAACAGTGCATGTAGAATTTGCTCAAACTAGTCCTTATTCCAAAGATATAGAGAGACGACCGTTCGCTGTTTGAATCATGGCGGCTGCCATAACTTGTTTTGGCAGACGTATCACTGCGAAATCTTTCGACTTACGAAATAAAGTGCGGTGATTGATCGTTCTTAGATCCAAGAAAACAGTCTGTTTTCCATAATTAAATGATAAGAAATGAATCTTATATTTTTTCTGTTGATGCAGGTATCACCCGAAAAACTGGACAGAAAACTTTTGCATCAACGCGCTACGCGCATTGATGCAGTTTTCTGTCCAATTTTTCGGGTGATACCTGCATCAACAGAAAAAAATATAAGATTCATTTCTTAAGGACTTTTTAAGACCATTACTGATACTTGTATTTTCACTACCTAGATTTACAAGGAACATGACATTAATAAAATTTCATTAGATCATGACAATTGTCAAGTTCAAAGACTTCAAGACCTCACACAAAATTTCAGTGTTCCTTGATTTAGGTAAAATTCCATTACTGTTGAAGCCTTACACTAAGTTCCATTATTCATCACCAAGGTCAAATTCCAGGACTTTTGAAGACCATGCACAGTTTAACTTTCTATTACCTATAGATCAAATTCAAGGACGCTTTGTTACCTTACAAGGTCCGATTTTTCTCTAATTTGCATTCTAGGAATTTTCCAGATCTTGCTCAAAACAGTGGCGGATCCAGCGCCCCCTTTGCCGGGGGGTCAAGGGGAGAATTTTGCCGATTTTGACTGAAAATGGGCCAAAATATACCTGTTTTTGGAAAAATTTGGGTCAGTGCCGGGGGGGCGGGCGCCCCCTCCGCACCCCCCTGAATCCGCCACTGCAAAACCACGTGTTCCCATGAGTTGAACTGACCAAGTTTTATTTCTGAATCCTTTTGAGCTGGCAATATTGATTTACTTATATAATCTAGCTATTACATCACAAACACAATATCAAAAGCCTGCCAATATATTGCTTTTAGATTGGCTTTTACCATTGATTTTCTGTTCTAATACATAACAACTTTCGAGGATTTGATTACTTTAATTTTTTGGTCACATATTAAGGAAATGTATACATTTTTTATTTGTCAATGAAGGAAGGAAAACTAAAGCAAAGAATATGAAACATGTATTTTTTGCACATAATACGAACTTGCTAAAAGCTGAATGATAAAGATTGACCTTGATCTGACTTTTTCTAGAAAATGACTCTTCATATGATAGACATTCTTTTTGTGTCTTTAGTTTCAAAAGTAAAATAACAAATCGCAGATAATATATGTATGACATCAGATGTCTTTCTTGACAACTACATATAGTTTTTGTAGAGAAATACAAATTTAAACGTCAGACTTTGGCGCTTGGAAAAATTAAAAAGCTCAGAACATATGTGTAAATTTCAGAGTTCTATCACTATAACAATTTTAAAGTTAAGACTTTTACACAAGACATTCAATCATTCATACTTGACAAAAACGTCGTCCCCCAATCTTCAATACAGGGGCTTAAAACAGGTAATGCAATCATGTTCTTCTATGCTGTAAGTCAGTGAATGCAACTGTTACTAAAATGCACTATTTCACTTAACTGTCTTACATCTTTATCATCATACAATTATACATCCAAAGTTTTGAGAGACTTGGAAAGACACAAGGGTTGTAAATAAACACTGAGTGTACTGGGAAACATTCTTTCTGTGTAGAATTGCCCTAGAATGTTTATGCATCTAGACACTGCAGCGCTAAGTTGACAACTTAGACATACTGTCCGACCTTATGAATTTAAGTTCAGATTGGCTCCGATTTTTTAAAGTTGAATATTAATCATCTCTTGAAAGCCTTAAAACTCATCAATGTGTTGTACAAACTTTTCTTTCTTTCTGTGCTATTTGGATTTATATCTTCAATACACACTAGTGAAGCTCCAAGAATAGGTATCACATGACCAATCTATCCTGTCACGTGACTGATCATGTGTCCTGGGTTTGAAGTTGGTCAGCCCAATGGTCCTCCTCTGTATTCTCCTCTCCACTCATACACTGTAGAAAAATAGAAAAAGATAGTTCCATGGAAATACATATAAAACACATGTTTGCAAAGCAAAATGCGGCCTATAAAATGGCCATGTATGCCAGTCTGAATCAACGATTCGGTTTAGCTGTTGTGTTTAAGTCGGGTGTGAAAGAACTAGAAGGGGTAAAACCTTCAAACTTGGTACAAAGCCAAAGTATGATGAGAGGATCTGAATGCATTGTTTGTTGACCTTGAGGTTTGACCTGGACCTTGAAAAATGTAATTTTGCAATTAGGTTAGTTGTGAAAGAACTATTTAGGGGTACGATCTTCAAACATGGTACAAAGATCAAGCATGGTGGGTTGATCTGCACATGCTGATTTTGACTCTGACCTTGAGATGTGACCTTGACCTTGAAAAATGTAATTTTGCGTTTAGGTTAGTTGTAAAAATACTATGAGGGGTACAATCTTCAAACTTGGTACAAAGATACAGCATGGTGAGAAGATATGAAGGCTGATGTTGTTTGGCCTTGAGGTTTGACCTTGAAAAAAGTAATTTAGAGTTAATCTCTATTGAACAAATACTATATGGAATTTTACATTCAAACTTTGAATAGAAATAGGAAATAATAAGTTGACTTTATTTAAGGTATTGACCTTGACCTGGCTATTTGACCTTGGACCTTGAAGATACAATTTTGAATTTGACTTTACCATTGTAAAATACCAATAATATATCACATATCAAATTTAAAGTTTGCATGAAGATAGATCTTAGCAAGTGGACCTGATTTCAGGTATTGACCTTGACCTTGAGATATGACATGAGATATGACATCAAGATTTTGAATTTGACTATGTTGTACCAATATTACATGTATTTGAAACCATGAGTAAAACGAAAATGTACTATATTAGATAGCACATTTTAAATTTTACATGAAGGTAGAACATGAATACTGGACTTGCCCTTTACATTTTTATGATGAACTGGACATTTGCCATTACTCTATGAAGTATCACTTAAAACTTGTCATAGAGGTAGAACATGGTTAGCGGAACTGATTTCTGGTACTGAAGTTACATGTAACCTTGAGGATTGACCTTGACCTTTAAGATATGATTTTGAATAAGACTTAAGTGTGTCAAAACTATATAGAATCTCACATTGAAACATTGAATGGAGACATTAATATTGAACTCTGTTGCTTTCAATGGACATAGTGTTTCAAAACACAATCTGCTGCCAGCAATTCAGCCATAAATACCGTCTTTAGCGAAGTCTTGTTTTCACTTTACAATGCTTTGCGGTCCATACAAAGACATTCAGTTTCAAAATGGTTTAAACATAAGTTTTGGTCTTAACGATATACAAACTTACTTAAAGATTGGGACAGTATCAGAAATAAAATAAATATGTGATCATCAAATTCTACATAAACCATTGTTAACCATAGGGCAAACATTCTTAAAAATATTAATGTTTCTTAAATTCTATAGGAAATTCATTACATCAGACTGAGTATGGATTTACAGCAGATACCATCTCCAATGGGAAGTAACTCTTAAAGATGAACTAAATGATTCTACACACCTCCTCTAAATTCTGGTAACATCCTGTCTTTAATCTGATGAGATCTGCCCAGAGTACCGGCACTTGACATCGGGGACACCTACCATCAACAGGAATTATCTGTCCCTGTTGACCACCCTCTTTAAGGAATTTCTTCGCTAGACATATGATGTGGCTGACCATCGTACATTTTGGATGTACACATTTAAGTGTAGTGTCCTCTTCCTAGAAAACAAGAGTATCAATAAAATTAATTGAATCTCTTATGACATAGAGATGAAAATAAAAACATATAAAAGAATAAAAATAAAGCCTGTGTTTGTGAAACACGAATGCCCCCGGTGGCATCTTTGTTAGTATGAACACTATTTTCTGTTAAGTACATGTATGTGAGGTCACTGGGTTAAAAGGTCAAAGGTCAAGGTCACGAGGTCAA
The DNA here is from genome assembly GCA_028142955.1 of Pinctada fucata. NCBI lineage: Eukaryota > Metazoa > Mollusca > Bivalvia > Pterioida > Pteriidae > Pinctada > Pinctada fucata. Next base: position 28,095,944 of record AP027106.1, read on the forward strand.
AAATTTTGGTATCAATGGAAAGGTCTTGTCACAAGGAATACACATATGAAATATGAAAGCCCTATCACTTACCATTCAAAAGTAATGCCAAATGTTAAAGTTTTTGAAAAGTAGGTCAAAGGTCAAGGTCAAGGTCATGAGGTCAAAAATTTTGGTATCAACGGAAAGGTCTTGTCACAAGGAATACACATGTGAAATATGAAAGCCCTATCACTTCCCATTCAAAAGTTATGCCCAATGTTAAAGTTTTTGAAAAGTAGGTCAAAGGTCAAGGTCACGAGGTCAAAAATTTTGGTATCATGGAAAGGTCTTGTCACAAGGAATACACATGTGAAATATGAAAGCCCTATCACTTCCCATTCAAAAGTTATGCCCAATGTTAAAGTTTTTGAAAAGTAGATCAAAGGTCAAGGTCAAGGTCACGAGGTCAAAATTTTTGGTATCAATGGAAAGGTCTTGTCACAAGGAATACACATGTGAAATATGAAAGCCCTATCACTTCCCATTCAAAAGTTATGCCCAATGTTAAAGTTTTTGAAAAGTAGGTCAAAGGTCAAGGTCAAGGTCACGAGGTCAAAATTTTTGGTATCAATGGAAAGGTCTTGTCACAAGGAATACACATGTGAAATATGAAAGCCCTATCACTTCCCATTCAAAAGTTATGTCCAATGTTAAAGTTTTTCGGACAAACAGACAGACAGACAAACAGACAAACAGACGGACAGGCCAAAAACTATATGCCCCCGAATCTTTGATTCCGGGGGCATAATAAAACTGTGCTTGTAAAAACGAATGCCCCTGTCCGCATCTTTGTCAGTAGTATACACCATTTTATGTTTTCAAAACAAGGTCAAAGGTCAAGTTCATGAGGTCAAAAACTTCAATGACCTCAATGGAAAGGTCAATTCGCAAGGAACATATGAAATATCAAAGCCCTATCACCTAATATTCAAAAGTTGTGTCCTATTTAAAAGATTTTTTTCAAAATTAGGTCAAAGGTCAAGGTGTCAAGGTAAATAATTTTGGTATCAAAGCAAATGTGTCACAAGGAATACCTGTATCACCTACCATTCAAAAAAGTTACGCCCAATGTTAAAGTTTTTTGGACAAACAGACAGACACAACAGATGGACAGGCCAAACCAGGGGCATAAAACAGACCTGGTTTTGATTTAGAGACCTTTTTGGGTAAAGTAACGTTCTAGATCACTTCAGAATGACATCACTTTAAGACATTGGAATTATTTGAATTCATAGATTTGTAGGAGATAATGATTCATTTATAAAAGAAATTTCTGGATAGAAGAATGTTTGAGAATTCTAGATGTGTGCACTTTCTATTGAATGTACCACTTCATACCTGGTAGCCCCATAAATTGTTTATTTCTTATTTCATACGTAAACCATAATACTTTGATATTAAGGTTCTTTGATATAAAATCCCAAGACCTCTCAGAAATGACAATGATTAATCAATATCAATAGGTGGTACACTTTTTAAACTCAGTCAATAATAAGTTGTTCGAAATTGACAAAAATCTGTGCTTTCGTGACATTTGTCTGAAGGTCAAATGTCTGGGTCTTTAGGTCTAAAGACATGGTGTACTGGTAGAATGAAAAGTTAGGAATCTACACATGAGAGATCAAGCCCTAAATCTGTTGTGGTTTAAGGAGGGTTTGAACACAAGATGACGACCATATTATTTATTTTCTCACTTTGTAGGAAAAGTACAGTGACTGTCATACTTCCATAAAAACTTAATACACTGATTGATTAAATTATTCAATTTATAAAATTAAATCTCCTGATGCAGTTTGAAAAAAATTCCGACATCATTTGGAGAAATTATGCCGCTTTAAGAAATTTTAGAATTTGGAGTTTTTATCCATAAGCAAACCACAATGTCATTTTGACGTTATCAGGGGAAATGGCATCACATACCCTCATATTCAAAACGACATAAAAGCATGAATATTTTAAAATGCATTGTATTGAAAATTTGCATGCATAAGATTAAAAATTGAATCTTTGTTAACAAATTTACATAACAGGAAAGCAGATGTTACTACATGTGTATGTTGAAAATGGACGATCTTAGAAGAAAAAAATCAGAAATGTAAAGCCTTGTGATATTTAAATCCTTAGTTCAATTTTTTCTCATTTAATCATAAAATCATCTAAGGACATTTTTTATCTTTTTGTTAGTTTTTGAAAAAGATTCATCCACAGGATTTTAAATAATTTTAAAACTATCAATTACCGTCAATTGACTCAATATTGGCATATTTTGAGCGACAGTGTCATCTTTTATTTCAGCATCCTGCCTTTGTTTGAAACACAGTTCTTCTCATCTTTTCAATATGGAAGTGCATATGCATTGCATTTATGAAGATTTTGGAAGTTGAAATAAGATTAATTTCCCATAGCTTTAAGTGAACCAGAATAAGACTTTGATAATATGACGTCATCAAGGAATCAATGCATATGTTGACAAATGAATATTTCAAAGTCTCATAGAAAATTTTCCTGAGAATAGAATTAAATATAAGTATGCACAATCAAGGACAGACAAGAAATAATTATAGAAATTTTGAGAAAAATTGAATTTGTCGTCCAAGTGTTCAATACCTCCTTAAAATATGCCCTTTTTGTCCATGTAAAATGTTTTCAACTTCATGAATTTTCAAGGTCAAGGTCACTGGGTCGTAGGTCATTATACCAAAATTGAAATAATGATTATTTGAAGAGGAATTAGTATGAACAATGTTGGTACCTAAGCGGAGATATATTTGAATTCCTGAATTTTTCTGACATCTGTCAGTACTTCATGTACCTTTAAGTATTTCCTACAGACAGTACATCTTGGATGTTTATTAGCTGTCTGTGATAGAGGTATTAGCTCCTCATCTTCCTCCTTGTTTGATGCTGATTTTGATGATTTTTCTAACGTCATTTTCTTGATTTTCACTGGTCCATAAGCTATAGGCATGTGCATAGGTGGCCTTGAATTTGGTGGGAAATCCTAGATGGATAAGTAACATACTTTATTGAACCACAATTTTGAATAGAAATGTTACACATACAATGTACAAAATGTATGTTCTATAAGTATTGAATCAATGCTTTATTTATTCATGTCATCTGTAAATGTTGTGAGTAATACAGAATGTACTGAAATCTAAATATGGCATTAAGTACTTATTGGCTGATTTAGAGTAAGCTGTGGGAAAGAGGGAGGGGACAAATGCACCTTCTCAAACTACAATCAACAACTTCAATTTTCAAATATATTGAAATTCAATAGTTCTGACTATCTTTGTTCTAACTGAAGCTGTTAACAGATGTACAGGTCTGCTAATTGTCCATACAAAATAGCACTTTTCCGCATAGGTTTTAGCGTTAAACTTCACCCCTTAGATCCCCTTGACAGGGTTCTACCTTGGACCCCCTGGAAATCTGCGAGGTCCCAAGACCATCTGCCCTTTGGTTACAGAGCATTACCCCTCTAACTGAAAATGCTGTATGGGTCCCTTGTATATATACTTTGACAAACCTGTACATAATTCTGTTTTAGCCATCTTATGGTAAGAGCCAGTCTATCCCATGGGCCAGTGTTCAACATTTCTGAAACCACTCGGAAACGGTATAAAAATGGTGTCTCTTTTTTTCGTTTTCCTGGCACATTGCGCAAACGTCTTGATTTCTCTGGATTTTGCCAAGCCCATTCAAACTGAAAAATACAGATTTAAAGTTATTTAAGAAATCAACATTAATGTTAAAATTAATCAGATTCACTACTGTAGATTTTTTAAATTATTATGCCTGTATCATCCCTATAAAGTTTATTTTTCTTCAGTACTGATCTTCCTATATGAGTGTAAGAAAGGTCAAACATGTGCTTTATTTTGTCAATTCTAGGAAGGGTAGACATCAAAGAGCAAATTACCAAAGTCTCTCTGACCTTAGAAAACCGTGACCTTAACAATTACATAGGGATTCCCCATGAAAGTAATGAAGGAAAACCGACCTTAACAGTTAGATAGGGATTCCCCATGAAAGTAATGAAGGAAAACTGACCTTAACAATTACATAGGGATTCCCCATGAAAGTAATGAAGGAAAACCGACCTTAACAATTACATAGGGATTCCCCATGAAAGTAATGAAGGAAAACCGACCTTAACAGTTAGATAGGGATTCCCCAAGAAAGTAATGAAGGAAAACTGACATTAACAATTAGATAGGGATTCCCCATGAAAGTAACGAAGGAAAACTCTATCTTTCATTATCATGTGACAGTCTTTTCCTCAATTGTTTCAATTATTCAAGTTATTGTGACATTCTGATCTTAATCCCAAAAACAAACATTCAGAAATGTGGCAATGAAATACCTATAATGGTCATAAAATCAAGTGAGAGCTCACATCAAAAGGAATTGTCACATGAAATATCAAAGCCCTTTCTCTTACAGATATAGAGATATCGCCATAGTTAATTTTTTTCTAAAATAGGTCAAAGTCTAAGCTCAAGGTCATTAGGCAAAGCCTTTAAGGTCATGGTATCAAATGAAACTTTATATCACAAGAGATCTACACATACAAGAACATAGCCCTATACACTTTATTTGAAGAGACATAGCCCAAAAGTAAAACTTTTTTAAAAGTAGGTCAATGTCCAAGATTACTAGGTCAAATGTTAAGGAATAAATTGAAAAGTCTTGTCTACAGGTATAGTATTAAGTTCCTTCTACAAACTAATCCTTCGATTTTGCTTCAACCAGAAACTTTTACCAAAATCTTTAACTAGGGGAAAGTCCAAGGTCAAGGCCACCAGGTCAAATTTTTACTGCATAAATTGAAAGGCCTTGTCATGGGCAACCTACTTGTACCATACTGAGTTTCTACTGCATATGGTTCCTTAGATTTTGCTTCAACCAGAATAAGCTATTGCATTGCAATCTGGCCAAAAAAAAACCATATCAATGTTTAGAGTGCTGCATGAACTTGGTATTAAAAATTTTTTGGATCAACTGAATATTTTCTCAATTCTATTTCTTAATATTAAACATAGGGTCATCAGAGATGACAGCGCTCACCTCGATGGCATCATTGTCCCATGACCAGCATCTGTACCTACATTGCATAAAGTATTTCCAGATGCATCATCCACATAAGTTTGGTTGATAAAAAATTCAAAGAAGGCTGGTAATGAAAATTCTAATTTTACCATACCTGGTCAATCAAGCGTGAAATATAGGTCAAATGCTGCATCTGTACAGTGCAATGCAGTAAGCATCCTCAGATACATCAACCACACAAGTTTTTTTTATTGATCTAGGACTTAAAATAGGCCCAAAATGGACCTGACCCATTTTACTTAACCTGATATCTCAAGCATGGAATGTGGGTCAGATGCAGCATCTGTACCATGTATTGCATTAAGCATCCTTAGATGTATCATCCACACAAGTTTGGTTGATGTTGGACTTATAGAAAGGCAGGAATGGATCTGTCCCATTTTACTAAACCTAGTCACTCAAGCATGAAATGTAGGTCAGATGCATCCTCTATACCATGCATTGTTGTAAACATCCTTAGATGCATCAACTTATAATAAGGCAGGAATGGACCTGTCCCATTTACCTAACCTGCTTACTCAAACATGAAATGTTGGTCAGAATCAGATGCAGCCTCCTTACCTTGCACTGAAGTAAGCCATGTGTGGATCTAGCATTTTTGGTCAGAGGGGGTCCAAAATTTTAGGAAGTCTACCTAGATATTGACAATATCATGTAAGTACATATATATCGGTGCACATGATGGGAAGTTGGCAGTTCTGAGGGGGGTATTGTTAGCTTTCCTTTCACGTTTATTTTTATGAAAAATTGGCAAGCATAGCGAGCCTGAAATTTTTTTTAGATATGAAATATTAATCTGTCTTGATTCGATCGAGATGATTATTTATAACATTGAATATTTTACTCCTTATATCGGCGAGTGGAGTGAGCCGTAATTTTTTTTTATTAATTCACATTTTGTCTATATTTCATGAGAATAAATAGAAAAGAGATGTGTCATTTTCCCAAATAATCAGACATCTGAAAATGACAAAAACATGAAAAAGATGAAGGCGGTTACATCCTATGAAGTAAGGGACTGTTGAAAATATGAGTTCCTGAGACCCAAGACAATTATATAAAATAACTTAGTATGAAGAATTGAAAATAATTAAGGAATTTTGCAGAAAAATAGTTTTGTATTAGTAAATGGTGACTGAAGCAAGCCAAAATTTTAGGTTTCAAAGCCCTTTCATGCATTTTTAGACCCATTTCAATTAGAAATGGGCCAAAGCTGGACTCCACCTCCAAAAATCTCAAGGGGGGTGGGGGGTCCAGACCCCTGGTCCCCCCTCTGGATCCACGCATGTAAGCATCCTCAGATGCATCATCCATGCAAGTTTGGTTGGTGTAGGACTTATAGTCAGGCTGGAATGTACCTGTCCCATTTTACCTAACCTGCACACTCAAGCATGAAATGTAGGTCAGATGCGGTCTCCATATTATACATTGTTGTAAGCATCATCAGATGAACCATGCAAGTTTGGTTGGTGTAGGACTTTAAGTAAGGTGGGAATGGACCTGTCCCATTTTACCTAACCTGCACACTCAAGCATGAAATGTAGGTCAGATGCAGCCTCCATACCATACGTTGTTGTAAGCATCATCAGATGAACCATGCAAGTTTGGTTGGTGTAGGACTTTAAGTAAAGTGGGAATGGACCTGTCCCATTTTACCTAACCTGCACACTCAAGTATGAAATGTAGTTCAGATGCAGCCTCTGTACCATGCATTGTTGTAAGCATCCTCAGATGCATCATCCATGCAAGTTTGGTTGATGTAGGACTTATAGTTTGGCGGGAATGGACCTGTCCTGTTCTGCTTAACCTATAGTGCGGAAGGCGATGACGGGGTGATACTAGCATAAGCCCCCCTCTTCTTCGTCGAGGTGAGCTAAAAAATACTCATTCATGGTCATCTATGAAAGATACATCTGTTGTATCCTTGGTGTCTCAAAATCTTGAAAAACCACAGCAAGCCTCAATTGGGTTTGCACAAAGTGAGACCACTAAGTTGAAACTGATGTTCATGTATCTTTAATAACAGAAAGGGTCATAATTATTATCTTTTCCAGGGAAAACTGCAGATGATTGCTCTCAAACTTGTGAGAAAGTTTTTTATTTAATACAGAAGTTTGACCTACTTTTTAAAATAAGAATATACTATTATTCTTGTATGTTACTAATAGGTACTTGCAGTATGTAAAATCAATATACAGGTATTTTTTAAATCTACACATAAAGTTATTTATCTCTCATATTGTAGATATATCCTTGAAGCTGATTACCTCTTAACATGACCTTAAACATGTTAAGTTAAAGATGTCCTTTCTTTTTAAATTTTTCATACATACCCTTAAAGCTGAGATGGCATTTGGGAATCCATGAATAATAAGCACCATTTCCCTGCATCAAAAACAAAAAACTATAATATTTATTTAATAGATGAATTTCATATTTCTCTTCACAGAGGATAGAGGTCTGATTTCAGATTCAATCTCTTTGTTGATATTTTTTACTATGAGTACACATAAGCAATTTTTACTAATTGCCAAGATATTGCATTGTAACCATGCCACTGCTTTGTGTATGATGTCGTGATGAAAAATGCTGCAAAAAGGTGTAAAGTAGGACATCTGGTCATTAAAACATGATGTGCTGTCTATTTCATTCTACTTCACTAGACATTAAACATTGAGCAATACCTTAGACAATATTAGCAATGATTAGATGAAATACTGTAAACCGCTTTTTATTTGTGGCGTCTTAAGTTCGTGAAAACGAATGAAGTGACTGGTTGACGGTGTTTTATTTTTGCGACATCGTATATATATGTTAATTACTACACATCTGCAGTGTCTTATGTTTGCGAATCCATGGACCTCGCAAAGATCGTGAAAATAAAACGCTCGCAAATAAAAGACGGTTTACAGTAATCGGACATGTTTTTTTTCTTACCATGGACCTCTCCCATGTGTCCTCCAGGCCCCTCCTGCTTGTTTCCCCTTATTATGCTGATCTATACGACGATTAGGGTCTGTTGTTTTTCCAATATATGTACGACCTTTGAACTTAGGGTTCACATTATAGAGTAGGTACACCCCAAAAAAATTAGCAATTTCATGACTCATCACCAGTTGTCTTCCCTTGATTCAACAGCCAATCCAAACAGGGTGAGCTCATTTTAAAACATCTTCCATCAAGTGAATTTGCCTTGAGATCATTCCACATTCATGACTCTCACATCTATAAATGAAAAGAAATTGAATGTTACTTAGGCATAAAAATCATTAACAATAAAAGGTTAACGAGATATCACACGCGTTTCAGTAGCCTCCCTTAGACGAGAATTTTTAAGAAATCTCCACGCTGAAGATTTCCGATTTTCGTAACTTAAAATGTCTTGATGTTCTGGCTTTGTTATAATCGCTCAATCTACAAGTCGATCCAATAGCTCAGAGATAGAGCTCTTGCTCACCATACGGGAAGACCGCGGTTCGAGCCTGAGCGCTGGGGTAATAAATATATTGTTATTCGTATTTGCATACAAATGTTTTTTTTTTTCTTTGCAAAGTAAAGGTAAGCCTAGAGTGACCAACAATAGTCAAATTTTTGCTGAAATTGAACTAACAAATGTATTTGAAAATTTTGTTAAGACTTTATTACCTTCATACATATGTCGTATCTATTCAGAAATAAGTCAGGTGTCAGTAAAGTGTTTGAATGTAGAGAAACTTATAATATAGTTACCCATATGGTATATGTTATATTATCATTACACATGTTCACATACTGTCGTGTTATCACACAAAATCTGTATTCGGCTCTATTTATTTACATATTGACATCTTTGCGAGTGAAGGAACAATGCTGTGATATTTCAAAAAGATGATTATATAAATTCGGATGCTTTTGTCTTTGGTCACATAGTAAAGAAAGATAACTCGAACTGTACTTTTAATTTTTTACATGATAATTTACACATTCAGTCAGATTTTGCAACATATGACATGGTCATTGAATGATTTCTTTCTATAAGAATTTGCACAATATGTTGAGGGAATCATATGTGAAGTTTCATTTGAAAATCTTGGGCTGAAAAAATAATATAGCCAAAAAATGAGCATTTCCATTACAATCAATGGATGGCTAAAAAGTCTGATCAATTTCAAAATCTCTTAATTTTGAATGGTGACCTCCTAATATTGTCCCTTACATTTGAATTAAATTAGGAAATCAGAATTATGCTTTTTTTCTGAAAATAAGTGTTGTATAACACGAAACGTGTGATATCACTTTAAATCACATAATCAAGTCAATTCAGATATTCTGAAATAAATTGAAATTCATATTTGACTTAAAACAAGAGCCACAAGGGGCACATCCCTTACCTGATACCTTGCACACTCTTACCACAGGAACAATGCATAATGATACATACTGTAGTTGTACTTTACCAGGGCAGATCCAAATTTTCGTGTTCAAATGAAAGTATCTATAGGTACCATCAGGATGTATAAAAATTGATGTAAGAAGGTCATCTCTTGCATATTTAGGAAAATAAATCCCTATCACTTTTTTGAACTTAAATAGAAAAAAAAATTGAAGGAAAAAAACAATAAGACTTGCTCCCGTGCAGATTTTTGATAGCAAAATGGCAATTTCATAAAAAATAAAGGTCAAGGTCAATATGTCAAAAGTCATGATATCAAATGAAAGCTATGATCATGAGGATTCTATATGTGAAATATCAAACTTTTCAAAGCCCTACCCCTTATAGTTATAAAGAAGGTCAAAGTCACTTAGGCACGGTCCATTTGATATTCTGGGGGGGGGCTTGGGTTTTTTTCGAAAAAAATAATTTTGCTCTGAATTCTGATGAAAAACATAAATTTGCTTATGGTGTGACAGAAAAAAATAATCTTGCTCTTACAAGTAATCTGAATTTGAAGAATAACCATAAAATTCGCTGAAAATTCCTGAAAATTTTTCGGCTCGCTTCGCTCGCTGCAGTTTTTACCTTCTATAAAAATTTTTTGGCTCACTTCGCTCGCCATGGTTTTCTTCTGTAATGGCAAGTTCACATTTGAAAAAATCAAAAGTATATGCACGTGACTGAAAACAATTGAAATGCTTAAATACATTATCAATATTAATATAATTTATTACTATTTATAGATGCATGTATCTCCATAGTGTCTAATTTTTTTATACAAGCTTGGAAGGAGAATTTAAATAAGTTTTTAACTAGTTTTCATTTCTACATGTAAAAACTTGCATCAGGTCCTCTTACATGTTACATGACCTTATATACATTTTGTATACTGAAAATTGTATATCACATATTGTAAAAATATTTTATCTCTCTCAATTTTGAAGTGAATACAAGTTTTACATAAAAATTGAGTAATGTTTAAAGTAATTTAAGTGAAAATAAAGAATTTCTATTGAAAAAACACAAATATTCTGAATATTATTCACATCAATTGTTATAAAAAAAAATTTCCTTGCTCCAACTTTGCAAGAAAAAAATAATTTTGCCCCGGTCCGGGGCTAAAAAAATAATCTTGCTCCGACAAAAAACCCAAGCCCCCCCCCCCTGAATATCAAATGGACCGTGCCTTAGTCAAAAGTCATATCAAATGAAAGCTCAGGTCATCATCATCGACTCATGAGAATTTACACGTGAATTATCAGAACCCAGGTTAAAGTGTTATAAAGTAGGTAAAAAGTCAAGGTCACTAGGTCAAAAGTCATTATATCAAATGAAAGCTCTGGTCATGAGGAATCTTTATCTGAAGAATCAAAGCCCAATCCCTTTTACTTGAAAGTAGGTCAAAAATCAAGGTAACTACAGTCAGGGGTGCTACTTAAACAAGTAATTTAAAAAATTACCTTTTTAAGTAACTTTCTAATTCTGCCTTCTTAAATAATTACTTCTAAAAGTAACTGATTTACTTGCGATGTCCATGCAACATATTACTTATACAAGTAATATACATAAAAAGTAAGGCAATGGATGGTTTGTAATGATTGTAGGATACACATTTAAAGTTCTCAAGCTTTTAATTGTTGTAAGGGCTATTCATATCAGTAATAATTGCTTCAGTAACAGAAATATCAAGGTAAAACCATTCCCTTAAAATTACTTATTTAAGTAATATTTATTGAAAGGGGCTTATCTTTAAATGAAAGGAGTAAAGCTTTAAGCAATTATCGTAAATTATATTTAAAGTTTATTTTGAAAAGGAAAGTCTGAATTTACAGGAAAAATTATTGCTATTGAGATGAAAATTCTGTGTAAAAATCTACAAGGTAACAAACTTGCACAAATTTGCAACTTTTTAAGTGAAATTCGGCTACAATTTCGGCTATCTTTCTTAACTCAAACAGTTTCTTCTGAGAAAGTTATTTCCTTTTGAAAATAATGGAAGTGCCCTTGCCTTCTACTGCTGTACTTTCTTACTTGCCATAGGAAATAAGACATTATTTAACTTTTTATGTGAAATCATGGGTACATTTGATAATTACTTGTAGAAGTAATTTATTAATTACTTGTTGAAGTAGCACCCCTGACTGAACTAGATCAAATGTCATTGTATCAATGAAACTTTCAGCCATGAGTAATCTATCTGTGAAACGTCAAAGCCCTATCCCTTATTGTTCAAAAGTAGGTCTAAGGTCAAAGTCAAAGTCACTAGGTCAAAAGGCATGGTATCAAATTAAAGCTCTGGTAATGAGGAATCTATATGTGAAATATCAATCCCCTACCTCTTAAAGTTTAAAAGTAGGTCAAAGGTCAGGTCAAGGACATTAGGTCAAAAAGTCATGGAATCAAATAAAAGCTCTGGTCAAAAAGTAAGTTGTGGAAAAATCATATAATATTTTACAGTTTTGCAGCGTATTATAAAAATGCGATTATAATCAATAATCAATCAAAAGTGTTATCTGATTAATCGATTTTGATTACTCAATCCGATTCCAAACACTAAAATCAGCTATACGGCCTGTACCCCAGACCCTTTGACACAAAATCTACTTCAAATTGAAACTGCATAAATATTTTTTTCCCTATTCTTTTAAATAATTTTTTTTTGTAGAAATGTATTCTAATATTTAACATATTCTCTTGAAAAATAGGTATTTTCTATTTTCTGGGGCTCTGATTTGCTAAAATTTGGTTTGCAGCTCTCTCTATCCCCCTCTCCAACTACAGTGATTAGGATAAGCATGCGCCGGCTGCGCCATATAGTCACATTCAATATTAAAATGGCACATTTAAATTTCACTGAGTGCGCCAATGTGACGCATTCAATTCTTAAACAAATTTGTGGAAATCTGCCATTCTTTTACTCCACGTAGTGATAACTTCACCATATTTACTTCCGACTTTCGTCAATTTAATCTTCACTGATCGTGCTCATTTCATTTACTCTTTGTATCAATTGATACACCAGACAATATAGCATAAATTTTGCATCTAAAACATAATTACAATATTTCTAATCGGAATAATCATTTATATTGTACCATCATGTATTATTCACTTGGTGCACTACGCTTCGGCTCAGTTGAAAATGACCGCTGGATGAAAGTTTCATTTCTAAATTATTCCTTGACCATATTTACTAGAACCTGAAGAATTTGACTTGAAACTAAAAAGTGGCATTTTTTCTAAACACAATGGTTTCCAATTGTCATAACCCAGCAGACATTCAACGTTGATTCAACGTTGAAATTTGGTTGATCTAGGTCGACGACGTCGAACAACCAAAATTCAACGTTGAATCAACGTTGAAGGTTTCGACGTCGAGGAAATGACGTGATTTCAACGTTGAAACAACGTTGAAGATTTCGACGTCGAAGACATGACCTAATTTCAACGTTGAAACAACGTTGTGTTTCTGACCAATCTACAACGTTGAAAATTTAACCTTATTTCAACGTTGAAACAACGTTGCGTCTTCGACCAATATTGAATTATTCGATGTTTAAGACAAATGACATAAATTGAAAAATTACAATAAAAAATACTAGATTTAAATTAAAACAAGAACAACGAATCCCCGAAACATGCCGTGTGCATTTCTTCTATCGAGGAGGGAAATAAAACTAATGATAGTCTAAAATCATTTTTAAAAAAATAAATCAAATAATACGATCAGGAAAAAAACCCAGTGGGAATGTGAACCCCCTCCCCTTTCAATCATTTTGAACCTGCCTCTTCACAATCCATTATATGCTGATTTAATTTATCTGTACTGTATTTGAATGTTAAAATTAAAAAAAAAAATAAATCTCTGTAATTTCGATTTAAAATTTACTACTTATTGCATTATATAAAAATGTCTATCATTATAAAGTCAGAACATATGCATTCTAACTGAAATATATGTCTGACCGGGATCTTACGCTGTTAAGAGTTTATCTTTGTGTGATCACTGACAGCGCGGTCACTATCTCGCAATCTTGTTATGCAATTTTGGACGGGCGTGCATGAGAAACAGATGCCAGCAGGTCAAATTGACCGCTCCTATTAGAATTTCAAATAAAGTAGAGCGGAGAGGAAGGCACTCGCTGTAAGTAGATTAGTATTTTGAATATAATTTTCTTATATTTACTCAGAAAAGGATAAAGTTTGATAAATCTATTTTGATATGGTTTTAATTTTATAGATGCGATGGACTGAAATCTTCAAGTGAACGTGTTTGCTATCAATCTTTAGAATCCGACAATTTTTTCTCTCTCTCTTTCTCTCGTTCGGTATTTTATACGATCATGTATTCGATCGATTGAATCTCCATAATTCAAACTTCTATCTTTATTTCGTATCATACTTATTGTCTGCATGTTATGCATCTAATTAATTTTTTTATTCTCACTTAAAAATGTGTAACTGGCCGATGAACTTAATTTCCATCTTACATGTAAAACAAATGTGGACGACTGCGAGGCGTACCATAATATTGCACAATGTTACAAAGATCATTGCCGAATTTGATAATAAATAAGTCGTCACTGGGATATTTTTTAATAGCGGTTATTACTCATTAAAAAAAGGAAAAGGCATCCTTTTTAGCAATTTACCGGAGGGTCCTGACCAGCCCCCCCCCCCTTCCCCACTCGGACAAATCCCCGTCTAGATATCGAAATAAGGAATGTCGTATGGGGTTTAGGAACTCGGCATCCTGCTTGCATTTTAAATATAATTGATATATGAGGGTAAACAAGGCACTTACATGTATCTAAACTCAAGGGTGAGACGTGCCCCTCCCCATCCCTTTCACTTCCTAATAAGCCTCATTAAGGATTCCGACTTCCGTCGGAATCCTTTCTGTTATTGTATTGTCTTTTCTTTATTCTTATTATTAAGGATTCCGACTATTCCGTCGGAATCCTTTCTGTTATTGTATTGTCTTTTCTTTATTCTTATTATTATTCTTATTATTATTATTATTATTATTCTTACCCCCAAATCGTTCCAGTCACTGTACAAAAAAGTACCACTTCTTATGATAAAATGAATAGGATCATGTGAAAGAGCATATAAAGATCTTGAGGTAAAAAAATTTTGTCGTCGAAAAGTTCACATATGCCCCCGCTAGAGGTCATCAAAGTTCAAATCTTTAAACTCTTATAACTCCTAAACTAACCGTACGATTTGAACGAAATTTGTTTTAAAATGTTCTTTGGAAAATTTGTAAACTTTTATACGCTTACATGCTCGATAAAATATTTACGGTTTTCGCGCTATTCGGAGTTGAAAATGGAACTTTAAATTGGCACAGTGCCAATTTCTACAGTTTTTGAGATTTTGAGTTGAAACTTGGATACTAGGTTACTTATAGGTAGTCATTTAATGTTGACCTACTCTCAAGGTCAAATTTTCATTCTCAAGGTCACAACAAACTTTTGCCTGTAGAAGAAAGACTATTTGACGTTCAGAGTTCAAACTTCATACATAATATTGTTAAACCAAGCTCTTTCACATTGACCTTGACCCAAGGTCAAATTTTGATTCTCAAGGTCACAACAAACTTTTGCCTATAGAACAAAGACTATTAGACCTGCAGAGTTCAAACTTCATACATAATATCATTAAACCAACCTCTTTCACCTTGACCTTGACCCAAGGTCAAATTCTGATTCTCAAGGTCACAACAAACTTTTGCCTATAGAACAAAGACTATTTGACCTTCAGAGTTTAAACTTCAAACAAATAATCGTTCAGTCATGCTCTTTCACTTTGGCCTTGACCCAAGGTCAAATTCTCATTCTCAAGGTCAAAGCAACTTTTCGCTACAAAACAAAGACTATTTGACCTTCAGAGTTCATAATTTATACATATTATGCTTGGGCCCAGCTCTTTCACCTTGCCCTTGACCCAAGGTCAAATTCTGATTTTCAAGGTCACAACAAACTTAAGTCTATAAAACAAAGACTGCTTGACCTTGACAGTTCAAACTTTACACAAATATTCCTTGCATCAAACTCTTTCATCATGACCTTGACCAACGGTCATTTGTTTGATTTCAAGGTCACAACTGACTTTGGTTGATTATATATTGAGCTTTGCTCAGATTAAGATCAATCATGATGAGAATAATCACAGTACTTAGCTTTCATCCATGACATTGGTTAAAGGCCAAACAATCATTCTCAAGGTCTTAACAATCATTTACTCTTGTAGAATTTACACTTTTTGTCCTATACTATTTATTCTTCACACAAGTAGTCATTCCTATTTGAACTTAACATAGTATAAGAAAGATAACTCTTTTATTCTTGTTCTCTGTTCTGTTTCTTTTTTTTTTCTTAGTAGCATTACATATCTGTACTTTCATGTTGTTGTCATTTTCTATTAATAGAAATTATCTCATTGCAAAATCATTGTGCAATTCTGTTTTGAGAAAGTAATTGTAAAGGATTTGATATCCATAGAGCATGGAGTTTAAAGCTTTCCCAAAGATGAAAGGTACTTAATTTTTTTTTCTTCTATTTTGTTGATAAATAAATTAGAGTCCCAAATTAGACTTAAGCTCTTTTGACCCATTTGCTGAAGTGAATAAGGTACTTAAGCAACTATTCTTTTTTCCATCTTCTTTATTCGGATTTTAACACTTCAGTTCCGAGGAAGGTCTAAGAAAGGAGGAATCCGTCTGTTGCTTGCAACAGTAGCCATCTAGTTCTTATTATTATTCTTACCCCCAAACGTTCCATACACTTTACAAAAAAGTACCACAATATATGATAAAGTGGAAAATACCATGTGAAAGAGCATATCAAGATCTCAATTCAAATTTTTTTTCTTGTCCAAAAGTTCACATATGCCCCCGCTAGAGGTCATCAAAGGTCAAATATTTAAACTCTCATAACTCCTAAAGTAACCGTACGATTTGAACGAAATTTGTTTTATATTGTTCTTTGGAAAATTTGCAAACTTTTATACACTTACATGCTCGATGACATATTTACGGTTTTCGCTCTATTTCGAGTTGAAAAATGAATTTTAGATTGGCACAGTGCCAATTTCCTCAGTTTTTGAGATTTTGAGTTGAAACTTGGATGGTAGGCAACTTATAGGTAGTCATTTAATGTTGACCTTGTTTCAAGGTCAAATTTTGATTCTCAAGGTCACAACAAACGTTTGCCAATAGAACAAAGACGGTTTGACCTTGAGAGTTCAAGCTTCATACATAAAATCGTTGAGCCAAGCCCTTTCACCTTGACCTTGACCCAAGGTCAAATTCTCCTTCTCAAGGTCACAACAAACTTTTGCCTGTAAAACAAAGACAGTTTGACGTTGAGAGTTCAAACTTTACACAAATATTCCTTGCATCAAGCCCTCTCACCTTGACCTTGACCCAATGTCATTTGTTCGATTTCAAGGTCACAGCATACTTTGGTTGATAAAATACTGAACTTTGATTAGTTTAAGATCAATTTTGATGAGAATAACCTCCAATACTTATCTTTTATCTGTGACATTGGTTCATGGTCAAATAATCATTCTCAAGGTCATAACAAACATTTCCTCCTGTAGAATTCACATTTCTGGTCCTATACTGTTTATTCTTCACACAAGTAGTCCTTCTTATTTGAAATTCATAGTATAAGAAAGATAACTCTTTTCTTCTTGTTTTCTGTTTCTTTTTTTTTTTTTTTTTTCTTAGTAGCAGTACATATCTGTACTTTCATGTTGTTGTCATTTTCTTTTAATAGAAATTATCTCATTGCAAAATCATTGTGCAATTCTGTTTTGAGAGTGTAATTGTAAAAATTTGATATAGAGCATGGAGTTTAAAGCTTTCGTAAAAATGAAAGGTATTTATTATTTTTTTTCTTCTATTTTGTTGATAAATGAATAAGAGTCCCAAATTAGACATAAGCTCTTTTGACTCATCTGCTGAAGTGAATAAGGTACGAAAGCAACTATACTTTTACCATCTTCTTTTTCGGATTTTAACACTTCAGTTCCGAGGAAGGTCTAATAAAGGAGGAATCCGTCTGTTGCTTGCAACAGTAGCCATCTAGTTTTTTATTATTTTTTAAATCTGAAACTCGAGAAAAGTCATATACGTTTTTCAACCCATCAAAGGGGGGGGGGGGGGGGGGGTTGTAACTGGATTTTAACGTTTCATAACTATATTCCACAAGTTAAAGTTATTCAAATACAAGTTTCCTTTTCCATCAAAAGTCAGATAAGATGATAAGAAAATTGGAGAGAACGAAACCCGTCGGGAAAACCGTTTTTAATAAAATTTTGTTTCCTTTGATTCTTTTGTCTAATTTGTAGATTCCATTTCAAGTCCTAGGCTGAGCAGCAACAAAAAAAAAAAAGCAACAAAGACGTCAGCTTGATGGAAGGGGACGTTGTCTTGACCCGGTCAACATGCAGCTGTCTTTCGTATTCTTTGATATGCAATAAATAAAACATACTTAACGATCAGTGCTTTGCATCATCACCTGTAGATTTCAACGAAAATTCAACCAAACTTCAACGTTGAATAGACGTTGATCGACGTTATTTCAACGTTGAAACAACGTTTAAATTGCGTTGTTCAACGTCATATCAACGTTGTTTCAACGTTGAAACTTCAACGTTGAAAATTTCAACGTTGACTCAACTTTCATTTTCAACCAAAATTCAACGTTGTTTCAACGTTGAAGATCGACGTTGAATCAACGTTGATTCAACGTTGAAATGCCTGCTGGAACCTATATTTCAAAACTTTTTACAGTTATGTTAAGCAATGTTAAGTACAGAATGTACAGGCTTTCTACTCTACCTTGATGAAAAAGTAGGAAAAAAGTAGGAGTAGTCAATGAAAAAAGTAGGAGAAAAATAGGAAAAAGCAGGAATTAATAGGGGAAAAGTAGGAAAAATTCCATCAATTTTAGCGACAATTTTCAGTAAGTATGACACACAAATCACAGTAAGCAATTATCATTGACTGGTAATATTCATCTTTGAGGAAATTACAGAGAGAAATAAGGACAAATTGATTTTTTTCATGTAAAATATACAGAATGGGCGAGAGAAGCGAGCCCGAAATTAAAAAAAAAACTTTGAATCAGATGTCGACAACAAGTGAAGTAAGTAATTTTTTTACTTTTGAGATGAAAAAGTAGGAGGTTTTGAAGAAAAAGTAGGAAAACATAGGATCAAAATAAAAAAGTAGGAAAAGTAGGAAATAGTAGGAAAAAGTAGGAACAGTAGAAAGCCTGAATGTACTTCATTGTGGGTGACAATGGTTAATGCTTTTCCCATAAAAAATAATGCAGATATTTATATGTTCTGGTTTGTTGGTTGTTTTCTTCAAACTGCTCATGGCACATTCATTTTCATCAATGGCACATTGGTTTTGCAAATGGCACATTGATGTTCCAGGGTATGGGCCATTGTCACATTCACCTGATTGCCTATCCCAATCACTGCAACTAAACACTATTTGTGTACCGATGTATGTAAGTTGCTATCCGCTCCTACTAACTTGATCATATTATAATAAAATCATTAGCACTTTACGAAATATTCTTCATAAAATGTACACACGTTTTATTTACAAAAAAATCAATGTACCTCTGTTCCAGTGTTCGCTCATCTGCCATTTTAAAAGTCATGTGACCAATAGGTCAAGGGTCAATATTCTCCACGTGGGTGTCGCGATTGATCTTGATCAGTTCTAAAGCTCTTCGTACGCAGTGCAGCTAAAATGGATTTTGCAGCAGGTACATGGAAGATAACAGAATCACATAATTTTGATGAATACATGAAAGCACTAGGTAAGAAAGCATTTTCTTGCTGTTTTTGTGAATGATTTATTTTTATTTCCATGCTCTATTTACGTTGATTGTAAACAAAGGGAGGGAATGTGTCCTTGTCAATGTCTTCAGCAGCAGCATCTGTACACAGATTAGTTGGGAGTGTTCAATCAATAGATCTTATACTCTAGATGTGTGCTTCCTAAATCATTCAGTATAAAATCATATTCTATAATCTTTAATTAGGAGGGGAACATTGAAAATGATTTTTTTTATTTTGAAAAAAAAGTTCGAAAGGGGGTGGGATGGTTAGACATTTTATATATAATTATATATTTAATGAGGTAGAACTAATCATGCATCTATAGAAAAGATGAATATCACTTGATAAAGGGCATTTGAATTACCCCCCCTCTTTTGCATTGATCATCAATAACTACATGTAAATCTGTACCATATTTTATGTCAAACTTTTAGCATAGGAGATTGTTTAATGAACATGTAGTCGGAAACTCGTATCTTGCTAAAATCAAGCAGGATGTACAAAAATGGTGAGGTTGCCCCGACTTCTTTGGAATTATTTTTAAAAAATATGATATAAAGATTAAATCCCCAATTTTACGTATAAATTTATGTTCTCAAAATCGTAGATTGGAAACCCTTGCCCTGGATCATGTATTCTTCTCTCTGGAAAAAAAAAACACTTTTAAGCAAAATAGCTGTCAATGTACATTTTTTATTTCATTATTTTACCTATCTTATTAAAGTTTCAGTATAAATGCAGATTATTTTCTCCTAATGGTCTTATGAGGGGGTGGACAGGTTGAACGGGAGGCGGGAGGAAGGGGGGGCGGGAGGAGGGAGAAAGGGGGAGGGAGGAGGGAGGGAAGGGGGGAAAATGGGAGGGGGAAGGGAGGGGGAGAGAAGTGGCGGGAGGAGGGAGGAAGGGGGCGGGAGGGAGGAGGTAAGGAAAGGGTGAAAAGGAGGGGGAGGGAGGTGGTGGTGGGAGGGGGAGATAAGGGGGTGGGAGGGAGGAGAAAGGTACCCCTCTGTCCGCCCCCCCCTCTTATGTACATCTGATTATGTATTGAGCTGGAAGCCCTCCAAAGACATTTTGTCAGAGCGGCGTTAGATTTCTGTTCAATACGAAAACCTTCTATCAAATTTACTGCACTCTAAGCTATACTTGGTTACTTAGAGGTAGATAAGACATGATTTATAGTCATTCATGAATACGCAAGCTGTGTATCTGGTACACGATTTATCTGTGCCATTTTTGCACAAATGCATGCGCGGACTTATATTTTGTTTAAAAAAAGGGGGGACTACAATTAATTGAACCTGACCAAGGGAAAAGGTGGTGCGCCGGGACCAAATATACTTTAATTGTTCGTATTCATAAATAAGAGCAGCTTAGATGTGCACTGTGTCCCTCCCTGTGTCGCCCCCCCCCCCCCCCCCCCAGATCCGCGCATTGAAAATGAAAATGCTAATATTACGCGTTGCATTTCAAACAATAATGACAGCAGAAATACATTGAACTGCACATCAAATGTAATTTAGTGTTCTCATCTAAACGTTTAAGTCTGTCTAATACCATGCATGCATGTTTGAATAATATAAATCTTTCTCTCCTTCGTTTTCTCTCACCAATCCTTCGAGCCCATAAAAAAAACTGTTCGCCCAAATTAAGAAAAATATTCTAAACAGGAATTGTACACGTGTGTATCTTTCGAAATGAACAAACTATCTTAAAACTCGTCAAAAGTCAACGCTATTCATAAAATGATAAATTGCCCATCTCGCCACCTCTTGACCAACCTGACCTGTTATTCAATACCCAATGCAAGCGTTGGTCAAAGGCCTTATCAGAAAGAAAGCAACACAAGGAAGGACACGGTGACCTTTGCTCATACAGGAAATGTTATTTTGTCCAAGTTTTGGAATAGAAAATAGAAAAAAGTCCTTTTTCCATTAACTTCTAAAGATGGAGTGCATAAAAATGCATAAAGATATAATTGTAATCCATAAAATGCATAAAATATTTGTTATAGTGTCTTTCTGGATATTTTTATTTATTATAAAAATAATCCGCCATTATGACTATTTAAATAGTCATAATGGCAGATTTTTATAATAAATAAAAATATCAAGAAAGACAATAGGATTGGAAATATTCTTTTTTTTTGGTATTTCTTAATCTAAACAAAAGCAGAGGATTTTGATCTACAACATACTGTAACAATATTACCCCCTGCCCAGTTTCAAAGTTGACGCAATCTAATAATTTTAATTAGATTGAAGTTTCCGGATCGAGTGGATATTCCTAAAATGACAAGTTGAACGCAGTTGTACAAACTTCAATTGCTTTTCTTTGAAAGACTCATACGAGTATCGTAGATAACGTCATAGTTGTAGTTGAAGTAGTGATCGTTATCAGCCTTCTTGTTTAGATATCAGGTACGTATCCAGGGAAACAAGTGACAGAGGACAATCTTAATATAAGGACTTCCTTCTTGATAAAATACATATTGATCTTGTTTTCCGCAATTGGTTTTGCGCCTATAAAAAGTAAGCTACATCGTTGCATTGTACTTTAAGTGTATTTGAAGTAGTAAGGATAGACATGACAAACGAAGTCCTGCTTACTAACACATTTTACAACAATACTTATGAACTATGACTTTAAACTTTAAACTTATAAACATGTGCATTTTCATTAGTCATTACAGAAACAAAACAAGAAAAAAGTTTCTTCTTTTTTTTTTGCCTTTCGTCATTGTTATTATCGTCATTTAATATAACAATGTTTTTTGATAAAGATGATATCTATCTAGGTTTTCATATATTGAAAAAATAACAAACGCCGAATTAAAACTCAACGGTTTCATTGGTATCATCAGGAGCTAACTCCTGTTATTTTTTCAATATATTGAAACTTGTGGAGAGAATTATTGACTATTTATAGATTAAAAAAAAAAAAAATACCGGTATATATAATATGAAATAAGAGATAGAGAGAGAGAAACAAAATTCTTCAAAAAAAGAAAGAGAGGAGTAAAAAAATATTTCATCATGCCTTTCTTCAACAGGCGTCGGCCTCGTAATGAGAAAAATGGGTAACCTGGCCAAGCCCACCACGGAAATAACAGTGTCAGAGGACGGTCAGGGATGGAATATAAAGACTATTACCACCTTCAAAACTACCGAAATCGACTTTAAACTAGGTCAGGAATTTGATGAAGTCACGGCAGATGGCCGCAATGTCAAGGTACGGCATTGTTATTCACTGTTGAAAACTGGCGACCTTTTCAGTAGGTGCACCATTCATATTATGAGATTTGTAACATTAACACAGTCAGCATCCTATCTGCACATATAATTATTTTAATGAAATTTATAAGCATCCATGATTGGAACAGCTTTGATTTCAATAGAAGTCAAAAGATATATTTTTGTAGGATGCAATTTTAAAGTATTACTGAAAAGAAAATCTACCGAATTGGCATTTTTTTCATCATAATATTTCACTCGATCTGTTTCTTTTCCAGTCTACAGTAACTTTGAATGGTAATACGATGACACATGTACAAAAGGGTGATCCTGAATCGGTCATCACTAGAGAATTCTCTGCCAAAAGAATGACCATGGTGTGTATAGGACTTGACGACTTAAGGATATGCAATTTATCCATAAATTGTAGAGTTGAGAGTTGTTCGAATTATGATTGAACTGCTTCTTCAAAAAAAAAAAAAAAAAAAAAAAAAAAAAAAAAAAATACACGCATGTTTTTAATTATGAAAAAAAAGCATATGACTGAAGGTCACACGCGCCTACTTTAAAATTAAGAAAAAAAAACACAAGAAAACAAAAACAAATAAAAAAAAAAAAAACAAAACAAAAAAAAAAAAAAAAAAAACAACGTCGGAAGTACATAATATTATATGCTATCAAATCTCTATACACAATTCCTTCCGTAACACTATTGTATTGCTAGCTCTTGTATCACTTTTGTTCTTAAAGATTATAAAAACGGTCATAATGAATACATATAATTGACGAAGTAGAACTTAAGTTTTTAGTCTCCTACCGGCAACGCCGAAGGGGACTCGTACTTTCCTCTCGGTCTGTCCGTCCGTCCGTCCGTTCGTCTACTTAATTTTTCTCTGCAACAAATAGGGTTATTCAGGTGAAATTTGATACACAGCTTAGTCATGGATAGTTACAGAGCAAGTTTAACTTTCTTCTCGCTTGAACTATTTTTCGAGGAGTTATGCTCCTTGATGACTTTCAAAATTCAGTTTTTGTCAGTTTTCCAGACTTTTTCCCGAAACAAATAGAGATATCCAGGTGGAATTTTGATACACAGCGTACTCTTGGATAGTTACAGAGCAAGTTCAACTTTCGTCACGCTTGACCTATTTTTCGAGGAGTTATGCCCCTTGTTGACTTGGAAAATTCAGTTTTTGTCAGTTTTCCGGACTTTTTCCTGCAACAAAAAGAGATATTCAGGTGAAATTTGAAACTCAGCTTAGTCTTTGATAGTTACAGAGCAAGTCGACTTTTGTCATGCTTGACCTATTTTACGAGGAGTTATTGCCCCTTGATGACTTGCAAAATTGAGATTATGTCAGTTGTCAGTTTCCAAACTTTTTTCTGCAACAAATAGGCATATTCAAGTAAAAAAGATTGAAACTCAGCTTAGTCTTGGATAGTTACACAGCAAGTTCAACTTTCGTCACGCTTGATCTCTTTTTCGAATCGATAAAGCAGATAAAACCTCAGAACTGAGCTGCACGGTTTAATTAAAACTCATGTTTAATTGAAGAGTTATTCATAGGCAGAGTTGCAGGACATACATATATGCCGCCGGTAGGGGATTTATATAATAAACTTTCCAGTTTACGAATATAGGAAATTATGTTTATTACGAACTAATTCTTTCTCCTGAGATATTCGCTATAAATGACTATTACTGTATATTGATAGAATTAAACTGATTCATTAATTAGGCGTCTGAAATCTGAATAGACTCATCACAACTGAAGGGTCAAGTAACATTCATGTATAATGACCTTGATTGTAATTAGCTTATTGTAAACCCAGGTTCATGACTTGTCTTCTCTTATTTCTTTTGCAGAAGTTAACGGCAGGTGACGCCACGTGCACTAGGATTTACGAGAAAGCAGAACCTTAGTGTTTTTTTTTTAGTAAAATTAAGAAAAAATACCAAAGGTTGTAAATGATTATTCAAGTACAACGGAAAATCCACAATATAAAATTAAACCACTGTTGATGAGACAATTGTCTTCCGTTATTTTTCCATGTATTAAATGGAAAACTCCGAATGATGTCAGTGACTCGTGATTTTCTACGAAATGAAGAGTAAACACCTGTAGGATCATACAGTAATAACAAAATCTAATAGTATGATTTTAAGCAAGATAAAGATTCAAACTGTATGAAATGCTAGACGAAGTAGAACATTGTTAAGGTATCCGTTGTACAATAGAGTCATTTTACATAGAGTTTTAATCATCTCCAATTGTAAAGTATGGTAAATATTATGCCTTGTAAGGTACGATAAACTATATATTATTTTCTGAAAGGCAATGATCGATTCCCTCAGTTCAGATATAAGACTCCCAGGTCTTCAAAATCGTTGTACAACTTTGTTATTTTGCATATGTTACATAGAGAAAATAGACATTATAAATGCTTCATCAGTTTACCCCCTTTGTTTTTCTGGCCCAAAATTGTTATTTCTGAGCAGTAGGCATTATAAACTTTCAGAAAATATATACCTTATAGTACCTTACCGGGCACGGTAAAATGCCCTATTGTGCATGTTAATGGTTAATGCAAGTCTGAACTTCGATATTCTCAAATTTTGTTACCAACTTTTTTTTGTCAGTTTTGCTTTTTTTATCTAAAGCTTATTTCTGATGACAATTTTTTATATGTTCGACTTTGAACAATATCTTTATATTTGACCAAATTATATCTGTTGTAATTATTAAAGTCCTTTTTTTATTCTGTTAACATCTTTTTATCATTTTCGTTTTTTTTTTTTTTGCTTTTTTAAAAAATTTTTATAGCATCATCATGATCATCATGGAATAAAATTGTCTTTTTAATCATTTTTTACTGATTTTGTATAGTTGTCTGTCATTCTTCAAATGTTCATTTTTTAAACACTGTTTTGTTGATTAATATCAGTATCAATGCAGATGACTTAATGCCAATGTTGCTTGCTTTACGAGAGAGAAGAATTATGTATATTGTAAAACGCAGTTTGTTTGAGAGTAAAATTCCATATTTTACATAAATTGATTATTACAGTATTGCTTTTGATCTAGTCTTTGATCTTGTGAGCATTCTTAGAATTGCAAATAAATATTTCTTCCATTCGCAAGTTATTATGTTAATGCATTGTTCACGGATCTTGAAATAAATCCTCTATTTGTAAGTTACTTAAATGGTGTAAAAACTCTCTGTTTGATCTATCTGCATAGTCAGTCATTCCTCTCGCTCCTTTAAACGAAGGACTTGTGAACAATTCATTGTAAAAATTTTGGAACGCTTCCATTGATTATAATTGTTACATACGTCGATCGACCGCGGTCTTGCGGTTTGTTGTGTCTCTGCATAGTCGTTCATAGTCTTTGGAAATATTTCATTGTTTGGATTGAGAATCACCGATGAGGGTTAAGTACCCGAAACATGCACATGTCTGGTCCATGCTGCAAATTTATCTGTTCTTAAATGATGCTATTGATTTGAAGACGTGTAAGATTTCATAGACTTTGGCCATATTCATATACTTGTTTGAGGATCACAGACAAGGGTTAAATACCTTTGCAAGGCAAAATCATTAGAATTTCCAATGGAACGGCTGCGAACCTCGGAATGAATAAAACTCCGAAGTGAGAAAAGGTGCCCGGGGAAATTCAGCGTCTCCTGATTGCATGCAATCAAACAAGTTGTAGAATCTTATATATGCAACGCATACAACCAACATTTCCTGTTTAAGATGACCAGAGTGAGTTTCGTACCTTCTTCCTCGTTTTTAGTCCCCTACCGGCAACTCCGAAGGGGACTCTTAGTTTCCTCTCGGTCTGTCTATCCGTCTGTCTGTCCCTCCGTCTGTCCGTCTGTCCGAATTTCAGTTTTCCGGATTTTTTTTCTGCAACGGATGGAGATATTCAGATGAAATTTGATACACAGCTTGGTCTTGGATAGCTAAAGAGCAAGTTCGACTTTCGTCACGCTTGACCTATTTTTCGAGGAGTTATGCCTCCTTGATGACTTGGAAAATTCAGTTTTTGTCAGTTTTCCGGACTTTTTTTTGCAACAAATAGAGATATTCAGGTGAAATTTGATACACAGCTTACTCTTGGATAGGTACAGAGCAAGTTTAACTTTTGTTACGCTTGACCAATTTGTCGAGGATTTTTGCCCCTTGATGACGTGGAAAATTCAATTTTTGTCAGTTTTCCGGACTTTTTTCTGGAACAAAGAGAGATATTCAGGTGAAATTTGATACTCAGCCTAGTCTTGGATAGTTACAGAGCAAGTTCGACTTTTGTCAGGCTTGACCTATTTTTTGAGGATTTTCCCTTGATGACTTGCACAATTTAGTTTTTGTCAGTTTTCCAGACTTTTTTCTGCAACAAATAGAGATATTCAGGTAAATTTGATACTCAGCCTAGTCTTGGTTACTTACAGAGCAAGTTCTACTTTTGTCACGCTTGACCTATTTTTCGAGGAGTTATGCCCCTTGATTACTCGGAAAATTCAGTTTTTGTCAGTTTTCAAGACTTTCTTCTGCAACAAATACAGATATTCAGGTAAAATTTGATACACAGCTTAGTCTTGGTTACTTAAAGAGCAAGTTTGACTTGGGTGTATAGAATATTTTCTGTATAGTCGACAACTTAGTATATCTAGTTCAGTTAATCCGGATTAGAACACAATTTGACTTATTATAGTGAGTGGTTGACACCAAGAAAAACGAGGCGTCACACCTCCAAAGCCAAAGGAAAGGATTCTTATATAATATTTCATACCACAGTGCTCTATTTACGTATGCTTTCCTTTGCCATGGTGTTTGCTATTACTCTTAATTTCTTGTCTTACAAATGTTTACCTTTTGGTTTGAGGAGTCTCCTTGAGACAGAGACATTGATAGCACAGGTCCCCCCCCCCCCGATAAAACACTTTAATTTTGTTTTAACATTTTGCACACACCCTTGTGCTCTTGATAGCAGTTTACATACTCATCTTTGTGTTACTTTTGCCCCTGTATTTTACTGTCTTGTCTTCTTGTTGAGCTTGGCAGGGACTGTTGCGCACAACAAATAGGCGTGCCTCGGGACAATGAGAGGGTTATGCGCACGTCTCACGAATAGCCACACTACTTGCTATTTACATGGCAGATTGCAATCTTAGGTCGGCACTGAATGTAATTGGTCTCGATTGTTCATGTTTGATGTGTTGTGTTCCTTGTCCCTTTTGCGTCTATTGTTGTGCTTGCCTACTCTGTGTTTTCTAAAGGAGTGCTTCGTTGTTCTGCTGTTGGTTTTGAGTCATATTGGAGATCCCATAATTTTATTTATAATATAAAGTTTAATTTCGGATATTTTTGTTATTTTCTCATTTTTATTGAAAGAAGACAGTGATATCTGCTACATTAGCATGATCAACAAAAATGTGATTGAGTTAATTGGAAAATTAAAAAAGATAACATTAGAACAACATTAAATTAAAAAGTTAGTACAAAATCACAATATCGTTTGCATGTTCATAAGGGACATGATATATTACATATATACATATATACAACATGAAGAATAATGGGTCTAAACTGTTAAATCATTAGAACATAAAGAGTAATAGGTCTAAACTGTTAAAACATTAGAAAATGAAGAGTAATAGGTCTCAACTGTTAAAATATTAGAACATGAAGAGTAATAGGTCTAAACTGTTTTAACATTAGAACATGAAGAGTAATAGGTTTATACAGTTAAAACATTAGAACATGAAGAATAGTAGGTCTTTACTGTTAAAACATTAATAACATGAAGAATAATAGGTCTATACTGTTAAAACATTAATAACATGAAGAATTATAGGTCTATACTGTTAAAACATTAGAACATGAAGAATAATAGGTCTATACTGTTAAAACATTAGAACATGAAGAGTAATCATGGTAATAGGTTTATACTGTTAAAACATTAGAACATGAAGAATAGTAGGTCTATACTGTTAAAACATTAATAACATGAAGAATAATAGGTCTATACTGTTAAAACATTAATAACATGAAGAATGATAGGTCTATACTGTTAAAACATTAGAACATGAAGAGTAATAGGTTTATACTGTTAAAACATTAGAACATGAAGAATGATAGGTCTATACTGTTAAAACGTTGGAACATGAAGAGTAATAGGTCTATACTGTTAAAACATTAATAACATGAAGAATGATAGGTCTATACTGTTAAAATATTTGAACATGAAGAATGATAGGTCTATACTGTTAAAACGTTGGAACATGTAGAGTAATAGGTCTATACTGTTAAAAAATTAGAACATGAAGAGTAATAGGTCTAAACTGTTTAAACATTAGAACATGAAGCGTAATTGGTCTAAACTGTTAAAATATTAGAACATGAAGAGTAATAGGTCTAAACTGTTAAAACATTAGAACATGAAGCGTAATTGGTCTAAACTGTTAAAATATTAGAACATGAAGAGTAATAGGTCTAAACTGTTAAAACATAATAACATGAATAATAATAGGTCTTTACTGTTATAACATTAGAACATGAAGAGTGATAGGTCTGTACTGTTATGACATTAGAACATGAAGAATAATAGGTCTATACTGTTAAAACATTAGAACAAAGAGGGTATTTTCAACAAGATTCGATTTATGAAGAGTAATGTATATAGGTCTAAAGATTCGATTTAAACATCACAAAGCCGAATATTGATAGAGAACATAGAAGAAGCAAACGTCGAAAGAACATAATGACGTCATATCTCAGGCGTATGACGTAACGCTTTATCAAAAATGGACGTAATATATCTGAACAATTGTTTTCAGTGATGCAAATTATATATGGAAAATCATTATTTTCGTAGAATTATTCAACTTATGGTATCGATTTGAAGATTTATAAACACATATATAGACCTTTAAGGTCAGGGTGGCGACTTTTCATAGAAATGAGGTAGAAGAAAGGTGGATATGTCCACATGTAAAGGAAAATCTCCTCGAACTATTCAGACCAAAAAAAAAAAAAAATCAAAATTTGCCCGTCTCCTTTTCCGGCTATAAACAAAAAATGTTGGCCTATTTTAACATTTTCGTCATTTTAGAGAATGCCACATCATAACTTTACATACCTCTGCAATGCATGAATATTGAAAAAGTCATACATACCCTTTTCTGGATTTTTATAGCCTCTTCTTATAGTATGAATTAAAGCTTATATAATATTTTAAAAACTTCTGATAAAATAAACAGTTCTAAGGGGTGTATTTTCTTATAAATACGATTTTGCTGGTTGCCATGGCAAAAACTCGTTATTTTTATTAATAGCTAGAAGGTCGCCAGGTACACAATTTTTTTCTATATATAGAGCTATGGTATTGCTCTATCCTAAAGCACTCAAACCAATATGTACCCAAATTCGTTTTCGAGTAAAATGACTGTTTCTATAATAATATATACAACATTTTGACCCCAAAACATTGAGATTTACTCGGATTTCTATTCTCTCATTTTTAAAGAGTATAATGAATAGGATATATTCTGATGTTAGAATCTTAAGAAGCAGAACTCATGCGAAAATGATATTTTTTCCCTATTGTCGGCATTTTTTTTCATTGAAAAATAATTGCATTTCCCCCCAAAATACTCATGAAAATTCCAAGGAGTATTATTTTCTTCTGAAATAATGCAACAAACTGAGCTTACATCGTTTATCGTCCATGTCGGTTTCAAATATTACGTGATATAAAAATCTCCCTGTAGTCGCAACCCTAACTTAAATCAGACTTCCAATAAGAATTGCACTAAGACAATTCCTTTTCACAGATAAAGTTGAAGTGCCGAGAACATGGTGCATCATTCCATCGATAGCGGATATTGGAATAGCCCGACATACATCCACAATCTTCTTCTTCTCCATTCCATGTTTGGCTTGGCTCGCCTGGACTCCAGTCAGTGAAAGTATAAAAACTAATTAGGACCCGATCAGGATAAATGAGCCATCTACCTTCCGTAGAGGAGTCGGATATACCAATCCAAATTGAATTGAGATCTAAAAAATAAACAGAATGATATAAGGAAAATATAGAGCCCCAAGGAGCACAACGCTCACGTGATACCCATGCACACTCTTACCACACTGACAATGCATAATGATATAGTTGTACTTTACCAAGGCAGATTCAGATGAAAATATCGATAGCTACCATCAGGATGTGAAGCAATTGATGTAAGAAAGATAACTTCTGTATATTAAGGAACATAAATTCAAGAAAATGAAATTGAAGGGAAAAACAATTTATAAGCATGTAAAATCTTAAATGTGTCTTAAAACAACAACACTTGTAGGGGACCAGTAGTAGTACTCCATTCTCACCAAGTTTCACCAAAATCCCTTCAGTAGTTCTTGAGAAGAAGTCCAATATGTATGAAAATCCCCCAACACTCTCCTTTTTTTACATAAGATTAAAATTCATGAAAGAAATAAATAAATAAAATTAGATATAATTTTTACGTGAAGTCAATACCAAACCATTGAACAATTTAAATGTGACAAATATGCAGTAAGTGAGTGCACAAAATAATACATTCTAATAGTTATTCAAAGAAAAAGTCCGAAAAGACATAAAAAACACAAATTCTTAAGGTATCCGTTGTACAATAGAGTCATTTTACATGGCGTTTTAATCATCTCCATTGTAAAGTTTGGTATCTTTTATGCCCGGTATGGAACTATAAACTATATATTTTCTGAAAGGTAATGATGCCCTGAGTAAAGGTCTTAAAAATCAAAGGGGAACAACTCTTGCACAATTTTGTTTATTTTGCATATGTTACATAGAGAAAATAGAGACAATTTAAATGCTTCATTCGTTATTCCCCTTCGTTTTTCTGGCCCCAAAAGTATAATTTCTGAGCAGTAGGCATTATAACCTTTCAGAAAATATATAGTTTATGGTACCCTACCAGACATGGAAATATGCCCTACTGTACATCGAATACATTAAGATATCTCTCTAGATCATCCTGATGCTATCGGTTTGTCGATATGTGCTTCCGTTCTGAAGAAGAAGTTCGTCAAATGAAGGTAACCATCGTGATCTACTTTTGCTTGTGGTGACGCTCCTGTTGACGGATTCGGACTAAAAAGAACAGCACTTGCAGGAACCATTAAAATTCCCTACCACGTTTCCTGAAAATCTGTTCAGCGGTTCTGGTGATAATTGTGCGTCAGCCAATCAGAGCCATTGTTGGCCATATCTTTGACTGATCAGCTCGAAAAATAAGCACTAAGGAGAGAAACTTAGTTCTTGCTTCCTGCTAGGTTTCAAGATCTATTCGCACAGCAGTTATGAAAATGCGTTAGCCAATCAAAGCGCTCGACAGCCATGTTTGTTGATTATATATATCGGTTAATCAAACACAAACTTGATAGAGGACCTAATGACTTATTACTTTCAGTAAGGTTTTGTTAAATTCTGTGCTGCGGTTTTGAATGAATAATCGAAAATTTGTAAGATAATCAGAGTCCTCTGTTTCCATATGAAAAACAGAATTGTGATAGAGGACATTGTCGCCATAGCACTTTCTATATAGATGTGGCCTCAGACAGCGCGTGTATTTTATATATTTTATTTTCGTGTATGAACATCGACGGCGGGTGCGGCTAGCCAACAGGGGATGCTTACTACTCCCGGGCACCTGATCCCACCTCTAGCTTGCTAGGGGTCCGTCGATGCTCAATTTGGTGCTCTATTGTGAGTGCTGTTGAGATTACCGTCAGGATCTTCTTTAAGTCATTTGCTTTCAGTAAGTTTTCTTGAAATTCTGATCAACGGTTTCTAAGAAGTAAAAAATGTATCAACAGATCAGTGTCCCCTTCATCAATGTTAAAAATTATTGATCGATCTGCTGTACATGTACATACACATCCTTTGTAGTGGACCTACACGTGTGACCGCGTTCCGTCATGTTTCTGCGCAGTGGCTGTGTACTTGTGTACTTGACATCAGAAAGGTATCGAGGAATTTTGTGCAGCGGTTTTGGAGAAGTCGAAAATGTACCAGGCAATCAGAGCGCTTCATTAGCTCAAATTCACAACCTTGGTAGATGACCTTATGTATCTTCTTCCTGTTAGGTATCGTGAAATTCTGTGTAGAGGAGAAGTAAAACTTAGTAACGCTAACACTGCAAGATACGCCCCTCGGGGAATTTTGTTTGTCATAGGTGATTTTGTTAATGGAATGACATGTATGTCTCATTTAGTAAAGACATGACTTGACCTTTACACGTAATTTCTCTGTTATGTGACCTCCCCGCTAAATATTGAAAAGAAATATGAAAGAACATGTATTAATCTTTGGGTGTACGAAGTTTGAAAATTAAGAATCAATAATATTGTGTTAATGATTGAAAAAAAAATTCCCCCCCCCCCCCGAAAGCGTTATTTTCAGCCAAAAGATGACCTTGACCTTTGACCCATGACCTTAGAAATATTAGGTTCTTTCTTGTTAAAGTCAACACACAAGGTTAATTTGAGTGTCCTAGGGCTGAGATCCATTCTAAGTTCAAGGTCCATAACCCTACTAAAAATGGGTCAATTGATTACAAACTAAAACTGGATCTTTAATTCGTTACTACGAAGGCATATATCAAGTTTTAATTAAAGGCTGCGAAAAAGTCCAGAGAACTGTAAAACTGTTTAAAATTTTCATGTTGAAGGGCCATAACTCTGTTACAAATAGATCAATTTTTTCTGGATCTGTAATTATTCATTATTACGAAGGCATATATCAAGTTTCAATTCAAAAGCTTCAAATGCTACGACAAAAAGTCCGAAAAACTGTAAAATTGTTGAAAATTTCTAAGTTGAAGGGCAATAACTCTGCTAAAAGAGGGTCATTTTTTCCAAAACTTGAACTGGATCTTACGCAACTTGATATCAAGTCATATGCCAAGTTTCTATACAATATCTTGAATGTCCGGAAAACATGCCCTCGGAATGAACGGACGGATACACACACAGACGCACGCAGACTCACGGACAGTACCATAACATATAACAGACTCATGACGGGCGTATAGAAATGTTAACAATTTACGAACGGACGACGGACGAACAACAGACATATAGTTTAGTTGAACTGTGCTTGGATGAGCAAAAAAGCAAGTATTCATATGGGTCAAAATGAAAACCTGAATTATGTCCAATGTCTTTTAGAAAATCGTTCTCATAGGAGTTTGATGGTACTGCCAAAGTGCCGCCTCTGTCTTCGCAATATCTCTGAAATGACAGAGTAAAGTAAGGTAAGCTGAAACGTTAAACGTCTTCAAATTCAATAGCATCATTCAGAACAGATCAATTTGCAGCATGGAACAGACATGCACGTTTCGGGCACTTAACCCTCGTCAGTGATCCTCAATCTAAGCAATGTAATATGGCCAAAGAGTGTGAAAATTATTATGTCCAAAAATGTATCGAAAGATGTAGCAGGATGGGTGGGATATGATGCTACAGGACCCACGTGTTAGAAATATCAAGATTTTTTGATAACAGAAATTTTCGAATGCGTTGTAGAGACAGACGATCAACCTAAGTTGATCGAACTTGGTATAAATGTCATGAACAGATTTGTGATAAACAAGATTTACTTTAAATTACGATTTTGTCATTGTATTCCATTTGAAGAAAATAATAGTTTATCCGTATCTTTTCTTTTGAACCCACATTATGAATAATGAACATGCGAATAATTTCCCTATCTATGATTATTTTGAATACAACTTAAATAAGACGAACACATTTATCCTTTATGATACTTATTCAGTGAACCATTGAGGGGATCTCGGTTGAAGCACCAACAGCTATGTAATTGCGGAAGGGTTACAACTCCATACCTTCTTGAAGAAAATGTCAAACCAATTTATTATGCACCAGACACGTGTTCGAGTATTAAATTCTTATCAGTGATGCTTCCAGTCAAAGTGTTTTTCATGAGCACATAACTGATTCATTTCACTAGCACCCTCTCACCTTTTTGCTTGCTAGAAATTTCGGAATGTTGTGCCCCTCCACTGTTCCAGGCAGACCTACGCCATTGACTGTACTACATATTTTAATCTTCAATTTAAGCCGTTTTGATTCTAGGTTTTCTGTTACTCAACATCAACATTTTCCCATCTTTCTGAGCAAAAATTGCATCAATATTTTTCACGACGACCATTTGAACTTAGTGGACCGAACTGCGCAGGTACAGGTCTGCAGAATTCATGGTTGGTACTTTAACTTAACTGTAACCTTACTATTATCGTATGTCTACAAACATTTGCCCTCGAAATTTAATAATTAATACTTTCTCATGAAGCCGAATATAATCATTTTACACGCGGGGGACTGGTATTCACAGGACTTAACCCCACTTTACTGACATAATAGTAATACGAAAGCGCTCCAACTCTATACCTTCTTGAAGAAAATTTCAAACCAATTTATTATGCACTGGGCACGTGTTTCGGATATTAAATCCTCATCAGCGATGCTTCCTGCCAAATTGACTTTTAGAAGCAGCCAAAAATCATTTCAGTTGCGCCCTCTGGTTTTATCTTTTTGAATTCAAATTTATGTTACGGTATCTATACTAGTAAAGGAACGTATTAGCCGATTCTAAGATCAAAATAACTAATTTGCATAATTATTGTAGGGGAGAGGCCATATGGTTAGACATCTTGTGCACAAATGAACATTCATGAATGCATAGTAGAGCTTTTTGTGGTAATTAATGATTAAAATCACTACAATATACACATGCAACTTCTCTTGTTGATGATATACATGCTACATGTTGAAATAATTTAAATGAAACGTAATACATAAGCTAAGACAGTGCTCTAGAAATGAACAGACCGGAAAGAAGGGCTTTTGTGATACCTCTAGGGCACAGCGCCAGTTGGGATGAGGTGAACATAACTACTGTCCGCGCAGCTCACTTCAGAAGTAGGAAAATTGAAGTTTTCTCTACTTTGTTGGCATAATTTCCGATTGAAAGTGAAATAGGGGATAGATCTTGAAGTCTCATAACTATCGGTGTATAATATATATCTGTACGACCAATACTATGCCAACGGTGAAAGAAAATAGTTTTAGTTAGGGAAATTTCTATATTAATTTTAGCGTGACGTCGTCGACGTTCTCCATAGACTCAGTGTTAAAGATCAGCGACATCGCGCTAAAATTAACATAGAAAACTCCCTATCTTAAACTATTTTCTTACACTGTTAGCATAGTATTGGTCGTACAGACATATATCATACACCGTTAGTTATGAGAGTTCGAGATCTACCCCCCCCCCCCCTATACAGATTTTAATCGCAAAAATTGCCGACAAAATAGAGAAAGCTTCAATTTTCTTTTTGAGCTGCGCAGACAGTAAGTGTTTTTAACAAGAGGTTTACCATAGCATCCGTCCATGTCCTTGTAATACTGCTATCAAAGAAGTAACATTTTGTATTAAATTTGGTCCATCCTCCCTGGCATGATAAAGCTGTAAAAGAAAACAAGAGGCCCAAGGGGGCCACATCGCTCAGCTGATGAGACTGTATGTATGTTTTCAATCAAAGTCAGTATAAGAACTGAAGAAAATCACTTTTTGTGAAGCTTTGAGAAGGACAATGTGTACTTACTTACTGTAAAGTTTGGTGACATTCTATGCAGTAGTTTAAGAGGATAAGTAAAAAATGTGTCATCCAATTAGAGCCTATGGAGGACATCTTGGGTTTCCGATCGGCTCGAAAAACACAAACTTGGTAGACTTAGGGCAATGAGTACTTGATTCCTGTGAAGTTTCAAGAAATTCTGTGAAGCGGTTTCAGAGGAATAGTCGTAAATGTGTCAGCCAATCAGAGCCTGTAGCTGCCATCTTTGATTTCCAATCGGTTCTAAAAAACATAAGCTTGTTAGAGGGCAATGAGTACTTGCTTCCTGTGAAGTTTCGTGAAATTCTATGCAGCGTTTTCAGAAGAGAAGTCCAAAAAGTGTCAGCCAATCAGGGCCTGTGACGGCCATCATGGATTTCCGATCGGCTCGAAAAACACAAATTTGGTAGAGGGCATTGATACTTGCTTCCTGTGTAGTTTCATGAAATTCTGTGCAGCGGTTTCAGAGGAGAAGTCGAAAATGTGTCAGCAAATCAGAGCCTGTAGCGGCCATCTTGGATTTTATATCGGTTCAAAAAACACAAACTTGGTAATGGGCACTGAGTTCTTGCATCCT
Source organism: Pinctada fucata (assembly GCA_028142955.1). Lineage (NCBI taxonomy): Eukaryota > Metazoa > Mollusca > Bivalvia > Pterioida > Pteriidae > Pinctada > Pinctada fucata. The sequence goes on from AP027106.1 coordinate 28,132,878, forward strand.
GTGAAGTTTCGAGAGATTCTGTGCAGCGGTTTCAGAGGAGCAGTCGAAAATTTGTAAGCAAATCAGAGCCTGTAGCTTTGATTTCCAATCAGCTCGAAAAAACTTAAACTTGTTAGAGGGCATTGAGTATTTGCTTCCTGTGAAGTTTCCAGAAATTCATTGTAACGGTTTCAGAGGAGAAGTCGAAAATGTGTCAGCCAATCAGAGCCTGTGGCGGCCATCTTGGATTTCAGATCGGCTCAAAAAACACAAACATGGTAGAGGGCATTGGGCATTTGCTTCCTGTGAAGTTTCGTGAAATTCTGTGCAGCGGTTGCAGAGGAGATGTCGAAAATGTTAAAAGTTTACGCCGGAGGGACGACGACGACGACGACGACGACGATGGACGACGGACGACGGACGGCGCGCTATGACAATAGCTCACTTGAGCTTCGCTCAGATGAGCTAATAAAAACCAAATGTATACTATTCTAGATATACGTAGTAGCTGTCATCTACCTCATACATTTGATACGAAGAATACAGAATTTTTTTATTACGAAACACGTGTTTCGGCTTTTACAGCCTCTTCAGATATAATGGTTGATATATCTTAATCATCATGCATTTTATGTACTCATAATAGCATGGACCAGATATTTACGTTTCAGTTTCTGAACATTCGTCAGAGATCCTAAATCTAAACAATGTTATATTGCCAAAGAGCATGACGGGTCCAACAATAAACAAAGACGTAGCAGGATGGGTGGGATATGATGCTACAGGACCCATGTTTCAAAAACTCGATAATAGGAAGTTTCGAATGTGAATGCGTTGATCGAACTAGGCTTACCTGTTCCTTCGGGGACTCCTGGTATACGAGCACAGATAAATTTGCAGCAAGGACAAGACATGCACGTTTCGGGTACTTAACCCTCGTCAATGATCCTCTATCTAAACAATGTACATTGTAATATGGCAAAAGAGGGTGAAAGTTATTCTGTCCAAAAATGAACTGAAAGACGTAGCAGGACGGTTGGGATATGATGCTACAGGACCCACGCTTAAGAAATTACATAATCTATATATATGATACAGGTGAAGCATTTAAAGAGGTCTATTGAAGAAGCAAAAGTAATGAATTGTTGATAATATGTTGTACTCCCTATTTTTTTTTAGAATCCTATTACAAAAGAACATAATCCTGGTAATAGTTTGAGAGATGTTGGCACTCAGATCGTAAGCATGACCTAAATGGGCGTTGCGTCAAGCTATGTTCGACATGGATAACTTTCGCAGATATCAGCTATCATTGGAGAAGGACAGGTAAAAGATTGAAGAAAATACGGGATACTCACTAATTTCACAATTCCTTCCATTAAAACCTGGAGCGCAGTTGCACCTATAAGAGTTGATCAGATCTCTGCAGGTTCCTCTGTTTTGACAAGGTCCACTTAAGCACTCGTTGATATCTGAAAACACATATGAAGCAGTGATAAATTGCAGCTACAAAGGAATTATTCGGATATGTGAAGGTTATTTTACCTGAGATAAGTTTGATAACAGAACGTTTCAAGTGCGTTGAAGAAACGATAACCGAAGTGGATAAACTTGGCTTCGTGTACCCTCGAGGACTTCTGGTCCACAATCAGTGACACTCACCAAGTGGTACAATCTTAAAAGTCTTCAAATTAAATAGCATCATTTCAGACGGGGCAAATTAGCAGCATGGACCAGACATATACAGTTTACGGATACTTAATCCTCGTCGAAGATCTGGTGGACCAGGAGTCCCCGAGGGCGCATGGAGCCAAGTTCGATCAACGTCGGTTGATCGTCTGTCTTTTCAACGCATTCGAAAATTTCTGTTATCAAAAATTTTTGAAATTTCTGAAACGTGGGTCCTGTAGCATCATATCCCACCCATTCTGCTACGTTTTAGGTACATTTTTGGACATAGTACTTTTCACACTCTTTTGCCATATTACATTGTTTAGATTGAGGATCACTGACGAGGGATAAGTACCGGAAACATGCATGTCTGGTCCATACTGTAAATTTATCTGTTCTTGAATGATAAAATCGAATATGAAGACGTTTAACAACCTCAATCTAAACAATGTAATATGACAAAAGAGTGTGAAACTTATTATGTCCAAAAATAAACCGACAGGATGGGGACCAGGATATGATGCTACAGGACTCACGTTTTAGAAATTACATACATCTATATACGTGATAACGGCGAAACATTTCTAGAGGCCTAGTATTGAATTGTTGATAATACGATGTACTCCCTATTTATACATTTTTGTAGCATTCTATTACAGAAGACGTAGGTAATCCACGTGATAGTTTGAGAAATGTCGGCACTCTAATCGTAAGGATGTTCTGGAGAAACGGACGCTTAGATAACATAAATTAACGTTGCGTCAAGTTATGTTTGACATTGATCACTTGCACAGATATCAAACAGTTTCTGCTTTTCTAATAGGTCTATCATGAAATAACCTAAATGGGCGTTGCGTCAAGCTATGTTTGACATAGATCACTTTCGCAGATATCAGCTATCATTGGAGAAGGACAAGTATATGATTGTAGAAAATACGGGATACTCACTAGTTTCACAATTCCTTCCATTAAAACCTGGAGCGCAGTTGCACCTATAGGAATTGATCAGATCTCTGCAGGTTCCTCTGTTTTGACAAGGTCGACTTAAGCACTCGTTGATATCTGAAAACACATATGAAGCTGTGATGATGCTATGAAAATGCAATTTTTTGGGTAGATTGTAGATAGTACAGGATACTCACTAGTTTCACAATTCCTTCCATTGAAACCTGGAGCACAGTTGCACCTATAAGAATTGATCAGATCTCTGCAAATTCCTCTGTTCTGACAGGGTCGACTTAAGCACTCGTTGATATCTGAAAACACATACGAAGCAGTGATAAATTGCAGGTACAAAGGAATAATTCGGATATGTGAGGGTTATTTCACTTTCAAATGCGTTGAAGAAACGATCAACCACCGCAGTTGATCAAACTTGGCTACTTGTACCCTTTGGAATTCTGGTCCATCAGCAGGTACTATCAAAAAGTGGTTCAAATGTTAAAAGACTTCAAATTAATTAGCATAATTTAAGAACAGATATTTCCAGCTTAGACCAGACATGCACGTTGCATGTACTTAACCCTCGTCAATGGTCCTCGATTTAAACAATGTAATATGGGCAAAGAGTATGAAAATTATTATGTCATAGAAAAAAACCGAAAAACGTAGCAGGATTGGAATGCATATGAAGCTACAGAACCCACGTTTCAGAAATTACATACATCTACATATGTGATAATGGCAAATCATATTTAAGAGGTCTATTGGAGAATCATAAGTATTGAATTGTTTACAATACGGTGTACTCCCTACTTTTAGAAATATATTACAATGAACATAATCCTAGTTATAGTTTGAGAGATGTTGGCACTCAGATCGTAAGGGTGTTCAGGAGAAACGGACGCTGAAATAACCTAAATGGGCGTTGCGTCAAGCTATGTTTGACATGGATCACTTTCGCAGATATCAAACAGTTTCTGCTTTTCTAATAGGTCTATCATGAAATAACCTAAATGGGCGTTGCGTCAAGCTATGTTTGACATAGATCACTTTCGCAGATATCAGCTATCATTGGAGAAGGACAAGTATAAGATTGTAGAAAATACGGGATACTCACTAGTTTCACAATTCCTTCCATTAAAACCTGGAGCGCAGTTGCACCTATAGGAATTGATCAGATCTCTGCAGGTTCCTCTGTTTTGACAAGGTCGACTTAAGCACTCGTTGATATCTGAAAACACATATGAAGCTGTGATGATGCTATGAAAATGCATTTTTTGGGTAGATTGTAGATAGTACAGGATACTCACTAGTTTCACAATTCCTTCAATTGAAACCTGGAGCACAGTTGCACCTATAAGAATTGATCAGATCTCTGCAAATTCCTCTGTTCTGACAGGGTCGACTTAAGCACTCGTTGATATCTGAAAACACATACGAAGCAGTGATAAATTGCAGGTACAAAGGAATAATTCGGATATGTGAAGGTTATTTCACTTTCAAATGCGTTGAAGAAACGATCAACCACCGAAGTTGATCAAACTTGGCTACTTGTACCCTTTGGAATTCTGGTCCATCAGCAGGTACTATCAAAAAGTGGTTCAAATGTTAAAAGACTTCAAATTAATTAGCATAATTTAAGAACAGATATTTCCAGCTTAGACCAGACATGCACGTTGCATGTACTTAACCCTCGTCAATGGTCCTCGATTTAAACAATGTAATATGGGCAAAGAGTATGAAAGTTATTATGTCATAGAAAAAAACCGAAAAACGTAGCAGGATGGGAATGCATATGAAGCTACAGAACCCACGTTTCAGAAATTACATACATCTACATATGTGATAATGGCAAATCATATTTAAGAGGTCTATTGGAGAATCATAAGTATTGAATTGTTTACAATACGGTGTACTCCCTACTTTTAGAAATATATTACAATGAACATAATCCTAGTTATAGTTTGAGAGATGTTGGCACTCAGATCGTAAGGGTGTTCAGGAGAAACGGACGCTGAAATAACCTAAATGGGCGTTGCGTCAAGCTATGTTTGACATGGATCACTTTCGCAGATATCAAACAGGTTCTGCATTTCTAATAGATCTATCATTGGAGAAGTACAAGTATGAGATTGTAGAAAATACAGGATACTCACTAGTTTCACAATTCCTTCCATTAAAGCCTGGTGCGCAGTTGCACCTATAAGAATTGATCAGATCTCTGCAGGTTCCTCTGTTTTGACAAGGTCGACTTAAGCACTCGTTGATATCTGAAAACACATATGAAGTTGTGATAAATTGCAGCTACAAAGGAATTATTCGGATATGTGAAGGTTATTTCACATGAGATAAGTTTGATAACAGAAAGTTTCGAATGCTTGATCAAACCTGGCTACATGTCTCTTCGGGGAATCCTATGCAACCAAAAGTGACAAATTTCAAGAAAGTCTTTAAATTAAATAGCAACATTTAACATAAATTTGCAGCATGGACCAGATATATACACGTTCCGGGTATTTAACCCTCGTCAGTGATTCTCAATCGTAACATGTAATATGACCAAATAGTGTGAATTAAAGTTGATCGAACTCGGCTGCCTGTGCCCTCGAGCAGTGACACTCACCAAATGGTGCAAATTTTAAATGTCTTCAAATTAAATGGCATCTTTTAATTAAGTGTTAAACATCTTCAAATTGAATAGCATCATTTAAAACAGGTAAATTGGCAGCATGGACCAGACATAACAGATATATTTGCAACACGGACCAGACATACCCGTTTCGGGTACTCAACCTTCGTTTGTGATCCTCAATCTTAACAATGTAAGATGGCCAAAGAATGTGAAAGCTATTAGGTCCAAAAATGAACCAAACGAACCGAAAGACGTAGCAGCATTGATAGGATATAATGTGTAAGAACCTATGTTTAAGAAATTTCAAGAAGTTTTGATAACAGAAAGTTTGCGTTGAAAAAAAAAACAAGCGATGTTGATCGAACTTGGCTACATGTGTCCTCTGGTTTTCCTGGTCCACCAGCAGGGACATTCACCCAATTGTACATGTGTTAAACGTCTTCAAATTAAATAGCATCTTTTAAGAACAGATAAATTTGCAGCATTGTACATAGTACAGGATACTCACTATTTTCACAATTCCTTCCATTAAAGCCTGGAGCGCAGTTGCACCTATAAGAATTGATCAGATCTATGCAGGTTCCTCTGTTTTGACAAGGTCGACTTAAGCACTCGTTGATATCTGAAAACACATATGAAGCAGCTAAAAAGGAATTATTCGGATATGTGAAGGTTAATTGTTTATAAATATTCGAGTGAATATCCGTCAAAATGAGTAACAATTGAATACTAATAACAAAAACAGGTCTTAACTTATTAATCTGTCAAGTTTTAAACATAATGAAAACCTACAAAAGTATTATTGTGACACAATGTTTTATGTTGGTGTAAGTGTAGTCCTTTGTGTTTGATGTTTCTGTGTTGTGCGTTGACGTTCCTTGTCCCTTACGCGTCTCTTTCTGTGCTTGTCTGCTTTGTGTTTTTGCATTGGGTGTTTTGGAGTTTTGCTGTGGGTGCTGCAACCTGGTGTTGTTGGAGATCCCCTCCTTTGATTTACATGGAAAATGTGGCTGTAATTCATTATTATCCTCATTTAGCGAACTGTTTCCGTACGATTAAGAGCATCGAATTAATGGTTTAAAAAGGACCTAGCAGATCCCCTCATGTCCTTTATAACACCTTGTGAAAGAGCTTTACACGAAGATAACATAAAAGAGGACAGGAAGGGATCTCCGGCATCTATTGGTTTCAACATCGACAGCAAAACCCCATTCAAAAATAGCAATCTAAGGAATGCTTGTGTCGCCTGAGAAGAGGATTATTATTATTTTTGAACGTAGGTCAAATATCCAGGTCAAGGTCAAGAGGTACAAAAATGATGGTATATAGAAAGGTCTTGTCACAAGGAATACACATGTGAAATAGCAAGGCCATATCACTTACCAAACAAAATATATAGCCAATAGTAACATCAAATATCTAGGTCAAGGTCACAAGGCCAAAAATTATGGTATGTGTAGAAAGTTCTTGACACAAGCCCTATCAGTTATCAATCAAAATATAAAGCCAATCTTAGATATTTTGAAAAGTGGGTCGAATAACTAGGTCAAGGTAACGATGTCAAAAATTATGGTATGTGTTGAAAGGTCTTGGCACAAGGTATACACTTGTGAAATACCAAAGCCCTATCACTTATCAATCAACAGATATAACCATTCTTAGATGTTTTGAAAAGTAGAACAAATATCTAGGTCATGGTCATGAGGTCAAAAATTATGGTATGTGTAGAAAGGTCCTATCACAAGACATACACATGTTAAATATCAAAGTCCTATCACTTACCAGTCAAAAGTTATGAGGTGTGACACCCAGGTGTGACAGACAGATGGACAGACGAACAGACAGACGGAAAACGTACAAAGTGATCCCTAAGTGCCGCTATGCTTCGCAGTCAACACAAAAACATGTACAGAGTAGATGTGCACAGCAAAAGAGACAAAGAATATCAAGTACAACATAAAAACATGAAAGACAAAAGATAACACATTAACCACCGAGACAAATGAGCAATCAATGACAAATTTAGTCGACCATCGCTGTTGTCAAATGGTTTATTTACCCGGATTACATGCACACAACCTCACACTTTGACCACGACCCAGACGTCTCAAATGACGCACAGTTGTAGTGTAAATTAACCTCCTCACTGTAAGACGACCACTCAAACAAGACCGTTAAACGAAGGGGCACAAGCAACACACAAATGGTTGAATTCATGCGAGGAATATGAAATGTATGATTCAGAAAGATGAACCGGATCATACTCTTTCCGAATGGATAAATCAGTTGGAGAAATGCTTAGTTCCAATATCAATAAATTACAACACTCTCTGAGCACCAGCTTTTTGTCTGTTTTCCAAGACCCTGGAGTAATAAGAAAACTTTCCTATCTCACAGAGCATTATGCTATTGTTCCAGCAAATAAAGCAGCTAACCACAACACATTAACATCTTAAATGTATTTCGACAGTCTCAAAAAGGAATCAGGCAGAGATGCAGCACAAGGGTATCAACATATGATTCCACTATTTTTTTTTACACTAGATGTTATTTTGAAATTAAGACAAAATCAGTAAAACTAAAGGATTTTCCCCGAACATAATAATTCTGATACAAAAAGTTTCATTTTCTTAGTGTCTGTGATCTTTCAGAAATGATCATAATGACCCTGACAATTCACACTTATATGACCTTGAAGACCTTTGTCTAAAAGCCCACATCCTTCAAAACAGTTTACGAATTTTTTTTACGAATTATCCCCCCCCCGAATTTATGTCATTTTAAATGCATTTCTTTTTTCAAAGCTAAAATGACCTTGATCTTTATGAATGACCTTTATATTAAGGTTGCTTTGTGAAATTTATATCATCATTCAATGTCAGAGCATTTGGACAAAATGCTGGTTTACAATAATTTTTTTTAAATCCTGTATACATGAATAGCTTTTTTAGTATGAAAATGACCTTGACCTTTATGAATGACCTTTGTCGTGAAATTGCTATTGTGGAATACATGATGAAATAAAGCAGCCAAAATACATTAATATACATGTACATTGTATATACATTCACCTGAAGTTATGTGCAACACCCACCTTTTGGGACGTAGTTTTTCATCAATGCAATAAAAAATCTCAAAACCCGTTTAATATGTTAAATACTATGAATTTTTCTATCATTATTCAAAATATCAGACCATTTAAACAAATTATTTATTTTTAACGAATTTTAAATTTATTTATTGCAAAAATCTATTTTTAGCTTGAAAATGACATTGAATTTTGATGATTGACCTGAAGTGACCTTTGTCCCAAAGGATTTATTCTATGGAATCCACTGACGAGGATAAAATACCCGAAACGTGAATGTCTGGTCCATTGCTTTATAATGATGCTAATGAATCTGAGAACGTTAATCATAATGAATACCAAAAAGTTTGTTAAAACTCTACGTTCAATCCTTTCCTTTAATATATATCTTAACAATGTGAAATTGACATTCAAATTAACCATCTGCTTTTATTGTAGAAAACATCAAAATTTTCTATCATACTGTATGGTACACGTACATTTGTAAATTACCATTAAAGTAAAGCATTTTAAAGAGAGGAGTAAAATACCCAACTAGACATCAGCATCTACAGCAAAATATCTAAACACCCAAATGGGAAAGCACATATTGGACAAACACAAAAATAACCACAAAATTACAGAGAAGAATAAAAAATATTAGTGGGGTTACCCAGATTACATTTTCCACTTAATATCCAGTTTTACAACAGTCTATAAATTTTCAATTGTCGCTAATAATAGCCCGTTCACTTCCATATTACAACGTAAATGTATAAGACAGCAAGACACAGTGGTCCAAATAAGCGTCAAATGCAGACAGCTTATTTTCCACTTGTCGTTGAGATATCATACTGTTTTGAAACAAGAAATTTAAATTTTTCAATCAAAGGACTGGTCCGCAACGCATAAATAGAGGAACAGATACTTAAATGTCCAATGTTATGAATACCTATCTCACAATGCTTTCCCTGAAACCAGCTCCGCAACTACACTGATACGCCTTTGTCATATCGATGCATTTTCCGTTGTTTTGACATGGATCACTTAAACATTCATCAATGTCTGTAAAAAAGACAAGGGATTTAGTTCAAGACGCATTTGAACTGGATAGCTGTAAATATAAAAAACGTATCAACAGATTTCCCTTTCTTTCGACTTAAGATATCACTGAAGAAGTTCTACAGACGCTACCAAAACTCATTGCATATTTCGACATTTGCCTTTCAAGGATGATTCTTGAATACGAACTTTTCCAGTTTACCATCTTTTACCTATTTGGACGTCACCGACACATTTCTACTTGGCATTCGCGGCGGGTGTTGAATGCAATCAGAAGACGCTCACTCCTCCTGGGAACCCGGTCCTGCCTCCATTCAGGATTCGCGATTGTTTTGTTAATGGAAACATACACAATTGTGTCATGTTCCCCTGGATAGTTGATTCCTGAATAACGATTGGTACTTCTTCGTTGGTACACGTCTTACAGAGGGACATGGTATTAATGTTTAACGTCTTCAAATTCATTAGCATCATTTTAGAGCAGAGACATTTACAGCATGGACCAGACATGCACGTTTCGGTCATTTAACATCGTCAGTGATCCGCAATCTAAACAATGTAATATGACCAAAATCTGTGAAAATTGTTTCCTAAATATACCGAAAGACGTAGCAAAATGGCTGGGATATGATACTACAGGACCCAGGTTTTAGAAATTTGAATAAAAAACTTACAAAATTGACAGTATAGATCTTGGCATCAATTCCTTGCTTAATATTCTTTATCTTTTCTAATCACATTTTTCAGTTAAGATATCAATCGTTGACTTACCACATTTAGGTCTGTTTAGTGTTAAATTTTGTAATAGCTGCTGTACTTTTCTTTCCAACAGCTTTTTTTTCTTTCACCATAATCTGTGTATAATTCAAAATGATATTGAAATGATAGGAAAGGTGAATCGATGTGTGGTACTTACAAGAAGAGGGGCTAATAAAGAAGATAATCCGATCGATACTCTTTCCAATTGATGAAATAAATTGGAACATTTTCGAGATCTTATAATTATTTTTATAAACTATGCCCCTTACTAAGTTCCAGATAAAATTAAGTTAAGTGTCCTTTCTCTTAGAGCCCTTAGAGAAGTATTTTATTGCACCAGATGATAAAAAAGCAAGTAATCAGATTTTGATATTTGCAATATGTTAATTGGATACGTTATATGAAATCCATTGCAAATTCACTTTTTCCTTTGCAGAACTTTTACAAGTTTACGTTTCGTACCCTTTATCGATGTGGTAGTCTTCACTCAGTTTCCATTTCGTAATAGCAGATTCCACAAGATATTGCTATGGTAGGCTTATGAAGTACTTCTTATTTTTACTTATTCTTTATTCAAGGTAGCGCCATAAATAATGAAATTTGGTAATTTTCTCATTCTAAATCGGATACGGGGCCAAAATGAGACACTGAATTTTTAAATAATACGTACAGCAAGGCTTTAAGCTTCCTTTCAAGTCTTTGTTAATTAGATGAATGCATGTGATTTTTAGATATATATATTTAAACTCAATATAATTATACAATGCGTTTTAACAGCGATACCTGCAATAAAATTTGTTCTTGTATTTGACTTTTAAAACCCCCTTCACACTCACAGATCGAGCCACGAATCCAGCACGACTCAAAATAGATATATCCGTGGCGAGTCTGGATGCAAATTGTTCGATGAACCATGAACCAACGACTCCAGAACGGATCGAGTACGTATAGCTACGAATAGGTACGGATGTTGTCCTCCCGACTTTGCTACGGGTTACTACGACACGCCCTTGTAAATACGGATTGCTATGCACACTTAGGGATAGATACGGATAGGCACTGGTTGTTAAGACCTACAAATTGCTATGACTCGAGTACGAGGAGCAACGATTAGCAACGAATAGTTACGACTTCGGCACTGGCTTGAATTTTCTAATAAACTATATCTTTTTATTATAATTATTTACTTAAACACCTTATATTCTCACATTGAGACAGTCTTAAATTTTATTTAATAGTATAGGGATTATATACATATCTTTCACTTTGTATCATTTCTTGAAATGGAATAATTGAGGTATTGTACAAAATGTATTAAATCATATTAACCGAAGAACGCACATAATACTGATGGAATTGAAATATGTATAAAACACAATCCATGACTATCCGTAGTCTTTCCTTTTCGGATACGTGGCTATCAGTAGTCGTAGCAATCCAAAGGAGAGTCGTAGAGCTTTTGCTATCACATAAAATGGTCCCGAATCGCTACGGATGCGCTACGGATAGCTACGACTTTACTACGGGTTGCTAAGACTCTCCTACGATTCGGCTACGACAGTTTTATTTGTAGCGGAGTCGTAGAAAAGTTTTCTGTAAAAATTCTTCTGATCTAATCATTTGAGATCTCTTCCCTATCTTTCTTTTGTTTCATGTAATTTTCAGGAATGTGTATGCATACTGGTGTTGGAACACGATTTCGAATGTTTTCGGTGATCACTCCTCTGTCCGTCCACGGAAACTGTATATATAACATATCTCAATTAAAGCTTTGCCCTTTCCACAGATACACATATTATAAGAAAATGGTAAATCTATAAAGAAGAATGGTTCCTAGCCGATTTTATGACCCTATGTTTCGGTCTTCTTTCGTAAAGCATTGTAACACTTCCAGGAAACATGATTTTAAAGCTGTCAATCTCTCTCAATATCAGATCAAACTTAAAGACTTTTGGATATTCTTTTTCATTCTTCTTTACAAATGACTGTGAAAAAAATAATCTTGGAAATAGCAATAAAACTGATCAAATCATGCAAATTTAAAAAGGATGCTTCTCGGCGACTTCTATGTTCTACCTCACCTGTATGCGATTTTAAACTGGAGACAGAAAGGAGAGAAGACTTGGTGTGATATATCACGTTAGCTGCAAACGTTTGCTATGATGATTCATTATCTGAATTCCCATTAAAAATCTACACAAAGTACGACAAATTTGAAACGTTCCTTCAAAGCAATTACAAAGGACGACTGCCCACACACTGTTACTGTCCGAAAACTGTTCTGACACGAGCATTGATAATGTTTTGGATTTTGGTGTGTGAGACTTGGTTTGGCTGTCGTTCATTTCTTTAGGATTCTTTAAGCTAATTCAATATGGCAATGAATTAAAAAAATACTTATTTATTAAAGTAAACTTCAATTTAATATTTTTTTTTATTAATACCTTTGTAAAGTGTCAAATACATACGTTATTTTTCAATAGATGAAAACCTTTTTCAAGCAATTGTTAATGTTGTTTTGTACAACTTTTAGATGTCCATATCTTTCGACCTGAATGCCTCTTTCTAACTCAGTTTTCGGTTCAGTTGACGTTGAATATCCATCCTGATAACATCTTTTGGTATGAAGAAAGATTGAACGCAAGAAATATTGATGAAAATACCAATGACGGAAACAACACACACAAGAACCTAGAAATAATTTGATTAATTTTAAAAGCATGACATTAAGGATGTGAGCATCTGCATAAGATAATGGATCCGATGCGTCCAATTCTTCTATTCTTCTTCTTGATATCGTTATCGTCCTGAGTACATATCATCCCATGTCATTGGCTGCAATCAGAGTGGCTAGCCCAGTCAAAACTAGTCTAATAAAATGTTAGGAGATTTACTGCCCCCTTTTCTTGTCTCTGCATTGATATTTAATGGCATATTCTTGACCTTTCCTTAAACCAGGAGCGTTGAATATACATGTATGGCATAGTTATAAAGGTGTCGTGATGGTTCAAAAGAAAAATATGGATAATGACCATATCCCAAGATATAGTACACAATCGATAATTCAGAAAAGCATAAACCGAAGGCGTACAAAATCAGAAAAAAAAAACAGGAACTAAAGCAAACAAAGAGAAACATTCACCATATGAAAAGAAGTGAACTATAAATATTGGAGCGAGACCAGGTGCCCAGAAGAGTCAGCATCGTCTGCTTGCACGCAACACCCGTCACTTAAATTCGGTAGAATTGTCACATCCGGTTACTTCCATTTCGGAAGATACAAGTATATTCGGTGGTTTGATGGTTCAAATGGTCTTATGTTAAACGTCTTTAAATTCAACAGCATCATTTCAAACCTGATAAATTTATAGCATGGACCAGACATGCACGTTTCGGGTACTAAACCCTCGTCAGTGATCCTCAGTCTAAACAATGTATTTTGGCCAAAAAGTATGAAAATTATTATGTCCAAAAATGTACCAAAAGACGTAGCAGAATGGGTGGGATATGATGCTACAGGAACCACGTTTTAAAAATTTCAAGAAATTTTGTAACAGAAAATTTCAAATGCGTTGAAGAGACAGACGATCAACCGAAGTTGATCGAACTTGGCTACGTGTGCCCTCGGGGACTCTTGGTCCACCAGCAGTGACACAATATCATCAACCAAACGGTTATGCTTACCACTACGATTGGTTATTTTCAATTAGTAGAAAAAGAAATGCATGTGTCCATTTGCTTATTCATGACAGTGCGCCAAATTTCAAGATATGCATCAAGAATGATGACCTTTTATTGTATGACCTCGTAAATTTTATCGAAGTCCTATACAATTAAATGTGAACTCATTTCTAGATATAAGATAATCCAGGTACTAGAATATGTATCATTTGGAATTCCCTTTCCCTTTCTTAACACAGGAAAGGAAAGGGATGACTTGAAATGCAAGAAAAGAAATATGGGTGCATTGACAATAATATGAAAATCTTTTACCTTCTATATTCTGAATATGTTTTCGAAATCATAAAATGAGTCAAAGAAGATCCTGACGACAATCTCAACAGCACTCACAATAGAGCATAAATTTGAGCATCGACGGACCCTTAGCAAGCTAGAGGTGGGATCAGGTGCCCGGGAGGAGTGAGCATCCCCTGTTGGCTAGCGGCACCCACCGTCGATGCACTAACAAACGTCTATGCAACTTTTGCTTTTGAATAAATTATTTAGATTAACTAAAAAAAAGTTGGAGTTGTCTTTCTTGCTCATCGCCTCAATGCATACCAGTGAATGTAGTGCTCCAATTAGCGAAGGAAAATCCATTGTAAAACCATGCGAGTTATCTTTCTTAGTTACTCCTTGTTTTGATCAAAATTTGAGTGAAAACAGTGTTGAAATCGATCAAGAATTGGATTTTTTTTTACAACTTTTCGAAATTTTGATTGGCTTTTGGGAAAAACATACTTATTTTAGGCATGAAATAGAAAAAAAGTGTGTAAAATCAAGTGCAAATATTACAGGTACAGTGCAATTTTTTTTAGATTCTCCAGAAATTCTACTTTCTTTTCGTATAGGGCTCAATGTGCGTCATTCTATCGTTTTTGCGTCAACCCTCTTGAGCAGAGACATGTCATTGTATTATCAAGACGAATCATTTATTGCAACTAAATAATACCTACTATAGATTTCAATTGTTGAAGGAATGTGTGCATAATTATTAAAAGTTTTGTGCATGATGCATGTTATGTTGAAAAAGGAGGGTGTCACAAGCTGTCTTACCAATTTGTGTTAAATTTTCATAGAAATTCACTGGTAATTAAGCTAAATTGAACCCATACAAAACCATGGATGCTCAGTGTATCACTGGCCAGGCAGTCCACATATATACACCATGTACACAGTGCAGTGTAAATCAACTTTCTAATACACATATGAAAATTTCTTTTTAGAAATTCATATTTTCCATATATTAGCATTTCAAATTGATTTTTATTAGGAATTTCAATACCAAATGGCAATTGCTGAAGACCAAATGCAAAAGAAGCAGTATTATGCTAGTCATGAATTTTGACTGTATTGGTAAATGTAGGCTGTATGAAAATGTAAAATACATGTAATGATGTACACCAAATTGAAAAATGGCTCTGAAAATCAATTGCATTTACCATGTATACAACTGAATTGTGTTCTCAGAGTTATAAAATAGAAAATAACAAAACAAAATGTCTCTTAAACACCAAAATCAACATGAAAAAATCAGAAAATGGAACTTTGACGTTTAACTTACAAGTTATATAAATGATGAGAATTAATTTCTTTAATTCAAAGTAACTGGATTTTATCTTATTTATCAAACAACAATTCTTTCTTTTGGTAGTTGACACAATTTTCCATTGACCTGACAGATTGGGTAGGTATAGTGAGGGGGGGGGGGGTGTTGTGTTCTCTTCCTGATGGAGTGCCTTCTGAGCATTTTAACATGTACCTGTAGGTGTCATATTTAATTTTCATATATTCTTTAAGTTATCGTATTTCATTACTTAAATTCCTATGTCAAGATTAAGGGTAGTGCAAGTCGTGTAATAAAGTTGTATATGTCAAAGGAAATTTTGAAAAAAATTCATGAGTTGTCTCTCTTTGAAGTAATTGAGACTGGATTTTAGCGAATATCTTTGTGTTATCGCGCAATTCTGCTGTAAAGATTTTCTTTTTCTAATAGAATTCTGTCTCTAAATAAATATATTCAAATGGCAAAAGTTTCAAATATTCCACGACACATGTATAATTTATTTGTTAATTATAATATGCTAATGACGCTCTGCGCATGCTCAATGGTGCATTTCCTAAAGGAGCATAGACTCTACTGAAAATGTTTGTTAGTGCGATGTTCATGCACGAAAATGAAAACATTATGTAAAATACATGCACTGTCTGCGGTTAAGTCTATATAGAAATTGTAATTGCGACCATGTCAGGGAAACACATTCAAACCACTTACTACCTTATCTTTGTACAACCGGACTTCTGGGATTGAGCTATATTCAGTAAGTAGATGAATGACTACAACACCTATCATGGATAAAGATGATAATCGTCCAAAATGGACATTGCACTAATATTGAATTTATTTATTATCTTTTCTTTTTTGTTGTCTTTCGTGTTTAGGAGCCAAAAAAAAAAAAAAAAAAAAAAAAACATGATGATTTGAAATGTTTCATTGGCACAAAACCCCGCTCTCCATTAGACGTAATAAAAAATGTTAATGGAGAAATTCATACAAGCTTGTGTATGACAAAAGAGATTATTTTAGATTCAACATAATAATTTTCTCCAGGCTTGAGGATGATGTTCCTAGATTACCGTCATATGGTATCTACATTTCGCAGCTCAGGTATGCTAGAGTATGTACTGATGTTTTTGAATTTCAAAATAGAAATTTACAAATTACCAAAAAACTTTAAGGTCAAACTTTTCGCTTTCGCAAAGTAGTAAAAAGACTTTCGGGAAATTTTACAAAAATTACTTCTTATATTACTAGAAAAAGTTCCCCGCGAGGGGTCTGACAGTGTTTTTTTTTCATGTCTTTCCCTGGCATGGTCGCCATAACACTTTCTTTATAGACTTCAGAAAGTGCACCTTTTGTGAATATTGAAACGTGCATGTCAGGTCCAAGTTACAAATTGATCTGTTCTTAAATGATGCCATCTAATTTGAAGTCGCTTAACTTAAATTTCAGTTTCGTGCGTGAACATCGACCAAAAAGGGGATGCTAAGCAAAACATGGGATGCTTACTCCCGGACACCTGGTCCCAACTTTAGCTTGCTAGAGATCCGTCGATTCGTCGATGCTCAGTTTGGTGCTCTATTGTGAGTGCTGTTGAAATTGTCCTCAGGAACTTCTATATAACGTTTGGGTATTTCAGAATTTTCCTTTTATGGTGACATAATTAACAAGTGAAAAACCCTTCAAACAGAAGTTGTGGAAATTATTTACCAGCAACACATCGGAACAGATAATTCTTTAATGAGAAGTTCAAATAACTTTTGTCCAGATCGAACAGCTGAAATATTGTATAGGGTTCTTCTTAAGTGTACAAAGAAAATGTCGAGAGGGTGAAAGTAGAAATAAGAAAAATTAACTTTTAAGATTTGTTTTTGTGGGAGATTTAAAATGTTAGAATAGAAAACAGATTTAAAGTGAGATAAAGAAGATCAGGACGACAACCTAAACAACACTCAAAATATACTACTCAAAACAAGTATAGAATCACACTACCATTTCCCGTATACATACAGCTAAGGGGTATGCTGTTTCGATTCAAATATAATGACAAAAAAGTGATGTATGAAAGATCAAAGTCTTAAAATGCATAGCCAAAGCATGATTAAGCCCGAATACAGGATCCATTTGATTAAAAAATGGGATCCTGAAAACTACTTAAAGATTGAAAAATATTAAAAATTTTGTAATTTTTGCGAGTTTCAAAATTTATCAAAAATATACCTTCGTTACATAAGAATTCAAGAGTTTCTGATAATTCTAAAAAATAAAGTGTCTTCTTCTTAATGACGAAATGTCTGAGCCAGTTCTATCTCTTACCTTGAATATGATGCAATTTAATTTGGGAATGTTCGAAAATACCATTTTCTTGTAAATCTTTCGTGGTTTCCAGAAAAGGATGCAAATTGGCTAGAAGTGATAGGGAAATAGTGGTGTGATTCTAAACCTTTTTTAACGGTATA
The DNA here is from genome assembly GCA_028142955.1 of Pinctada fucata. Taxonomy (NCBI): domain Eukaryota; kingdom Metazoa; phylum Mollusca; class Bivalvia; order Pterioida; family Pteriidae; genus Pinctada; species Pinctada fucata. Next base: position 28,150,730 of record AP027106.1, read on the forward strand.
TATAACATCACATTGAGCATCGACGGATCCCTAGTAAGCTTACATGTAGTACAAAGACATATTATCGAAATGTCAAATAGTAGAATTTATTTGTAGCTATTTGAAGCATTTGTTTTCATTGAATCATAAAATAATAAAATTATACTTCCACTATCCGCCATAATTGGATTGGTGATTCTCAATCACTGTGTATCATTTGAAAGGGAGGAGTTCAAATAAAGTTAACTCGGAAATATATTATTTAAGTACGTATGATCAGAATCGCAAGATAAATTTCAAATTTCGTGATATAAAGGAACAAAGGCTTAGATTTGCGTCCGGAAAGTCAACTCTTGATGTATTATTGACACATTTTAAGTTCTATCTATAAAGATACGCATCTCTCTCAGAGCGATTTGGGTCAAAGAGTTTTCTCAGTATTGTTGAAGATTCGGAAATACATGGAGTTCATTTCACACGGGATAATTTGAGTGACTTCCAACAGTATTTAGGCAGATATCTAGACATGTTATTTGGCATGAAAACAAAATCGAAACTCTATTATCATAAGCATGTGTCTGTTAGTCTTACTATTAAAATAAACTCCCTAGCAAAAATAAGGTCGTGCTTGCGAAGAATGGTAAATTCGCTCTGTAAATTGTCACAAAACACTTCATTTAAAGTCATATGAAAACACAACCCTATAATTCAACAAGGAGTTTGAACAAACAAACATAGTATACATGAGAAGAAGCGCATACCGTAGCTCAGGAGCCAAAGACCTATGGGAACACGGCAGTCTTGTGAAAGTATTCATCAACAAGGCAATAGTGGAATCCCCAAATAGAGGCATGACCAGGTGCCTGGGAGGAATGAGCGTTCTCTGAATGCATGCAAGACCCGCAGCGAATAACAAATAGAAGCGTACCAAATATGATTATATTAAAATAGGTCAAAGACGGTCACTTGGAAAAGGCGGACTCAAGAATGTCCTTAATAAGCAAATGTCGAAATGTGAAAAGAATTCTTTCTAGCGACTATAGAACTTTCTGAGTCTATATGAAGTCGTTGTCTTAATTAACTTTGAGGAAGCAGATTACTGACGAATAACTTTGCCATAAAACTAGATGCAGAAAAATAATAATGTGATGAACAGAAAAAAAATCAAGAAAAGCTATGTGACAAATAGATCAAAGAAGAAGATCTCAAACCGGACTCGTTTGCAGCACCCACAGCTAAGCACCAAAATAATACCAAATGTGAAAGCACAGTGTAAAGGCACAAATCACATAGAAACATAAATCACAAAAGACTCACAAAACAAACGAGACCAATGGGCACTCGGTGCCCACTAAGAATGGCTATCAGCAGCCTTTTCATAAAAAAACTTACGAACAATTCTAAAAATTTTCGTAACTTTTGTTTGCTCAGTACTTCTTATATTAAACTAGAAATCGCGATGTTTTGCCTCTGAATTTATATAAAGTATCTAAAATGATGAAAGAAAACATAGTATAATCTAAATTGAAAGACAGTTTACGCTTTTATTTGATGATGAAATTTTCAAAAATTCCTGGAATTGGGCACTGCCTGGTAAGTAGCAAATGTTGTTGTTAACCAGATTACGTGCACATAACCTCCCACCTTTCGAAGAACTCAAACTCAAATGACCTCCACATAAACAAGACAGGAAAAAAAAACCAGCAGGATCCCAAGCTACACAGATGAATTTTTGAATTGATGGATTATCTATTCTTCAAAGGAATCAGCTCAAAGTATTATGAAAGACGTAAGAGGATGGACTTCCTACATCTTTTTAAAATGTTTCTTTAACAATGAATCATTTATTGAATATTCTTGTATTTTGTTTTAGGCTTTGAATTTTAGTAAACAACCAGGAAAGCCCCAGTCTCTTCAGAAACTTCTGGTTAAGAAATACTATAGGGATTAGGAGTAAAACCTTAATGTGAATATCTAGTATTTCAATCAGCAAAGGGAGTGATTACTGAAGAAAACTTTATTAGAAAATGGATGTAAATATTTCTTCAAAACATCTTCATGTATGTAAACATGGTAAATGTTTTAAATCTTCGGAACACTTTGTTATTGAATTTAGAAGAAGTTTAACATTAGGCACTGTGGATGAGTGAACATTTATTCTTGTTGTATATGATTATGAGAGGCCTGTATAATTTCATAATAAGAAATATGTAAATGTATAAGATATAGGAATTTGGAAACAAAACCCAAGTATTAAGCTTCAGTCTTTCCAGATACTTCTAACAGGTATACTAAAATGAGTTTCGATCAACGTAGGAAGTAATTACTGAAAAATACTTAAAATACTGAAAAAAATAAATGAATAAATTGTGAATCTCGATCAGCACAGAAAGTGATAAGCGGAAAAAAGTAGTTCAAAATGCGTACCGAAAGACATAGCAGGATGGGTGGGATATGATGCTACAGGACCCACGTTTTAGAAATTTCAAGAAATTTTGATTACAGAAATTTTAGAATGAGTTGAAGAAACGATCAACCGAAATTGATCGAACTTGGCTACATGTGCCCTCGGGGACTCAGATATTATTCTAACTATGGACAATTCTGATTTTGAAAAGTACAAAAATGCTATTTATCCTCAAGAGTTGCCTCTTAACAACGTACACGTTTCAAACATAGAAACACCATTTTTTAACCTAAATATCAAATTTTTTTAATGGAGAGATTCATACAAGTGTGTATGACAAAAGAGATAATTTTTAGTTTAATATACATATGTTTCCCTGGTTTAACGGTGATGTTCCTAGATGACGGTTATACGGTATCAACATTTCGCAGCTCATACGATATGCTTGAGCATGTACTGAAGTTTTGGATTTTCAAAATAAAAAATTACAAATTACCAAGAAAATGTGAGGTCAAGGTTTTCACTTTAACAAACTAGTATAAACTTTCTGGAAATTTGACAAATGTTACATGACATCAAACATAACAGTGAAATTTCTTCTTTTAACATCCCTATTTCTAAATTGGATCTTCCTACAATATACTGTATACCAAAACTTCCAAAGTCTCCTTACAAATTCCGATACATTGCTAATTCTAGCAACTGCTCAACAACAATTTTGTCTGGAAATCTGACGTCAGCACTCACGGCTATAAAGGAACACGTGGCAAAATACTGTGAAACTGTCATGAACAGGAATGGCGTAAACTTCTTTTGGTCTATCAAAAATTCAGGGGATGTGATTGACAAAATGAAATCAAGAAATTTTGAAGCAAATACGATATATTCATGCGACTTTTCTAATATGTACACCACGCTTCCTCACGACAAAATAAATGCTCGACTGTCCAAACTCATTAAATGGTGTTTTGATCGAGAGGGGAAAACTTATATTTGTACTTCTGAATCTAAGGGTTTCTTTTCCGCCAAAGATTACAAATCATACAACTCATGGACATGTGGTGACCTGTGTATTGCCTTGCCCTTCCTTTTGGACAATATTTATGTAAGATTTGATGAGAAACTCTACAAGCAGGTTGTAGGGATTCCAATGGGTACTAATTGTGCGCCTCTTGTTGCAGATTTATTTTTATACACGTATGAAAAGGAATTAATCCAAAATCTTCAAAAGCAAAGAAAAATGATGATGTGAAATGCTTCATTGGTACTTCTAGGTACCTGGATGATATTCTTACTATCGACAATCCTGTTTTTGAAAAATATAAAAATGTTATTTATCCACAAGAATTGATTCTAAACAAGACAAACGTTTCAAACACAGAAACACCATTTTTGGACCTAAATATCAAAATTGTTAATGGAGAGATCCATACAAGTGTGTATGACAAAAGAGATGATTTTGGATTTAACATAGTAAATTTCCCCTGGCTTGACGGTGATGTTCCTAGATTACCGTCCTATGGTATCTATATTTCACAGCTCATCCGGTATGCTAGAGCATGCACTGATGTTTTGGATTTTCATAGTAGAAATTTACAAATTACCAAGAAACTTTTAGGACAAGGTTTTCGCTTTCATAAACTAGTACAGACTTTCTGGAAATTTTACAAAAATGATTGTCAACTTCTTCTGAAATTCGGACTGATACAGGCAACAGAGTATATTACTTTGTGTATTTCACAACCTGCATTTTATGGTGACATTATTAACAAAATAAGAAGGATCAAAGATAGACAACATCACTATCGAAAATGCGTCAGAATCATCAAACGCCTTTTATACCGTGATCCTAATGTCACCAGACGGACACTAGGCTTGGTACTTGACCAATCTACAGTCTTGTACAAGCGCATCCTTGACTGACTGTGACGACGGGACTCCATGACGGGCCCTGTCCAAACCTCTTTAGAGAAGACAGGGCCCCGACCACCTGTCCTCTCTGAATGTCAGTCGGACTCCTCGGGTGATAACATACATGAGCTCGCGGCGGCAGAGCACGGATTGTATTACGTACGCCCTCTTTTTATATCCATTTACATATTCATCTGTGTTGTTTGTGCCCCTGCGTTTTGCGGTCTTGTTTGTGTGTGGTCATCTGACAGTGAGGAGGTTGTTTTACACCACAATTGTACGTTCTTCGAGACCTCTAGGTAATCGGAAAAGTGGGAGGGTTGTGCGCACGTAATCCAGGATAACCACACCTTCTGCTATTTCCGTGGCAAATGGCCGTCCTAAGTCGGCACCGGTTGCCCATTGGCCTCGTTGGTTTATGTGTAGTCCTTTGTGTTTGATGTTTCTGTGTTGTGCGTTGACGTTCCTTGTCCCTTATGCGTCTCTTTCCGTGCTTGTCTGCTTTGTGTTTTTGCATTGGGTGTTTTGGGGTTTTGCTGTCGATGCTACAACCGGGTGTTGTTGGAGATCCCCTCCTTTGTTTTCGACTTCGATAGTATTATTTTAGAACGGATACATTTGCAGCATGGACCAGACATGCACGTTTCGGGTACTTAGCCGTCGTCATTGACCCTCAATCCAAACAATGTACTATGACCAAAAAGTATGTGCGTGCTGCAACCTGGTGTTGTTTGGGACCCCCTTCTTTGTGAGGTACAAAAAATTGCGAACGACTTAGCAGGATGGATGGGATATGATGCTACAGAATCAATGTTTTAGAAATTTCAAGCATTTTTGGAAACATAAAATTACGAATGCGTTAAGTGAGTTAAAGAAGATCCTGACGATAATCTCAACAGCACTTACAATAGAGCCCAAAATTAAACATCGACGGACCCCTAGCAAGCTAGAGGTGGGACCAGATGCCCGGGAGGAGTAAGCATCCCCTGTTGGCTAGCTGCACCCGCCGTGGATGTTAAAGAATCGATCAACCGAAACTGACCGCTATATGTGCCCTCAGGCACTCATGGTCCATCAGCAGTGACACTCACCAAGTGGAACAAATGTAAAACGTCTTCAAATTCGATAGCGCCATTTAAGAACAGATAATTTTGCAGTATTGACCAGACATGCACGGTCCAGGTACTTTCCCCTTGTCAAAGATCATCAATCTAAACACTGTAATATGACGAAAAATATTGTTGTCTTCTTTTGAAATTCGAATCCATACAAGCAACAGGGTATATCATTTTGTAATGACATATATTGGTAATGACCATATCCCATAATATATCACAAAATCTATAATTCGGAAAATCACAAACCGACGGCATACAAAATCAGTATAAAACAGGAACCAAATCAAGTAAAAAAAAAACACCATAGGAATAAAAGCGAACTTTCAATAGTTGAGTGAAATCAGGTGCTCAGGAAGAGTCAGCATCTCCTGCTTGCATGCAACACCCGTCGCTTCAATTCCGTAGAATTTTCACATCCGGTTATTTCCATTTCGGAAGATACAAGCACATTCTGTGGTTGGATGATTCAAATGGTCCACGACAGAATATCATCCACCACTCTGGACAGTGGGACATCATAGTGTATAACGAGTATCGACCTTAGAACTTCCTCAGTGACGATGTTGTCAGTTACAAACGTATCCGTGACTGAGAAGCTTCTCTGATAGACGCCTAGCTCTCAGATAAAAATCTGTATATTTGGTACTTGCTTTGGCATAGCGTATCAATTAATATATGAACACGCCATAAGCAGGCGATGAAGGGATGTAACTGCTCAGAAAAGGAAAGTTGTGATGCTGAAATTGAAATCGTCACGTTTGTTATAGAGTGAGGTTTTAATTTTACCATCAGTGTCGTAGGAAAATATTATGTCCTAATAGGATGCTGAATTATTTGTCTTCGTAGTTTCTTTGACTTCAAGCTCCAAAGGATAGATTCTGCAAAGATAATCCGCGAATTTTGGATTATTGATTGACAGCAGATCGCTTACGTATGTGTAAGTTAAGTTAAATTCTGAAGCTAATGCGTTAAAGAAGATCCTGACGATAATCTCAACAGCACTCACAATAGAGCACAAAATTAAGCATCGACGGACCCCTAGCAAGCTAGAGGTGGGACCAGGTGCCCGCTAAGTATCTTTTCCCTTAAGAGACCAAAGATTTAATGAATTCAGCTTCGTGCGAGTTAGGAAAAAATCGGCAAGGTGTGGGGAACAATTGATTCCCACTGCAATTCCGACAATTGCAGGAAGTCGTTTACTTGAAACACCACAAAAGTCATTTAAAAGAATAACGAAAATGTTCTAAAATTCCCTCCCTTTTAAAGACAATAAGGAGTACAATTAACAGACAAGAAAAGTTTAAAATGTACATATTATCTATGCTGCCAATTTATCTGTTCTTAAATGATGCTATTCAATTTGAAGACGTTTAACATTTGAAATAAAAGTGTAAGTTATTCAGAGAAAAGAGTAAACTTTACAGAGATTTTTTTTAAAGATAACAGAAAAATTGTAAGGGATACAGAATTTAGTAAAAAAAATGTCTTTTATAGAAAAAGTGTTGATTATACCGACATACTTAATTTACAGGTTATTGTTTAAATATCACATATCTAAATATGTATTATACAGGGTTTGGAGGAAATATATTGTTTTTGTGGTTTCAGTTCTTTTCAGTGCTAAACTGTATTCTGTTTTAACTCCAACTATAAAATTAATATGTATACTAGAATCTAATCACTGCTCAAAATCTGCTCACAGATAAATGGATAATTTCTCAAACAGTTCACATCGTTCCACTGATAATCAACATAACCCCTCAGAGATCCGCATTCTTCCCCATCACCTCTGTATTTCCTAGATGGTTCACCCGGCGCCCAGTCGGAGAAAGTTTTCCCGAGCGGGACCATGTCCGGGGAGATCATCCATTTACCCTCCTTTTTGTCGTAATATATTCCAATCCAAACTGAAAATACTGGATTACTGTCGCCTATATCAAATAGATGATAAATAGATCAATAATATCAATATGCATCAATAGTAATATACTGTCCTGTTGACTAATTCCAGAACACCCTAATTTCCCGGATTTCTCTAAAATATGATAATGTCATCTTCCAAAAGGATATCAATTTTATAGTACTCCCAAAGTCGTAACAGAAAATGCTAGTGTTTTGGCTGTGCGTCAGTTAAGTTAGAAAAGAGATGGACAATAAATAGTCTACTGGGATTTTCTATAGTAAAATCGCTGAAAATGTGTGACGTCGGAGGCTTTGACGTCACTCTTTACTATTGTTGACACTGAGAACAATATGGCGGCGGCTTGAAATTAATTTGGGAATTTCCTGTAGACTTGTTATTTTTCATATTTCGGTTTGAAGGCAGCTGATAGGGTAAGTTGAAGGTAATATCCAGTTACGACTAAAGGAGGTCAATTCTCGGAAACAGTCATTTAAAGCAAAATTCTTCAGACGACAGAATAAATCGCCAAAACAGGGTGCTCTAGATTTAGTGAACAGAACAGTAGTTAGCAATCAAAGTGTTAAGATAATAACGAAATGCAAATGAGATAAAATTGATAACATAGAGGACGAACAAATAAAAATACGAAAGTCATTTGCAGACGAATAGTGAAAATGATAATTTATTTTTTAGTTAAAAAGGAAACACTCAGGAGCAAGAATGCATCAAAGAAAACATTTTCAACAAAGGCAAAACTTGTATGAATCTATCGCCGGAGTAAATGCCGGGAGTGTTGCCATTTACATCGAGTTTACATAAAAATAAGTATAAGGGATTTCATGAGCTCATAATGCTATGTCAATTGAACATATTTGAAATAAAATAAAAATGAGTGGTGTTTACGGGAAACGGCGGCTACATATACCGTAGAGATAACGAATATTAAAAATGAGAGAATCTTTTTATTTTATCATTATTTATGATCCCGATATCTTGACCATGAAAACGGCCTCCAATATTATAATTTTAACCAAAAAACGTTAACCTTGGACATACCGTTTGAAACCTACAGAATCAGATAACGCTACTTAGGGTCCATCGATGCTCAATTTGGTGCTCTATTGTGAGTGCTGTTGAGATTATCGTCAGGATCTTCTTTAACTCATTAGATATTTTAGATATGAATTGCCTGTGGCAAGTTCTTTCATTTGATTCCTTGACCTTTGACCCTATCACTTTGACCATTATTCTTCCTCCTATAACAAAATTATTTTATTTTCCACCATGATGTTGACTTTCATGAACGACCTCGATTTTTTAATTATCAACAAAAACTTAACCGATTCAGATACAGCTTAGATATTTCAATTTTGGATTGTTTGTGACAACCAATACATTTTACACCTTGACCTCTGACCCAAATGACCCTGTCCTTTGACCTTCTTTTATGAAAAAAAATTAAGCAATATCTCATATTCTTGTTAAAAATATACTGTGGTTCTTTAAGAGAAGGCTGTATTTTGACAGCGCCAAATAAAAATGCTCGTTCCCATCATCCAATGATAAAACGCAATATACCAATCACCTGTTTCAAACGACAAATCAGGGATATCATATTAAGGATGCTTTCGTCTGAGATCTCGAATTCAAAAGCATCAAATTTTTTTTCTTACCATTATATTTCAATAGTACTTGACCCGATAAGTAATAAAACAAACAGAAAAAGATACCAAGATATGGACTTTATGTCAGATATTTGCCATCAAAGATACCTATCTTCAACCATCTCAGAATATTGGGGTGAAATTGAAAATTGGCGAAATATTACTCATAAAATCTAAAATATATATATTCTTACGGAATTGTTGAATTGGATTACTCAAATATATTAGAATACATTACTTTACTACTGTTGAATACAATTTTTATGACATGAGATGTAACTGAATTAAATTTTTAGCAAATTCTTACCTCATATGGCAATTTTTAAAGTAACGTAAGAAACAGATTTTTGGCACTAAAATGCTGATAAAAAATGTAATTCCATCAAACTTTTTTTAAAACTTCACATAGTGTATCTAGGGACATTATAGCATGTTTTTATGAAAGAAAAAGTAGGGGGAGTTATGCATTGGGAAAAAGTTTTGGCCCATTTTGCTACCCTAACCCCTTCTTTCAAAATGATACAGGAAATAGAAAAAAACACCATATTGCCAACAGTACGTACAGGTTTTATTGATTATGTTTGGTTTTATATAGCTGTTCCATGTACTTTCATGTGAATATTTATATACATTCTAATAATCTGACATTAAATATATTTTTTTTGCATAGCTAGGGGAAAGGGGGAGGGGGTTCAGACCCCCCCCCGTCTTGAACTCACCGAAACATGTTTTTGTTTTGCATATTAATTGATAAATATGTAAATTTCCACAAACATGGCAGATATTTCACACGTAAATTAATCGTTAACAGACCTTTCATTATGGACCTTGACTTTCGATGTAGTGACCTTGACCTTTGAGATTGACCTATTTTTAACAAACCCGGCAATATCTCGCTACTGTATAAACCTTCACTTTTTCTACAAAATCCTATACACAGCGCGCGGCGCTGTCTTCTGACTATTTTTCTTTTTCTTTTTTTTCTTTGTCTGTTTTGTTCTTTCCTGTGTTTAATGTACAATGGATACGTATGTAGACGAGGGAACTCTCCGACCGCAGAATATACTCGATAACCTAGGACAATCGGAAAAGTATGACTGTTTCTGAATTTTTAAATCCACATTCAACGTTATCGATAAATATGTCTAAAGAACATGTAGATGTAATATACCCTCGCTCTCACACACCCCATGACACACGTTTAGTTTGTCGGAAGACGCTGTACGCCGTGCAAGTTTATTTTTATCTTTCATAGCATTTTTTTCTTTAATTTGCGGAGCCCCCCCCCCCCACCGGATTATAAATATTTTTGTTTCAGTCCATGGGGTTACATGATTAGGATTTTTTTTTGATGAAAAATGCGTGCCTTATCTTTTCTTTTATAAAGTCTTCCTTTCTTATGACGCATGTCAGCCGTGAAATGCCCGTACGTCTTCAGTGCGACAGTCGCACGAAAAAAAGTCTGTTATCTAACACTACGAACTCTTTTAAAATATTTCGTGCCGCATTCTTACGGCGTTCTCGAATAGTTATGGTGCAGCCGTACGGCGTGCAGGATCGCAGAGACCGTATGGCTGCAGTAAGGCTGATGTGAAAGGGCCTTATTTAATATAAGTAATCAAACATTACATCCCTTTCCTGCAGCCTTATTTATCTGTTTTATTCATGGCGGGAAGACGAACGTCATTTTTGCTGCGTGACGTCAAAGATTCTCGCAGTGACGTAATGTTATTTGAACAAGGTTGTTTTAAAGCAAAAAGATAACATAAAATGTTTATACTTATGAAAATAACAAATGTATCCTCAAACAACTACATGTCATCATGCTATTGAATTTGATGCAGTGAACAGAAAAAACAAATGTCGTACATCTTTCTTTTACGACATTAGGAGTTATCTCCCGTCGTCTAGAACGTTTTCTGTTCAGCTCGCCAGAAGAAAGCATCCTTAAAGACGTGTCCGGCTTTTTAAAGTACTTCCGGTAAATGGCAATGAAATGGTAATGGAGCTGGATTTTGACGTCGGAGGGATTTATGTGATTTTTAAGGGACAAAATTTTATGAAGTTTCTAATATTAGTAAGAAAAGCATGATAGTTATCTAATCGACAACTTATTTCTACAGTTTAACATTTTCCTTCGACAATGCGCTGTATCCTTTGTCAAGGAGTAGCGACTAGATCGATTCTATTTAGAAATGAAAAGATGAAATTTCCGTCCCTCGTGTTTCAATGAGCAGATCGTGATACAATCTATTGTTTTCTCGTGAGAAAGTTTTGTTTTATATTTCTTAATATTATGTCAGCCTTTTAATCGTGATTCTTCGAATCGGATTTTGTATTTGACTTTCATTCACTAGTTTCTATCTATTGCAGTTTAAATCCGGAAAGTTCATACTGGTATTTAAATCACTATAAAGTAATTAAGAATACATTAATACAAAGCAACAGGACAAAAATTATATTTCTACCTTCCTTATGTAACTGGCGTGACATCCCTTTAACAAAATTGTTATCCATGCTGTTTATTGGAACCGCTAGTCTGCTATTGTTGGATAAGCAATAATTCTAAAGATGAAGAGAAATTGTGTCTTTTTAGATGTATTTCAAATTCACTGCCTTTTCATGACATATATTCTAATATCTCTTCAACGCATTCGAAAATTTATGTTGCCAAATTTCTTGAAATTTCTAAAACGTGGGTTATGCAGCATCATATCCCACTCAATTTCCTACGCCTGTCGGTACATTTTTGAACATAAAAATTTTCACAATCTTGGCCATATTACATTGTTTAGACTGAGGATCACTGACGAGGGTTAAGTACCCGAAACGTGCATGTCTGGTCCATGCTGCTGATTTATATGTTCCTAAATGATGCTATTGAATTTGAAGATGTTTAACATCTTACTTCAACGATTTGATACTTATATTTTGTGTACAGATAGTTACTTAAACTGGATGTCAATGGTCATTTTATGGACTTAAAAATAGATATTAAATTAAAACAGGATGTGTAACGATACACTTAAGATGTGTATGTCTTATAATGTAATCATTCGAATAAATAAACTCTTTACAATACTATATAAATATACTCTTTACAATAATATATACTATATACTATGAATAAACTCTTTACAATACTATAAACTATATGTTCTTGAGTCCTTCGGTATTCACACCGATGACTCTTATCTTGAACTACCTTGATCGTATGTCTATTCAACGCATTTGAAAATTTTTGCTATAAAAAAATCTTGTAATTTCTAAAACTTGGGTCCTGTGGCATCATTTCCCACCCATCCTGCTACATTTTTCGGTACATTTTTGAATATAATAATTTTCACATTCTTTGGCCATATTATATTGTTTAGATTGAGGATCACTGACGAGGGTAAAGTACCCGAAACATGCATTTCTAGTTCATGCACTTGGTGAGTGTCACTGCTGGTAGACCAGGAGTCCCCGAGGTCACATGTAGCCAAGTTCGATCAACTTCGGTTGATCGTCTGTCTATTCAACGCATTCGAAAATTTCTTTTATAAAAAAAGGCTTGAAATTTCTAAAACGTGGGTCCTGTAGCATCATATATCAGCCATCCTGCTACATTTTTTTACATAATAATTTTCACACTCTTTCTCAATAAATTGTTTAGATTGAGGATCACTGACGAAAGTTAAGTACCCGAAACGTGCATTTCTGGTCCATGCTGCAAATTTATCTGTTCTCAGATGATGCTATCGAATTTGAAGACGTTTAACATTACAGTTACTGGATCCCCGAAATGCACAAAAACACTACAAGCACCGCTTCATCGCTGGTTGGTCCAAGTGCTCCACAAAACCTCTTTCCATTTTGCTTACGAAAATATTAACTCGCATTAAGCAAAGTCTTCAAAGATACTGCGAGACAACTTATTCCAGAAATGGAATCAATCAGATGTGGATCCCAGAAAATTCTAAGGAACTTCTGGAAAATTTGAAAGCCGACAATTTCAATCATAAAACCAGCATAAAGTCTTTCTACTTCTCCACGCTTTACACTACCATTCCACATCAAAAACTCAAAAAACAGACTTACCAATATTATTCGCAACACAATTCTTTCAAAACATGGTAATATGAGATACAAATACCTCATAGGGCCGGAGGATAATTATTTCGTGAAGGAACACTCTGGTTCAAACAAAAAGTATACCGAAGACGATATCATCCGGATGCTTGAATTTCTGATTGACAACATGTTTGTGGTGTTTGGAGGAATCGTATTCCACAGATAGTCGGAATTCCAATTGGTACCAATTGCGTTCCACTGCTTGCGGACTTATTTTCATATTCCTACGAAGCTGACTTCATCCAGACCTTGCTCTCGACTGGGCGAAAGCACCTCGCAACTCAGTTCAATTTTACATTCAGATACATAGATGACGTGTTGTCCATCAATAATCCGAAATTTAAGGACCATCTACATGAAATCTATCCTCATGAACTAGAGATCAAGGAAACAACAGGGAGTGAGAGATCCGCTTCGTACTTGTAAAAATCTAACTTCAAAAATTTAAAGAGAGCGCTAATGAAATAATTTTTGGTGGCTCCGCTGCAAGCATCACTGATGAGAATTTAATATTCGAAACACGTGTCTGGTACATGTAAATTGGTTTGGAATTTTCTTCAAGAAGGTAGAGAGTTGGAGCCCTGCGACATTATTGGATATACTTCTATTTTTCAACACGGGCGGCCATTTGGGTGCCTGACTATATGACAAGCGTGACGATTTCAGCTTCCACAGCACTGACTTCCCTTTCATGAGTAGCAACATTCCGTCTTCTCCTGCTTATGACGTGTTTGTTTCTCAGCTGATATGTTACGCCAGGGCATGTTCCAAATATGAAGATTTCATCGTTAGAGCCAGACGGCATGCAGGTAAGCTACATGTGCTTGTTCAGGGTTATATCACACAACGGCTGAGATCATCATTGCAGAAGTTCTTCGGTCGGTGCGGGGATATCATAAAAGCATGTCAGATCTCCCTTTCCGAAGAAGTCAGTGGTATTCTACATTGTGATTCAATGGATGTCGTCATCGTGGGCGGGACATGCTTACCTGATATGTGCATCGGGGTGTACATCGAGACGGCGCCAGGTTTGACAGGTTTCCATGGAGCTGTTTCGACGGATGCTACATGCAATCGGGGGACGCTGGCTCTCCCCGGGCACCTTGTCTCACATCGGAATGTTGTTCATACCGGGGTTCGCAGCCGTTCTGATGGGAATTCTTACGATTTGACCTTGCCTTCTCGACTTTGAGACTGAATTAATGTTAGGTACTTCTATACAAACTTACTCCTACACTTCAATTTGAACTATGGTGCATAATAGATTTGATTGTTTTTTTCTTCAAGAAGGTATAGAGTACTATTCATATAAATGTTAAACAAAATTTTACCAATGCGTCTTCCCAAGTTAGTTCCAGATCCATACTAAAGAAGTAACATTTTGTCTCAAATGAAATCCATTTATCCATGCATTTCACTGTCTCATCTGCTATGGCAATAAAGAAAGAAAAATAAATCATAATTATTCGTTTGACAAATGAGGGATACTCGGTTGTCGCACCAACAGAAAAAAAAAAAATATTGATCGTAAGATCAATGATACCCCCGCCTAGCTTAATTAAGATACATGCTCCTGAAATCATGTCTTTATAAATTTAAGTGTATATAAGGAAAATGTATAAGGGCAATACACATGTACTCTGCACATAATTGAACGACATTACCTTATTTCGAACTAGATCTGTATTTCTTTGTGAAAAGGCTATATCTAATAAATGAATTTCTTTCACGGTTTTGCTTTAAATGTCCAGAAACCACAAAATATTGATTTTTTTTAAGTTTCAATGGTCATAACGCTGTACATATTTGAGCGGCATGACCCATGTTCGAACTTTTAGTGTATTTTTTGGAGTAAAAGCTATATTCAAGAAATGAATGGATTCCCTGGATAAATTTTCCTTTAAATTTCTGGAAACCACAAAATATTGAAAATCTCTAAGTTTCAAAGGGCATTATCATGCACATGATTTAGAAACATGACCCATATTCGTACTTGGTCCGTATATGTGATGCAAAGGCTTTATGCAAGAAATGAATTAATTCCCTAAAATTGCTATTTCTTTAAATGTCCGGAATCTATCTGGACGGACGAACGCACACACGCACAAACATGTGCACCACTATATACATGTACTCCTGCCAATCAATTTCGGGGGTACAGGAAATATTAGTTTAAACATATCTATTTGAAAAACAAGCAATATTCACATAATTCATTAGCATTGAAATACAGGATTTGGAAAAAAGCTCAAAGCTTATATAAATCCATCTCAAAAATACAAATAAGCTAATTTCTTGGAATGGTCTTAACCTGTATGGTATCATACAAAAGGGAAAAAGTAACTCAACACATTTGTCACCGTTTCGAATATTGAATTCTCATCAGTGATGCTTCCAGCCAAAGTGCTTTTCATAAGCCGCCCAAATTCATTTCACTAGCGCCCTCTGGTTTTATTTTTAGAATCTAGATTTGTGCATTTACTTTGCAGAGAGTGCGCGGCTGCAAAATCCCTGTAGGGTCGATTCAGTAGCATATCCAAATAAAATCTAATTCAAAAAAGCATTGTAGGGATTGTGCTTAGATGGCTATGTACACACTATGTAACTTCTAATACCCCACCATTTTGGTCGGGGTATAAATATATAAACGCCCCAATGTGAAATAGCACAAAGGAACAATCGATGCCGTCTTTGGATAGCCATCTACAACGCTAGTTGTGAATGATGAGGATAACATGACTCCTCCCTTTGTCATGTTTGCGGTTACCAAGTATTCACACCAACCCATTGTTGTTGTGTATAAAAATTATCAGTATAACATTAACACACAAACAAGACAACAAAACGCAGGGGTCCACGAATGCAATCACCTGAGGAGTCCGACCGACATACAGAGAGGACAGGTGGTCGGGGCACTGTCTTCTCTAGGAAAGTATTGACATGACCCATCTTGGAGTTCCGTGGGTACAGACAGCAGAGTACAAATTTTAGAAATACGCTGGTACGATACTGTAGATATAGTCTAGTCAATCTAGGCATTAAAATTGGTCAACCTGGAACAAATTGCTAAAGAATCACTACATGTGTATTGATGTTGCTGTATATGTCCTGTATAACATACAAAAAGTCCGGAGCAAAATACCCAGGCAAAAGTGCTTTTTTTGTGTTAAACAAAGAAAAATTTAATAAAAATCGCCAAAAACTGGAAAGAATTCCTCATTTATTCCAGCGACAATATTTCTGCTATAAATAAATGTGGTTTAACGATGTCTGGAACACTCTTTTGCATAGTCCAAATTTCACATAAAAATTCATTTTAAAAAATGCTTTTTTGGGGCCAAAAAGAAGGTTTTTTTTGTAGAAAAATCAAGAAACTTGAGAAATCTTATGAGTTTGATTTAATTTGATGAACCTGGTATTAACTGTAAAAGAATCACTAAATGTGTAATAATGTTGGTGTATATGTCCTGTATAACATACAAAAAAAATTAAAGTCCGGAGCAAAATACCGAAGCAAAAGTGCTTTTTCTTTAAAATTAAGAAAAATTTAATGAATATCGCCTAAAACTGGAAACAATCCCTCATTTATTCCAGCGACAGTATTTCTGCTGTGAATCAATGTGGTTTAGTATTGTCTGGAAGGCTCTTTCGCATAGTACAAATTTTATATAAAAATTCACGTTAAAAATTGTGGTTTTGGGTCAAAAAGTAGGTTTTTCATACAAAATTCAAGAATTTTGAGAAATCTACAGAGTTTGATTTAAACTGATGAACCTGAAACTACCTGAAAGAGAATAACTAAAAGTGTAAAAATGTTGCTGTATATATCCTGTATAACATACAAAAAGTCCGGAGCGAAATACCGATGCAAAAGTACTCTTTTTGTAAAACAAATAAAAATTTAATGAAAATCACCGAAAACTGGAAACAATCCCTCATCTATTCCAGCGACAATATTTCTGCTGTAAATCAATGTTGTTTAATATTGTCTGGAATGCTCATTCGCATAGTCCAAATTTCAAATAAAAATTCATGATAAATATGTGGTTTTTTTGGTCAAAAAGTAGGTTTTTCACACAGAATTCAAGAATTTTGAGAAATCTACATAGTTTGATTTAGACTGGTGAAGCTGCTGGAACAAACTGTAAAAGAATAACTAAATGTGTAAAAATGTTGTTGTATACAAAAAGTGAGGAGCAAAATACCCAGGTAAAAGTGCTTTTTTGTAAAAACAAAGAAAAATTTCATGAAAATCACTGAAAAGTGGAAACAATCCCTCATTTATTCCAGCGACAATATTTCTGATGTAAATCAATGTGGTTTAACGTTGTCTGGAATGCTCTTTGGCATAGTCCAAGTTTCAAATAAAAATTCATCATAAATATGTGGTTTTTTGGTCAAAAAGTATGTTTTTCTTAGAAAATTCAGGAACCTTGATAAGTATACAAAGTTCATTTTAATTGGTGAACCTGGAACCTATTACAAAGAATCATTTAATGTCTGAAAATGTTGCTGTCAATACCCTGTATACTAGTAACATACAAAAAGTCTGGATCGAATTTCAAATTGAAATAATTTCAATATTGTGTTTTCGGGTCAAACAATTTTGAATTTTTCTTAGAAAATAACTGTTTTTTGAGAAATCGATATAGTTTTCTTAATAAAAGTCTTTTCTTGAAATAGAATAATTTGTCTAGTTTCTAATAGTCAATAAGATGAAAGCAAAATTCTAAGCTCAATGAAAATAGGCAAGGTATTTATACTTATAGATAATACTGTACACGTATAAAGAAATCTTTTTTTAAGTAAAGGTATCCGATTTTTGAAAAAAAAAAGTTATTGGGACAAGTCAGCTATTTCAAAGGAATTTGGGTAAGTCAGGTATTACTTGTGTTTAAAAACGTTCGTCCAGAATCAACTTGTTTCAAAAGAAAAGAATACTCTCATAGCCATACCAAACGTGAATCAAAGAGTTTTTAAAAAAGATCATAAAAGTTGGGCAAACAAGGGTGTACTAACGCAAGGCTGATTAGGTCCGTGTCTAATCATTGTTTTGAGTAAGATTTTTTTCAACAAAACCTTATTTGCAAAATTTGAAGAGTGGAACATTGATCAGGCCAAAAAAGATATATGTGTGTTTCTCAAGAACCTAAATACGTATAAAACGGGATAAAAAACTTGTAACTTATAAATATGCCAAGTATATGAGAGTTCATGAATGTCGACGTGGGCATTAATCTTGGAGATAGAAAAATGAACTGGTACCACAAATACAAAGTATAGAAAATGATTTTCAAAGATTGGAAAAGTATCGTCCTCATTTCATAAACATTAGAAAGCAGTCTGACGCTAGCTTAAACTGAAATTGTTTGTTCTCCCTCGCCTGACCGAATAAGAAAAGACGTCAAGCCCCCTCCCCCTCTCTCTCTTTCCAAAAGCCAACTCCAAATATTGTCGAGAATTCCGATTTTTCTCCGAGGTAAAAATTTTATAAGCCACGCCAACGGAATTCATCATCTATAATTTGTATTACTCAATGTAAATACATCAACTATCACTATCATTTCAAAAATACGTTATGCTGAATTTGAAAATAAAGGGCCTTGAATACTCAGATAGTGGAACACTCAGACCGTGGAATATCAGACCCGTAATCTGTCCACTCGGACCGTAAACATTTGTCTACTCGTCCAGTTACAAGGATAACCCGGACAAAAGCATATTTTATTTGTATTGTATAATGTTATTTGAAAGAATACAAATGTACTGTGCTGTCTTGTTTGAGTGGTCATTTAACAGTGATGAGGTTGTTTTACACTCTAATTGTGCGTTCTTCGAGACCTTCTGGTAACTGGAAAAGTGGAAGAGTTGTGCACACCTAATCCGGATAACCACACCAATTGCTACTTGCGTAGAAAATGCCCGTCCTAAGTCGGCACCGGTTACCCAATGATCTCGTTGATTTATGTGTGGTCTTATTTCTTTGATGTTTCTGTGCCGAGTGTCTCTTTTTAGTATCCCGCAGTACTCGTCTTTGTGTTTTCGCATCGGTTGTTTGGTGTTTTGCTGTTGGTGCAGCAACAGGGTCTGGTTAGAGATCCCCTCTCTTCCTTCATGTACACACGCATCGATCATAAAACTTTACATAAAGTTCGTCATACAGTATAAAAATTATCTGTTTATTTATTTCAAATCAAGTTTTATACGATGATCATGAAAACAAAATCTTTCAGCTTTACTTTCAAATTTGACTTTGTTGAACATATCAATACGGTCCGAGTGTCCCACTCGAAATATCAGTACGGGCCGATTGATCCTAATCTTATATGTAGAGAGGACCAATGACGGGCCGAGTGTTCAACAGGCCGACTTACCCAGACCTATGGATTCATGTCTTTTAGTATTATAATTCGTCTAGCAGGGGTATACACCATAAAACAGGTGACATACAAAATTCAGACCCCCCCCCACACACAAAAGGATACAAAATGAAAATGAAGAATGATATGAAGAAATTAAGCATAATTTAAAAAGTAACATACATGTAGATCTATAATGAAATAGACAGAAATAAAGAAAGAAATGTACATAGCCGACTGAATAGATGCTGTTTTGAACTGTTCAGAGATGGTATCAGGTGAGCGTTGCAGACGAGAAACTTCACATTTTTAAAAGTAAATGATGCGTAACGTGAGAGTTACGTATATACGCATAGAATTTGAACAAATATTTCGTTTCTGTCATCATAAATAACTATTTAGAACGAGAAGAAAACAAATATGTCATATTTTTGAGATTTGCTACGAATTGGCCTCCATACATGAAAATTTTCTATAGCAGTCGCTTCCGTAATTTCACATTTATTGAGCAAATATGTTTGAATCTACATTTAATATCATATTTTCTGCAAGTTCTTTTTTAAAAAGTGTTTAGTTTGTACGTTCGTTCTTCCTTGTACATGTGTCTGCACATGGACAGATCTACATGTAGGTCATTGTAGAAAAGGGCATGTATAGATCGGTTAAAGACAGAATATTATTTGGTATTTTATACCTTTGTCACTTACATATATGTTCCATCTTTTCAACAAATAAAAGTGTTTTCTTTTATGAAATGTAATATTGTTTTCATATCTAATACAACGTTTATGTGAACGTGTGTACACATATGTGAAAACAGTAATCAGAGTTGCCTCCCGTTCGAAGTAAGGCGGCGCGTCTGTAACAATCCAGTTTTGCATTATTTCCGACACCTAAAAAGTACATTTTGCCTAGACGGATTTTTCCGGACTTTTTTTCTCATAATCTACATGATGAAAGCTGACGAAAAATGGAAGTAACAATTCTTTTGCAATTAGTTCCACATTCAACCTTAGATTGACTAGACTAATAGATAAAACCCCATGCAGAGTGTTTGAAAGCGATCAATAATTCTTTTTGCATTTTCTATTGAAATTCTGTCTTCGTTTTTTCCTCCTTACATTTTTTATTATTTCGCCTTAAGATGCAGGTTGTGAAGGAGAAGGTCCACTTGTACCTTGAATTGGCCCTGTATTTTTAGGATGTTGGTCAGGATAAAAATATAAAGTATTATAAGATTCAAGGTAGGTATTTTATTTAAATAAATTTGGTGAAAGATGTTATGATTACGGGTTGAAGAGTTAGGGGTACAGACAACGGGAAACGTTGAATATCGATCGGAAATGCAAAAAGTGCATTATTTAACACATTTTTACTTTTTTATGCTTCTGTTACCTTTTCATGTCAAAACTAGATAATATAAATTAGCTTTGAGTTTATTATATCAATATAATCGGCAAACTCTTCAATCCGGAAAAAAAAAACGGTTTTAGTTCTTTCTTCTCAGCCGCTTATGTAGCTTCCTAGAGCGAAATGCATACGATGTAGAACTTTCTCGTTTATTTCCTTCCAAGCGCTCAAATATTTGATCGGAACACACTCTGAATAGTTTGTTTCGTGATATTAAAAGAAAGAGGTGCAATATAATAAACTTTATCGCTCTAGAGACAAATTTGAAAATAGTCATCCATCCCCATTTTCTGTTTGTTGGGGACATTGTTCCCCCCTCGCTTCAGAACCTCACTTGGCCCGAAAATGTGTTTTATTGTTTTATTGATATACACCTTTGGTGAAAGTGGCATTGTAAAGCGAGATGGGAGGGACGATGTTGTATAAAACTTTTCCGTTTTCCATTGATTTCTGTGTAGAAAACGCTTATTTTGACCTAAATATCGGTCTTATTTTTAATAAATTTTCCTATCTGACAGCAGATTCATATGTGGACCAAGTTACTTAACATTTCTACCGAAAATGATTCTCAAATTTTGCATTTTCAATTTCCGACTTTTCAGGGCAGATTTTAGGCCTTATCTAAATAGCTCCTCATGATTTTTTTTTATCTAAGAATCGTATTTCAAAAATTGTAAAGTAACGTGCGTAATATATGATGTCAGGTTGTGACGTCAACTGCTCTAGATAACGGAAAATGAGGGAAAGCCACCGTATACTGGGCGGAAATTTGTTAAAGTAACATGGGCGTGAACCCCCAACCAAAATAGATGTGATATAGATTGAAAGATAAATTGTATAGCTATCGTTTAGTGTAGAAATTATTATGGTTAAGGTTTCGCGCCCTACTTATTTTCATTAATTTGTACTTAAATTTGGCTGCTTTCTAGACATTTTTTGGTATT
Organism: Pinctada fucata; assembly: GCA_028142955.1. Classification (NCBI taxonomy): domain Eukaryota; kingdom Metazoa; phylum Mollusca; class Bivalvia; order Pterioida; family Pteriidae; genus Pinctada; species Pinctada fucata. The sequence goes on from AP027106.1 coordinate 28,172,538, forward strand.
TTTTGTAGCCATCCATTTCACTGCAATGTATAAAAATCGAAATGTTTATTTGATACTATTGAATTTGAAGACGTTTAACATTTGTACCACTTGGTGAGTGTCAGAGTGTCACTGCTGGTGGACCAGGAGTCCCCGAGGGCACATGTAGCCAAGTTCGTTCAACTTCGGCTAATCGTTTCTTCAACGCATTCGAAAATTTCTGTTATCAATCTTTGTTGGTGATTGTTCTCCAACACATTTTCTTTCAGATAAGCCATGCCTACCAGCAATGACTTTTTATGTATGTTTTTATTTGTGGGATCATATGGGTTTCTCATCCTGTAGTTGCATGTAAAATATATCGAAGGCACAAACGCTTTTTTCTTTCTCACATAAAACAGATATATTACAATTTGTGTCCTGAAAGAAAGGTAGGGATATTAACACCACCACATGTCTTGTCTTTCAAAACTATGCCAAAACTACATGTTTATGAATCTAATTCAATCTGATACATATACAGCTCTGATGACTGACTGATAATCAGCTTCTCCTTCATTAGTGTTGCACAGAATTATACAATGGAATTCAGGAAGGTATTATATTGATTTGTTTTGGACTTGTCTATTGAACGACATATATTCAATTTCTTTTTCGCAACCAATGAATAGAATTTAACTAAAACTAAAGGTAGCAATGACTAATGATTCTCTACGAAGTGTATGTTTTTTTATATCTGGTGGGCCAGGAGTTCCCGAGGGCACATTTAGCCAAAATCGATTTACTTCAGTTGATCGTCTCTTCAACGCAATCATTCGAAAATTTCTGTTATCAAAATTTCTTGCAATTTCTAAAAATTGGGTCCTGTGGCATCATATAACACACACCCTGCTACGCCTTTCGGTACAATTTTCGGCATTATAACTTTCAAATTCTTTAGCCATATCACATTGTTTAGATTGAATATCACTGACGAGGGTTAATTATCCGAAACGCGCATGTCCGGTCCCTGCTGCAAATTTATCTGCTCTAAAATGATGCTATCAAATTTTAAGACGTTTACAATTTCACACAACTATACATTTTCCTTCTGTGATATTTGAATATGATCAAAATCTGAATCACTTGAAAAATGGGGCCGATTTTCCAGTTAATCGAACCTTCTTTTTTCCAGTCCAATAACTCTGTAACGACAAATGGGATGAATCTTTCAATTCACAGGCGGCTTCCTCTCCACAGTCTGATTATTGTGTGTGAATTCTGGTATCATGAAAATCCGCATATTCAAGTTATTGCATTCCATAAGCGGACGGACAGAAAGCCAGACAGACGGACGGACGGAAATCGCCATACCATAATACGTCCCGTCATATGACATGTATGACGGGCGTATAAAAAATGAAATGATCAACTAAGCTACCAGAGCGCAGCCATCTTGACAGTTATTCTTACATACGGTGCGGCAGACATGTATGAATCTATAAGCCAAAACGACTAAAAGTTAAAAAAAGTGCGGCGTCCCACCAATTTTAACTCTCTATACTCAGCTTCGCAGATTTTGTTTTAAATTGCTAAAAAGCATTGACGGGAATGTGCAAGGGTGATAAGATCCTGTATTTTGATGATCATTTCTAATTATATGGTAAATGCTATTATAAACATGGGCAACGAATTGATAAAATCATGTGCTAATTTTTTTAGGATAGAAAAAAAAAATCTAAAGTTAAGAATATCCGATGGGCTGTAATTGAGGCTTATTTCACCAAACTTCAAAGGTTATTAAAAACAATCTTAAATCTTGAATGTCCTTACCAGATTTAGATCGATTCAGTTCTTGATTTGTTCTCAGGAGCTGTACTTGCCTTTCCAATAAATTGTTTTGCTCAGCCAGAATCTGCATGTGTATACATGATCTTCATCATAACTTGTAGCGTAATCTTTCTAAAACTTTATCAATCTCAAATTGTGGAAAAATCAATTTTACAAAGAAAGTCTTTATTGAAAGAGAACAGAGAATTTTCAGTATGAATCACTAACCGAAACAACTTATAGCCGAAACAGTAAGTGTTTTGAATATTTTCCCTGATATTTTCGCCATAGCACTTTCTATAAAGTCATAACCTCGGACAGTAAATGTATTTTGAATATTGTTTTCATTTTCGTGCATGAATATCGACGGCGGTTGCGGCTAGCCAACAGCGGATGCTTACTCCTCCCGGGCATCAGATCCCACCTCTAGCTTGCTAGGGGTCCGTCGATGCTCAATTTGGTGCTGTATTGTGAGTGTTGTTGCGTTTATCGTCAGTATCTTCTTTAACTCATTTATTTCCTTCAAAGATAGAGATCCACACACCAGTTCTGCAATCGAGTTTTAAATGGACCCTATGAGTGAGAAGACATTTAATTTCAATACATGCTATCTACATAAGTTTAAAAATTTCATTGTGATTTTTTTGCCACATATGTCAAAATTTGCTTCATCACTTCCAAACGTTTATATTTGGTGTATCAAAACACAAATCATTACATATATTGTAGATATATGTCTTTGTGCTTTACTGTCTATAATATATTGGATGGCTGTTCGAAGACGATGACAGCCGCCTATCGATCTTCATAAATTAATGTATTGTCACTGGTTTTTCATATTTATAGCATCTTGTAAAGGCATATTACTTGTTGATGATGTTATGTGTTTCGTTGTTCGTTGTTGTTTGTTGAAGATGTATGATTTAAATTTCCTTGTTTGTAATTAGTGCAAACAAGATTAAGTTCAAATCGCAGCTACATCAGATGAAATGGCATTTTATACGATGCTTTCAGTGGTCTGTATCACTTTTTTTAAATCAAAAAAAGTATTGTAAAAAATACCTTATTTTGAAGAAAGGATAGGATCTCCAACAGGACTCGGTTGCAGCACCAACAGCAACACACCAAACACCCCAAGTGAAAACACAGAGAAGACACATACAGCACCAACAGCAACACACCAAACAATCCAAGTGAAAACACAGAGAAGACACAAACACCAACAGCAACACACCAAACACCCCAAGTGAAAACACAGAGAGAAGACACAGCACCAACAGCCACACTCCAAACACCCCAAGTGAAAACACAGAGAGAAGACACAGCACCAACAACAACACACCAAACACCCCAAGTGAAAACACAGAGAGAAGACACAGCACCAACAGCCACACTCCAAACACCCAAGTGAAAACAATGAGAAGACACACACACAGCACCAACAGCAAAACACCAAACAATCCAAGTGAAAACAATGAGAAGACACATACACAGCACCAACAGCAACACACCAAACACCCCAAGTGAAAACAATGAGAAGACACATACACAGCACCAACAGCAACACACCAAACAATCCAAGTGAAAACAATGAGAAGACACATACACAGCACCAACAGCAACACACCAAACACCCCAAGTGAAAACAATGAGAAGACACATACACAGCACCAACAGCAACACACCAAACAATCCAAGTGAAAACAATGAGAAGACACATACACAGCACCAACAGCAACACACCAAACACCCCAAGTGAAAACAATGAGAAGACACATACACAGCACCAACAGCAACACACCAAACAATCCAAGTGAAAACAATGAGAAGACACATACACAGCACCAACAGCAACACACCAAACACCCCAAGTGAAAACAATGAGAAGACACATAATGCAAGAGACAAGGAACAACAAAAGAAGGAACAGTAAAAATAAATTTTTCAGTTTTTCTGTGATGTGTTTTCTTTTCGTTACAAATGGAGGGCAAATTGAGTATGAAAAAAGTGAAGAGATAACTCAATCATAAAAAAATTGACTTATAGAAACACTGCTAAACATCGAATTCCTGTGTTACCTACATATTTATTCTCCTCGTTAACTTTTTTATTTTATTTTTTACTTAAATAAGCGTGTTTTAGATTAATGAAAAACAAAAATAGAATTAATCAACGACAACTCATTGTATTTGAAAATTAAAGTAATATGATAGATTATTATTTGAATCAAAAATTAATAAAAAAATCTAGGACGAAAATCTTGTACAATATAAATTTTCTGAACGTAATAACCGCGGGCCGAAAAAAGGTATTGTTATGAATGGAATTTTAATAGTTGTAATATCTGTTTTCATTTGAGTGTTTTGAGATTATCGTCAGGATCTTCTTTGAATCATTTGTGTCACACTTATGCCCTTTGGCGTGTGGAGCTCGTAAAAAAGTTCCCCGCGAGGGGTTTGACAGTAAGTGTTTTGAATATATTTCCCTGACATTGTCGCCATAGCACTTTCTATATAGACATAACATCAGACAGTGCATGAAGTTTATATATTGTTTTCATTTCCGTGCTTAAACATCGACGGCGGATGCGGCTAGCCAACAGGGGATGCGTACTCCTCCCGGGCACCTGGTCCCACCTCTAGCTTGCTAGAGGTCAGTCGATGCTTAATTTTGTGCTCTATTGTGAGTGCTGTTGAGATTATCGTCAGGATCTTTGATTCTTTTGAGTGTAGAATTCAATAAAATTCACTTGATTTGCACTTGAAATTTAATTTCCAATACCTTATTTTGGTCAGCCAAACGTTGTGCATATCGTTCCACCTTTGAATATAATACATTTCTCACTTCATCTAATGTACGATATCCGTTTCTATCACACATTTCATCTTTAGGATAGACTGCCTGGCTTTCAACGACGGAGATTTCGATGAATATTGTAATATAAGACAACACATAAGTAAATGTTAAAACCTGAAAAATAAGATAGAAATTAAATTAACTGTTGTAGCTACTGAATGAATAAGAATCAATGTTTTTGCCAAATGATGTATGAAGACATTTAAAAAGCAACAATTACACAGTTTAGATGCCTTTAGAATAAAGAATAATTCCGAGTAAGCATAACATACTTACACGAACGCTTCTGAACACAACATATCACTTCATAAAAAAAAGGGGGGGGGGGCTTAAAGGAGCTGTTAAGATAAGGCGTAAAATCTGCCCTGAAAAGTCGAAATTTCAAAATGCAAAAATTGAGAAAAATTTTCGGTAAAAATAAGAAGTTACTCGGTCCAGATATGAATCTTCTGTCAGGTTGGATAAATTATTCAAAATAAGACCGATTTTTAGGGTCAAAATAAGCGTTTTTCCTGTAGAAATCAATGGAAAACGTTAAAGTTTTTCTACAACATTGTTCCCCCCCTCGGTTCAGAATGCCACTTTTACCAAAGGTGTATATCAATAAAACAACTTTTCTGACCAAGTGGGGTTCTGAACCGAGGGGGGGGGGGGGTAACAATGTCCCACAGGCGGAAAACGAAAAAAGGGGGGATGGATGACTATTTTAGAATCAGTATTTAGAGCGGTAAAATAAATTAAAACTGCCATTTTTTCTTTTGATATCATGTAACAATCTATTCAGAGTGTGTTCCGATCAAATGATTAACCGTTAGGAAGGAAATAAACGAGAAAGTTGTCTATTTCTACACTGTGCGTATTTCGCGCCTGAAAGCTACATATGTTGCTGATAAATACGAAATATAACCGTTTTTCAGTTTCCGGATTGCGATTTTTGCCGATTATATTGATATAATAACATCAAGGTTATTTTCTCTTATCCAAGTTTGACATTAAAAGGTAGAAAAGTATAATAAACATCAAATTTGTATTAACTAATGCATTTTTTTGTGAATTTTCGCCCGATATTTGACGTTTTCTCTCATCAGTACCGCTACCTCTTCAACCCGTAATTATAACATCTTTCACCAAATCTATTTAAATAAAATGCCTACTAAGAATCTTCTAATACTTTATATTTTAATCCCGACCACTTTTTACTTGAAACAGAAGGACAGCGCACGAGAAATAATCGAGTGATTTCAGGGCTAAATCAAGCCCTTATCTTAACAGCTCCTTTGTTTGTGATAGAAATTACCTTCAGTGCATTGGAATTGGTTTGGAATTTTCTTCAAGAAGGTATAGAGTTGGAACCCTTCGACATTATTGTTATTGTAAGCCCAGCCGACCTTTGTTTAAACGATGATGCTTCCATCTACTGCATGTAGCTATATTCAAACGTTTCTATTTTTATGTATTGAAGATGGTAACATTTAATCTGCCTCAATCAAAGAGTTTATTCCAAAATGTATTCAGATTTTCTTATCAATGGATGTCGTATTCAACTCATTAATGAAAATAAGTTACCATAAACGAAGCAATGTGCTCGAAATTATTTAATTAAACAATCTTAAAACTCCATACTTACATTATTCGTCATGATGTAGATGTTTAACACAGTCTAGCGGTCTAAAGGAAAATCTAACACTTATCTTTATATAACTAACAACAAGGAAGTATATTCCAAACACCAATGACGAAAAAGGAAATCCTGACGATAATCTCAACAGCACTCACATTAGAGCACCAAATTGAGCATCGACGGACCCCTAGCAAGCTAGAGGTGGGACCAGGTGCCCGGGAGGAGTAAGCTTCCCCTGTTGTCTAGTCTCACCCGCCGTCGATGTTCATGTACGAAACTGAAAACAATATAAAATACATGTACTGCACTGTCTGAGGTTATGAAATAGAAAGTGCTATGCAACCTTGTCAGGGAAAATATTCAAAACACTTACTGTAAAACCCCTCCCGGGCAATTTTTTACGAGCTCCACACGGCAAAGGACATAAGTGTGACACAAATAAGTTAAAAAAGACCTTGACGATAATTTCAACAGCACTCACATTAGAGCACCAAATTGAGCATCGACGGACCCCTAGCAAGCTAGAGGTGGGACCAGGTGCACGGGAGGAGTAAGCATCCCCTGATGGCTAGCCGCACCCGCCGTCAATGTTCATGTACGAAACTGAAAACAATATATAAAATACATGCACTGCACTGTCTGAGGTTATGCCCATATAGAAAGTGTTGTGCGACCATGTCAGAGAAAATATTCAAAACACTTACTGTTAAACCCCTCCGGGCAACTTTTTACGAGCTCCACATTGCAAAGGACATAAGTGTAACACGAATGAGTTAAAAAAAATCCTGACGATAATTTCAACAGCACTCACATTAGCCCTCTAGTGCCCACACCTATTTATACTTGACGGAGAATAATGATTTTTTTCCATGTTGATATGTTATTCAAATGTAAGAACAAAACCGAAGAAATTTTTCAAAAATTCCCTCTTTTACAATTTTTGGGTATGTATCATATATGATACATTGGGTATTAGTGGAATTTCTTAATCTTCAATTTATTTCTAATCCTTTTAATTATTCAAAAATTTAAACGAATAATAAAGTTTCTCGTCTTAATGTGCATAGAATGAAATATGAACAATTTACAAATTTGATAGATGAAATACATTTTTTGATAAATTACATTTTCCCATGATTTTTATGTCTCAGCTGCCGAATGTATCATATATGATACAGTCATTTTCAGGACATAATTTCTTGTAGAAAAATCCAAAATAGAGACAACTCCTTTAGAGAGCTTATACCCTGGTGTGAGGTTAAGCAATAAATGCTGATTGAGTTACTCTTCTTTAAAAAACAAATGAAGTACAGACAAGCAAACTTTATGTATTATATTTGATACGTGAGGCACTAGGGGTTAAAGCACCAAATTGAGCATCGACGGACCTCTAGCAAGCTAGAGGTGGGACCAGATGCCCGGGAGGCGTAAGCGACCCCAGTTGGCTAGCCTCATCCGCCGTCGATGTTCATGCACGAAACTGAAAACAATATATAAAATACATGCACTGCAATGTCTGATGTTATGACCATATAGTACTATGGCGACCATGTCAGGGAAAATATTCAAAACACTTACTGTCAAGCCCCTGAAGATAACGCGGTACAATTTAAGAATCGGTGTAAGGGAATCTTCGGAAGGTATAGAGTTGGAGAACATACGTACTATTTAAATAGACAATTATTTCCTGTTTCAGTGTGGGGCAGTTAAACTCGTTCCCCGTGACATGGATGTTTGTCAAGCGTATTAATTACTTCTTTCCAGCTCTGTCGCCTGAAATAAGCTTTGTTTTTGCACTTTATCAATTTGATGTCATACATATTATTTGGCTATTTCGGGAACTTGTCATTTCATTAAAAAATATCATCGAAATTAAAGGAGGTTAACATTTAAGCACCATCCCCCAATGCTATTTTGAACATTGATTTTATTTGGATATGCTACTGGATCGACCCTACAGGAAATTTTGAGCCTACACATTGTACAAATTTACATAATGATTTTCCTAAAATATAATGAGTGGGCCCTGTTAAAAATGAAATTTGGCTGTATCTTAAAATCACTTCTTTTAGGGTTAATCTATTCATAAGAAGGGAGGGGATATCCAACCAGACCTGGTTGCAGTACCAAAAACACCGATGCGAAAACACGGAGAAGACGAGCACAGTATAAGACTTAAAAGAGACATACGACATAGAATCATTTAAAACATAAAAGACTACACATAAACCAACGAAACCAATAAACAACCGATGCCGACTTCGAACGGCCATCTGCTACGCAAGTAACAGATGGTGTGGTTGTCCTGGATTGCGTGAGCACAACCCTCTCACTTTTCCGATAACCCAGAGGTCCCGATGAAGGTACAATTGTGGTGTAAAACAACCTCCTCATTGTTAGGTGACCACACACGAACAAGAACGCAAAATGCAGGTGCCCAAGCAACACAGATGAATATGTAAACGGATATAAAAAGAGGGCGTTAGTGATACAATTCGTGCTCTGCCGGCTGGAGAGAGCTCATAAGCATAGCTAAATAAAATCTATGAGCAAAAGAGCACTAAGAGAAATGATGCTAGTTTGTCACACTGCAAATAAATTTTTATGAATCTCATTGGTTGTTTAGCCGTAATTATGAGACTATGTTACCCATCTGCAGCCGTAAATATAGAGCTTTATGACGTCACGGACACCTTATTGTTTCTTGACGTCATAGCGCGCTTTTCCCGTAAAAAAGATTAAGACGTTTTGATTTTTTCTGTCGCTTCAGATCCTTTAATTTTATTTTTCTGTTTACATAATCATATAATTTTGATGAATACATGAAAGCACTAGGTACGTTAAGCATTTACTTGTTGTTTTTGTGAATGATTTATTTTTATTTCCATGCTCTATTTACGTTGATTGTAAACAAAGGGGAATGTGTCCTTGTCTTCAGCAGCAGAATCTGAATTACATGTAGTTGGGAGTCTTCAATCAATATATCTTATACTCTTCTAGATATGTGCTTCCTAAATCATTCAATATAAAAACATTGATGGATATTCTATGATATTTAATCAGGAGGGGACATTGAAAATGATGATTTTTATTTTGAAAAAACGGTCGAAAGGGGGTGGGGGTGGGGATGGCTTAAAAACATTCTATGTTTATTGAGGTAGAACTAATCATGCATCTTTAGAAAAGATGATTATCACTTGATAAAGGGCATTTGAACTACCCCATTGATCATCAATAACTAAATCTTTATCATATTTCATGTCAAACTTTTAGCATAGGAGATTGTTCAATGTTAATGTAGTCCGAAACTCGTATCTTAATAAAATTAAACAGGATGTGCAAAAATTGTCGGGTTGTCCTGACTTCTTTCTTTGAAAATGTTAAAAAAAATATGACAAAATAAAATTTCCAATTTAACGTATAATTTAATGTTCTTAAAATCGTAGATTGGAAACCCTTGTCCTGTATCATGTGCATGTTAAACGTCTGTAAATTCAATAGCATCATTTAAAACCTGATAAATTTACAGCATGGACCAGACGTCACGTTTCGGGTATTAAACCCTCGTCAGTGATCCAAAGTCTAAACAATGTAATATGGCCAAAAAATATGAAAATTGTTATGTCCAAAAATGTACCAAAAGACGTAGCAGAATGGGTGGGATATGATCAAACTCCAGGCAGCTCAAGTTTACGTTCCGTTACCCTACTCTTCAACATCACTGCCACAGACTTCCCGCCATAAAGCATATCTTAACGTAACGCTGCTATGACGTCATAGTTACTTTATGCCAGGATTCTTGCCATTTCTTGAAGTCTGTGGTAGAGAGTGTTTGACTGTAAGGAGGAGACAACTCTGTTCGGAGAATGGGATATGATGCTACAGGACCCACGTTTTAGAAATTTCAAGAAATTTTGTAAAAGAAAATTTCAAATGCGTTGAAGAGACAGTCGATCAACCAAAGTTGATCGAACTTGGCTACATGTGTCCTCAGGGACTCTTGGTCCACCAGCAGTGACACTCACCAAGTAGTTCAAATGTTTAACGTCTTTAAATTCAATGGCATCATTTAAAACCTGATAAATTTACAGTATTGACCAGACATGCACGTTTCGGGTACTAAACCCTCGTCAGTGATCCTAAGTCTAAACAATGTAATATGGTCAAAAAGTATTAAAATTGTTATGTCCAAAAATGTACCAAAAGACGTTGCAGAATGGGTGGGATATGTGCTACAGGAACCATGTTTTAGAAATTTCAAGAAATTTAGTAAAAGAAAATTTCAAATGCGTTGAAGAGACAGACGATCAACCAAAGTTGATCGAACTTGGCTACATGTGCCCTCGGGGACTCTTGGTCCACCAGCAGTGACACTCACCAAGAAGTTCAAATGTTTGACGTCTTTAAATTCAATAGCTTCATTTAAAACCAGATAAATTTACAGCATGGACCAGACATACACGTTTCGGGTTCTAAACTCTCGTCAGTGATCCCAAGTCTTAACAATGTAATATGGCCAAAAAGTATGAAAATTTTTATGTCCAAAAATGTACCAAAAGACGAAGCAGAATAGATGGGATATGATGCTACAGGACCCACGTTTTAGTAATTTCAAGAAATTATGTAAAAGAAAATTTCAAATGCGTTGAAGAGACAGACGATCAACCAAAGTTGATAGAACTTGGCTACATGTGCCTGGCAGCCCATTCTTCTCCCTGAAAAAAAGAACACTTTTACGCAAAATAGCTGTCAATGTACATTTTTTATTCCATCATTTTACCTATCTTATCTTAAGTTTCAGTATAAATGCAGATTATTTTCTCCTAATGGTCTTACATTTGATTATGTATTGAGCTGGAAGCCATCCAAAGACATTTTGTCATAGTGGCGTTAGATTTCTGTTCAATACGAACACTACGAGGAGAAATCCTTTTACATGTATCATGTGATTTATAAAATTTACTGCACTCTAAGCTAAACTTGGTTACTTAGAGGTAGATAAGACATGATTTATAGACATTCATGAATACGCAAGCTGTGTATTTGGTACACGATTGAGCTGTGCCATTTTTGCACAAATGCATGCGCGGACATATATTTTGTTTAAATGTGACCAAAATATGACTTTAAGAAAATTGTTCGTATTCATAAATAAGAGTAACTTAGACACAGGAAGGGACACACACTGCACATTGACCCCCTCCAGATCCGCACATTGAAAATAAAAAAAACCCGCTAATATCATGCGTTGCATTTCAAACAATCGTGACAGCAGAAATACATTGAACTGCACATCAAATGTAATTTAATGTTCTCATATAAACGTTTAATACCATGCATTAATATTCATGTTTGAATAATAAATCTTCCTCTCCTTCGTTTTCTCTCACCAATCGTTTTACACATGTAGCCCATAAAAAAATTGTTCGCCCAATTGACAAATATGTTGTGGAAAATATATTCTAAACAGGATTCATTTATTCATGTTTAAAAATCAATTGTACATGAACAAACTATAGCGTGTATGAGATTAAAACTCGTCAAAGTCAACGCTATTCATAAAATGATAAATTGCCCATCTCGCCGCCCCTTGACCAACCTGAACCTGTTACTCAATACCAAATGCAAGCGTTTGTCAAGGGCCTTATAAGAAAGAACGGACATGGTGACCTTTGCTCATACAGGAAATGTTATGAACACTTCGAATGTTTTGGATTAGAAAAAAAGTCCTTTTTCCATTAATTTAGATGGAGTGCATAAAATGCATACAAATATAATAGTAATCCATAAAATGCATAAAATATTTGTTATAGGATTGGAAATATTAATTATGACCCTATAACTTTATTATTTTCTATTGTATTTCTTCTAAACAAAAGCAGAGGATTTTGATCTACTACATACTTAAACAATATTACCCCCTCCCCAGTTTCAAAGTTAACGCAATCTAATTAAATTCAGCTCTCTTTATTTCGTAAACTACATAGAGTATGTAGTTTACCGAATAAAGAGAGTTGAATTTTAATTAGATTGAAGTTTTCGGATGACAAGTAGAACGCAGTTGTACAAACTTCAATTGCTTTTCTTTGAAAAGACTCAATGAGTATTGTAGATAACGTCATATTTATGGCTTGAAGTAGCGATCGTCATCAACCTTCTTATTTAGATATCAGGTACGTATCCAGGGAAACAAGCGACAGAAGACAATCCTAATATTCAGGACTTCCTTCATGATAAAATGCATATAGATCTTGTTTTTCCGCAATTGTTTTTGCGCCTATAAAAAGTAAGCTACATCGTTGCATTGCATTTCAAGTGTATTTGATGTAGAAAGGATAGACATTATAAATGAAGTCAGGCTTACTAACACACGTTACAACAATACTTATAAACATGTGCATTTTCATTAGTCATTACAGAAAAAAAATTCTCTTTTTTTGCCTTTCGTCATTGAATTGAATATATTATTACCCCATTTAATAAAACAATGTTTTTTGATAAATATGATATCTATCTAGATTTTCATATATTGAAAAAATAACAAACGCCGAATTAAAACTCAACCGATTTCATTGGTATCATCAGGAGTTAACTCCTATTATTTTTTCAATATATTGAAACTTGTGGAGAGAATGATTGACTATTTATAGATTTTTAAAAAAAATTATACCGGTATATATAATGTAATTAAATAAGAGAGAGAGAGAGAGAGAGAGAGAGAGAGAGAGAAACAAAATTTTTCAAGAGAGAGAGAGAGAGAGAGAGAGAGAGAGAGAGAGGAGTAAAAAAATATTTCATCATGACTTTCTTCAACAGGGGTCGGCCTCGTAATTAGAAAAATGGGTAACCTGGCCAAGCCCACCACGGAAATAACAGTGTCAGAGGACGGTCAGGGATGGAATATAAAGACTATTACAACCTTCAAAACCACCGAAATTGACTTTAAGCTAGGTCAGGAATTTGATGAAGTCACGGCAGATGGCCGCAATGTCAAGGTACAGCATTGTTATTCACTGTTGAAAACTGGCGACCTTTTCAGTAGGTGCACCATTCATATTATGAGATTTGTAACATTCACACAGTCAGCATTCTATCTGCACATATTTTAAAGAAATTTTATAAGCATCCATGATTGGTACAGCTTTGATTTCAATTGAAGTCAAAGTATATATTTTTGTAGTTTGCAATTTTAAAAAGAAGGGAGGAGATCTCCAACAAGACCCCGTTGCAGCATCAACAGTAAAACACCAAAACACCCGATGCAAAAACACAAAAGACGAGTACAGCACGAGACGGAAAAGAGACACACGACATGTAAACATCAAACACAAAATACTACACATAAACCGACGAGACCAATGGGTAATCTGTGCCGACTTTGGACGGCCATCTGTCACGCAAGTAGCAAATGGTGTGGTTATCCTGGATTACGTGCGCACAACCCTCTCACTTCTCCAATTACCCAGATGTCTCGAAGAACGTACAAGTGTGGTGTAAAACAACCCCCTCACTGTAAGATGACATCACACAAAAAAGACCGCGAAACGCAGAGGCCCCAGAGACACAGATGAATATGTAAATGGATATAAAAAGAGGGCATGCGTAATATAGTCCGTGCTCTGCCGGCTGTAGCGAGCTCATGTATGTAATCACCCGAGGAGTCCGACTGACATTCAGAGAGGCAGGTGGTCGGGGCCCTGTCTTCTCTAAAGAGGTTTGGACAGGGCCCGTCATGGAGTCCCGTCGTCACAGTCAGTCAGAGTGCAAGTCTCAAGGATGCGCTTGTACAAGACTGTAGATTGGTCAAGTACCAAGCCAAGTGTCCGTCTGGTGACATTAGGATCATATCCACGGTATAAAAGGCGTTTGATGATTCTAACGTATTTCGATGGTTATGCTGCCTACCTTTGATCCTTTTTATTTTATTTATCATATCACCATAAAAGACAGGTTGTGTAATACCCATAGTAATGTACTCTGTTGCATGTATAGATCCGAATTTTAAAAGAAGTGGACTGTAATTTTTGTAAAATTTCCAGAAAGTCTTAACTAGTTTATGAAAGCGGAAACCTTGACCAAAAAGTTTTTTGGTAATTTGTAAATTTCTACTGTGAAAATCCAAAATATCAGTACATCCTCTAGCGTACCGGATGAGCTGTGATATGTAAATGCCGTATGACGGTAATCTTGGAACATCACCGTCAAGCCAAGGGACATTTACTATGTTGAATCCAAAATCATCCCTTTTGTCATATACACTTGTATGAATCTTTCCGTTTACAATTTTGATATTTAGGTCCAAAAAGGGTGCTTCTGTATTTGAAAGGTTTGCCTTGTGAAGGGTTAATTCTTGTGGATAAATTTCATTCTTATATAATTCAAAAGCAGGATTGTCAATGGTTAGAATATCATCCAGATACCTAGAAGTATTATTGAAACATTTCAGCTCATCAAATTTCTTTGCTTTTGAAGATTTTGGATAAATTCTTTTTCATAAGTGTATAAAAATAAATCTGCAACAAGAGGCGCACAGTTAGTACCCATAGGAATTCCTACAACCTGCTTGTATAGATCCTCACCAAATCTAACATAAATATTGTCCAAGAGGAAGGACAAGGCATTACACAGGTCACTACATGTCCATGATTTGTATGATTTGTAGTCTGTCGAGGAAAAGAAACCCTTCGATTTAGATGTACAAATGTAAGTTTTTCGTTCTCGATCAAAACACCATTTAATGAGATTAGATAATCGATCATTAATTTTGTCATGAGGAAGTGTGGTGTACATATTAGAGAAGTCGTATGAAGAAATCGTATTGGCTTGGAAATTTCCAGATTTCATTTTTTCAATCACATCCCCTGAATTCTTAATAGACCAAAATAAATTTACATCGTTCCTGTTTAGAACCGTTTCAGAATATCTAGTTATGTGTTCTTTAATAGCAGTAAGTGCTGACTTCAGATTTCTAGACAAAATTGTAGTGGAGCAGTTACTAGAATTATCAATAAATCGAAATTTGTAAGGAGACTTGTGCAGTTTCGGTATGCAATATAGTGTTGGGAGATCCAATTTAGAAATAGAGATATTGAATGAAGACAGTTCACTGTTATGCTTGCCTAAAATGTTAGATGCACTTTCATTGCTTTTGATATATGTATTAGTAGACGAAAGTTCCGAAATCAAAGTTGATATGTAGTAACGTTTTCAAATGATAATGGTGTTGTTGGCTGCTTTATCAGCTGGTGCAAAGACATATTTTCATGTAATTTACTTAGTTTGGATTTGAAATATCTTTCTGATTTGGAACGTGGATTTTGAAAAAGATGAGGGTTTTTATGGAAGTTATCTATTCGAATATCTGTTATATCTAAAATGAGGTTTTTCCAGTCATTCAGAGCATACGGTTCGACTCCTTCTGATTTACACCATCTTTTCGTATAATTATCTAAGGCTTCCGTAAGCACTTCACGGCATTTGACAAAATCTATCTTGGATGGGATTCTATACTAAGGTCCTTTTTTAAGAAGACCACGGAGCTGTCTGTCTTGGATAATTGAAAAGTCACCTATTACTGAAAAGAAAATCCACCGAACGGACATATTTTACTCGATCTGTTTCCTTTCCAGTCTACAGTAACTTTGAATGGTAATACGATGTCACATGTACAAAAGGGTGATCCTGAATCGGTCATCACTATAGAATTCTCCGCCAAAAGAATGACCATGGTGTGTATAGGACTTGACGACTCAAGGATATGCGATTTATACATAAATTGTAGAGTTGTTCGAATCATGATTGAACTGCTTCTTCAAAAAAAAAAGAAAAAAAAGTTTAATTCTGAAAAAAAAGCAGGTCACACGCACCTACTTTAAAATTAAGAAAAAAAAAAACAAAAAAACAGAAAAAAACCCCCAGAAAAAATCCAACAAAAAAACTCGCAAGTACATGATATTATATGCTATCAAATCTCTATACAGTATTCCTTCCGTAACACTATTGTATTACTAGCTCTTGTATCAATTTGTTCTTAAAGATTATTTGACGAAGTAGAAATTAAGTTTTTAGTCCCCTGCCGGCAAAACCGAAGGGGACTCGTACTTTCCTCTCGGTCTGTCCGTCCGTCAGTTCGTCTAAACAATTTTTCTCTGCAACAAATAGGGATATTCAGGTGAAATTTGGTACACAGCTTAGTCTTGGATAGTTACAGAGCAAGTTCATTCTTTCTTCTCGCTTGATCTATTTTTCGAGAAGCTATGCCCCTTGGTGACTTGGAAAATTCAGTTTTTGTCAGTTTTCCTGCAACAAATAGAGATATTCAGGTGAAATTTGATACACAGCTTTCTCTTGGATAGTTACAGAACAAGTTCAACTTTCGTCACGCTTGACCTATTTTTCGAGGAGTTATGCCCCTTGATGACTCGGAAAATTCAGTTTTTGGTCAGTTTTCCAGATTTTTTCTGCAACAAATAGAGATATTCAGGTAAAATTTGAAACTCAGCTTAGTCTTGGTTAGTTACAGAGCAAGTTCAACTTTTTTCGCGCTTGACCTCTTTTTCGAATCGATAAAGGAGATAAAACCTCAGAACTGAGCTGCACAGACGGAAAGTTTAATACTCATGTTTAATTGAAGAGTTCTTTATAGGCAGAGTTGCAGGACATAGATATAAAGTAGGGGACTTTTATAATGAACTTTTCAGTTTACGAATATAGGAAATTATGTTTATTACGAACTTAGTCTAATTCTTTCTCCTGAGATATTCGCTATAAATGACTATTACTGTATATTGATAGAAATCAAATTGATTCATTAATTACGCGTCTGAAATCTGAATAGACTCATCACAACTAAAGGGTCAAATAACATTCATAATAATGACCTTGATTGTAATTAGCTTAATGTAAACCCAGGTTCATGACTTGTCTTCTTTTATTTCTTTTGCAGAAGTTAACGGCAGGTGACGCCACGTGCACTAGGATTTACGAGAAAGCAGAACCTTAGTGTTTTTTTGTAAAATTAAGAAAAAATACCAAAGGTTGTAAATGATTATTCAAGTACAACGGAAAAGCCACAGTACAAAATTACACCACCGTTGATGAGACAATTGTCTTCCGTTATTTTTCCATGTATTTAACGGAAAACACTGAATAATGTCACCGCCTCGTGATTTTCTACGAAATGAAGAGTAAACACCTGTAGGATCATACAGTTATAAATTTTTTTGATATTATGATTTTAAGCAAAATAATGATTCAAACTATATGAAATGCTAGACGAAGTAGAACATTGTTAAGGCATCCGTTGTACAATAGAGTCATTTTACATAGCGTTTTAATCATCTCTATTGTAAAGTATGGTAAATTTTATGCCTTGTAAGGAACTATAAACTATATATTATGTTAAGAAAGGTAATGATCGATGCCCTGAGTTCAGATAAAAGACTCCCAGGTCTTCAAAATCGTTGTACAACTTTGTTAATTTGCATATGTTTCATAGAGAAAATAGACAATATAAATGCTTCATCAGTTTTCCCCCTTTGTTTTTCTGGCCCCAAAATTGTTATTTCTGAGCAGTGGGCACTATAAACTTTCAGAAGATATATAACTTATAGTACCTTACCGGGCATGGAAAAATGCCTTATTGTACATCGGAAATGTTAATGGTTAATGCAAGTCTGAACTTCAATATTCTCACATTTTGTTACAACCTTTTTTTGTCAGTTTTGCTTTTTTTAACTAAAGCTTATTTCTGATGACAATTTTTATATGTACAACTTTGAACAATATCTTTATATTTGAACAAATTACAGATGTATCTGTTGTAATCATTAAAGTCCTTTTTTTATTATGTTAACCTCTTTTTATCAATTTAATGTTTTTGCTTTTTTTTTTAAATTTCATAGCTTCATCATGGAATAAAGATGTCTTTTTAATCATTTTACTGATTTTGTATATTTGTTTGTCATTCTTCAAATGTTCATTTTTTAAACACTGTTTTCTTGATTGATATCAGTATCAATGCAGATGACTTAATGCCAATGTTGCTTGCTTTACGAGAGAGAAGAATTATGTATAATTTAAAACGCAGTTTGTTTGAGAGAAAAATTCCATATTTTACATAAATTGATCATTACAGTATTGCTTTTGATCTAGTCTTTGATCTTGTCAGCATTCTTAGAATTGCAAATAAATATTTCTTCCATTCGCAAGTTATCATGTTAATGCTTAGTTCACGGATCTTGAAATAAAGCCTCTATTTGTAAGTTACTTAAATGGTGAAAAAACCCTCTGTTTGATCTATCTGCATAGTCAGTCATTCCTCTCACTCCTTTAAACGAAGGACTTGTGAACAATTCATTGTAAAAATTTTGGAACGCTTTCATTGATTATAATTGTTACATACGTCGATCGACCGCGGTCTTGCGGTTTGTTGTGTCTCTGCATAGTCGTTCATAGTCTTTGGAAATATTTCATTGTTTGGATTGATAATCACCGACGAGGGTTAAGTACCCGAAACATAGACATGTCTGGTCCATGCTGCAAATTTATCTGTTCTTAAATGATGCTATTGATTTGAAGACGTGTAAGATTTCATAGACTTTGGCCATATTCATATACTTGTTTGAGGATCACAGACAAGGGTTAAATACCTTTGCAAGGCAAAATCATTAGAATTTCCAATGGAACGGCTGCGAACCTCGGAATGAATAAAACTCCGAAGTGAGAAAAGGTGCCCGGGGAAATTCAGCGTCTCCTGATTGCATGCAATCAAACAAGTTGTAGAATCTTATATACTCAACGCATACAGTGGTGATCGCGGGAGATTACACACTTTTACCGAAGTTTCCGAGGCTTAACCTAAGTTTCCGAATTTCGGAAAAATCCTACCTAAGTTTCCGAATCCTAACTTTACGAAAATTATCGCTTTGACCGAAGTTTCCGAATTATTAAAATTCGGTAGGAAATTTAGGGTAAACCGTGAAAGTTAGGTATTTTAGTTAGGTTTTTTAGGAAAAAGTGTAATATTTCGGGTTTTTCGGGGTAATGGTAGTTTTAAGATTGATTTCAACAAAACGAAATTTCCATTATGTTCACAAAAGGAATGCAACATGTGTTCGGGAATTCTGGGGTGTAATTGAAAAAAAAGGGGGGGGGGGGGGTATATCCCTTGAAAATTTCCAAACATAGTCATATACTTTTTTATTGGCAATTTGCAATACTAGGGCTCACGCTGTTATAACTCTTCCCCTCCCCTGATTGTCTAGAGTCGCACATACATCATGATGTATACAAGTCAAATTTGGTATTGAATATTTTTATTTCCATGAAATCATTCTGCAATCAACCCCCTCCCCCCTTTCCCTCGATTCATTTAATCAGCTATGTACAATGATTTCCCACAGATTCTATATGAAAGATATATGGAATCTGCGGAAAATCGCTGTACGTTACGTAGCTGATTAAATGAAAAGAGGGACACGTCAGTCATTGAAATATTAAAAAAACCTTGCTTCGGCCCCCTGTGTACAATAAATAAAAAAAAAATCAGAAAAGATCCGATATTAGAAAAGTATTAAAAGAAAAGATCGTTGAACTAAAGAAAAGATCTTATCTAAGAAAAGATAGTTGAATATAAACAATTCGAATTTCCTCTGATCGACGAAGTTGTACTTTTCGCAGTGGAAACACTTTGGCATTTTCAAAAATTCTTAGAGATTTCTTAATTTCAAATTGAGAAAACTAATGTAATTTCAAAAGACAATAAGTAATATATTATATTCCTACATAAAAAGCCGATTTTACACTGTGTACCGACTATAAACCGAGCTAATGATCGAACTTGTTTGCAAATTTCAGGCAAGTTCTGTGTTTTTTGTTTTTTTTTAAAATAATTCCTCATCGTGTGTTTGTGTGTGTGGTATTTTTTTGTTGTTGTTGATTTTCTAGAATTTCAGCTGTCCTAAGCTGGGGAGGTGTATAATACGTCCCTGCTGTGGCTTTTGAAAATAACAGCATTTTGTACAATGGAGAGGCGTGGAGGGTTTTGTTGTTGTTTTTTTTTTTTTATTTTGGAGACCCTCGATCAGGGCAAGGACTGTTTATAAGTCCTTGATCAGGGCCCGATTTTTTTCTGTTCTTTAGCGGATGCATGACCATAGTTAATTCAGCAGACCCTTCGGGCTAGATTCTTTTTGTAGAGGTGCAAACTTTCTGGACATTTTTCTTGGGGAGGGATGCAGTCTTCCTGCCCCTCCCCTCATAAAAATCATATGGGGTTCCTTTGTCCTTCTCAATATTTTATAATTTGTTCGACAAATCTGTTAAAATTTTTGTCTTACTACCATTATCCATTACATGTACAACTCTATATCTAACAAATTCCTTTCCAAGGTGTTCTCAATCTTATGACAGCCCTTTGCACTAATTAATTGTGATAGGCAGAATGAAAAATGTGGCCAGTCCGGAAATCAAACCCGAGACCTTATGCTATGGAGGTAGACGCTCTTAGCAACTGAGCTAACCGTGCACGATAACCGTACCGTCACACACTATCTATAATTTTTTTACAAGTCCCCAGATACAAAACTGTTGCCGGACTCTGTCCGAAAACCTGTGATTGTCTGCAATCTTGAGGTAAAAACTCCTATGCAAGATCTGTCATAAAGGAATGAATTATACCCAACTATTCATTCAAAGTATTCATACTGAATCTTCTAAACAGTTTCATAAAAAAAGTATATTATGACCTTGACCTCTTACTTTTATTCAAGAGCATAATACACCCTTGGGTCCTAAGAGTAATTATGTCAAATGTTTTTGAAAACCATGTAGAAGGGAAATAGTTTTGTCACAAAGTTTTGCCAAGAAAGTCTATTGTTACCTTGACTAGGCCTCTGATCTAGATTCAGGTCATTAAAAAACCCTTGAGTATATATATACATAGCAATTCTGCAAACAACACAATAAAATTGATAACCAGGAGGACCAGGAGGACCGGAAACTGATTTGCTCAAGGAGCCAACATTTCCTGTTTAAGATGACCAGAGTGAGTTTCGTACCTTCTTCCTTATTTTTAGTCCCCTACCGGCAACTCCGAAGGGGACTCTTAGTTTCCTCTCGGTCTGTCTATCCGTCCGTCTGTCCCTCCGTCTGTCCGTCTGTCCGAATTTCAGTTTTCCGGATTTTTTTTTCTGCAACGGATGGAGATATTGAGATGAAATTTGATACACAGCTTGGTCTTGGATAGCTAAAGAGCAAGTTCGACTTTCGTCTCGCTTGACCTATTTTTCGAGGAGTTATGCCTCCTTGATGACTTGGAAAATTCAGTTTTTGTCAGTTTTCCGGACATTTTTTTGCAACAAATAGAGATATTCAGGTGAAATTTGATACACAGCTTACTCTTGGATAGCTACAGAGCAAGTTTAACTTTTGTCACGCTTGACCAATTTTTCGAGGATTTATGCCCCTTGATGACGTGGAAAATTCAGTTCTTGTCAGTTTTCCGGACTTTTTTCTGCAACAAAGAGAGATATTCGGGTGAAATTTGATACTCAGCCTAGTCTTGGATAGTTACAGAGCAAGTTCGACTTTTGTCAGGCTTGACCTATTTTTTGAGGATTTCCCCTTGATGACTTGCACAATTTAGTTTTTGTCAGTTTTCCAGACTTTTTTCTGCAACAAATAGAGATATTCAGGTAAATTTGATACTCAGCCTAGTCTTGGTTACTTACAGAGCAAGTTCTACTCTTGTCACGCTGGACCTATTTTTCGAGGAGTTATGCCCCTTGATTACTCGGAAAATTCAGTTTTTGTCAGTTTTCAAGACTTTCTTCTGCAACAAATACAGATATTCAGGTTAAATTTGATACACAGCTTAGTCTTGGTTTGTTACAGAGCAAGTTTGACTTTTGTCACGCTTGACCTATTTTTCGAGGAGTTATGCCCCTTGATGACTTGCACAATTCAGTTTTTGTCAGTTTTCCAGACTTCTTTCTGCAACAAATACAGATATTCAGGTAAAATTTGATACTCAGCTTAGTCTTGGATAGTTACTGGGTAAGTTCAACTTTCGTCACGCTTGACCTCTTTTTCGAATCGATAGAGCAGATAAAACCTCAGAACTGAGCTGCACGGACATTAAGTTTAATTAAAACTCATGTTTAATTGAAGAGTAATTCATAGGCAGAGCTGCAGGACATAAATATAATTATGCCGCCGGTATGGGACTTATATCGCTCAGCGATCATAGCATTTTTATTTTTAAAAATCTTGATTAAAAGTTTCTGTGGAATCGCCTAGTGTTGAATAGTTTTGTTTCTTCGAGTTTTGTTTGTTTTGTTTTATCGTTGTGACTTTTGCATAAATTTTGATTCTCTGAATCTGTATTTCTTGTGCTACAATGTTAAACGTCTACAAATTCACTAACATCATTTAAGCGTTTGAAAAAACGACCAACCGAAATTGATCGAACTTAGCTACATTTGCCCTCGGGGACTCCTAGTCCACCAGCAGTGACACTCACCAATGTTAAACGTCTTCAAATTGAATTATTTTTGTACTTGCCATGAGCCGTTTAATTGATACCAGTTTCTTTGTACATGTATGTGCATTTCGCTTTTCATTTTACATCCTTTCCACCTAGTCTGGGTGTATGGGATATTTTCGGTATAGTCGACAACTTAGTATACATGTATCTAGCTCATTTAATCCGGATTAGAACACAATTTGACTTATTTTAGTGAGTGGTTGACACCAAGAATAACGAGGCGTCACACCTCCACAGCCAAAGGAAAGGATTCTTATATAATATTTCATACCACAGTGCTCTATTTACGTATGCTTTCCTTTGCCATGTAGTTTGCTATTACTCTAAATTTCTTGTCTTACAAATGTTTACCTTTTGGTTTAAAGAGTCTCATTGAGACAGAGACATTGATAGTACAGGTCCTCCCCCCCCCCCCCGATAAAACACTTTAATTTTGTTTTAACATTTTGCACACACCCTTGTGCTCTTGATAGCAGTTTACATACTCATCTTTGTGTTACTTTTGCCCCTGTATTTTACTGTCTTGTCTTCTTGTTGAGCTTGGCAGGGACTGTTGCGCACAACAAATAGGCGTGCCTCGGGACAATGAGAGGTTTATGCGCACGTCTCACGTATGGCCACACTACTTGCTATTTACATGGCAGATTGCAATCTTAGGTCGGCACTGAATGTAATTGGTCTCGATTGTTCATGTTTGATGTGTTGTGTTCCTTGTTCATTTTGCGTCTATTGTTGTGCTTGCCTACTCTGTATTTTCTAAAGGAGTGCTTTGTTGTTCTGCTGTTGGTTTTGAGTCCTGTTGGAGATCCTCTCATTTTATTTATAATATAAAGTCTAATTTCGGATATTTTTGTTATTTTCTCATTTTAATTGAAAGGAGACAGTGATATCTGCTACATTGGCATGATTAACAAAAATGTGATTGAGCTAATTGGAAAATTAAAAAAAGGTAACATTAGAACAACATTAAATCAAAAAGTTAGTACAAAATCACAATATCGTTTGCATGTTCATAAGGGACATGAGATATTACATATTTTCAGAATTCTCCTTTTTACTTCAAAAGAACGTCTTTGATTAAAATTTGAAAATAAATTTATTTTCCTAGAAAAAAAGCCCAAGATCGCTGTAAAATATTAAGTACAAGATTTTTGTTCCATTTTTTTTCAATCTTTAGATTAAGGGTCCGCTCACCGGTTTTTAGAGTAAACCCAAACTGTCCAGGGTGGAAAAGCTGAAATAGGGGAAATTGAGTGGTTTTGAGAGGTGGGTTGAGAAGACCATTATGCATATAGTCTATAATGGTAAGATGCATATTGTTGAGTATGCCTGCCTTGTGTAAGAGCATTAAAATTTTAGGGTAACATGACTTATTTAGTCTTAATATAGATATTTCAAAAGGCGTACCGGATTTTCCCTGTTTGACAAGACTTCATAAGGGAAAATATGAAGTTTTTGGGTTTTTACACATTTATTGAGTTACATGCGTTGGAAATTTTTAAAATTTGGCTAGAATGGAGTATAAGATAATAGCTTTAAGGAAACATAAGCATTATTTCTGAATTTTTTTCAGGAGACCAGAAACAATACACAGAAAAATAGCAAAAACCATGAATTTTAGGCCAATTTTCTGAACCTTTTTTCAGCAAAAATGTATGATGTTTATTATGTATAGCAATCTTAACATGACCTTGAGACTAGTATCATATAAAAGCTGTAGATATAACGAACAGATTGATATATAGTATAATAATGTGAAATATATAGAAATAAAATGAGATGACGTCAAATTAAGTATGATTGCGCAATATTTCTGTGCCGCTTGACCGGGTAAGAGAAACTGGTGAGCGGACCCTAACCATACTTCTATCAATTCAAATAAATTTCCTGGCTAAATTTCAGTTTTATCAATTTGTGCAAATTTTCCATAGAAATTTCAATTTATGACATAGAAAAAATTCCTAAAATATTATCAATTTTTTTCCCATTTTCATATAAAGATATATAATAGAAACAATTTGTAGACAATTTTCATGGAAGAGAAAATATTGGGATGAGTACTTCGTGAAATTTCTAATGTTTATACTATCTGGATACTTATTTATGGTGGGTAGTGTATGTATGACCATAGAATCCGCATGAAGAGTAAAAGGTTTATACTGTTAAAACATTAGACCATGAAGAGTAATAGATCTATACTGTTAAAACATTAGAACATGAAGATTAAAAGGTTTATACATGTATTGTTAAAACATTAGAATATGAAGAGTAATATGTCTATACAGTTAAAATATTTGGACATGAAGAGTAATAGGTCTACACTGTTAAAAAATTAGAACATGAAGAATAATAGGTCTATACTGTTAAAACATTGATACATGAAGAATAATAGGTCTAAACTGTTAAAACATCAGAACATGAAGAGTAATCGGTCTATACTGTTAAAACATTAGAACATGAAGAGACATAGGTATATACTGTTAAGACATTAGAACATGAAGAGTAATAGGCCTATACTGTTAAAACATTAGAGCATGAAGCATAATTGGTCTGTACTGTTAAAACATAAGAACATGAAGAATTATAGGTCTATACTTTTAAAACATTTGAACATGACGAATAATAGGTCTATACTGTTAGAACATTGATACATGAAGAATAATAGGTCTATACTGTTAGAACATGAAGAATAATAGGTCTTTACTGTTAAAACATTAGATCATGAAGAGTAATAGGTCTGTACTATTATAACATTAGAACATGAAGAGTAATAGGTCTATACTGTTAAAATATTAGAACATGAAGAGTAATAGGTTTATACTGTTAAAACATTAGAACATGAAGAGTTATACGTCAACACTGTTAAACATTGATACATGAAGAATAATAGGTATATACTGTTAAAACATAAGAACATGAAGAATTATAGGCCTATACTGTTATAACATTAAAACATGAAGAATAATAGGTCTATACTGTTAAAACATTAGAACATGAAGAGTAATAGATCTATACTGTTAAAACATTAGAACATGAAGATTAAAAGGTTTATACATGTATTGTTAAAACATAAGAATATGAAGAGTAATATGTCTATACAGTTAGAATATTTGGACATGAAGAGTAATAGGTCTACACTGTTAAAACATTAGAACATGAAGAATAATAGGTATATACTGTTAAAACATCGATACATGAAGAATAATATGTCTAAACTGTTAAAACATCAGAACATGAAGAGTAATCGGTCTATACTGTTAAAACATTGATACATGAAGAGTAATAGGTCTATACAGTTAAAACATTAGAACATGAAGAATAATTGGTCTATACTGTTAAAACATAAGAACATGAAAAATTATAGGCCTATACTGTTAAAACATTAGAACATGAAGAATAATTGGTCTTTACTGTTAAAACATAAGAACATGAAAAATTATAGGTCTATACTGTTAAAACATTTGAACATGAAGAATAATAGGTCTATACTGTTAGAACATGAAGAATAATAGGTCTTTACTGTTAAAACATAATATCATAAAGAGTAATAGGTCTATACTGTTAAAACATTAGAACATGAAGAGTAATAGAACTATACTGTTAAAACATTAGAACATGAAGATTAAAAGGTTTATACATGTATTGTTCAAACATTAGAATATGAAGAGTAATATGTCTATACAGTTAAAATATTTGGACATGAAGAGTAATAGATCTACACTGTTAAAACATTAGAACATGAAGAATAATAGGTCTATACTGTTAAAACATCGATACATGAAGAATAATAGGTCTAAACTGTTAAAACATCAGAACATGACGAGTAATCGGTCTATACTGTTAAAACATTGATACATGAAGAGTAATAGGTCTATACAATTAAAACATTAGAACATGAAGAGACATAGGTATATACTGTTAAGACATTAGAACATGAAGAGTAATAGGCCTATACTGTTCAAACATTAGAATATGAAGAATAATTGGTCTATACTGTTAAAACATAACAACATGAAAAATTATAGGTCTATACTGTTAAAACATTAGAACATGAAGAATAATTGGTCTATACTGTTAAAACATAAGAACATGAAAAATTATAGGTCTATACTGTTAAAACGTTTGAACATGAAGAATAATAGGTCTATACTGTTAGAACATGAAGAATAATAATTCTGTACTGTTAAAACATTAGATCATGAAGAATAATAGGTCTATACTGTTAAAACATGAAGAATAATAGGTCTTTACTGTTAAAACATAAGATCATAAAGAGTAATAGGTCTATACTATTATAACATTAGAACATGAAGAGTAATAGGTCTATACTGTTAAAATATTAGAACATGAAGAGTAATAGGTCTATACTTTTAAAACATTAGAACATGAAGTGTTATAGGTCTATACTGTTAAAACATTGATACATGAAGAATAATAGGTATATACTGTTAAGACATTAGAACATGAAGAATTATAGGCCTATACTGTTATAACATTAGAACACGAAGAATAATAGGTCTATACTGTTGAAACATTAGAACAAAGAGGGTATTTTCAACAAGATTCGATTTATGAAGAGTAATGTATATAGGTCTAAAGATTCGATTTAAACATCACAAAGCCGAATATTGATAGAGAACATAGAAGAAGCAAACGTCAAAAGAACATAATGACGTCATATCTCAGGCGTATGACGTAATGCTTTATCAAAAATTGACGTACATGTAATATTTCTGAACAATTGTTTTCATTGATGCAAATTATATATAGAAAATCGTTATTTTCGTAGAATTATTCCATGCAACGTATGGTATCGATTTGAAGATTTTAAACACATAGACCTTTAAGGTCAGGGTGGCGACTTTTAATAGAAATGAGGTAGAAGAAATATGTCCACATGTAGAGGAAAATCTCCTCGAACTATTCAGACAAAAAAATCAAAATTTGCCCGTCCCCTTTTTTGGCTATAAACAAAAAATGTTGGCCTATTTTAACATCTTCGTCATTTTAGAGAATACCACATCATAACTTTACATACCTCTGCAATGCATGAAAATTGAAAAAGTCATATGTACCCTTTTCTGGATTTTTATAGCCTCTTCTTATAGTATGAATTAAAGCTTATATAATATTTTAAAAAATTCTGATAAAATAAACAGTTCTAAGGAGTGTATTTTCTTATAAATACGATTTTGCTGGTTGCCATGGCAAATACTCGTTATTTTTATTAATAGCTAGAAGGTTGCCAGGTACACAATTTTTTTTCTATGTATAGAGCTATGGTATTGCTCTATCCTAAAGCACTCAAACCAATATGTACCCAAATTCGTTTTCGAGTAAAATGACTGTTTCTATAATAATATATACAACATTTTGACCCCAAAACATTGAGATTTACTCGGATTTCTATTCTCTCATTTTTAAAGAGTATAATGAATAGGATATATTCTGATGTTAGAATCTTAAGAAGCAGAACTCATGCGAAAATGATATTTTTTCCCTATTGTCGGCATTTTTTTTCATTGAAAAATAATTGCATTTCCCCCCCAAAATACTCATGTAAATTCCAAGGAGTATTATTTTCTTCTGAAATAATGCAACAAACTGAGCTTACATCGTTTATCGTCCATGTCGGTTTCAAATATTACGTGATATAAAAATCTCCCTGTAGTCGCAACCCTAACTTAAATCAGACTTCCAATAAGAATTGCACTAAGACAATTCCTTTTCACAGATAAAGTTGAAGTGCCGAGAACATGGTGCATCATTCCATCGATAGCGGATATTGGAATAGCCCGACATACATCCACAATCTTCTTCTTCTCCATTCCATGTTTGGCTTGGCTCGCCTGGACTCCAGTCAGTGAAAGTATAAAAACTAATTAGGACCCGATCAGGATAAATGAGCCATCTACCTTCCGTAGAGGAGTCGGATATACCAATCCAAATTGAATTGAGATCTAAAAAATAAACAGAATGATATAAGGAAAATATAGAGCCCCAAGGAGCACAACGCTCACGTGATACCCATGCACACTCTTACCACACTGACAATGCATAATGATATAGTTGTACTTTACCAAGGCAGATTCAGATGAAAATATCGATAGCTACCATCAGGATGTGAAGCAATTGATGTAAGAAAGATAACTTCTGTATATTAGGGAACATAAATTCAAGAAAATGAAATTGAAGGGAAAAACAATTTATAAGCATGTAAAATCTTAAATGTGTCTTAAAACAACAACACTTGTAGGGGACCAGTAGTAGTACTCCATTCTCACCAAGTTTCACCAAAATCCCTTCAGTAGTTCTTGAGAAGAAGTCCAATATGTATGAAAATCCCCCAACACTCTCCTTTTTTTACATAAGATTAAAATTCATGAAAGAAATAAATAAATAAAATTAGATATAATTTTTACGTGAAGTCAATACCAAACCATTGAACAATTTAAATGTGACAAATATGCAGTAAGTGAGTTCACAAAATAATACATTTTAATAGTTATTCAAAGAAAAAGTCCGAAAAGACATAAAAAACACAAATTCTTAAGGTATCCGTTGTACAATAGAGTCATTTTACATGGCGTTTTAATCATCTCCATTGTAAAGTTTGGTATCTTTTATGCCCGGTATGGAACTATAAACTATATATTTTCTGAAAGGTAATGATGCCCTGAGTAAAGGTCTTAAAAATCAAAGGGGAACAACTCTTGCACAATTTTGTTTATTTTGCATATGTTACATAGAGAAAATAGAGACAATTTAAATGCTTCATTCGTTATTCCCCTTCGTTTTTCTGGCCCCAAAAGTATAATTTCTGAGCAGTAGGCATTATAACCTTTCAGAAAATATATAGTTTATGGTACCCTACCAGACATGGAAATATGCCCTACTGTACATCGAATACATTAAGATATCTCTCTAGATCATCCTGATGCTATCGGTTTGTCGATATGTGCTTCCGTTCTGAAGAAGAAGTTCGTCAAATGAAGGTTACCATCGTGATCTACTTTTGCTTGTGGTGACGCTCCTGTTGACGGATTCGGACTAAAAAGAACAGCACTTGCAGGAACCATTAAAATTCCCTACCACGTTTCCTGAAAATCTGTTCAGCGGTTCTGGTGATAATTGTGCGTCAGCCAATCAGAGCCATTGTTGGCCATATCTTTGACTGATCAGCTCGAAAAATAAGCACTAAGGAGAGAAACTTA
The DNA here is from genome assembly GCA_028142955.1 of Pinctada fucata. Taxonomy (NCBI): domain Eukaryota; kingdom Metazoa; phylum Mollusca; class Bivalvia; order Pterioida; family Pteriidae; genus Pinctada; species Pinctada fucata. Next base: position 28,202,563 of record AP027106.1, read on the forward strand.
GTTCTTGCTTCCTGCTAGGTTTCAAGATCTATTCGCACAGCAGTTATGAAAATGCGTTAGCCAATCAAAGCGCTCGACAGCCATGTTTGTTGATTATATATATCGGTTAATCAAACACAAACTTGATAGAGGACCTAATGACTTATTACTTTCAGTAAGGTTTTGTTAAATTCTGTGCTGCGGTTTTGAATGAATAATCGAAAATTTGTAAGATAATCAGAGTCCTCTGTTTCCATATGAAAAACAGAATTGTGATAGAGGACATTGTCGCCATAGCACTTTCTATATAGATGTGGCCTCAGACAGCGCGTGTATTTTATATATTTTATTTTCGTGTATGAACATCGACGGCGGGTGCGGCTAGCCAACAGGGGATGCTTACTACTCCCGGGCACCTGATCCCACCTCTAGCTTGCTAGGGGTCCGTCGATGCTCAATTTGGTGCTCTATTGTGAGTGCTGTTGAGATTACCGTCAGGATCTTCTTTAAGTCATTTGCTTTCAGTAAGTTTTCTTGAAATTCTGATCAACGGTTTCTAAGAAGTAAAAAATGTATCAACAGATCAGTGTCCCCTTCATCAATGTTAAAAATTATTGATCGATCTGCTGTACATGTACATACACATCCTTTGTAGTGGACCTACACGTGTGACCGCGTTCCGTCATGTTTCTGCGCAGTGGCTGTGTACTTGTGTACTTGACATCAGAAAGGTATCGAGGAATTTTGTGCAGCGGTTTTGGAGAAGTCGAAAATGTACCAGGCAATCAGAGCGCTTCATTAGCTCAAATTCACAACCTTAGTAGATGACCTTATGTATCTTCTTCCTGTTAGGTATCGTGAAATTCTGTGTAGAGGAGAAGTAACGCTAACACTGCAAGATACGCCCCTCGGGGAATTTTGTTTGTCATAGGCGATTTTGTTAATGGAATGACATGTATGTCTCATTTAGTAAAGACATGACTTGACCTTTACACGTAATTTCTCTGTTATGTGACCTCCCCGCTAAATATTGAAAAGAAATATGAAAGAACATGTATTAATCTTTGGGTGTACGAAGTTTGAAAATTAAGAATCAATAATATTGTGTTAATGATTGAAAAAAAAATTCCCCCCCCCCCGAAAGCGTTATTTTCAGCCAAAAGATGACCTTGACCTTTGACCCATGACCTTAGAAATATTAGGTTCTTTCTTGTTAAAGTCAACACACAAGGTTAATTTGAGTGTCCTAGGGCTGAGATCCATTCTAAGTTCAAGGTCCATAACCCTACTAAAAATGGGTCAATTGATTACAAACTAAAACTGGATCTTTAATTCGTTACTACGAAGGCATATATCAAGTTTTAATTTAAAGGCTGCGAAAAAGTCCAGAGAACTGTAAAACTGTTTATAATTTTCATGTTGAAGGGCCATAACTCTGTTACAAATAGATCAATTTTTTCTGGATCTGTAATTATTCATTATTACGAAGGCATATATCAAGTTTCAATTCAAAAGCTTCAAATGCTACGACAAAAAGTCCGAAAAACTGTAAAATTGTTGAAAATTTCTAAGTTGAAGGGCAATAACTCTGCTAAAAGAGGGTCATTTTTTCCAAAACTTGAACTGGATCTTACGCAACTTGATATCAAGTCATATGCCAAGTTTCTATACAATATCTTGAATGTCCGGAAAACATGCCCTCGGAATGAACGGACGGATACACACACAGACGCACGCAGACTCACGGACAGTACCATAACATATAACAGACTCATGACGGGCGTATAGAAATGTTAACAATTTACGAACGGACGACGGACGAACAACAGACATATAGTTTAGTTGAAAGAAAGGAGGGGATCTCCAACAACACTAGGTTGCAGCACCCACAGCAAAATCCCAAAACACCCATGCAAAAAACACAGAACAGATACCCACAGAAAGAGACGCAAAAGGGACAAGGAACACCAACTCACAACATAGAAACATAAAAGACTACACATAAACCAACGAGACCAATGGGCAACCGGTGCCGACTTAGGACGGCCATCTGCCAAGTAAATAGCAGACGGTGTGGTTATCCTGGATTACGTGCGCACAACCCTCTCACTTCTCCAGTTACCTAGAGGTCTCGAAGAACGTACAAATGTGGTGTAAAACAACCTCCTCACTGTAAGATGACGTCACACAAACAAGACCGCGAAACACAGAGGCCCCAGAGACACAGATGAATATGTAAATGGATATAAAAAGAGGGCATGCGTAATACAGTCCGTGCTCTGCCGGCTGTAGCGAGCTCATGTATGTAATCACCCGAGGAGTCCGACTGACAATCAGAGAGGACAGGTGGTCGGGGCCCTGTCTTCTCTAAAGAGGTTTGGACAGGGCCCGTCATGGAGTCCCGTCGTCACAGTCAGTCAGAGTGCAAGTCTTAAGAATGCGCTCGTACAAGACTGTATATTGGTCAAGTACCAAGCTTAGTGTCCGTCTGGTGACATAAGGATCATATCCACGGTATAAAAGGCGTTTGATGACTCTGACGCATTTTCGATACATATGCTGTCTACCTTTGATCCTTCTTATTTTGTTAATTATGTCACCATAAAATGCAGGTTGTGAAATACCTAAAGTAATATACTCCGTTGCTTTTATGGGTCCGAATTTCAAAAGAAGTTGATCATAATTTTTGTAAAATTTCCAGAAAGTCTTTACTAGTTTGTGAAAGCGAAAACCTTGACCTAAAAGTTTCTTTGTAATTTGTAGATTTCTATTATGAAAATCCAAAACATCAGTACATGCTCTAGCATACCGGATGAGCTGTGAAATGTAGATACCGTAAGACGGTAATCTAGGGACATCACCGTCAAGCCAGGGGAAATTTACTATGTTGAAGCCAAAATCATCTCGTTTGTCATATACACTTGTATGAATTTCTCCATTGACAATTTTGATATTTAGGTCCAAAAATGGTGTTTCAGTGTCCGTAAAGTTTGCCGTAAAGTTTGCCTAAAGTTTGAACTGTGCTTGGATGAGCAAAAAAGCAAGTATTCATATGGGTCAAAATGAAAACCTGAATTATGTCCAATGTCTTTTAGAAAATCGTTCTCATGGGAGTTTGATGGTACTGCCAAAGTGCCGCCTCTGTCTTCGCAATATCTCTGAAATGACAGAGTAAAGTAAGGTAAGCTGAAACGTTAAACGTCTTCAAATTCAATAGCATCATTCAGAACAGATCAATTTGCAGCATGGAACAGACATGCACGTTTCGGGCACTTAACCCTCGTCAGTGATCCTCAATCTAAGCAATGTAATATGGCCAAAGAGTGTGAAAATTATTATGTCCAAAAATGTATCGAAAGATGTAGCAGGATGGGTGGGATATGATGCTACAGGACCCACGTGTTAGAAATATCAAGATTTTTTGATAACAGAAATTTTCGAATGCGTTGTAGAGACAGACGATCAACCTAAGTTGATCGAACTTGGTATAAATGTCATGAACAGATTTGTGATAAACAAGATTTACTTTAAATTACGATTTTGTCATTGTATTCCATTTGAAGAAAATAATAGTTTATCCGTATCTTTTCTTTTGAACCCACATTATGAATAATGAACATGCGAATAATTTCCCTATCTATGATTATTTTGAATACAACTTAAATAAGACGAACACATTTATCCTTTATGATACTTATTCAGTGAACCATTGAGGGGATCTCGGTTGAAGCACCAACAGCTATGTAATTGCGGAAGGGTTACAACTCCATACCTTCTTGAAGAAAATGTCAAACCAATTTATTATGCACCAGACACGTGTTCGAGTATTAAATTCTTATCAGTGATGCTTCCAGTCAAAGTGTTTTTCATGAGCACATAACTGATTCATTTCACTAGCACCCTCTCACCTTTTTGCTTGCTAGAAATTTCGGAATGTTGTGCCCCTCCACTGTTCCAGGCAGACCTACGCCATTGACTATACTACATATTTAAATCTTCAATTTAAGCCGTTTTGATTCTAGGTTTTCTGTTACTCAACATCAACATTTTCCCATCTTTCTGAGCAAAAATTGCATCAATATTTTTCATGACGACCATTTGAACTTAGTGGACCGAACTGCGCAGGTACAGGTCTGCAGAATTCATGGTTGGTACTTTAACTTAACTGTAACCTTACTATTATCGTATGTCTACAAACATTTGCCCTCGAAATTTAATAATTAATACTTTCTCATGAAGCCGAATATAATCATTTTACACGCGGGGGACTGGTATTCACAGGACTTAACCCCACTTTACTGACATAATAGTAATACGAAAGCGCTCCAACTCTATACCTTCTTGAAGAAAATTTCAAACCAATTTATTATGCACTGGGCACGTGTTTCGGATATTAAATCCTCATCAGCGATGCTTCCTGCCAAATTGACTTTTAGAAGCAGCCAAAAATCATTTCAGTTGCGCCCTCTGGTTTTATCTTTTTGAATTCAAATTTATGTTACGGTATCTATACTACTAAAGGAACGTATTAGCCGATTCTAAGATCAAAATAACTAATTTGCATAATTATTGTAGGGGAGATGCCATATGGTTAGACATCTTGTGCACAAATGAACATTCATGAATGCATAGTAGAGCTTTTTGTGGTAATTAATGATTAAAATCACTACAATATACACATGCAACTTCTCTTGTTGATGATATACATGCTACATGTTGAAATAATTTAAATGAAACGTAATACATAAGCTAAGACAGTGCTCTAGAAATGAACAGACCGGAAAGAAGGGCTTTTGTGATACCTCTAGGGCACAGCGCCAGTTGGGATGAGGTGAACATAACTACTGTCCGCGCAGCTCACTTCAGAAGTAGGAAAATTGAAGTTTTCTCTACTTTGTTGGCATAATTTCCGATTGAAAGTGAAATAGGGGATAGATCTTGAAGTCTCATAACTATCGGTGTATAATATATATCTGTACGACCAATACTATGCCAACGGTGAAAGAAAATAGTTTTAGTTAGGGAAATTTCTATATTAATTTTAGCGTGACGTCGTCGACGTTCTCCATAGACTCAGTGTTAAAGATCAGCGACATCGCGCTAAAATTAACATAGAAAACTCCCTATCTTAAACTATTTTCTTACACTGTTAGCATAGTATTGGTCGTACAGACATATATCATACACCGTTAGTTATGAGAGTTCGAGATCTACCCCCCCCCCCCCCTATACAGATTTTAATCGCAAAAATTGCCGACAAAATAGAGAAAGCTTCAATTTTCCGATTTCTGAAGTGAGCTGCGCAGACAGTAAGTGTTTTTAACAAGAGGTTTACCATAGCATCCGTCCATGTCCTTGTAATACTGCTATCAAAGAAGTAACATTTTGTATTAAATTTGGTCCATCCTCCCTGGCATGATAAAGCTGTAAAAGAAAACAAGAGGCCCAAGGGGGCCACATCGCTCAGCTGATGAGACTGTATGTATGTTTTCAATCAAAGTCAGTATAAGAACTGAAAAAAATCACTTTTTGTGAAGCTTTGAGAAGGACAATGTGTACTTACTTACTGTAAAGTTTGGTGACATTCTATGCAGTAGTTTAAGAGGATAAGTAAAAAATGTGTCATCCAATTAGAGCCTATGGAGGACATCTTGGGTTTCCGATCGGCTCAAAAAACACAAACTTGGTAGACTTAGGGCAATGAGTACTTGATTCCTGTGAAGTTTCAAGAAATTCTGTGAAGCGGTTTCAGAGGAATAGTCGTAAATGTGTCAGCCAATCAGAGCCTGTAGCTGCCATCTTTGATTTCCAATCGGTTCTAAAAAACATAAGCTTGTTAGAGGGCAATGAGTACTTGCTTCCTGTGAAGTTTCGTGAAATTCTATGCAGCGTTTTCAGAAGAGAAGTCCAAAAAGTGTCAGCCAATCAGGGCCTGTGACGGCCATCATGGATTTCCGATCGGCTCGAAAAACACAAATTTGGTAGAGGGCATTGATACTTGCTTCCTGTGTAGTTTCATGAAATTCTGTGCAGCGGTTTCAGAGGAGAAGTCGAAAATGTGTCAGCAAATCAGAGCCTGTAGCGGCCATCTTGGATTTTATATCGGTTCAAAAAACACAAACTTGGTAATGGGCACTGAGTTCTTGCATCCTGTGAAGTTTCGAGAGATTCTGTGCAGCGGTTTCAGAGGAGCAGTCGAAAATTTGTAAGCAAATCAGAGCCTGTAGCTTTGATTTCCAATCAGCTCGAAAAAACTTAAACTTGTTAGAGGGCATTGAGTATTTGCTTCCTGTGAAGTTTCCAGAAATTCATTGTAACGGTTTCAGAGGAGAAGTCGAAAATGTGTCAGCCAATCAGAGCCTGTGGCGGCCATCTTGGATTTCAGATCGGCTCAAAAAACACAAACTTGGTAGAGGGCATTGGGCATTTGCTTCCTGTGAAGTTTCGTGAAATTCTGTGCAGCGGTTGCAGAGGAGATGTCGAAAATGTTAAAAGTTTACGCCGGAGGGACGACGACGACGACGACGGCGACGACGATGGACGACGGACGACGGACGGCGCGCTATGACTATAGCTCACTTGAGCTTCGCTCAGATGAGCTAATAAAAACCAAATGTATACTATTCTAGATATACGTAGTAGCTGTCATCTACCTCATACATTTGATACGAAGAATACAGAATTTTTTTTATTACGAAACACGTGTTTCGGCTTTTACAGCCTCTTCAGATATAATGGTTGATATATCTTAATCATCATGCATTTTATGTACTCATAATAGCATGGACCAGATATTTACGTTTCAGTTTCTGAACATTCGTCAGAGATCCTAAATCTAAACAATGTTATATTGCCAAAGAGCATGACGGGTCCAACAATAAACAAAGACGTAGCAGGATGGGTGGGATATGATGCTACAGGACCCATGTTTCAAAAACTCGATAATAGGAAGTTTCGAATGTGAATGCGTTGATCGAACTAGGCTTACCTGTTCCTTCGGGGACTCCTGGTATACGAGCACAGATAAATTTGCAGCAAGGACAAGACATGCACGTTTCGGGTACTTAACAATGATCCTCTATCTAAACAATGTACATTGTAATATGGCAAAAGAGGGTGAAAGTTATTCTGTCCAAAAATGAACTGAAAGACGTAGCAGGACGGTTGGGATATGATGCTACATGACCCACGCTTAAGAAATTACATAATCTATATATATATGATACAGGTGAAGCATTTAAAGAGGTCTATTGAAGAAGCAAAAGTAATGAATTGTTGATAATATGTTGTACTCCCTATTTTTTTTAGAATCCTATTACAAAAGAACATAATCCTGGTAATAGTTTGAGAGATGTTGGCACTCAGATCGTAAGCATGACCTAAATGGGCGTTGCGTCAAGCTATGTTTGACATGGATAACTTTCGCAGATATCAGCTATCATTGGAGAAGGACAGGTAAAAGATTGAAGAAAATACGGGATACTCACTAATTTCACAATTCCTTCCATTAAAACCTGGAGCGCAGTTGCACCTATAAGAGTTGATCAGATCTCTGCAGGTTCCTCTGTTTTGACAAGGTCCACTTAAGCACTCGTTGATATCTGAAAACACATATGAAGCAGTGATAAATTGCAGCTACAAAGGAATTATTCGGATATGTGAAGGTTATTTTACCTGAGATAAGTTTGATAACAGAACGTTTCAAGTGCGTTGAAGAAACGATAACCGAAGTGGATAAACTTGGCTTCGTGTACCCTCGAGGACTTCTGGTCCACAATCAGTGACACTCACCAAGTGGTACAATCTTAAAAGTCTTCAAATTAAATAGCATCATTTCAGACGGGGCAAATTAGCAGCATGGACCAGACATATACAGTTTACGGATACTTAATCCTCGTCGAAGATCTGGTGGACCAGGAGTCCCCGAGGGCGCATGGAGCCAAGTTCGATCAACGTCGGTTGATCGTCTGTCTTTTCAACGCATTCGAAAATTTCTGTTATCAAAAATTTTTGAAATTTCTGAAACGTGGGTCCTGTAGCATCATATCCCACCCATTCTGCTACGTTTTAGGTACATTTTTGGACATAGTACTTTTCACACTCTTTTGCCATATTACATTGTTTAGATCGACTTAAGCACTCGTTGATATCTGAAAACACATATGAAGCTGTGATGATGCTATGAAAATGCAATTTTTTGGGTAGATTGTAGATAGTACAGGATACTCACTAGTTTCACAATTCCTTCCATTGAAACCTGGAGCACAGTTGCACCTATAAGAATTGATCAGATCTCTGCAAATTACTCTGTTCTGACAGGGTCGACTTAAGCACTCGTTGATATCTGAAAACACATACGAAGCAGTGATAAATTGCAGGTACAAAGGAATAATTCGGATATGTGAGGGTTATTTCACTTTCAAATGCGTTGAAGAAACGACCAACCACCGCAGTTGATCAAACTTGGCTACTTGTACCCTTTGGAATTCTGGTCCATCAGCAGGTACTATCAAAAAGTGGTTCAAATGTTAAAAGACTTCAAATTAATTAGCATAATTTAAGAACAAATATTTCCAGCTTAGACCAGACATGCACGTTTATGTACTTAACCCTCGTCAATGGTCCTCGATTTAAACAATGTAATATGGGCAAAGAGTATGAAAGTTATTATGTCATAGAAAAAAACCGAAAAACGTAGCAGGATTGGAATGCATATGAAGCTACAGAACCCACGTTTCAGAAATTACATACATCTACATATGTGATAATGGCAAATCATATTTAAGAGGTCTATTGGAGAATCATAAGTATTGAATTGTTTACAATACGGTGTACTCCCTACTTTTAGAAATATATTACAATGAACATAATCCTAGTTATAGTTTGAGAGATGTTGGCACTCAGATCGTAAGGGTGTTCAGGAGAAACGGACGCTGAAGTAACCTAAATGGGCGTTGCGTCAAGCTATGTTTGACATGGATCACTTTCGCAGATATCAAACAGTTTCTGCTTTTCTAATAGGTCTATCATGAAATAACCTAAATGGGCGTTGCGTCAAGCTATGTTTGACATAGATCACTTTCGCAGATATCAGCTATCATTGGAGAAGGACAAGTATAAGATTGTAGAAAATACGGGATACTCACTAGTTTCACAATTCCTTCCATTAAAACCTGGAGCGCAGTTGCACCTATAGGAATTGATCAGATCTCTGCAGGTTCCTCTGTTTTGACAAGGTCGACTTAAGCACTCGTTGATATCTGAAAACACATATGAAGCTGTGATGATGCTATGAAAATGCAATTTTTTGGGTAGATTGTAGATAGTACAGGATACTCACTAGTTTCACAATTCCTTCCATTGAAACCTGGAGCACAGTTGCACCTATAAGAATTGATCAGATCTCTGCAAATTCCTCTGTTCTGACAGGGTCGACTTAAGCACTCGTTGATATCTGAAAACACATACGAAGCAGTGATAAATTGCAGGTACAAAGGAATAATTCGGACATGTGAGGGTTATTTCACTTTCAAATGCGTTGAAGAAACGATCAACCACCGCAGTTGATCAAACTTGGCTACTTGTACCCTTTGGAATTCTGGTCCATCAGCAGGTACTATCAAAAAGTGGTTCAAATGTTAAAAGACTTCAAATTAATTAGCATAATTTAAGAACAGATATTTCCAGCTTAGACCAGACATGCACGTTGCATGTACTTAACCCTCGTCAATGGTCCTCGATTTAAACAATGTAATATGGGCAAAGAGTATGAAAGTTATTATGTCATAGAAAAAAACCGAAAAACGTAGCAGGATTGGAATGCATATGAAGCTACAGAACCCACGTTTCAGAAATTACATACATCTACATATGTGATAATGGCAAATCATATTTAAGAGGTCTATTGGAGAATCATAAGTATTGAATTGTTTACAATACGGTGTACTCCCTACTTTTAGAAATATATTACAATGAACATAATCCTAGTTATAGTTTGAGAGATGTTTGCACTCAGATCGTAAGGGTGTTCAGGAGAAACGGACGCTGAAATAACCTAAATGGGCGTTGCGTCAAGCTATGTTTGACATGGATCACTTTCGCAGATATCAAACAGTTTCTGCTTTTCTAATAGGTCTATCATGAAATAACCTAAATGGGCGTTGCGTCAAGCTATGTTTGACATAGATCACTTTCGCAGATATCAGCTATCATTGGAGAGGGACAAGTATAAGATTGTAGAAAATACGGGATACTCACTAGTTTCACAATTCCTTCCATTAAAACCTGGAGCGCAGTTGCACCTATAGGAATTGATCAGATCTCTGCAGGTTCCTCTGTTTTGACAAGGTCGACTTAAGCACTCGTTGATATCTGAAAACACATATGAAGCTGTGATGATGCTATGAAAATGCATTTTTTGGGTAGATTGTAGATAGTACAGGATACTCACTAGTTTCACAATTCCTTCCATTGAAACCTGGAGCACAGTTGCACCTATAAGAATTGATCAGATCTCTGCAAATTCCTCTGTTCTGACAGGGTCGACTTAAGCACTCGTTGATATCTGAAAACACATACGAAGCAGTGATTAATTGCAGGTACAAAGGAATAATTCGGATATGTGAAGGTTATTTCACTTTCAAATGCGTTGAAGAAACGATCAACCACCGAAGTTGCTCAAACTTGGCTACTTGTACCCTTTGGAATTCTGGTCCATCAGCAGGTACTATCAAAAAGTGGTTCAAATGTTAAAAGACTTCAAATTAAATAGCATAATTTAAGAACAGATATTTCCAGCTTAGACCAGACATGCACGTTGCATGTACTTAACCCTCGTCAATGGTCCTCGATTTAAGCAATGTAATATGGGCAAAGAGTATGAAAGTTATTATGTCATAGAAAAAAACCGAAAAACGTAGCAGGATGGGAATGCATATGAAGCTACTGAACCCACGTTTCAGAAATTACATACATCTACATATGTGATAATGGCAAATCATATTTAAGAGGTCTATTGGAGAATCATAAGTATTGAATTGTTTACAATACGGTGTACTCCCTACTTTTAGAAATATATTACAATGAACATAATCCTAGTTATAGTTTGAGAGATGTTGGCACTCAGATCGTAAGGGTGTTCAGGAGAAACGGACGCTGAAATAACCTGAATGGGCGTTGCGTCAAGCTATGTTTGACATGGATCACTTTCGCAGATATCAAACAGGTTTTGCATTTCTAATAGATCTATCATTGGAGAAGTACAAGTATGAGATTGTAGAAAATACAGGATACTCACTAGTTTCACAATTCCTTCCATTAAAGCCTGGTGCGCAGTTGCACCTATAAGAATTGATCAGATCTCTGCAGGTTCCTCTGTTTTGACAAGGTCGACTTAAGCACTCGTTGATATCTGAAAACACATATGAAGTTGTGATAAATTGCAGCTACAAAGGAATTATTCGGATATGTGAAGGTTATTTCACATGAGATAAGTTTGATAACAGAAAGTTTCGAATGCTTGACCAAACCTGGCTACATGTCTCTTCGGGGAATCCTATGCAACCAAAAGTGACAAATTTCAAGAAAGTCTTTAAATTAAATAGCAACATTTAACATAAATTTGCAGCATGGACCAGATATATACACGTTCCGGGTATTTAACCCTCGTCAGTGATTCTCAATCGTAACATGTAATATGACCAAATAGTGTGAATTAAAGTTGATCGAACTCGGCTGCCTGTGCCCTCGAGCAGTGACACTCACCAAATGGTGCAAATTTTAAATGTCTTCAAATTAAATGGCATCTTTTAATTAAGTGTTAAACATCTTCAAATTGAATAGCATCATTTAAAACAGGTAAATTGGCAGCATGGACCAGACATAACAGATATATTTGCAACACGGACCAGACATACCCGTTTCGGGTACTCAACCTTCGTTTGTGATCCTCAATCTTAACAATGTAAGATGGCCAAAGAATGTGAAAGCTATTAGGTCCAAAAATGAACCAAACGAACCGAAAGACGTAGCAGCATTGATAGGATATAATGTGTAAGAACCTATGTTTAAGAAATTTCAAGAAGTTTTGATAACAGAAAGTTTGCGTTGAAAAAAAAACAAGCGATGTTGATCGAACTTGGCTACATGTGTCCTCGGGTTTTCCTGGTCCACCAGCAGGGACATTCACCCAATTGTACATGTGTTAAACGTCTTCAAATTAAATAGCATCTTTTAAGAACAGATAAATTTGCAGCATTGTACATAGTACAGGATACTCACTATTTTCACAATTCCTTCCATTAAAGCCTGGAGCGCAGTTGCACCTATAAGAATTGATAAGATCTATGCAGGTTCCTCTGTTTTGACAAGGTCGACTAAAGCACTCGTTGATATCTGAAAACACATATGAAGCAGCTAAAAAGGAATTATTCGGATATGTGAAGGTTATTTGTTTATAAATATTCGAGTGAATATCCGTCAAAATGAGTAACAATTGAATACTAATAACAAAAACAGGTCTAAACTTTTTAGTCTGTCAAGTTTTTAAACATTATGAAAACTCACAAAAGTATTATTGTGACACAATGTTTTATGTTGGTTTATGTGTAGTCCTTTGTGTTTGATGTTTCTGTGTTGTGCGTTGACGTTCCTTGTCCCTTACGCGTTTCTTTCTGTGCTTGTCTGCTTTGTGTTTTTGCATTGGGTGTTTTGGGGTTTTGCTGTGGGTGCTGCAACCTGGTGTTGTTGGAGATCCCCTCCTTTGATTTACATGGAAAATGTGGCTGTAATTCATTGTTATCCTCATTTAGCGAACTGTTTCCATACGATTAAGAGCATCGAATTAATGGTTTAAAAAGGACCTAGCAGATCCCCTCATGTCCTTTATAGCACCTTGTGAAAGAGCTTTACATGAAGATGACATAAAAGAGGACAGGAAGGGATCTCCGGCATCTATCGGTTTCAACATCGACAGCAAAACCCCATTCAAAAATAGCAATCTAAGGAATGCTTGTGTCGCCTGAGAAGCGGATTATTATTATTTTTGAACGTAGGTCAAATATCCAGGTCAAGGTCAAGAGGTACAAAAATGATGATATATAGAAAGGTCTTGTCACAAGGAACATACATGTGAAATAGCAAGGCCATATCACTTACCAAACAAAATATATAGCAAATAGTATCATTTTAAAGAGTACATCAAATATCTAGGTCAAGGTCACAAGGCCAAAAATTATGGTATGTGTAGAAAGCTCTTGACACAAGCCCTATCAGTTATCAATCAAAATATAAAGCCAATCTTAGATATTTTGAAAAGTGGGTCGAATAACTAGGTCAAGGTCACGATGTCAAAAATTATGGTATGTGTTGAAAGGTCTTGTCACAAGGTATACACTTGTGAAATACCACAGCCCTATCACTTACCAATCAACAGATATAACCATTCTTAGATGTTTTGAAAAGTAGAACAAATATCTAGGTCATGGTCATGAGGTCAAAAATTATGGTATGTGTAGAAAGGTCCTGTCACAAGAAATACATATGTTAAATATCAAAGTCCTATCACTTACCAGTCAAAAGTTATGAGGTGTGACACCCAGGTGTGACAGACAGATGGACAGACGAACAGACAGACGGAAAACGGACAGAGTGATCCCTAAGTGCCGCTATGCTTCGCAGTCAGCACAAAAACATGTACAGAGTAGATGTGCACAGCAAAAGAGACAAAGAATATCAGTACAACATAAAAACATGAACGACAAAAGATAACACATTAACCACCGAGACAAATGAGCAATCAATGAAAACTTTAGTCGACCATCGCTGTTGTCAAATGGTTTATTTACCCGGATTACATGCACACAACCTCACACTTTGACCACGACCCAGACGGCTCAAATGACGCACAATTGTAGTGTATATAAACCTCCTCATTGTAAGATGACCACTCAAACAAGACCGTTAAACAAAATGGCACGAGCACACACAAATGGTTGAATTCATGCGAGCGAGGAACATGAAATGTACGATTCAGAAAGATGAACCGGATCATACTCTTTCCGAATGGATAAATCAATTGGAGAAATGCTTAGTTCCAATATCAATAAATTACAACACTCTCTGAGCACCAGATATTTGTCTGTTTTCCAAGACCCTGGAGTAATAAGAAAACTTTCCTATCTCACAGAGCATTATGCTTTTGTTCCAGCAAATAAAGCAGCTAACCACAACACATTAACATCTTAAATGTATTTCGACAGTCTCAAAAAGGAATCAAGCATAGATGCAGCACAAGGGTATCAACATATGATCCCACTATTTTTTTGCACTAGATGTTATTTTGAAATTAAGACAAAATCAGTAAAACTGAAGGATTTTCCCCGAACATAATAATTCTGATACAAAAAGTTTCATTTTCTGAGTGTCTGTGATCTTTCAGAAATGATCATAATGACCTTGACATTTCACACTTATATGACCTTGAAGACCTTTGTCTGAAAGCCCACATCCTTCAAAACAGTTTTCGAATTTTTTTTTACGAATTATCCCCCCGAATTTATGTCTTTTTAAATGCATTCTTTTTTCAAAGCTAAAATGACCTTGATCTTTATGAATGACCTTTATATTAAGGTTGCTTTGGGAAATTTATATCATCATTCAATGTCAGAGCATTTGGACAAAATGCTGGTTTACAATAATTTTTTTAAATCCTGTATACATGAATAGCTTTTTTAGCATGAAAATGACCTTGACCTTTATGAATGACCTTTGTCGTGAAATTGCTATTGTGGAATACATGATGAAATAAAGCAGCCAAAATACATGTATATACATGTACATTGTAATCAAAATCAAAGTGACATAATGACGATTAAATTTGTTTATTGCACTAAACGTTTTCGCCTGTTAGCTCTTCAGAGTTGCAATGAATATAAACAATAACAATAACAAAGAACAGTAGGTAGGCAGCGTCTATGACGTCATCATAACGTTACAGTTAGGCGCATCACGTACAAATGTCCCAGACGTTGGCGCACTTATTATTTACGTATATTGATGCTTTAAGAACAATAATAAATAGCTTTTTGTAAAGCTATTTATTATTGTTCTTAAAGCATCAATATACGTAAATAATAAGTGCGCCAACGTCTGGGACATTTGTACGTGATGCGCCTAACTGTAACGTTATGATGACGTCATAGACGCTGCCTACCTACTGTTCTTTGTTATTGTTATTGTTTATATTCATTGCAACTCTGAAGAGCCAACAGGCGAAAACGTTTAGTGCAATAAACAAATTTAATCGTCATTATGTCACTTTGATTTTGATTATATTGACTATACCGGGAATGGATATTTATTATTTACCATGTACATTGTATATACATTCACCTGAAGTTATGTGTAACACCCCCCTTTTGGGACGTAGTTTTTCATCAATGCAATAAAAAATCTCAAAACCCGTTTAATATGTTAAATATTATGAATTTTTCTATCATTATTCAAAATATCAGACCATTTAAACAAATTATTTATTTTTAACGAATTTTAAATTCATTTATTGCAAAAAGCTATTTTTAGCTTGAAAATGACATTGAATCTTGTTGATTGACCTTAAGTGACCTTTGTCCCAAAGGATTTATTCTATGGATTGTTTAACGTCTTCAAATTGAATAGCATCATTTAATAATTGTGGGTTACAATAGGTTTTGTAAGAGAAAATCCGATTCTAAAGATAGATACACAAAGATGTAATCAGACTGTTGAACTTTCTGATCGGTAACATATTTGTGGTGTTTTTTTCAGCAAATGATTGGATATCCATTTGGAATATTTGCGTTCAACTTCTTGCTGACATTTTCTATACTCTTACGAAGCCGAGCTTGTTCAATTTTTGCTCACTAGAGATAAAGAAGATCCTGACGACAATCTCTTGAGAAACGCCAATCACTCCATTTCAATTCTACATTTACATTAATGTTAAACGTCTTTCAATTCAATAGCATCTTTAAGGACATATAAATTAGCAGCATGGACCAGACATGCGGGTTTCGGGTACTTAACCCTCGTCAGTGATCCTCAATGTAAACAATGTAATATAACCAAAGAGTGTGAAATTCATTAGATTGAGGATCACTGACGAGGATTAAATACCCGAAACGTGCATGTCTGGTCCATGCTGTAAATCTAACTGCTTTATAATGATGCTAATGAATTTGAAAACGTTAATCATAATGAATACCAAAAAGTTTGTAAAAACTCTACGTTCAACCCATTCCTTTAATAATGATCTTAACAATGTGAAATTGACATTCAAATTAACCATTTGCTTTTATTGTAGAAAACATCAAAATTTTCTATCATACTGTATGGTACACGTACATGTACATTTGTAAATTACCATTAAAGTAAAGCATTTTAAAGAGAGGAGTAAAATACCCAACTAGACATCAGTATCTACAGCAAAATATCTAAACACCCAAATGGGAAAGCACATATTGGACAAACACAAAAATAACCTCAAAATTACAGAGAAGAATAAAAACGTATTAGTGGGGTTACCCGGATTACATTTTCCACTTAATATCCAGTTATACAACAGTCTATAAATTTTCAATTGTCGCTAATAATAGCCCGTTCACTTCCATATTACAACGTAAATGTATAAGACAGCAAGACACAGTGGTCCAAATAAGCGTCAAATGCAAACAGCTTATTTTCCACTTGACGTTGAGATATCATACTGTTTTGAAACAAGAAATGTAGATATTTCAATCAAAGGACTGGTACGCAACGCATTAATAGAAGAACCGATACTTAAATGTCTAATGTTATGAATACCTATCTCACAATGCTTTCCCTGAAAGCCAGCTCCACAGCTACACTGATAGGCCTTTGTCATATCGATGCATTTTCCGTTGTTTTGACATGGATCACTTAAACATTCATCAATGTCTGTAAAAAAGACAAGAGATTTAGTTCAAGACGCATTTTAACTGGATAGCTGTAAATATAAAAAAGGTATCAACAGATTTTCCTTTCTTTCGACTTAAGATATCACTGAAGAAGTTCTACAGACGCTACAAAGAACTCATTGCATATTTCGACATTTGCCTTTATCTAGGTAAAAGATGGTCAATTGGAAAAGTTCGTACTCAAGAATCATCCTTGTCATTTCAAGGATGATTCTTGAGTACGAACTTTTCCAATTTACCATCTTTTACCTATTTGGACGTCACCGACACATTTCTACGTGGCATTCGGGGTGGGTGTTGCATGCAGCAAGAGGACGCTCACTCCTCCCGGACACCTGATCCTGCCTCCATTCAGGATTCGCGATTGTTTTGTTAATGGAAACTTACATAATTGTGTCATGTTCCCCTGGATAGTTGATTCCTGAATAACGATTGGTACTTCTTCGTTGGTACACTTCTTGGAGAGGGACATGGTATTAAAATTTACAAAATTGACAGTATAGATCTTGGCATCAATTTCTTGCTTAAGATTTTTTTTTATCTTTTTCTAATCACATTTTCAGTTAAAATATTAATCGTTGACTTACCACACTTAAGCTTATTTAGTGTTGAATGTTGTAATAGCTGCTTTACTTTTCTTTCCAACAGCTTGTTTTCTTTCACCATAATCTGTGTATTGTGCAAAATGATTTTGAGACGACAGGAAAGGTGAATCGATGTGTGGTACATACAAGAAGAGGGGCTAATAAAGAAGATAATCCGATCGATACTCTTTCCAATTGATGAAATAAATTGTAACATTTTCGAGATCTTATAATTATTTATACAAACTGCGGTCTTCTTTCGTAAAGCATTGTAACACTTCCAAGAAACATGGTTTTAAAGCTGTCATTCTCTATCAATTTCAGATCAAACTTAAAGACGTTTGGATATTCTTTTTCATTCTTCTTTACAAATGACTGTGAAAAAAATAATCTTGGAAATAGTACTAAAACTTATCAAATCATGCAAATTTAAAAAGGATGCTTCTCGGCGACTTCTATGTTCTACCTCACCTGTATGCGATATTAAACTGGGGACAGAAAGGAGAGAAGACTTGGTGTGATATATCACGTTAGATGCAAATGTTTGCTATGATGATTCATTATCTGAATTCCCATTAAAAATCTACAAAAAGTACGACAAATTTGAAACGTTCCTTCAAAGCACTTACAAAGGACGACTGCCCACACACTTACTGTCCGAAAACTGTTCTGACACCAGCATTGATAATGTTTTGGATTTTGATGTGTGAGACTTGGATTGGCTGTCGTTCATTTCTTTAGGATGCTTTAAGCTAATTCAAT
Source organism: Pinctada fucata (assembly GCA_028142955.1). Classification (NCBI taxonomy): domain Eukaryota; kingdom Metazoa; phylum Mollusca; class Bivalvia; order Pterioida; family Pteriidae; genus Pinctada; species Pinctada fucata. The sequence goes on from AP027106.1 coordinate 28,220,861, forward strand.
ATGGCAATGAATTAAAAAAAATACTTATTTACTAAAGTAAACTTCAATTTAATACTTATTTTATTAATACCTTTGTAAAGTGTCAAATACATACGTTATTTTTCAATAGATGAAAACCTTTTTCAAGCATTTGTTAATGTTGGTCTGTACAACTTTTAGATGTCCATATCTTTCGACCTGAATGCCTCTTTCTAACTCAGTTTTCGGTTCAGTTGACGTTGAATATCCATCCTGATAACATCTTTTGGTATGAAGAAAGATTGAACGCAAGAAATATTGATGAAAATACCAATGACGGACACACACAAGAACCTAGAAATAATTTGATTAATTTTAAAAGCATGACATTAAGGATGTGAGCATCTGCATAAGATAATGGATCCGATGCGTCCTATTCTTCTATTCTTCTGGTTGATATCGTTATCGTCCTGAGTACATACCATTCCATGTCATTGGCTGCAATCAGAGTGGCTAGCCCAATCAAATTCCGTCTAAGAAAATGTTAGGAGATTTACTGTCCCCTTTTCTTGTCTCTGCATTGATATTTAATGGCATATTCTTGACCTTTCCTTAAACCAGGAGCGTTGAATATACATGCATGGCATAGTTTCGAATTAAAAGACGTTTAACATTTGAACTACTTGGTGAGTGTCACTGCTGGTGGACCGAGTGTCCCCGAGGGCACATGTAGCCAAGATCGATCAACTTTGGTTAAATGTCTGTCTCTTCAACGCATTTGAAATTTTCTGTTACAAAATTTCTTAAACGTGGGTCCTGTAGCATCATATCCCACCCATTCTGCTACGTCTTTTGGTACATTTTTGGACATGTCTAATGTTAAACGTCTTTTAATTCAACAGCATCATTTAAAACCTGATAAATTTACAATAAAGGAAATCAACTTGCAATGTAAATATAGATTTATAAAAGAATAGAATTAATCAACGACAAATCATTGTATTTGAAAATTGAAGTAATATGTTAAATTATTATTTGAATTAAAAATTAAAAAAAAAGATCTAGTACGAAAATCTTGTACAATATAAATTTTCTGAATGTAATGATCGTGGGCCGAAAAAAGGTATTGTTATGAATGGAATTTTATTAGTTGTAATATCGTTTTTCATTTGAGTGTAGAATTGAATGAAATTCACTTGATTTGCACTTGAAATTTCGAATTCGAATACCTTGTTTTTGTCAGCCAAAAGTTGTGCATATCGTTCCACCTTAGCTTTAGATGCAAAAGCGATGTATTTAACATCGCTTTTTTATCTAAAGCTAGTTCCACCTGAGAGTTCCGATATAATACATTTCTCACTTCATCTAATGTACGATATCCGTTTCTATCACACATTTCATCTTTAGAATAGACTGCATGGCTTTCAACGAAGGAAATTTTGATGAATATTGGAATAGAAGACACAACATTTAAGTAAATGTAAAAACCTAAAAAATAAGATAGAAATTAAATTAATTGTTATAGCTACTGAATGAATAAGAAAAAAATGTTTTTGCCAAAGAAAGAATGAAGACATTTAAAAACAACAACAATTACACAGTTCAGATGCCTTTATCAATTAAGAATAATTCCGATTAAGAATAAGATACTTACATGAACGCTGCTGAACACAACATATCACTACATAAAAGGGGGACAGGCTTAGATTTGTTTGTTATAAAACACCTTCAGTTGTTGTTGTAAGCCCAGCCGACCTTTGTTTAATAATGTCGAAGGGTTCCAATTCTATGTCTTCTTAAATTCCAATTCAAACCAATTTCCATGCATCAGACACACGTTTCAAATATTAAATTCTCATCAGTCATGCTTCTAGCGGAGCCACCAAAAATAGTTTCAGTAGCGCCCTATTTTATTTTTTGAATTTAGATTTTTCACATTTACATTACAGAGAGTGCACGGCTCCAAATTTCATGTAGGGTCGATTCAGTAGCATATCCAAATAAAATCTATGTTCAAAATAGCATTGGAGGGATGGTGCTAAGATGTGTAACTCCTTTAATTTCGACGATATTTATCGGTGAAATGGGTAGTTTCCGAAATAGCAAAAAAAAAAAAAAAAAAGAAAAGAAATATATATATTGTCACATTGATAAAAGACCAAAACAAAGCTTTTTTTCAGGTGACAAAGCTGGAAAGAAGTAATTAATACACTTGACAAACATCAGCATCATTTAAATGATTATGCTTTCCATCTACTAGCTATATTCATATGTATTCAAGATGGTAACATTAAATCTGCCTCCATGAAAGAGTGTATTCAAAATGGCAAATATGGATAATTACCTTATCCCTGTATACAGTAGAAATGACAAATATGGATAATGACCATATCCCTGCATACAGCACAAAATCGATAATTCAGAAAATCAGAAACCGAAGGCATACAAAATCAGGATAAAACAGGAACCAAAGCAAACAAACAAAAACCTCCACCATATGAAAAGAAGCGAACTCCCGATATGGGAGTGAGACCAGGTGCCCAGGAAGAGTAAGCATCTCCTGCTTGCATGCAACACCCGCCGCTTCAATTCGGTAGAACTGTCACATCCGGTTACTTCTATTTCGGAAGACATAGAGTACAATCTTTGGTTGGATGGTTCAAATGGTCTATGACAGAATATCATCCACCATTCTGGAGAGTGGGAAATCATAGTGTACAACGAGTTCCCCATATCGACAGTAGAACTTCCTCAGTGACGATGTTAGTCGGTCACAAACATATCCCTGACTGAGAAGCTTATCTGAAAGACGCCTAGCTCTCAGAACAAAATCCGTATATTTGGTACTTGCTCTGGCATAGCGTATCAACTGAGATATGAACACGCCATAAGCTGGCGATGAAGGGATGTTGCTACTCAGAAAAGGAAAGTTTGTAATGCTGAAATTGAAGTCGTTACGTTTGTCATAGAGTGAGGTGCTCATGTGACCATCAGTATCGTAGGACAGCATTATGTCCAAATAGGATGCTGAATTATTTGTCTCTGTAGTATCTTTGACTTCAAACTCTGAAGGAAATCGATAATTCAGAAAATCAGAAACCGATGGCATGCAAATTTAGGATAAAACAGGAACCAAAGCAAACAAATAAAAAAAAAAACCTCCACCATATGAAAAGATGCGAAATGTATTCCGAAGTTTTTGTTACCACTGTATTCAACTCATTAATGAAAATGAGTTACCTTAAACGAAGCAGTGTGCTCGACATTATTTAATCAATCAATCTTATAACTCCATACTTACATTGTTCGTCATGATGTAGATGTTTATTAAAGTCTAGCGGTATCAAGGAAACATCTAACACTTATCTTTTATATAATTAACAGCAAGGATGTATATTCCAAACTCCAATGAAGATAACGCCGTACAATTTAAAGCTGAAAGCCTACATTAAAAACTTTGATGAAATAGTAAAAAAATTTTGGGACGGAGATTGTTAGATATAGACTCTAACAATCTCCGTCCCATGACATAGAAATAAGCTATAGCGACCCTTCACACCTGCTGACGTATGCATACTGATGAAGGTACGACCTAATATCCAGGTACATCGCTACAGCGCCGGTATATAAGACGAGCTTCAAACTCGTCCACCGTGACATTCAGTGATGAGAAGTCTGGGAGTAAATACATGTAACACTGAAATGAGAAATGAAGTTATCTGATGAAATAATCAATAATTGTTTTGAGAAATAGGCAGCCTTCCATGAAATTTCAGTTTCAAGGAAGTGCCAATAAGATTCATTTCCTCTTAGATAGGATGGGAAAGTCGAACATCAGTTAACTAATTTATTTACAAGATCAGAGGAAAATATTTTCAAAGTCTCATTTTCGGCGGCCTTCTTCATAACACTATGATGTACCATGCCCCAGATTCCAGGTACTTATATTTGTCATTCAAATAACTAATTCTTGTGAATACATCCTTTACAGATGTTTGAATGGTGAGAGAGTACCAAATGCAGTTTACGAGTGGTCGAAAGGTCAGCTAACCCCGTCCTCTTGGAATCTTACAACCATAAAAAGATACAAATTTGGTAAAAATCAAGTCCCGATCTCTTTTTTGCTGTCATATTCTTTTGAAAAAAAAAAGAATTTTTGATGAAAATACTTATTGAATTTTTTTTGGGTTTATTTCGGTTAGCGTTTGATAATTGCATCCTCTATTTCTAGATATTCTTATTCTAGATAAGGGGTCCAGCTCATAGTAATGCGCGTATCCAGAGTAGAGGGATCAATAACCCATTAGCTTTGATTTGTACAAAATGCTGATTTTCTTCTTTTTATTTTTTTTTTTCAAACACAATAGAACAACCCCTCCTCAAATGGCTAGGAACCCGTAGAAAAAATCTGGATTCGTTGATTGATAAATGAGCATTAGAAAAAGACCCTTACCATCTTTCCCCTATTTTAGATCCGCGCATATTTTAATGAAATTATATATTTATCATCTGTATTTCTTGAATAAAAAAATGAAAACAAAATGCAATCATGGAATATATGTAATACATGAACGTCGGATAAGATGGAAAAATAAAAATCTTGAGGAAAGAAAATTAAATTAATTGTATTATTAAATTCGACAACAATAGTTCATCCTTTCTATTTCTTTGAAGAGATTACTAAGAGAACTAAGAATCGACAAAACAATCAAAACTTAATCTTAAATTGTATATTCTTAGCTGCATTTGTTTGTCAGAATTTACCTTATACCCTATACATTTTAATTTCTAACTGGTATTCACCGAGAACAAGGCAGAAGGAGTTCCTCAACCTCGAAAATGTAGTGAACGACACGTTGTAATTCTAACCAATGCAAAACGAACACTCTCAAAATGTCAGTTATACCGGAAGTGATGAATTCGTCTTGTATACAGGAAGGAAGACATGGAACCTAGTTAATTTATTTTCTAGAGGTAAGATAAAACAATTAATGGGCACACATTTCAGATGGTTTTTTGTTACTATTTCAGACGAAAAGGCCGAATTCAAAACTAGTATGATATCCAAGTAGAAACTAACTTAGGAGGGGGGGGGGGGGGCTATTGAAGAAGTATGTGTTTTGCAGGGCAGGGGGGGGGGGGGGATGAAAAGAGATGGGGTCTTTTCATATGTAATTCGTTTATGCTTCAACGTAGGTAAATCTTTGTAGAATAAAGAGCTTCTTTTTACATTGGCGTTATTACTGACTTTATAAACGTCGGGAGGGAGGGGTTTTTTAAGTGTATGTAATAAATATATTCATAATTCAAAGATATAGATATCAATGCCTGCTTTTGAAATCGATTATTGATTATTTCATCAGATAACTCCATTTCTCATTTCAGGTGTTACATGTATTTACTGCCAGACTTCTCATCACTGAATGTCACGGTGGACGAGTTTGAAGCTCGTCTTATATACCGGCGCTGTAGCGATGTACCTGGATATTAGGTCGTACCTTCATTAGTATGCATACGTCAGCAGGTGTGAAGGGTCGCTATAGCTTATTTCTATGTCATGGGACGGAGATTGTTAGAGTCTATATCTAACAATCTCCGTCCCAAAAATTTTTTACTATTTCATCAAAGTTTTTAATGTAGGCTTTCAGCTTTAAGAATCGGTGTAAGGAAAAACACACCTTATAGACCGTACAGTACGGGAAGGTATAGATTTGGAGCACATACGTATTATTAGAAAATAGACAATTATGTCCTGTTGCAGTGTGGGACAGTCAAACTCGTTCCCCGTGACATGGATATTTGTCAAGTGTATTAATTACTTCTTTCCAGCTCTGTTGCCTGAGAAAAAAACTTTTTTGGCACTTTATCAATCTGACGCCATACATATTATTTGGCTATTTCGGGAACTTGTCATTTCATGCAAAAATATCATCGAAATTAAAGGAGGTTAACATCTTAGAACCATCCCTCCAATGCTATTTTGAACATAGATTTTATTTGGATATGATACTGAATCGACACTACAGGAAAGGACTAGGTGCGTTAACCCCTCATATCGGCCCTATAATTTCGACGAAAAATATTGTTGATAAACGAATTATTAATTATCACTTTTTACAAAGTTGAATGTTTGAGAAAATACCGCTTCATAATTTTGAGCCCTCATACCGTCACGCGCGTGATGTATGACGTCATGTTTTGACGTCATTTGCCCTTAATGACGCAAAACTCAGGAAAATCATCGTATTTTACACACAAATCTTCAAAATTCATCTATGCTCCAGGCCTCGCCCACGAACCTTTTTTATGCAAATTTAAAGGCCGATCAGAAATCCATCGATTGACACAAAAATATTTATGGGCAAGGCTTGGATAACCACTTGATTTCGTAGTTTTGTATCGAAATATCGCTTATCTATTGATATTTTCAATGATTTCAGCGTTTTCAGACGTTTTGAGCGATGTATTATTCAGTATAGGACTGTAAAATAAAAAAAACCTTTCATGATTTGGACCCACCATACATTGACATTTTATAAACTAGAATATTATGGATATATAAACAACTTTGAAAATAGGGCCGAAATAGCAGGGTTACCGCACCTTCTCCTTTGGAGCCACGCACTCTCTACAGATTTCACAAATTTATATAATGTAATTTCCAAAATGTAATGAGAGGGCGCTGTTAAAAATTGATTTTGGCTTTTTTGATTTTAGGTTAAATCTATTCATAAAAAGGGAGGGATCTCCAGTTAGACCTGGATGCAGTACCAACAACAAAAACACAGAGAAAACGAGTACATTATAAGACTTTAGAGAGACATACGGCATAGAGACATTAAACACAAAAGACTACAAATAAACCAACGAGACCAATCGGCAACTGCTGCCGACTTCGGACGGTCATCTGCTATGCAAGTAACAAATGATGTGGTTATCCTGGATTGCGTGAGCACAACCCTCTCACTTTTCCGATTAACCAGAGGTCTCGAAGAACGTACAATTTGGTGTAAAACAAACTCCTCATTGTTAGGTGACCAAACACAAACAAGAACGCAAAATGCAGGGGCCTAAGCAGCATAGATGAATATGCAAATTGATATAAAAGAGGGCGTGATTAATACAGTCTATGCTCTGTCGTCTTTAGCGAGCTCATAAGCATACTTAGATAAAATCTATTACCAAAAGAACACAAAGAGGAATGATGCTAGTATGTTAACCTTCTTTAATTCTATTGATATCTGAGGATGATAATAGCAAAGAAATATATGATGTCAAATTGATATAGAACCGAATAACATCTTTCCTCAGGTTACATAGCCTGAAAGAATAAGGAGAATATACCTTACATTGGTCATATACATCAGTGAATGAAAATCAAACACTAAAGCCGAAATCAGATTTAAAAGAATTACAATTAAAATGCTTACGAATTCTTGATAAAGTATAATATGGAGCTTTCACAAGAGAAAGACAAATTGGACAAACAGACCGAGACAATGACACAGCTTCATAGTAACACGAAGGGCAATTTAATGAAAAATGGACTGATGAAAATTTAATATTCGAAATACGTGTCTGGTGCATGGAAATTGGTTTGGAATTTTCTTTAAGAAGGTATAGAGTTGGAACCCTTCGACATTATTGATATAAAAACTTATTTCACGTTGCAGTGGGGAGCAGTTAAAATCGTTCCCCGTGACCTGATGCTTGTCAAGTGTATCAATTACTTCTTTCCAGCTCTGTCACCTGAAAGAAGCTTTGTTTTGGCCCTATTTCAAATTGACATCACATATATATTTTTTTGCTATTTCGGAAACTTGCCATTTCACAGATATCGAAATTAAAGGAGTTTAACATATTAGCACCATCCCTACAATGCTATTTTGAACATAGATTTTATTTGGATATGCTACTGAATCGACCCTACAGAAAATTTGGAGCCGCGCACTCTCTGTAATGTGAATATACAAATCTAAATTCAAAAAAATTAAGAGGGCGCTACTGAATTGATTTTTGGTGGCTCCGCTGAAAGCATCACTGATGAGAAATTAATCTTCGAAACACATGTCTGGTGCATGGAAATTGGTTTGGAATTTTCTTCAAGAGGGTATAGAGTTGGAACCTTTCGACATTACTAATGAACAATATCCAGAGTCCAGTGCAAGTGTTTGGGTGATGTTTTTCATATGCTTATACACTTGACTTGAAATGTAATCAAACATATTTTTAATGATGTTACGTAATTATCAGAAGTGTCTCAATGGCTGTTTTAAGTAGTTTATCAAAGCCAAGGTCTATCACAAGATATTTAGACAAGTGAACCATTAGTAGTCTTATCACATCTGAGGCGTCTCTTCCTCTTACTACTATATCTGAGTGGAGTCTTATAATCTTTTCCTTCCGTACAAGTGTACGATACTAGGTCGATTGTATGATTTTGAAAAACAAAGAGTCGAATCTATTTTCAACTTACAAAATACATCTTCCTCATTCTCACAGGACTTGATATTTTCTACCTGTTTGTTAGACTTATCGACTGCCGATTATTCTCCAACACATTTTCTCTCAGATATTTGAATTTTTATGTGCTGGATCATATGGGCTTCTCATTTTGTAGTTACATAACAAGGGAGGGGATCTCCAACAACACCAGGCTGTAGCACCCACAGCAAAACCCCAAAACCCCCAATGCAAAAACACAAAGCAGACAAGCACAAAGAGACGCGTAAGGGACAAGGAACGTCAACGCAAAACACAGAAACTTCACAAAGGACTACACATAAACCAACATGTTAGATATATCGAAGGCACAGACGATTTTGTCTTTTCCACATAAAACAGATATATTATAATTTTTGTTTAATGTTCTGAAAGAAAGGTAGGGATCTAATAATCATCACTTGTTTTGTCTTTCAAAACTATGCCACAGTTATATTAATCTAGTTCAATGCGATACATACAGCTCTGATGACTGACTAAGTATCAGCTTCTCCTTCAAAACTGCTGCATAGAATAAAAAAAAAATTTCATAAAGGCTGTACTCGAGGTCTTTAAATAAGATTGTGTTTAGACTTGTCTGTCCTCTTTTATTCCCATAGAAAGCTTTATTGGACGACATTTCTTCAATCTCTTTTTTCGTAACCAATGAATAGAATTTCACAAAAACCTTACAAGAGGCAATGACTAACGATCCTCTAACATGTAGTTAGAGGATCGTTAGTCGGTCACAAACATATCGTAACCGATATGTTTGTGACCGACTAACATCGTCACTGTGGAAGTTCTACGGTCGATTTGGGGAACTCGTTGTACACTATGATGTCCCACTCTCCAAAATGGTGGATGATATTTTGTCATAGACCATTTGAACCATCTTACCAAAGCTTGTACTCTGTGTCTTCCGAAATGGAAGTAACCGGATGCGACAGTTCTACCGAATTGAAGCGGCGGGTGTTGCATGCAAGCAGGAGATGCTTACTCGTCCTGGGCACCTGGTCTCACTCCAATATCGGGAGTTCGCTTCTTTTCATGTGGTGGAGGTTTTTGTTTGCTTGCTTTGGTTCCTGTTTTGTCCTGATTTTGTATGCCTTCGGTTTCTGATTTTCTGAATTATCGATTTTGTGCTGTGTACAGGGATATGGTCATTATCCATATTTGTCATGTAATACATACCGTTCCTAAATCAGCAAAGTGCCATTTGTATAAGAAGTTACATAATTTATATAGAATCTATCACCATCTCTGATCATAGATAAGGAAATGATCCTACAGTTTTCAGGATTTTCGTGTACGTAGCCGAAACTGTTCGTAAATGTCATCAAGGTCTATGATCAACATGGAGGCAAGACAAGAATTTTTCACATCGGTAATATGTATTAATACAATATATTACCGGGCTTGACCATATGACAAGGAAATACAAGGAGACAAGTACAACGACTCGTTTCCGTCTGAATGTTCCCTTTATCTCGCCGCTTAAGAATATATTTACTGTATTCACTGTTTAGTTCTCCTCTTAATCTTTTTTTGTTTGGATTCTGCAAGATTTTTTATGCCTAAAAATTGTGATTTTTCTATTTTTATTTTGGATTTGTGATATAATTTTACTGATCCAAATGTATCTTCTTCATTGTTTATTCAAGAAAAAGTACGAATCTTCTGGATTATTCATTCAAGTAATGATACGGAATTATGAGAAGCATCGTTCATTTACATCACGTATCGGAACTTTTAATCTACCAAGCGACACCATAAGTCTTGATTTGTTCGTCAGCATAAAGCTTACATTTACTGAATAGAATTCATGTTGGGTAACACCCATGAAATATGGCTAGAGCTAGCAAATTGACTGTGATTCTGGGGTATGATGAAGATTCTGACCAAATGCTTTCAAATCAAGTATCAGAAATGACCTAAAAGATAACAATATGATACCATCAATGAATATAGTATAGCACCAATATATTTTTGATAGTTATAAACGAAAATTCCTCTCAATATTACGGCTACTGAAATACACATATTTTAGTCAGGATCTTCTTTATCTCATTTGTATCGAAGTGTTAAACGACTGCTGCTGAAGACAAATTCTGTGTACACAAGTGCCTGATAAAGTGTCCTCGACATGAACATTTTGGATATCTTAATGTGTTGTACCTTATAATTTTGGGTATTTGGATAGGTTGAAGGAAAATAACAAATTTTTGCTTTCTTTGGATAAAAAGAGAAATTAAATGCAAATTTAGCGTCCTGGTAATTTACTCAAGAAAGAGTATTATCAATCATCCTATATAGTACATGTGATAAAGAGCGGTCCAAACCAGAGTTTTAATGTTACGGAGAGCTTGAAGTTGGTTACGCACATGGTTGTCTGGCAACAATGTACATTTCAGGGTGCATGCATCTTTTCATTTCATACTCGCATCTACAAAAAAAATCACAATAATAATAGAGATCATCGTTTATGATATATATCATTTTGTGAATGTTCTATTATTCAAATTAGATATGCTTTAACAGTAGGATGGTAACATGGTAAACAGTAACATGGAAAAGGACATTTCAACTAATTAAAAATAAAAAGAACTCGGGTTAGACTAACTAGTCAATGATTTTACCGCAAAGGTAGGCGGTGTTATAATAATACCTGGGTCATGTAGCATCATATCCCAGCCATATTTTTATATCTCTCGGTATATTTTTTACATATTTCCAGATCGTTTGGCCATATTTGGTCGATAAGATTGAGGATCAATGACGAGGGTTAAATACCGGAACGTGCATTTCTAGTCCATGCTGTAAATTTATCTGCTTTTAAATGATGCTAATGATTTGAAGATGTTTAACATTTGTATCTCTTGGTGAGCGCCACTGCTTCTGGACCAGGAGTTCCCGAGGGCAGATTTAGCCAAGTTAGATCACTTTCGGTTGGTCGTTCCTACAAACGCATTCGAAAATTTCAGTTTACAACATTTCCCCAAATTTCTTAAACCTGGGTCCTGTAGCATGATACCCCAGCTATCTTGTTACGTCGTTCGGTATATTTGTTACATAAATGCCAGATATTTTGGCCATATTTCATCGTTTATAATAGATTGAAGATCACTGACAAGGGTTAAACCCAAAACGTGCATGTCTGGTCCATGCTGTAAATGTATCTAATTTTAAATGATGCTAATGAATTTGAAGACGTTTAGCATACCCCTTGCAAAATGAAAACATGTGCTTACTGCATGCAAATCATGGAACATTAGTAACATAATATTTATTATCATTTTACATATTTCAGAAAGAAGGGGATCTCTATCAAGATTCGTTTGCTGCATTTAGGTTAGAAACGAAATAACACTTACTCATTGGCATATGTCTTTCCATCGGAAGCACATATTTGATTGAAGTCATAGGGACATGAGATAAGTGAGGCACACATAGTTTGGAATATTACATCAGCTCCGTGGGTCATACTACTAAGATGGCTCGTCCCGTGACATGTACCGTTATGAGCAAGATGGATGTTCCTGTTCCTACAATGGTCTTGCGAAAACTCACATCTAGATACGAAATCGTAAAAGAATGATAAGTTATACATATTCATGTCAAAAAGAATATTAGAGATACATTTAGATTTTAGGGCCGGCAATACAACTTCAGTAATAAACGAAAACAAAACGATGTACGCAAATGAACGAAAAAGGTATTGAAAAATCTATCTCTGCTTTTATTATATGATACATACATTTTTGTGGTATGTAAAATCTATATATAAAGTAATCAGACTTAGATTCGTATTATTGAAATCACTAAGCAAGAGCTACCAATTTTCTCATATATATTCGCAATCCCTGCAATCATTTACTTTTCAAAAACATGGTGTGTTACAAGCTCAACACGTCTGAAATTGGAGACCGAAGCAAACCGATAGAAAAAGTCTGAATACGAAAATCTGAAGCAAGAAAGGAGGTGGATCTCCAACAAGATCCACAATTATCTAGTTTAAGTCATTTCAAAATAATTACTTATTGTAGTATGTATAGTTGTTACTTCCACATTGTTGATCTTTAGGTTGATTAAGACATTGAGTGTGAATCAGATAACTGCAATACCAATCAAAACTCCTCACGTTCTGCGTCCAGGCCAAAAGTACTGGAAAATAAGATAGAATTTCATTGAACTGAATCAGGTACAATTCTTGATCAGAATTTTAGCATGACGATTTATTATCTATCAATCATCGTTTCTTTTTTGGAAATGTCAAATGATCTTATGCAGAGAAACGCTTAGAGTTTCGATTTATGCTGAATCTTTTTTTTGAAATAATGCGTAAACCAAGTCACCGATAGATGAAGGCAAAAATATTGAATGATATGTAATCAAATGCTTCAATTGTCCCTTACTTGAAAAAATCTCTATGTTTCCTAACTGTCAACAGTTCGTCTGTCGTTAGGTATAAAATGAACATACCTAAGGCACAAAGCAGGGCGCATACTCCTTTAGTCATATTGACAGATCTACTCTATTTGAACGTAGGAAAGTTTTGAATAAATCTTTCTCTTATCAATGTACGAATGATCGCTTCAATTATATTACTATCTCATTATGGAACTGTTTGAACAAGGACTTTAGATAAGGCATTTGAAACTTCTAACAGTATACATTTGGATTTTATTGTATTCTTACATTTGAACTACATGGTGAGTGTCACTGATGGTGGACCAGGAGTCCCCGAGGGCACATGTAGCCAAGTTCGATCAACTTCGGTTGATCGTCTGTCTCTTCAACGCATTTGAAATTTGCTGTTTCAAAATTTCTTGAAATTTCTATATTTCTGGGTCCTGTAGCATCAAATCCCATCCATTCTGCTACGTATTTCGGTACATTTTTGGACATAATAATTTTCACACTTTTTTGGCCATATAATTTTTTTTATACTGAGGATCACTGACGAGGGTTAAATACCCGAAATGTGCATATCTGGTCCATGCTGCAAATTTATCTGGTCTTAAATGATGCTATTGAATCTGAAGACGTTTAAGATCCGTTCACATCGATGGAGAGAGTATTATATGTCAACAATTTCAACTCTATTAATTATTTGTTATCAAATGCAGACCCAATAAAAACAAAAATGCAAAACCAAAAAGAATGTGTGGAACATTCCCTTAAGCATGAAAATATAACAAATAAAATTGACTATGTATCGATCGACCAATAACAAGTTTAAGAGGCTCTGCAGGTTGGATCACTGACGAGGGAGGATTAAATACCCGAAACGCGCAATTCTGGTCCATGCTGTAAATCTATCTGCTCTAAATGATCCTGACGATAATCTCAACAGCACTCACAAAAGAGCACCATATTTAGCATCGACGGATCTCTATTAGGCCAGAGGTGGGACCAGGTGCCCGGGAGGAGCAAGCATCCCCCGCCGGCCAGCTGAACCCGCCGTCGATGTTCACGCACGAAAATGAAAACAATATAAATAAACATCAAAGATGTACCTAACCGTTATTCAGTCTCAAAGTCGAGAAGGCAAAGCAAAATCGTGAGAATTCCCATCGAAACGTTTGCGAACCCCGGAATGAACAACATTCCTAAGCGAGACCAAGAACAACATGTACTGTCTGAAGTAATGTCTATATAGAAAGAGCAATGGCGACAATGTCAGGGAAAATATTAAAAACACTTACTGCCCAACCTCTTGCGGGAACATTTTTACGAGCTCCACATGGCAAAGGGCAGTAGTGTGACACAAATGAGTTAAAGAAGATCCTGATGATAATCTCAACAGCAATCACAATAGAGAACCAAATTGAGCTAAAATGATGCTAATGAATTTGAAGACGTTTAACACTTGTTCCACTTGCTGAGTGTCACTTCTGATGAACCAGAAGTCCCAGAGGGCACATGTAGCCAAGTTTGATCAATTTCGATTGGTCGTTTTTTTCGAAGGCATTTAAAATTTTTCCGTTACAAAGTTTTCTTAAATTTCTAAAACCTGGATTCTGTAGCATCATATTCCAACCACCTTGATACGTCTTTCGGTATATTTAGGAAATACTTTTCACAGATATTGGCCATATTACATTGTTGAGATTGAGGATCACTGACAAGGGTTAAATATCCGAAACGTGCATGTCTGGTCCATGCTGTAAATCTATCTGCTCTAAAATGATGCTAACGAATTTGAAGACGTTATACATTTGACAACACTTTTCAGAGAGCACTACGAGGAATGATATAATAATAAAAACTACAAATGGATACACGTGTACCTTAAATTCAGTGCAGTTTTTTTAGAATCGACTACGTTGTGTTGTATTGATTGTGTGGTCATCTTAAAATACTGTTGAGGCCATTGTGTGGTCATCTTACCACACTGTTGAGACCATTATGTATAACAATTATTCGTTCTAAGAGATCATTGTGTCGTCGGACAAGTAGGAGGATTGTGTGCTTGTAATTCGAAAAAAAAACACTCTATTTGGTACGAACGTAGTGGATGGCTGCCTTGAGTCGGGGTCGATCGCAAATTGGTCTTGTTGATATTTCTGGCCTTTGTGTTTTGAGGCATGTTTTATTTTCCCCTTTGCGTCTCTTGTTGTGCTGATCTACTTTGTGTTTACGGATGGTTTGGTGTTTTGCCGTGGGTACTGTAACAGGGTTTTGTTGGACATCCTCCCCTTTCACCTACGGTTATTGAGGCTGATTAACATCATCGGTGGGGTATTCTAAACTCTTGATATTGTTCTTTATTGTATTCTTTAAAATTCTTATTAACAGAGACAGACTGACAAGGGCATTTTTGTATATAACATATAACATTTAAGTAATTATATGTCAGCCGCCCGCGGTCCTAGCGCGGTTGGAACTACCAACCTTCGGGTTATCAGCTCCACACCGTAATGCCTATACCACGACACCAACTTTCTTTAGTATGATTTTGTGCGATTTCTCAGTAGATTAGTTACGGGTGATATTGTACGCTTTTAATTGTAATTCTTTTGTGGGTATACAAATGATTTAGAATTTTTAAAAGTGCTTGGAATACTTACTTTAAATATCGAATAAATTATGTATATATATCGTATGTCTGACTATGCTATGCTTAATTATCAGATAAAAGAATGTAAAAATTTCAAAATCTGAATAGAAATCATTGAATGAAAATCAAACACGAGACCCGGAATCAGATTC
This sequence comes from Pinctada fucata, assembly GCA_028142955.1. NCBI lineage: Eukaryota > Metazoa > Mollusca > Bivalvia > Pterioida > Pteriidae > Pinctada > Pinctada fucata. Next base: position 28,236,515 of record AP027106.1, read on the forward strand.
CAAAATTCACTTTCAAAAGGCCTACAAATTTTGGAAAAAATAACAAAACAAAACCATTGACAAGAAAAGAAAACAAAATGGTCAAACAGGCGGAGACAATACATGTAACACAGCGCCGTAGAAAGACGAAGGACATCATTAAGTATACTAAGTTAGTTTGCACCAGTATTAAGAACAGGTAAATTTAAAATAGATACGAAATGGATAAGAAACGCCAAACCATAAAGACCTCATAAAAAGACAAATAACGCAAAAGTAAACATGTATAAATCATCGAGACATACGTTCAACCGGTGCGGACTTGGTGACTGATGATAAAAGTCTTCAAAATCAATAGCATCATTTAAGAACAGATAAAGATTCAGCATGGACCAGACATGCACGTTTCGGGTACTTAACCCTTGTCAGTGATCCTCAATCTAAACAACATATCATTGCTAAAGAATGTGAAAGTTATTATGTCCAAAAATTTACCGAAAGACGTAGCAGGATGGTAGAGATGTGATGCTACAGGACTAAACTTGTCTACTCGATTTTTTATTCATTGGAAATCATCTAAATTCTTACATGTAATATAAATCATAATACATTTTGCTAAGATGTATACAGTTCAAAATATTTAATCATATGGTTGTGCGAATTGTTTTGGTTCTCTTTATCCACGTACTGCGATTTCCATTTAAGTAATAGTAAACATGGAATTGGTAACGTAGTTTTGTTGTAGAAACAAGACCCCGTGAACAAACTCTACGGAAAAATTCACACTTCGCTAAAGGGGAATATGAAGCAAAAAGGAACGCATACCAAAATGACTACGAGAGAGAGAGAGAGAGCGAGAGAGAAATTACACGGCACATAATTATTTAACCACTTAGACTAAATAAAAGACATCACAGTGTTTTGAATGCACATTAGCCTCTTCGGATGATCTATAATCATATTTCATGTTATCTTCATAAGTCTTTTGTTTCTTTTCCATCTTATTGAATTGTTCTCGTTTTAACAGTACCTTAGCACAATTGTTTCGTATTGTCTCTCTCCAAGCTGGTTGCTTTTTACGTAATAAAGTTGTAAATATATTCAGTTATACAGTCTTCATGAAAACTTTTTACCACTAGCCAGTCGGGCTAGTTTAGTGCCAAAATCTACAAGCCACCCAAAATTTTCACTAGCCATTGAAGACATATGAACTATAGGATTTAATCTAATTCTATTTCAACTTCAATTTCAAGCTCTAACTCATCAACGAGTCATCATAGAATAACCATTCTCTCCCACCCTCCTATTTTGATCAAGCATCTCTTTCTTTTCTCTTCATATTTCTTATTTTGGGCAGATATAGTCTCCTTAGATGTCTCAGCTTTTCAAAAGCAGGTCGAAAACATTTATTTTAGCTGATTTTTACTCTATTTACATTTTGTTTACTTTACTCATATGAAAGTTTTATGAAGCAAATCTTTAAAATGGAAAAAGCGCCTTTGCAAAACGACCTAGATCACTGTAGTGTTATTTCGACCTACATACATTTCAGTTATAAAGCCACTAGCTACATGTAGTCGGGCTAGTCCAGCAGCAAATTTTGGTAGCCAGGGCGGTCGGGCTAGTGAGTTTTCATGAAGACTTATTATGTAAATATATTTCTTATGATAAGTCTGATTTGTATAATGAAAACCTTTAAAGCCTATAAAGAAAAATGATGTTGTCTTGTCATTATCTAATATGCGAAAAATCGTCCCGGGCACCTGGTCCCACCCCTAGCTAGCTAAGGGGTCCGTCGTTGTTCAATATTGTGCTCTATTGTGAGTGCTGCTGAGATTATCGTCAGGATCTTCTTTAACTCACTAATGATATGATAATAATGTAAATCCATAACTTTCGCAGATGTAATTTTACAAGACAAGATTTCATCGAACTTATGAAAGGGGGTAAGATATCAACTTTACAACTTTCGAAATTCGTTTATTCGATCACACCTTGATGTACATGTAAATGAGTCTTTATTTTTATTTCGTGATATGTACAGTCAAATTTTGATGAGAGAGACTACCTACATTTGAAAACCGTGTATTTATTCATAAATCAACACAAAACAAAGTAGGTATTTGAAGCTTTTTGTCAGGAAAGTTTTGCTCCCTGTAGAGTTTGATATTTCCATTATGTATTGAAAATTTGTTCACCACTGCGTTGTTAGAGAAAGGGGGGGGGGGTCCCTTTCTTATTGTTGATTACGTATTGGTAGTTATTAGTGTGTTCCATGATGTTATTGTTTCCTTTAATCAATACGCTTGTTGCAGATGTGTTTCTCTGGTGACCTGTTTTCAAAGACTCCTGATTGATAAAAATTGAAATCCTTTCCTACTTTTGTTTCTGATTTTCTGTCCTATCTAATTGTTGGTCAGACTTCTAGGGTGATTGATCTTGAGCTCGCTTCATCCAGCAGAGTACAGACTATTATACGCATGCCATATATTTTTAGATTCATTTAGTATACATAGATTCTGTGTTACAAGAGGTCACTGCGTTTAATTTTCTTGTTTGTGATGTCACCTTACAGTGAGAAGTTTTATGTTTATACAACAATTGTATGTCTATGGAGACTTCTGTGTATCCTTATAAGTGGGAGGGTTGTGCGCACGTAATCCGGATAACCACACCATTTGCTAAAAGCATAAGTCAGCGTCGGGTACACATTGGTCTCCTTCCTTGTGTTGCCATCAATGTCTCACTTTGGAATTTTGTTCCTTCCGAGGTTCGCAACCGTTCCTGTGGAAAATCTAATGATTTTGTGTTGCCTTCTCGACTATGAGACTGAATAACTGATGGGTACTTCTGTAATGTTTATTTGATGTTTCTGTACGGTATTTACGATTAATTTGTATCATGTTCTAGTGATTATTGATGTGCCTTTTTGCGATTTGGAGTTTGTACGATGTCATTTATGTGTCACTTTCTTGAGGGTTTGTTTCTTTGGGTGAATACAGGGTGATCATGCTGGAGATCATTGCCTTTTTTTATTTTGTTATTGAAATTGTTCATCATATAATACATGCGCTATAACATGACATATTTCTGATAACTCCATATTAGAAAACAAAACCGATGGCCTTTTCATAATATTGAATGTGAAGAAGTCACGATTTTCTTATCTTTACTCTACACGTATACTACTAGATCAGGATCTGAAGAAGGTCGGTGCAATAAAATGAATTGGTTGGCAATTATTTCACTTCTAGCGCTTGCAGGTAAAAGTGATTGCAATAAGTTTAAGGATGACTTACATGTATAACATATTTCATGTTCTTGCAGATGGTTGACATGAATGCTTTTAAAATTTATCTTCAAGTTGGTTTTCTATCTGATTTGAAAAAGGACTAGTTCTTCTGATCTGGTCAATTTTGTTAATAGTCAAGATGAGATAAATCGTAAACCGATTCCTGTGAGATTATAAAAAACCCGGGCATGTTCCAAATATTGAGATTTGATCGCGAAAGCCAGATGGCGTGCAAGTAAGCTACTTGTTTAGGGTTATATTACACGTCTGAAATCATCTTTGAGGAAGTTCTTTGGTTGCTACGGGGAAATTTTAAAACCATATCAGATCGCCCTTTCCAGAATGATCAATGACATTTTGGATTGCGATTGAACAGCTGTCATCATTACCAAACAAGAAATATTTACCCGATGTATACATTAATATGTACATCGAGACAATCGCAATATTTGAGAAGTTTTCATGGAGACACTGCATGACTCTCCCTGGGCACCTGGTCTCCTTCGGAATGTTATTCATTCCGAAGTACGCAACGGAAATTCTGATTATTTTGTCTTGCTTTCTCAACTTTGAGACTTAATAAATGATATGTACTCCTTTGATGTTTATTATTAGCATTGTTAAGGCCCTTCTTAAAATTGGATAAAATGAACATTTTTATTCTATTTCGACAATTCACTACATTTATTTCAAATACTCGATAATTGAATAATTGTCTTCCAGGTACGGTATCTGCCCAATTCGACACATATTATTGTAAGTATGTGCAACGTATAAACTGTGCTAATAAACAGAAGGAAGAGACATGTGGTTCCGATGGAAAGACATATCGTACTTCGTAAGTACATATATACCAGCACTAACACTGATAAGAAATTGTTTACCTCCAATGACAAATTCCATTAATGTATAGAGGTCAGATGTGTTTGGGTCGGTTCTTCATGATTCATGCTTTAATTTAGGCGATTTGACGTATGTAACATCAGAGCTTGAATAATTTTTGTTCTTTTATAAAAAAAAGAGTCACATTCATTAGGTCTTGCTTTGCGTTCGGATCGATCAAATTGTCTGATATCATTCGATTTATCATGACATCAAAGCCAACGGACACAACAAATATTTATGTGAAGTAATGATGCATGTAATAATCAGCAGTTATTTTTCAAATCATGGAATTAATTGAATATTTATATTAATTATACTGTTCACCTTGGATTATCAGACGTTTTCACTGTGCATGTGACGCATACATTCCTTGCTATTTCATAGTAATTTTGTTTATGTAGAAAAAAAAATCCGGATGTGATTAGATAATGGCAATGCGCTTTACGACCGATGAAATTGTAGAGATTTTTCATGGTCTCCTTTACATGTATATTGCTGTCTTTTTACTTTATTGTTTTCTGTATGTTACAGATGTGACTTATCCCAAGCTTTCTGTAGAAACCAGAGGATACACAAACAGCATGACGGGCCATGTAGGTCAACTTCAACAACAACGAAAACGGCAACAATGACCAAACCAACTGACGCCCCAAAGGCAACAACAGCCACAACGATGCCTATGCCAACCACCACGATGAAATTTGTAAATGGTTCTGAAATTGCTTTCGACATTTTTTGTCTTGATCTCTTCCATCATGACTGTTCTGGTGAGCCAGATAACAAACTATGCGCAGACGACAACATGACCTACAGGAATCTGTGAGTTGAAAATATTACATTCATATTGTTTTACTCAACATGACCCCACCAATTGGTCTCGTTGGTTTCTATACAGTCTTTTGTGTTTGATGTTTTGATGTCGTATTTGTTGTTCCTCGCCCCTTTTGCGTCTCTTGCAGTGGGTATTTGCTCTGGTTATTCACTTTCGGTGTTTCGTTGTTTTTATGTGGTTGCTGAAACCGAGCCCTTTTTGGAAACCTTCTCTTTTCCTCTTGATTTGGGGAAATTAAAAGATACAGATTGATATATAAATGGATATAAAAAAAAACAAGGCATACGAAATACAGTCCGTGTTCTACCAGTTGTAGCGAGCTCATGCATGTGAACACCCGAGGAGTCCGACTGAGATTCAGACAGAACAGGTGGTAGGGGTCCTGTCTACTTTAAAGAAGGAGAGAGAGAGAGAGAGAGAGAGAAACTAAAATATTTTCTATTTTTAATGTCAGCTCGTATAGTATGTATTTTATACGTCATGTGTGATTGTTGTTTCAGGTGCGAGTACGAGAAGAGGAAATGCCTTCACCGACACATGCAGATACAGTATATGGGCGACTGTAAATAAATATGTAAATAAAATATCAATACGAAGCTGTTTGCTACATTCTGTTTCAGCCTTGTGGTTACCATATGATACATGCAATACAAAAAACTTTAAGTTCACAAAAAACTTTTTTTTACTGATTGAAACGTATTTTATGGTTGTTGAAACCATAGATGAAAAGGGATATATACTCTTTATTTAGGTCCAGGAGTTGCGATCCCTTGAGTATATCTACTCGTTTTGAAAGAGATAGCTCTATGCATCTTCACAACTTCATTAAATTTATACGGCTTATCACACAATAACTAAAAATGATTGACAGAACCAGCTGAGGTTGTTCATTTGCAAACTTGCTTAATGAGCAGATTCTGAGGTTAGAGCTACAAATGACTTCTTTATTGAGTATTTTGCTTTTATCGTTGCCGTGAAAAATTGTTAGAGACTTCTGTCTTGAATATTTCTACTTGCTTTATACGCCCTCTTTGGCTTTCTAAAACGATCTAGCTTTCTTGTGGAAGTTTTATTTATTTATCCCTATCTACATGTGCAGTACAATATCATTTAATTGTGTGGCACTAAGGGATAGAAATGTTCTGAGCTGATAATTCCGATGACCATAGTGATACCATAGGTAATCATAAATGATCATGATGAAACTCGACTTTGACGGTCACTTGTCACTCCCACTTTCAAATGTACATGTCAGTATTGTACGTAAAATGAATGATTTTGATTTCAGCATTTCGCCGAAGCCAATAATTCAAACAAGAAATTCTGTTCATTTTCATTTTTCCATCCTTTGCTTTTCAACCTGCCAGTGAATACTGAACATAGGAGTACATACGCAAAGTTTATGATTCTTCGAAATCGTATATTTATTATTTTAAGTATAAAATATCTCTCGGAGTCCGACAAATATTTACGTATAAATGAAGAAATATTGATTATTAGAAAGATATAAGCTATCATGCTAGGGGTTGTCTCTCCTTGATTTAGATTTATGCGAATAAATATTTTAAATTAATTACAAAATTTGAAAACCTTTGAATTTAATTTCGAAGTTAAATATCTCGACAATCATTACGATTCAAAACTAAAACTTGTATCTGAATGCTAAATTCACAAGATGGAGGGATTTAGTCATAGCTGAATGGATGACACTACATTTGAAGAATTATTTCAGCTTTTTATACATTTATTCAAAGACCTGAATTTCAGGCATCAAAAGAAGTTGTCAATACAAGCATATATGATCCTAAAAGAATCCGTCACCGTTTCGTAACATGGTAAAATCTGGAGCTTTTCCGGGATATAATTCCGGATCCAGATTCTCATCAAACACTTCGTCATCATCCGGCCCGGGGATAAACGGTTTCGGAATAACGTTACCCTTTCCAGATTTTCCACCACCATTTCCGGTCTCGTTTTCAGCTGTAACTTTATCCTGTACACCTTGAATTGGATCTTCAGTGTTTCCCATTTCAAGGTCAAAACTGGACGGTTCTCTAGCCATACGTTTCGACAAAACAGGGATTTTAGCTGGAGGCGGAGTTTCTCTCTTGAACTCATTGTCTTCTGTCATGTGGATGTCTCGAGCTGTCACATCTCCCTTGTTCCTCTGACCGCCATCTTCTTCGTCATCACAGAAGCCCTCATCTTCATCATGAGGTGATACAGAATTTTTCTTATCCCTGACTCGGCGTTTAAAGTTCATCATTTTGACCTTGATGATACTGGGGCCTCCCATTCCATGGTAGATATTACGTGTTCGGACCACCTCTTCCGTTTTCCTGTCAAAATATAATAGCTGTTATGCCGAGTTTTACATTAACTTGAAGATATACAAAATGATGTCGAAAAATATGTCCTAAAATATGTGATGCAAAATAAACTTTAAAAAAGAATTATCAGTTTTTCAATTTGAAAGGTCTTATTAACAGCCATTATATTTTGTGCATTTCTGTACGTATGATGAACGCAGTTGGCATTATTATGTTAAAGAAGGAACCAAGTATGATTCAGTCTTTTTTTATTTATTAATGTTAAAGTAACAATTTTTCTCATGGTCATGAACATTTGTGAAATCTGAAATGTCTACAAAAATGGTTATCAGAAGTCATTAAAAACGAAAGGGAAAAAAAGGGGGGTAAAAAGCTTACAAAATATGTCTGCATAAAAAGTCTGGTTACATGTAGTTTGACCAACTAAGGAGCTAGAAAAAAATCGGTGGAAGCATGCCCTTCATTATGTTCATGGCAAATGTATATTGTCTGACACACCCAATTCCATCTCTCTTTCATCATGTTCATGCAAGAAATTGTTTCAAATTTATATGTCATATCAATATAAAAAAAATGCCATGTTTACTTGTAAGATTATTTTGTCGAAGAAACGTTAGTCGGACTAGCTTCTTTTTATGACAAAATGATTCATAGATATGTCGACCATACTGTATGCATGATGGTTTTTGAAAACGCAAGATAAACATGATAACCTAAAATAATATTAAATTACAAAATTTGATATACATACATATGTCCTTTACTAAATGGTTTTCAATCACATGTTGGAAATTACTAAAGGACACATGTATACCAAATGTAATCATAGGAATGCTTTTGAGCATTTTTAAAAAGTTCATGTGATGACCATAACGAAAGTCGAATGTCAACAAATTTAAAGTATGAAATATATTCTACACATAGAAATCTTTGATAATGCAAAAGAGGAAATTAATAATAGAGGTTCTAAATAATTTTGCTCAAAACAAAGCAGACGGTGCGAAAAAATCCATGTCGTATTTCTTCACGTTTATATACTAAGTCCCTAAGTGACCTTGTTCACAATCATCGTGTCGGTAGCATAACCATCTCATCCAGTTATTTGGACGTAAAAGACATATAAAGTAAGACATGAATGTGAAACCATGGTAGACTAACAGGCACCTATCAAGTTATAGATCTGTCTATCTTACGTTTGTGATAAAGAATAACAATGCGCATATGGATGCTGAGCTAACTAAGGCAAGACAAACACTTATTGATTGAGAAATTAAACAACAAAAAGTACAAAAATATGGCACAGATTCAAAAACAATGGTTGATGCAAAAATTCTAGGTTACTTCTCTTTTTCTTTTCCACAACACTGGCTACAACATGCACACATGAAAATCATCATAAAAACGAACAGCGCTCCAATAATCCCAACATATATAGTACATGGCATTGAGTCCCAGGCTATTTCTAACGTGTCTGGGATGGCTTGGTAACAGTAGTATTTGGTAACTCCATCTGAAATAAACGTTAATTTTCCTTAATTGATAAATAAAATAAGTCATTTACATGTAGTAAATCCATCTTTTGCAAAGAAGAATTCATTGAAGTTACAATGTATTATAATGTAGTAGACAACTCTATGCAAAAGTTAGATTTCAGGGAACGTAAATCTAGAAAAATAATACTTTATTTTACTAGGTACAAGGACCGACACTTGATTTTCTCTATTCTAATCTAATATTCAGTCAGATTTGAGTATATTCCAGAATTCATCCATTTCACGGATTCATAAGAATCAATGGTAATTGACTCTTTGACTGATATTAAACGTCCTGAAACTTTGTCAATGAAGTAAATGTAGATGGAAATAGGAGGGGAATAAAGATATTATAACTTGTATTCTATTCATTTGCATTGTATATTGTAAATGCGTATTAGAAAGGATTAAAGGATAAAAATTTAAATGCACACTTAGACGGAAAATCATTAGGTACATGTATCAGCATTCAGCTTGAAATTCTACTACAAAATGTAACTAGATTTGATCAATGATAAAATTGAAATAATGGCAATTTATGATTGTATGAGTTAAATTGTCAAGAGTATTCTGTTGACTGAAAAAGTTTAAATTATTTTTTACTTACAAAGATAGCAACATGCATGAGCTCACTACAGCCGGCAGAGCACGGACTGTATATCGTACGTCTCTGTGTTTCTTGGGCGCTTGCGTCATGCTGTCTGTTTGTATGGTAAACTTACAGTGAGGATGTTATTTTACACCAGAATTATACGTTCTTCGAGATGTCTGGGTAATCGGAAAAGTGTGTGGGTTGTGCGCACGTACTCTGAATAACCACACTACTGACGTGACAGATGACCGTACTAAGTCGGCACCGAATGCTCATTCGTCTCGTTGGTTTATGTGTAGTCAATTGTGTTTGATGTTTCTGTGTGATTTGGCGTTCCTAGTATCATTTGCGTCTCTTTCTGTGCTATTCTGCTTTGTGTTTTTGAAGTGGGTGTTTTGGGGTTTTGCTTCTGTTACTGCAACCGGGTGTTGTTGGAGATCCCCTCCTTCTCGTACATGTACAGAAATATCCATTAATAGCAATTTCGATTGGTTGAAATGGCGTGTCTCGCAAAGATATCTAGTACTAATAATAATTGAATGACAATTTCAGATGTTCTAAATGTGACATTGTCTTACGACATAAGCTCAAGGTGTCATGGGGGTTTTACATGAATACTTCAAACAGAGTGTTTTATTTCACGAAAACCGATTCATGTCATAGAAAAAAAAAGAAATTACTTCGCCATAACGAGAAAACGTCTCGAAATTACGATATGCGAGATATATCAAAATAATGACATAATTATTTTGGATGAACGAGATATCATTTCAAGAAAATATTTCAAATCTGTTATTAGATAATTACATTTTGATGACACGAATAGACTTTACGTAATATTTCGAGTATGATGAGCATGATGCAAATGGTTTTTAAAAAATCTATGATATTTAGTCATAAAAAGTAAAGGTATTCAGCTAATCTATTTGGGGGTATAGGTGGATGTATATACATTTCAGTACATGGTTTAATATGTATGAAGGCTAGGGATCGAAAAAGGAATAGGAAAGGTAGAAACATGGATAGGAAAAGGAGGGGTAGGGAAAGGGATAGGAAAAGGAGGGGTAGGGAAAGGGATAGGAATAGGAGCGGTGAGGAAAGGGATGGCAATAGGAGGGGAAGGGAAAGGGATAGGAAAAGAAGGAGTGAGGAAAGGGATAAGAATAGGTAGGGTAAGGAAAGGGATAGAAATAGGAGTACTAGGGGTAGGGAAAGGGACAGGAATAGGAGGGGCGAGGAAAGTGATAGAAATAGGAATAGGAAGGATGAGGAAAGGGATAGAAATAGGAATAGGAGTGGGAAGGAAAGTGACAGGAATATGAAATTGAGGGGTAAGGAAAGGGATAGGAATAGGAATAAAAGGGGGAAGGAGAGGGATAGGAATAGGAGGGGTTAGGAAAGGGATAGAAATAGGAATAGGAGTGGGAAGGAAAGTGACAGGAATATGAAATTGAGGGGTAAGGAAAGGGATAGGAATAGGAATAAAAGGGGGAAGGAAAGGGATAGGAATAGGAGGGGTAAGGAAAGGGATAGAAATAGGAATAGGAAGGGTGAGGAAAGGGATAGTAATATGAATAGGAGGGGTGATCAAAGTGATAGAAATAGGAATAGGAAGGGTGAGGAAAGGGATAGAAATAGGCATAGGAGGGGTAAGGAAAGGGAAAAGGAAAGGGATTGGATAAGGAATAGTAGGGTTGAGGAAAGTGATATGAATAGGAGGGGAAGGGAAAGGGATTGGAATAGGAATAGGAGGGGTAAGGAGAGGGATTGGAATGGATGAGGATTGGTTATACAGTATAATCTGTGTAAACCGGCTTTCATTGGTTCCGGTTGAATCGGCCGGTTTCGGCAAGATCCGGTGTACAGAGAATCGATATATTTGACCCAATTGAATTGAAATAATATACACAAGAATGCTCACTGCTCATGCTGCTATACCTTTACTGATGAATAGAATAATTGATCATCATATCAATACAAAATGCAAATAGATTTAATCATATATAAACAGAGATCAAACAGATTTCATATCATTGTCTACGTTTTGCGGAAAAATCTGTCAAGGATGAGTTTTTAATGATTTGCATTTAACAATTTCATTCTCTTTTAAAATACGTAAAGTCTGCAAATAAGGTAACATTCGGTCATTTTTACGGACGAACGCATACACAAGTACCGTTACATAGATAAGATACGTAAGTGGATGTTGGAGATTTAAATCTCAGGCGCAGAACGAGGAAAAAAAGAATGTCAGGGAAAAATCAATACTGTATTGTATCATTGCATTAATTGTCGGTCAACAGAAGAATATTGTGCCTCTGACTAGCAATGTACAGTAAGCTGTGGTCCACACGTTACTTATACTGGTGTAGACCTACGTAACAACGTAAATAGGAATACAGAACTTTTAGATAGATTTAAAAACCAAAATGGGACACGAAGAATAATGCGCACCAGGACGCAGTGAGTTGTCACTTTTATGGGCCATTTTTTATCAGAATGGGACTATGACACAGGGTCTTCCCAATCACTGCAAGTTTTTTATTATGTCACTAACAGTAGTTGCTCCGTCGCCATACTTCTGTGACTTTTTGCATTGTACTTTTTACGAATCGTCAATCAAAGATATTTTTTCTTCTAGTTTAATTCTTTTCTTTGTCTTTTATGAGTTGGATATGCATTATCAACATTATTTCTTTTTCTCGGCGTAATCGCCATGATAAACATGTACACTAAATAGCTTTAAATTCTTTGTTATAAAAAAATACGTTGCCGAAGGTATAATTACTGTTGACCAAATCACACCTGAGTAGATGTTTACACAAGGCCGGTATACAGGTGATCAATTAACCCTAATTAGTGTGATCGGTACCCTAATTGACGGCCGGAGTACGGAATAGACAAGATACGGAATACACAAAAGATTTTACTATTAAACGTTACGGAGAATCGCTCGGGACCGTAAGAAAGAACCGATGTAGACAAGATTCCGGAATACAGAAGATCCGGTTTTCACAAAATATACTGTACATGTATATCAAGGCTTACATGAACACCTTACCATCAGCTACAAAATGTATCATATATTTACATACAAATGTTTATCAGGATGTGAAATAATTGATTTAATACCCGACAAAAAAAGAAACGCACATCATATCATATAGTGATTTTTTCCATTGATCATAAATATTTAGTAAGACATTTGATTATAGTTTTCTTTTTACAGCACTCGAATTACCGAGGATAAAACACGTTTCGATCATTTTTTTCGCTACATATCGCAATAATAATGTTGAATAAAGCGTTTTGTTTTAAGCTCCTATTGCATGGCCACAGGTTTGGTATCCTTCTGAAAATTTGTTGTTTGACTACTTTACGCAAAATTTCAGTAAAAATTAGATGAATACTGGTTTCACCATTCAAATATAATCAAAATATGCAGAAAAAATTGAAAATTAAATATCCTAGTGGAAATTTCCGTGTATTGGGGTATGTTTTACAACAAAGGATATCATTATTCTGCAACTGATCTGGGACCCACAGGAACACTAATTTTGTCTTCAACCATTCATATTTATCTGTTGCAGATTTGTCTTAAATTAACATTGCATTGAAATAATCAAATGAAATACCAGAATATCTTAAAACTTACGTCCAAAACCATTGAAAATGCACCTAAAAAGTAACCTGTCATGATCGATGATTGTTTCTGAAAAATATGCTTGCGAAAAAAAAAGGTCAGATACTAGCCGCATGTATAACATTTTGCTTTACGAAAAATTTAAGGGGCCAAAAATATCAAACCCCGGACTTCATTTTCAAAAGAGTTGATGATTTGGATGTTTTTATCAAAGTTAGATTTTCTGTTTGATGACGACATTTGAATCAATTAAATGAAATTGTATCCAGGGAAAATTGTTTATCATCAATGAAACAAAAAACGAATCGCAACGCCTGATATAACAATTTGGATATTTTTAACAGCTCAAATCATTTCTAAGAAGTGAACTAAATTCTTAAAAGCCATTTTTTGACATTGCGTTTTGAACCAAGTGTCTATATCATGGTGCTGTGTCTGATCATGAAGACGGAGTCGTCTGACGTTTGACAGAATAAGTCACTCGTATACTTAAGAATTGTGATGGAAAGGAATAGATACCTATACATTACATCATACATTTTATAGAATGAAGATTAAGTGGTGCGTTTCCTTATTTGTCGGTATATTTTTCATATAACACAGTGTATATATATATTTTTTTCATATTTATCTGCTTCAATTTTACTAATATTCAATTTGCAGAAGCGAAAATGAAAACATGCAAGTTCATTTATTATTTTTTTTTTGTAAAAGGAGCAGGTACATTTGTACATGACAATAAAAACAGTGGGATTAGAATTCTCGAATGAGAGACATATATATTGAATTTCTCTTTTCTATCGTACATTTGGTTGAAAATGCTCTTCTTTTAATCTAAAGAGTTTAATAGATTAACTATGGCTTGACTTTTTTCCATATCTAAGAAGACGATGGCCATATTAAATGAAACAAGAATCATTTAACACTTACCTGGAGCATTGGTGATCAATCCTGTAAAATATAATGATATACACAAGTATTAGCTTTTACAAAAAGCTTGCCGTCAGATAGCTGACTGTAAATGTTGTAAAATTCTAGAGAGAAAAAAAATCGGAGGAAAATGCATTGCCCAATCGCACATTTCCGGGCTTTTCCGCGGGTTTTTTTTTCCGAATCAAGTGACGAAAGTCTGCGATTGTTATAGGGCGTATCGGTACAAAGACTTTTCGATGCATATTTCGGAAGAAAATACACATATGCGATATGACTTTCATTTGTCAGGTCATCTAGACTCTTATGCCGACCTGGTGAGAGAATTTTACACACAAGTTCTGAATAACCTAGACGAATATTTGCATTTTATGCAATTGTCAACCAATCATATTGCCAAGAGGTATTCTATCCGTGCAAGTAGGTTATGAATGATTACAGTATACCGTCAGTCATGACTGACGGTGATTAAGATTAACACTGTCTGCATTTTAGACCACCAACTGCGTATCATTTTGTTTCGAATCAGGAATTGCTTTATCGACTTCCTTATGATGACAAAGGTCCATGATAGAGTGAAAATCAAATACAAGACTTTACAACCTGAAAATCAAACACAAAACCTGACAACCCGAAAATCGAACACAAAACCCTACAACCCGAAAATCAAACTCGAAACACTAAAACACGAAAATCAAAGACAAAACCTTGCAACCCGAAAATCGAACACAAAACACTACAACCGGAAAATCAAACACAAAATATTACAACCCGAAAATCAAACACAAATCTTCCAGCCCGAAAATCAAACACAAAACCTTACAACCCGAAAATCAAACACAAAATATTACAACCCGAAAATCAAACACAAATCTTCCAGCCCGAAAATCAAACACAAAACACTACAACCCGAAAATCAAATACAAAACCTTACAACCCGAAAATCTAACATAAAAAAGAAAACCTCGTACCCCATGTTTTGTCGGGATCAGTAGTGCGTGGTCCGTCCCCCGCAGATGTGTAACCAAGGACGCTGACTACGTACCACGTGTCATAGTTCAGATTGGCTATAGTGTATGATAGAGTACTACTGCTCACTGTGATCTCGTGAGGGTTGTCACTGCTGTAGTCAAAGTACACTATCTTGTAGCCTGTAAAAATAGATGATACAGTCTGACAAGTTCTATGTGTTTTTTTTTGTGTGTTGCTTCAAGAATTTTATACAGAACGAATTTGATTGCAGTTAGATTATCTTACGATTTTTCATGATTGTGGAAAAAGGAATAATGCAGAGTTTTAATGTATAAAATGACGTTCGTTTGTAAAGGTAAAGTGAAAGGAACTTATCTTATGAAACAGAGAGCAAATTAAATTGAAAATGATTTTGCACGCAAGTTAATTCATAGTAGTGACTCTGTCAACTTAATAAAATCTATGAAGACGCTAGTTCGCAAATAGATTTCTGTACATGTGGCTGTGCGAGGGGTCCCTGTAAAGTGCGAAACGAAACAAAAACAAAACGAAACGAAACGAAACAAATCGAAACGAAACGAAACAAATCGAAACAAAACGAAACAGATCGAAACGAAACGAAACAAAACGAAACGAAACAAGATCGAAACGAAACGAAACAGATCGAAACGAAACGAAACAAACATAAAACTTAAAGAAAATGAAAGAGAAAAAATCGCCGAAAACGAATATTTCAAGACAAGATCAGCATGTAATATTGCCTTAATCCAAGAGTTCTACATTTGTAACTAGTGCCGATAGGGTTTCTTGAAAGGATCAAAGTTGACAATTAAAAAAAGTAAATGTCAAATGCCATTCATGTATTTAAGAGGAATAATAGGGAGGGGATAGAAAACCACGCTATGACACCGTAATGAGATCATAAAACATTTCAGGAAAAAAAAATCTTATCCTTTTTCAAACGAAATGTGCCCCCCCCCCCCGTTTTTAATTGTTCTCATTTTTCTGATAAAATTTTCAAATACACATAACGGAACAGTTCCGTTTCCTCTGCGCTAGACTCCTCCCTGCTAAATAATATTTTTCCGTCTATGACGAGGTTATTCATCCTATTCACTCTCCTTTAAAATGCAATTGTGCTATATACCTTATATATTATGTTTTAATCGTCAACTTTGATTCTTTAAAAAAAAACCTCCAGCCACAAGAACTAACGGTTGAAGGCAATAATGAGGGGATGGACAGGGACAAAGGGAGGGAGAGAAAGGGGGCGGGAGGAGGGAAGAAGGGGGCGAGAGGAGGGACAGATGTTTGGGAGGGTAACAGTAACCAAAAATAAGGAAATTACTTTTAATATATATAATCTTGCTCTTATGCGTTCATGTACATAATCTCAATTTTAAAAATTACCGCGAAATTCATCTATATATACCTTAAAAAATTTTCCCGATCGCTTCGCTCGCCGCAATTTAAAATTCATTTTTCAAATACTTCAGGCTCGCTTCGCTCACCTTAGTTTTTAATCTAAACAGGTCTATTTCTTTTTTCAAGGTTTAAAAAAGGAAATAACCCAACTAAATTCACTATTACACCAATTTACACTTTAAAGTTTAAACATTTGTCTTGACCGCTCAAGACCCCATCCCCCACGGGGAGGGGGGAGGCGGCAGGAGGAGAGTGGTACCCCCTGACCCTTCAATAAGATCTTGTCTTGAAATATTCGTTTTCGGCGATTTTTCCTCTTTTTCTCATTTTCTTTAAGTTTTATGTTTTGTTTCGTTTCGTTTCGATCTGTTTCGTTTCGTTTCGATCTGTTTCGTTTCGTTTTGTTTCGTTTCGTTTCGATCTGTTTCGTTTCGTTTCGATTTGTTTCGTTTCGTTTCGTTTCGTTTTTGTTTCGTTTCGCACTTTACAGGTACCCCTGTGCGAGTTACCTCGCTTTTCATATATCGACCTCCAAGCTTGATAACGTCTTCTTGAATAGCATCATTTAAGACTAGAAAGGTTTCTTGTTGCGGTTGCAACAAGAGTGTCTTCCTCCTATACAATTTTTGGTTTGGAAATATGAAGGACGTCACATTACATGTATTTATATTATAAATTTAAGTTTTCAAATAGCAGTAACATTAAATTTTCAAACCGATATATAATTGTTGGTGAGCAACCATTTGATTTTGGGGGGGGGGGGGGGCAGGAATTCTATTGCCAGCCGGTAAATTTTTTCAGCAATTTTCTGAGCAGGCCATTTTTTTCAGCCATTACCAGAGTCGGAGAAAAATTTTCGCCGGTTCTTCGGGCCGGATTAAAACAAATTGTCAAATGTTGTGAATGTCTGTGTAAGTTAAACTCCCCGCTGTTACAGAGTATGAGTTAATAACCGTTCCTTCAGATTCTCTTTGCAATTAGCGAATTTCAGACAGATTGTATGATGTTTAAATAGAACCTTTTCTAGATTTTTGTGCCTATGCGTATTAGGTCTCTGGTAGATACAGCTATGTGAACAGTTTGTATTTATATTAATTAATTTTTTGACTTTAAATTGTCTGGCACAAAGGGCCAGCAAAAATTTCCATATCATGCAATTTATCCTTACTTTTGCATGGTCCGGGAAAAAAAAACTGCCGGCCCTTCGGGCCGGAATATTTTTTTCAGCATTTTTCAGAGCCGGGATTTTTTTTTTGCAAATTCTTCCTGCCCCCTTCCCCCATAAAAAAGGCGAGCTCGTAGCTGTAGAACCAATTTCCTTGAGAAGAGAAATGGTAATAACAAGAAAGGAGGGGATCTCCAACAACACTTTCAATATATATATATATAAATACCATGAGGTTCTCGTTGTGCAGGTTCAAATTTGGACCCCCCCTTCCCTTTTTTCAAAGTTTATTTTGAATTTCCATCATGGCGACATCGTTCAATATAAACAGAACTGTTTTCGAAAAACGAGGGGAGGGAAGAATGTTGGAGAAATTGTTCATCAATTTGTAAATAAACAAACCGAAAATTATGTTCGAACGTTTGCTAGAATTAGAAATTAAACTTGATGTTCAAAATATAGTTATTGAAGTTTAGAAACAGGTTTGTAGGTTAGAAATCGGAATCAAACTACCACTTTTTGTGTGTAAATTCTGGTTTGTAGCTGATCTCTTCTAAATTCATCAACTGTTTTAAAATCAAATTGTGTATATCGAAATGTATTTATGAAATGCATATTCATCATTGCCGTGAAATCGGAATTTGAAAATCTCAACACTGCTTTTCTCGAGTCGGACTCGGACTACCAATTTTAGTGAGCGCCCGATCTGTTGGCGTGAAGGTGTATCGAAATACCCAACTCAAAATTTCGATGCTCATATCTTTTCAACAGTAAGAGATAGGCAAAATCAGAAAGACTACATAAGACAGATATATGGATAAAAAATAATAATATTGAAATTTTTAGGAAACTTCATAAGCTTAATTTTTGTTTACTATTATAAGCAAAAAAGTGTCTTCCTCCTATGAACTTCTGAATTTGGAAATATGAAGGACGGTGAAGGACGTCATCGTAATAAATCGTTACAGTGTGCATCTAGCATTTCATATCTTGCATGGCTGTCGACTTTCAAAAAGAATGGAAATTGTAGATAGCAAAATACGAGATATTTAAGCTTACAAATAGCAAAACATGAAATTTTCGGTCCTTTTGAGTAATTCGACGCTCCCGTCAAATATTTGAATCTACTAAAAAACATGATAAAAAAAATAACAGAGACCAAAAATAAAAAAGACCAATCTAGCTTTTACTCCAAACGTAACGTAGAAGAACTTTCATTGTCCTAGCTTACAGGGTTCTTGAGAAATCGCTGATCCAATTTTCCACGGTTACGAAAACAATAGGTCTTCCGACGGAAGTCGGAAGACCTAAATAGATAAATTGTCAGCATGCACCAAACATGCACGTTTCGGGTACTTAACCCTCGTCAGTGATCCTCAATTCTAAACAATGTAATATGCCAAAAAAGTATGAAATTGACTATGTCGAAAAAGCATACCGAAAGACGTAGCAGGATGGTGGGATATGATGCTGCAGGACCCACTTTTTAGAAATTACAAGAAATTTTGATAACAGAAATTTTAGAATGCGTTGAAGAAACGATCAACCGAAATTGATCGAACTTGGCTACATGTGCCCTCGGGGACTCCTGGTCCACCAGCAATGACACTCACGAAGTGGTATAAATGTTAACGACCTCTCTCTGGAATTCAACTAAAGGTAACAGTTCTATTGAAAATTTAAGCTGGAAAATATTTGAAAATGCACATTTAGGATTACATCTTTACAAATCTTTTATGAAATGATTCAAAGAATATTTCAGAAGATGTTTTGGATCTCAATCCTTTCAATTAATTTCATAATCTAGCGATGTTGTAGGATTTTCTCTCAGATTTTCACTCAGATATTAACAGACGTTGATTTTACATGATGCATACTTTTCGACATACAGATTGAGGTACGATACATGTACCTATTTTACCATCGAATTTCATGGTTTCTTGAATTTTGTGATCGATTTATTGATGTTGAATTTCGAAGAAACTCCTAACAATAGCATACGTCCTTGTATTTCATATCATTTCAACTGGAGACCTTCTCTACGACATTGGACCCTCACATATACCTTTCTCTTGTCAACAGTACAGTAAGCGTTCGAGTCTCCTTAGCTATCTACCTATACATTAAAGGTAGGATCAATTTTCCTTTCAGTTATCTTGCAAAGATTGGAAGAAATCTCTCATCTGAATGACTATTCTTTGTACTGTGTTTACAAATACTGCATAATTATCTCCAATGTTTACCACAAAATTGTGGATCTACATCAGTACATGTAATTTCAGTATTTATTACGAATAATCAATTGTGGCCAACTTTAACCATTAATCAAATTTATTCATATCTTGTTTTGCAAAATTGTATGTGTAGTAATGTTTATTTAGGCTTTTGTCATATATTGTAGGTACATTGTTATTTTATTGCTCAAGTAGCAGCTCTGTGTGCTGGAATTGGTAAGTAACCTTCAAATGCAGAAAGGGGAATATTGGGCAAAAGTTTCACAGCCTAATATCATGAACATATGGCCTTTCTGTCTGAAATATCTGGAATACCAAAAATTGAATGAATAAATAAATAAATAGATGAATAAATAAATGAAAACAATAATAAATTAAAATAAAAAAAATATAGAGATAAAATGATAAATAAATTAAAAATCACCACAACAACAAACAAACAAACAGATAAATATATATATATATATATATATATATATATAAAATAAATGCAGAAAGGGGAATTGGTCATACATGTATATACAGGAAAGGTCCACAGATAAAATCCCAATATATTTGCAATCGGCACACATTATACCTGAACATACGTACATCTTGAATAAAAAGAAAAAGACAAAAGACAAAAAAACACACACACACACACCCTCACACACCCTCACACAAAAAACCCCAACTCAAACCCATACCCGCTAGTACTCCGTTTCTGTAGAAATCCTCCAGTTCTAACCATTCTACGTATATTTCAGAGTATGAGATTCCTGTTGCGTTTACACCGCTAGGAGCACCATCTGGAACTATAAGATGTTATAATATTTTTCTGTCTTTGAATGTTGTGTATTTCCAATTACTAGTATTGGACTTGATATATATACATTCTGAATAGATTTACATGTACTAATGCTTCTGATTTTAAATTGAAACTTTACGTTTATCATGAAGAATTTCTCCTAATATATTCAAAGTTAATCTTCAATCAGCAATTTATTGTAAATTCGTTCGAATTCATATTCCAAAAAAAGTTTTGATCATTTCATGTGCAACATTCTTACTGTCTTCCAGCGTCCTACAAACGGATGTGACGTCAGCTTGATTCCCGGAAGCAGTGAAGGAGTGCATAGTGAGTGTATACTCCGCATATTTACCCAGACCGTAGAATGTGTATGTATCTACATAGTAACCATTGATGGTCACCGTCTACAAATAAAAAAAAATTACAAAAGATGAATTAACCTCTTGGAATAAAGTCCAGCAAACTGACCAATGATGTTTTTGAATTGGTATTATAATTTCTTTTTTACACACCGAAATGAAGGCAAAGCAATTACACAGTACTTCAAAAATGACCGATATCGGCAATGACCAAGCAGGAGATGCCTAGCTCCACGTTAAATATTACTTTCTTTGCGGTACTTTGATTAAATACGTTGATGATTTGATTTCTTATAAAGTACTATCTTGACGCTTCAAGGTAATAATGTGACCACTGATTTCAAATTAACTCATGAACTTTATCTTCGCAAATGTCAAAGAAAAAAAAAATGAGCTGAATATCCCCAATTGTAAATTAAGCGGAAGATTGATAATATAATTTTCAAACAGCCCTATTAGATAAATATCTTCCTCTAAGTCTGATAGAATAAAAAAGATCTTTTCGTATTACCGGTAGGATGTCTATCTTGACATTGTCTGTTCGGACTAAATCCAGATGATACCCTTGGACGACACCAGCGCCACCTGCCGGCAGAGTCCATGTGAACTCTAGGATTGTGGAATTCTTTGGTGTGCACACAAGGTTGGTAGGCTCGTCTGTGATAAAAAAGTCAATCATTTGTCATTCTTATGTATCACTTAGAGGTGTTTGTTCTAATCTTTATTATGTATTAAGGAAAGTTATGTTTTGTGTGTTGAATGGTGGGTGAAATAATGGAATAAATGACATCTTGAATAAAGCATTAAAAGTGGTAAAACAGATTTTTTTTTTATTTATTCTGAGCGATGAAAAAATAGTTCTATGAAAAGTAAGTTCTATTATATGCTACAATGTAAAGGGGCATAACATAAGAAATTAAAAATTCTGGATGACTGAGTTAGCTAAGATCTTACCCTATTTATAACTTCCCTGATCAGAATATTTTGGCTGTTATTTTCTATTTTTTAATTTTTTGTAAAACTCTTAATCGTAGACTTACAATATTGAAATCCATTCAATTTAAGCAACTGATTTTTCAAAAGAAAAAAGAATCAGATAATTTCATGGTCACAGATTTGCCATATAGAGATTTTCATTTATAGTATACTTTTATTGTTCTTACTAGAAAGAAACTGTCAAAAATACGTTGACATATTTAGATACGTTATGTATGACTCTAGTATGCAATACATGCACATATGTTTATCGTTTGGCACTGATATCACATGAATTTGAAATAATGTAATTTTCATTGTCAAAGGTGAGCGGATGACCGTAACCAATTACATGTACAAAATGTCAGTATCAAAAACCAATCAATTTACGACTAGACAAGTTATCGATTTCATATATTTTTGTATGATCATAGTGGTTTAAATTGCGTTTCATATATCCAATTTCCGAAGTAAGTTTAGCGGAAAGCAGTCTCAAACCCTTTCCTTCCTTAGTATATTATAAGAACATTAGGATCATGACAATGAACTGTTACAGATTATTTGTACAGTACATGTAAACAAAAGTGTCAAAAAGTGAAATATTACTATAAGAAAGTGTCCAGATCTGAGTTTGATATTGGGCCAATGGAAAATGTCGTGGAAAATCGCATATTTTGTACTAATACATGTAATGCTGTTAGAGGTCTGAACAGGTGGGAGTAAGATGATAATTCACCCCCGAGAAAGTCAACAACTACGGAATTAGAAGCTATGCTCGCTTGATTTGGGATACCCATTATTGTGAGATCGTAGGTCGTATATTTTTGTGTCGAGGCGAAATTATACGAAAGCCCATTAGTACAAACCAAAAAAATATATTCCTGAACAAAAAAATATAATCCAGAACAAAAAAAAAAAATATATATTCGGGAACAGAAAATATATAAGAGAACAGAAATATAAATTTGAGAACAGAAAACTATTTTCCACTACAGAAAAATATATTCGAAAACAGAAAAATATATCAGAGAACAGAAAAATATATTAGAGAACAGAAAAATATATCAGAGAACAGAAAAATATATCAGAGAACGTTAACAGAAAAATAAATTCAGAGTAAGTCTTCAGTGGCGTAGCTAAAAGAAAGAGAAGATTCATCGGCATATTTAATTCAATGGCACTGTTTATGATGCTGAGTTGTCTAGACCTGCCCCTGACCTTAGCTTCACGTAACTCTGTAGATAACGTTTCTTTGATTGAGCTAGGAAAGCGCGTGTAAGGCATATATCAAATGACTTGACATTATTGTTTATCTATAGAAGTATGGGGATACCCTCCAATGACAACTCGCAGAGACAACGAATACATTTTATGCATTGCATTCAATGATGAATTAAAAAGGCCAAATAAAAACATACTTTTAAACAGAAGAATACGCATTGTGTTGAAAGATAAGGTCATCAATCAGCCAGACTCGCCCAAAAATTTGCTAGACTCTACGGCACTTGAGAGCTGTTTGATACTTAATGCTGTGTTTGACAATTGACATTTAACACATGGTGGATAGTGACCTTGGGTTTCTGGAAAGTTGAAATGTTTAAGATACGCAACTGGCCAACTCTTCTTAATTTAGTTTTCTGTCCTTGAATTTATTTTTCTGTTCTCGAATATATTTTTCAGTTCTCTAATATATTTTTCTGTTCTCTAAATAATATATTTTTCTGTTCTCTAAATAATATATTTTTCTGTTCTCTAATATATTTTTCTGTTCTCTAAGTAATATATTTTTCTGTTCTCTAAATAATATATTTTTCTGTTCTCTAAATAATATATTTTTCTGTTCTCTAAATAATATATTTTTCTGTTCTCTAAATAATATATTTTTCTGTTCTCTAAATATTATATTTTTCTGTTCTCGAATGCATATTTTTGTTCTGGAATATAATTTTTTTTGTTCTGGAATATATTTTTTTTGTTCTCGAATTTATTTGTTTGTTCTCAAATATATGTTTTTGTTCTCGAATATATTTTTTTTTGTTCTAGAGTATATTTTTTTATTCTGGAAAATGTTTTTTTTTCGAATTTATTTTTTTGTTCTGAAATGTATTTTTTGTTCTGGGAAATATTTCTTTGGTTTGCACCAATGGGCTTCCGTAAAATTAGCCCCCTAGTAAAATGAGAATCTGAAGTCTAACGAAATTTTTCATACCAGTACCTAAAATTAGAATGGAGTATACATTAGAGGAAAATATAAATTAATGGTTAGTGTCCGACGCCGGTTCTGAACTTCTAATTTTCGAAGATTCGTTTTAGGAAATTAATTAGAAATAATTTCTGTTAAACAAATACCAAATTCACATTGTCATAATATATGCTATATATTCATACCACACCATTTCGTTGTTTCGATGGAGAATCGGCTAGTTCGCCCTTTTAGTAGTACTGATAAGTTAAGAGTATATTTTTTGATAAAAAAAAAAAGAAAAGAAAAAAAAAAAAATAAACCAACCAAACAAACAAAGAAACATAAAAAACTGTACCTAAAATAAATGAATTTACATAATTTCCAAAAAAAAAAAAAAAAAAAGAAAAAAAAAAAATAATAAATCAATCAATGCATGTTTTGTATTAAAATTAAAGTATATCATACTTACACGCTCCGTATGCAAGACTAGCAATTGTCCAGAAGATAAAATTCCTTACGGAGGAGTAGTCGGCCCTGAATGCCATATTAAGGACATTATCAATATATTATATCATCCATGATCAAAATCCGTGGAATTGCACACTATTGCTCACTCAACACTCACACAAAGCCGTTTCTTTGGTGGATTTACCTTCGTCAACTTAAAACTATGCCATGAACTCTATAAGCTATATAGGACTTAATTCTGTCTTAATTTTGACCAACATCTTTAATCTTATTATAAAGACTGAAGTATATGTACTGTTATAAATTAAATTGAATAATTCTAAAATTATACATGCCATTAAATCTCACATGAGTTTTAGGTAATACATGAATGCGCGGATCAAGATTTTTTTTCCAGAGAAAGGGAGCGGGGGTTAAAAGTTCGGCGAGGATGTGCATGGAAAGGGGAGGGGGAGGTTCAATCAAATACATGTACATGTACTACGCATATATCAGTATAAGATGCATACAGTGTTGGATTTCGGACAGGGGGTCCAAATTTATTGATTCAGAATACCCTTTTATGCTTTAACTCTATACCTTTGGAAAAACTTTCGGCTCGCTTTGAGCGCCACCCTAGATTTTTCATCAGCTGCTTATATATAAATTATTATTAACCTTTCTCACTTTACCTTCAATTTTCGTTGCTACTAGTATTATCATGATTATGTTTGAGATGTACATATGTATTAACGTTAGGGTCTTTACTATTTCATATGTGTAAAACCGATTTAGGTAATTGTATATTGAATATACCAATGTCGAAATACATGTTTGTATATTATGATTATATCTTATTTGTCATAAAAATGTATTATGAAGGCATTATATTATGTGATGTGATGAACTTAAGGAAGGTGCCATAGGTAGTGGATTCAAATCACAGGCTGGTGTTGATACGATCCTCCGATAGTGACTTCAAGCTATTGGGTTAACCCTTTAGTTCACTCGGTAACGCTCTAGAATAGCGGTTGGAATCCCAGAAAGGGTGTTAATGATAGGTAACTTGGGTATGTCTTTAATTGAGCTTTGTATGTTTAGTCTATGACTATCCAAGGTCCATCGTACTTATTTCATTGGGTGTTGTACTGTTTCGTTAACGTTTGTGCTTTCAGTGCATACTTCCGATGTCGACCGAAGTAAACCGGTGTTGTACGGGACGAGTTGCCGGGGCTACAAAT
Organism: Pinctada fucata; assembly: GCA_028142955.1. Taxonomy (NCBI): domain Eukaryota; kingdom Metazoa; phylum Mollusca; class Bivalvia; order Pterioida; family Pteriidae; genus Pinctada; species Pinctada fucata. The sequence continues at coordinate 28,262,323 of AP027106.1, forward strand.
TTTGCTGCCAAGTTGAAATGCAATGGGTATTGATGTCAAAAAGAACAATTGTGGAATATATACTTCTTTAAACTGCATTTGCACAGCAATTCATATTACTCGTTCATCTTAACATTTTATTATAGTTCCATGGAGATGAATTATGTTTAATGATGTTTTAAAATTATATAATTCAACTACATTTGTGATTCGATTCAATTAAGGCGGAATAACTCCCACACATTTACATATTTCTTTAAGCATAAAAAATCAAGGTGAGGTAATATGACATGAATAGAATAAACAAGACTTTTAAATCTTTTATATTTTATTTGAATGATCAACATACAGAATACGAGTCGACCATGAATAAATATGAATCTATTCAGAATTCAAATGGCGGTGTTTACTCCCCGTGATGTGCACTTTTAACACTTTTAATGACATTTTCCGTTTATACTTGTGGGAAAGTTGACAAAGCGTATGTAAAAAGACAGCCGGCTTCGTTTTATGTACATGTATGTACGTAAGGCATGATTACACAAAACTAAGTTCCTTAATATCTGGATTCTGTCTGAAGCTGTATCAAAGGGTAGGTACATTTTCTGGCTCTGTTAAGACAAAAATATTTTGGAGAACTAAATTATAATACATCTTACTTCATTGATACATATACTACAGAAATATAGTTAATTCTGTGTTCAATTAATGTCGAACTAGCTCATTATCTGTGTATCAAATGCATCAATTGAATAATAAATCCATTTAATAGAAAATTGACAGTTTGACATACAGCGATTGTATTAAACTAAATTACGCGAATTGAAATAGTTCTGTAATTCATCATGCGCGTGCGATGTCGTTCATCAGCTAGCATGTACATATACACAGGGGTCAAACTTAAATGTGGTTTTATTACAGGGAAACAAATTTGTCATGATGTAATATGACCATTATGCGCGGATCTAGGGAAAGTAGGGAGTGGACTCCTTTACTCTGAAATATGTTAATAATGCTTGTTGGATAACTTACTCAAAGTCACAGGCTGCAACCCCCCCCCCCCTTTCTCCTCTCCTCCATATTTGGACCCTCGAAAAGATATGGATCTGCATTTGCTGAGATCTAAAATACGGAAGGGAACAGAGAGAATTTATAAAAAAAAAATGATAGAAGGAAATCCAGAAAGATTGACGGTGTACTTTTGGAACATAGAGATATTGAGGGAAAAAAAGTTAATCTTGTTAACTTTCACGACTAAATTTCAAAAAAAAAAAAAAAAAAAAAAAACCGAAAAGAAAAGGATGAATGAGAAAAAATCTTGCAACCAAAGACGGGATTGGATCCTACCATTGAAATATATTGAATGAAAAGAAAAAAAAGAAAAAAGAAAAGAAGAGTAAAATTTCTTATCATGTGAAAGTTGATTCACATTTGTCAAAGGGTAAACTTCGGTATTTAGAAATAGCTAAATACGCCCTCTCGATGCGAGATTTAAATCTGATTCATCTCTTCTCGTCTTACAAATCAAGCTTGAGACATATTCAATGATTCTTTCATGATTGGGATGCAATTTACGTTTATTTAAATCACCCAATCCACTGTAATCAAAGTGGTGACCGTCTCTTGTAACATAGTAAATTTCCCGTGGCTTGACGGTGATGTTCCAAGATTACCGTTATACGGCATTTACATATCACAGCTCATCTGGTACGCTATAGCATGTACTGATATTTTGGATTTTAACAGTAGAAATTGACAAATTTCCAAAAAACTTTTAGGTCAAGGTTTCCGCTTTCATAAATTAGTTAAGACTTTCTGGAAATTTTACAAAAATTACTGTCAACTTCTTTAAAATTCGGATCTATACACGCAACAGAGTACATTACTTTGGGTATAACACAACCTGTCTTTTATGGTGATATGATAAACAAAATTAGAAGGATCAAAGGTAGGCACCATCGAAAATGCGTCAGTCATCAAACGCCTTTTATACCGTGGATATGATCCTAATGTCACCAGACGGATACTAGGCTTGGTACTTGACCAATCTACAGTCTTGTACCAGCGCATCCTTCAGACGTGCACTCTGACTGACTGGGACTCCATGACGGGCCCTGTCCAAACCTCTTCTCTGAATGTACGTCAGTCGGACTCCTCGGGTGATTACATACATGAGCTCGCTACAGCCGGCAGAGCACGGACTGTATTACGCACGCCCACTTTTTATATCCATTTACATATTCATCTGTGTTGCCGGGGCCTCTGCGTTTTGCTGTCTTGTTTGTGTGGTGTCATCTTACAGTGAGGAGGTTGTTTTACACCACATGTGTACGTTCTTCGAGACCTCTGGGTAATTGGAGAAGTGAGAGGGTTGTGCGCACGTAATCCAGGATAACCACACCATTTGCTACTTGCGTGCCAAATGGCCGTCCAAAGTCGGCACCGGTTGCCCATTTGGTCTCGTCGGTTTATGTTTAGTCTTTTGTGTTTGATGTTTACATGTCGTATGTCTCTTTTTCGTCTCATATCATGCTCGTCTTTTGTGTTTTTGCATCAGGTGTTTTGGTGTTTTGCTGTTGGTGCTGCAACAGGGTCTTGTTGGAGATCCCCTCCCTTCCTTGACTGTGTTTGTTACAGCGTTGTGTGTTCATGACGATGGTTCTTTAGGAGTGTTGTGAACTTGAAATTTCATCCTATTGTAATATGACCATATACTTAAAGTTTATAAAAATATCATATTTAATTTTAATATATTCATTATAAGATGAAAAATGATATCCACTGCTATAAAAGGGGTGACGGTCTCTTGACTTTGTAAGTGCCTTGTGTGTTCATAGTGTTTTGAAATTGGAAAATTCTCATTCTATTGTAATATGACCGTAAATATACTGAATTTCACATGTGCAAATAAATTCGTAATTAATATTTCATAGAGGAGGAAAACGAAAAACACATGTTGATCTACATTATATAAAATAAAAAGATGTACAGAATTTGAAATGTTTGAATAATATTTCGCTGAAAAGAAAAGACAGCGGGAACAGTTTACATTCTCTTACGGGGCAAACTCCGTCAATTTCAGATTAAGAGAGCGCTGTCAACTTCATCAGACCGTTCTAAATATTCCCTTGTTAAAAAAAGAATTAATTGCATGGACACATGCGTTGAAGAATGTAAAGATTTATAGATAATTAGGTCTTCCGACTTCCGTCGGAAGACCTATTGTTTTCGTAACCGTGGAAAATTGGATCAGCGATTTCTCAAGAACCCTGTAAGCTAGGACAATGAAAGTTCTCAAACGTTACGTTTGGAGTAAAAGCTAGATTGGTCTTTTTTATTTTTGGTCTCTGTTATTTTTTTATCATGTTTTTTAGTAGATTCAAATATTTGACGGGAGCGTCGAATTACTCAAAAGGACCGAAAATTTCATGTTTTGCTATTTGTAAGCTTAAATATCTCGTATTTTGCTATCTACAATTTCCATTCTTTTTGAAAGTCGACAGCCATGCAAGATATGAAATGCTAGATGCACACTGTAACGATTTATTACGATGACGTCCTTCACCGTCCTTCATATTTCCAAATTCAGAAGTTCATAGGAGGAAGACACTTTTTTGCTTATAATAGTAAACAAAAATTAAGCTTATGAAGTTTCCTAAAAATTTCAATATTATTATTTTTTATCCATATATCTGTCTTATTTAGTCTTTCTGATTTTTCCTATCTCTTACTGTTGAAAAGATATGAGCATCGAAATTTTGAGTTGGGTATTTCGATACACCTTCACGCCAACAGATCGGGCGCACACTAAAATTGGTAGTCCGAGTCCGACTCGAGAAAAGCAGTGTTGAGATTTTCAAATTCCGATTTCACGGCAATGATGAATATGCATTTCATAAATACATTTCGATATACACAATTTGATTTTAAAACAGTTGATTAATTTAGAAGAGATCAGCTACAAACCAGAATTTACACACAAAAAGTGGTAGTTTGATTCCGATTTCTAACCTACAAACCTGTTTCTAAACTTCAATAACTATATTTTGAACATCAAGTTTAATTTCTAATTCTAGCAAACGTTCGAACATAATTTTCGGTTGGTTTATTTACAAATTGATGAACAATTTCTCCAACATTCTTCCCTCCCTTCGTTTTTCGAAAACAGTTCTGTTTATATTGAACGATGTCGCCATGATGGAAATTCAAAATAAACTTTGAAAAAAGGGAAGGGGGGGGGGTGTCCAAATTTGAACCTGCACAGCGAGAACCTCATGGTATTTATATATATATATTGAACGTAACTTGTTATTACCATTTCTCTTCTCAAGAAAATTGGTTCTACAGCTACGAGCTCGCCTTTTTTATGGGGGAAGGGGGCAGGAAGAATTTGCAAAAAAAAAAAAAAAAAAATCCCGGCTCTGAAAAATGCTGAAAAAAATATTCCGGCCCAAAGGGCCGGCAATTTTTTTTTCCCGGACCATGCAAAAGTAAGGATACATTGCATGATATGGAAATTTTTGCTGGCCCTTTGTGCCAGACAATTTAAAGTCAAAAAATTAATTAATATAAATACAAACTGTTCACATAGCTGTATCTACCAGAGACCTAATACGCATAGGCACAAAAATCTAGAAAAGGTTCTATTTAAACATCATACAATCTGTCTGAAATTCGCTAATTGCAAAGAGACATCTGAAGGAACGGTTATTAACTCATACTCTGTAACAGCGGGGAGTTTAACTTACACAGACATTCACAACATTTGACAATTTGTTTAAATCCGGCCCGAAGAACCGGCGAAAAATTTTCTCCGACTCTGGTAATGGCTGAAAAAAATGGCCTGCTCAGAAAATTGCTGAAAAAATTATACCGGCTGGCAATAGAATTCCTGCCCCCCCCCCCCCTCCCCAAAAAAAAAAATCAAATGGTTGCTCACCAACAATTATCGGTTTGAAAATTTAATGTTACTGCTATTTGAAAACTTAAATATATAATATAAATACATGTAATGTGACGTCCTTCATATTTCCAAACCAAAAATTGTATAGGAGGAAGACACTCTTGTTGCAACCGCAACAAGAAACCTTTCTAGTTATTACTCTTTTACACTAATCAGTCATAGTTAAACGTGAAAATCGAAAGGCCTATTAAAACAAACTGTATCGATTTGGTGTTTTTATGCACTTTTTATATTTCAGAACTGAGTGGGAAAATTTACTTCATAATTACTTTTATATGAAAAGCTGTTATAACATTAATGTTACAGCTGGAGTACGGACTGCCTTTTTTCCATGAAACTTTAGATAAAAATCTCACACAAAAGGGAATATTTTGAGTTAAAACAGCATATTAACAGCTTAATTAAAAAGAACGTTCGATGCCGACCTGTTCCGAACCCGCGACCTAGGGAGGTGGAGGCGAGCTTGATAACTCCAACGTACATCGAATTTCTACGTGGAATGTTGACCTTAGTTTTATTACAAGTATTTTGAAGTATGCTTTAGCGATGCCATGGAAGCTGTAAAATAAGCTGAAGTGAAGCTGAAGTCCGCCATTGACCTTTAGGGAAGACAACTTGTTACAAAACAATGCTACGCATCTCTTTGCGAAAAACAATTAACAATCAATAATGAAAATATTATCTTGATACTAGAAACAAGGAAAACAACACAATATTATAAAAAAGTGACCCCCTCCTCTTTTCTTGGAGGGGGGGGGGGTTAAAACCATATACTTTCAACAAAAAAACTTTAACTTATAGCTGGAGTACCGACAAACTTTCTATGAAATTCCTAAGAAATTGTTCTTTTTTAAATAAATATTTTGATTAGATTTTTAATAAAAACAAAGCCATTTGAATAAAAGGTACAAAGGTTACTAAGGATACGAACTCGCGACATCGTGTACCATAGCGAGTACTTTCACCTCTGTGCCACGAATCCCTTGACAAAAGACGTGAAATTAAAAAATGTAAACCTTGTCCAACAGAAAATCAAATTAAATCAAAACATCGAATCTCTACATGGAATGGGGTCTTCTTGAATTAAGTTGAACATGATTTTCGTGCAGCTTGCGTTCTCATTTTATTACAAGATGCAATAGAAGAAAGTGACATAGCGGGCCACCATTAACTGACCGGAAATATTACATAACGATGTAGCGTACATGTATAACACTTAGGCATGGTCCATTTTATATTCTGGGCTTGGGTTTTTAGTTGCGGCAAGATTATTTTTTTCGCCCCAGACCGGGGCAAAAATTTTTTTTTCCTGCAAAGTTGGAGCAAGGGAATTTATTTTTTAACAAAGTGATGCGCATATTGTGTTTTATCAATAGAAATTATCTATATTTTTACTCAAAACTCTAAATATTAAAATATTAGTTTATTTTTATGCAAATATTCAATTCACTTCTAAAGAGAGAGATAAAAGATTTTTACAATACTATTCGCAATAGTTTATATAAGGAACATGTATATAAGAGGGTCAGAGGAGAAGGTTTTCTAGACAATTTTTATGTGTAGAATTATAAATTAGTAAATAATGTTATGATAGAAAACAATGGCGAGCGAAGCGAGCCAAAAAATTTTGATATGTATTGAAAACTGCGGCGAGCGAAGCGAGCCGAAAAATTTTCAAGAATTTTAGCGAAATTTTATGGTAATTCTTCAAATTCAGATTTTTTGTAAGAGCAAGATTATTTTTTTCTGTCACACCATAAGCAAATTAATTTTTTTCATCAAAATTGAGAGCAAAATTATTTTTTTCGAAAAAAACCCAAGGCCCCCCCCCCCCCCCCCCCCCAGAATATCAAATGGACCGTGCCTTAGCTGAACACAAATATACAGGAAGATGTTATCTATGAATAGTATTCCTGAGAGTAGTCATTTCATGAATGTTTATTCACTACTGTCCTTCCCCTCGTAGTAGAAAACTGACAACTATGCTGGTACAATGCAGCCTCCTGGATAGAAATTAAATCTATCACACATTCAGTGGTAAAAATGTACATGTATTGTTTAAAGTCGAAAAATAAAATATAATTTATTGTGGCACCCTCATGTTCTGTTTTCTTAATTTGGTTATCATGAATAAGATTTTTGATTCAGTATCAAGTTGAAAAGGACTTAAATTCTAAGATTGTCGAAAGGCAAACCTTAAACATGTTAAATGCGATTTTCTGCATTTTCTTGATAAATCTATTCGAGATAGCAGTAACTGTTGCAGCTCATATCTGATGATCGACACGTCTAGATTACATTTATGCCAATTAGTGGTAAAAGTTAGAATGGATTTATTCCATTGATCGGTATCTGGCACCAGGAATACGATATATACAGACTGTAGAACTGTACCAATAAATGTTATTTATCGATACTTTCGGCATTGAATGGAGCTCGGCTCCGTCCCGAGTTTATTCAGGTAGAATTCACAATTATGGCGTGCATGATTTAGTTTTTAAAGACCGAAAGACGACAGTGAATTTATGATTGCATGTTTAGATATGATGTAAACATTCGGGGTTTGTTAAAAATGTGCCTCAATTTGCATATTCATTATACGTAATATTGGTTGGTACGTTTATATGCACTGAAGGGTGGTATATTTTATTATAGAGTGATTTGATGTGTTTTACAGTCGTGGATTTGCACCAAGGATGAGGGAAACAGAGTTGTGCCGTAAGAGCGACCTTGAGTACTGTTATCACACTACAGGATGATGCCGATACACGTTACCACATGGGTGTGTCTAAGTCTGACCCTCATAAGCTTTGTTGTCGTAAGTAATATTAAACTATTTCCTTCTCTTTCATGTTTAAACAACTTCCTTTTAATTCAACAGTATGCGGTTTAGAAATAATTCAAAGGAGGAAACTGTAAGTGCACACGCAAAAGTTTTTTTAATGGAATTTACGGAAAATTATTACGATAAAGATGCACAAAAATATTCCCTGGTTCATGCAATATGTACGTATGGGAGAAAGGATAGAATTTTGGGTGCATTTCGTTTTCTTTTGTGACAAGCAGTTCTAAGTCATTATTTTCAGAATGACATGTATTGAGCCATAATTTCAATTATTATTCATTAAACATGTTAAAAGAAAAATAAAGATCTCCACGATGACAAGGCGGCGGTGACTACAGCGGGATACATTCACACATGACCAATACAAACAAACAAACGAACACACTGCAAATCAACCATTTTGGCATATCGACTGTATATATATTATGTAGAGCACTCAAGCCAAAACATTATTGAAACATAAAATACAGCACATAGAATAGTAAGCCTATCTACCCGTACACGGCATTTGAAGCTATCTGCCAATTACAGATTAGGCACGGTCCATTTGATATTCGGGGGGGGGGGGGGCTTGGGTTTTTTGTCGGAGCAAGATTATCTTATTCGCCCCGGAACTGGGCAAAATTATTTTTTTCTTGCAAAGTTGGAGCAAGGAAATTTTTCTATAACAATTGATGAGAATATTAAGAATGTTTGTGTTTTTTCAACAGAAATTCTCTATTTTTACTTAAATTACTCCAAACATTATTTTTACGTTAAACTTGTATTCACTTCTAAACTAAGAGAGAGATAAGATTTTAACAATATGCGATATATAATTCTTAGTAAACAAAATGTTTGTGAAGTAATGAAACATGTAAGAGGGCCTGATGCAAATTTTTACATGTAGAAGTTAAAACTAGTGAAAATTTTAAAACTTATTTAAATTCTCCTTTCGAGCTTGTATATAAAATTAAACACTATGTTGATACATATATCTATTAATAGTGAAAAATTATTTCGATAATGTATATAAGCATTTTAATTGTATCAGTCACATGCATTCTTTTGAAATTTTCAAATATGAACTTGCCATTACAGAAAAGATTATGGCGAGCGAAGCGAGCCAAATTTTTTTTATAGAAAGTAAAAACTGCGGCGAGCTGAAAAATTTTCAGGAATTTTAAGCAAATTTTATGGTAATTCTTCAAATTCAGATTACTTGTAAGAGCAAGATTATTTTTTTCTGTCACATCATAAACCAATTAATTTTTTTCATCAAAATTCAGAGCAAAATTATTTTTTTGCGAAAAAAAACCCCCAAGCCCCCCCCCCCCAAGAATATCAAATGGACCGTGCCTTAGAGTGTTTATCTCAATTGCAGTTGACTGGATTTTAATACTGTAATATAATTATTGATATGGATATAAATATGCATCGGTTATTAAATCTACCTCTGTCAGTAACGTCTGCTTTTGACAAAACAACTTTTCTCTACACGTCCCGTTGCCCAAATGGTTTTCAAGAAACCCACGAATCATTACGGTTATCTTGCGATTCTTGCCATTAGTACAATTTATTCATTTTGATACTCAAAGGATTGCTAAGGAAAAAGTTGATTATTTAAGATTTATTTTGATGTGCACATTTTCATCTGTTTCATAGTACGAGTATATCAATCATTTTCGTGTTGGTATCAAAGAAACCCTTTCTATTTATCACTAAGTCTGATAAATACATGTGGCAAATGGAAATGTCTAAAGAGAGTGATATATGAAGCTCGCCATACAGACGCGTTTCAGATGCTTTGCTGACGTAAACATATCGAGTATCCTTTGAAAAAAAAATGCTTTCAGAATAACTCCGTTGAAAAGAAGTATTTGCCTGTAAATGAGTTAAAGAAGATCCTGACGATAATCTCAACAGCACTCACAATAGAGCACAACACTGAGCATCGACGGACCCCTAGCAAGCTAGAGGTGGGACCAGGTGCCCGGGAGGAGTAAGCATCCCCTGTTGGCTAGCCGCACCCGCCTTCGATGTTCACGCACGAAACGAAAACAATATCTAAAATACATGCACTGTCCGAAGTTATGTCTATATAAAAAGCACTTTAGCGACAATGTCAGGGACAATTTTAAAACACTCACGTACAAACCCCTCGCGGGGAACTTTTTTATGGACTTCTCATTGCAACGGGCATAAGTGTGAAAAAAAGAAGTTATAGAAGATCCTGAAGATAATTGAGCGTCAAAGGACCCCCTAGCAAGCTAGAGATGAAACCAGGTGCCCGGGAGGTGTAAGCAACCCCTGTTTGGCAAGCCGCACCCGCTAGTCACAAGTAGAAAGAGATATCGTAGAAAAAAGTGTGTTCTCAAGAGCCTCTCACCCTCAAAAATGTATTAGCTACCTGATCTTTTTAAATGAAACATGAAACACTTCGTAGGAAAAGACACAAAAGAATGAAGATTATACATGATCGCTACACGGATCATGTATGCATTGGAAGAAGAAAGAAATATTCTACATGTAATGGAGACAAAATTTTTGTGTATAAAAAGGCAATAATGGAATAAATTTTGGCCCATATCTATTTGACTGTATAAAAGAAATAGATCATAAATAGAGAGCAGATAATCAAATATTCACTTGATGAAGACTAAATCAAATCTAGTAAATACGTTCATCTTTATACTGTTTAACGATGACAACATATTCCTATCAGTCGATGGTCACGGAGAAGTTCTAGAATAGTAAGTTGATGGAAATCACCATAAGAAATTCTTAAGATATGTACGTAATTTTAAAACTTTCAATCTCAGGGCAAAAAGACAACTAGGCAATTTCATTTTACTAGTCTAGGTGCCATTCATGAAACCCAAAAATTTCTTACGCACAAAATGTTTTTGCATGAAAGTGTTGTCAATACCCTCTTATTTGATAATCTGGCGGATGCCACCCTTTCATCCCTGGGCATTTCGAAATTTTGGGGTAAAATGGTATTTTTCGAAGAAAAATCATTGAAAATAGGAAAAAATCAATTACTTTTTCTATGCTGTAGCTAGATCAACAAAATTGGTACCAAAAGAACGACAATTTAATAATCTTTAAGTCTAAAGCTCAATTTACCAATCTACTTGTCAATAAAATGGGGAAAACTATGGATTTTCGATGAAAAATCGTTGAAAATAGGAAAAATTCAATTACTTTTTCTATGCTGTAGCTAGATCAACAAAATTGGTACCAAAAGAACGACAATTTAATTATCTTTAAGTCTCAAGCTCAATTTACCAATCTACTTGTCAATAAAATGGGGAAAACTATGGATTTTCGATGAAAAATCGTTGAAAATTGGGAAAGTACAATATCTTTTTTAGTTCTGTAGCTAAATAAACAATTTTGGTACCAAACGCACAATAAATTTATTGCCTTTCATTTTGAATAATACAGAAGTCAGATTCGCAATTTGCTGGTACGAAAAATTGGGAAAAACAACTACTCTTGGATGTAAAAACACTGAAAATCACACAAAATGCAATGAACTTTTTCAAACTGTAGTTAGTATGAGGTACAGCAATTATGGTACCAAGGATTTTTTTATTGTCTTTTATTCTGAATTCGTATTAAGCAACTTGCTCAAAAATAAAGTGGGAGAACACCAATGAGGGAGAAAACTGAAGGGTATTTTCCATTAAAAGTTGGGACTTTGAAAAATGCAAAACGTTTACAGAAAATCTTGAACAAAGATATGTGTATTCAAGTCAACACTTTTTGAAAACAATTTACTGGTACATGGAGTCTTGTAGCGAGTTTTTGAAAGACGTGGGTGAAATTAGAGACATTGTTCAAAAGAAAGCGGCTATTGTCTTTGATACATAACGTGCATGTCTGGTCCACGCTGTTAATTAATCTGCTTTTAAAGATGATGCCAATGAATTTGAAGACGTTTTTAAAACATAGATGATTTCTGCCAGGGTTGTGTAGTTGTTTTCAATTATTGAAGTGGATCTTAAAGACCTGCTTAGTCATGACGTTGTTCTAGTCCCTACGTTGATGTTGCAAAGATAACTTCGATTTTATTCTTTTCATTTTCGTGCGTGAACATCGACAGCGGATGCGGCTAGCCAACAGGGGATGCTTAATCATCCCTGGCACCTGGTCCCACCTCTAGCTTGCTAGGGGTCCGTCGATGCTCAATTTAGTGCTCTATTGTGAGTGCTGTTGAGATTATCGTCAGGATCTTCTTTAACTCTTTTCGAAAATATGTTCTTAAAATAAGCTCCAGGTTATGCATTTGACAAGAATGCCTAGGTGCTGATGATCGATTGGTGTATGCAGGACTTTCATTCATGCAGAATTAATACCTTGAATGTTTCTGGTCGTATACTTCTAAAACAACTAAACACTTAATATGTTCAATAATAAGTGTTCCAACTATTTACCTTCTTGAAGAAAGTTTTAAACCAATTTTGATGCACCAGACACGTGTTTCGGATAGAAAAATCCTCATCAGTGATGCTTTCAATTAAAGCGACTTCATGGCACAGCCAAAATCCTCTCCAGCAGCGCCCTCGCCATATTTTCTGAACTTAAAATTGCTATCACTTTGCAGAGAGCAAATTCAAATGATATTCAATTTACCCCTACTTACCATCATAATGACAAAAGATTCAGTCAGGAAAGCTACATCGCAGAAAATGAAGTGCAACTGATTGATATTACATGTGCTTGCAATCAGTTGATCGAGAAAGCAATTCCATCGATTAAGAACTCGCATTCTACACATCATTCTGAAGATGTAGGTATTGAGAACAGATCATGATGATGGGTATCATCAACATATGATGGTATTGGAGAGACAAAGGTTGTTCCGTGGGAAGTTTTTGAAGTGGTGTTCCGTGTCAAATGTCAGAGAAGTTAATTCAAATATTGAAAAGATAGTGACTGAGGCCATGATATTCATAAAGAATTACTATGGTTTAGAGAATCTAGACAGTATATCTGATGTCAGGTCCAGTGTACGATTGAATGAAATGCGCTGTAAGAGTTCAAAACTCTAAGATGACCATTGTCACCAACAGTTAATTGAATAATTTCGATAACATGTCAAGAAAAACTAAATATTTTTAGCCATGCATAAGGAAGCATTCTTAAGATACAGTTCAATCAAACCTGGATCGGCTGAAAGAATTGAATTTAAAAAAAAATGTTGAGACCAATTTTAATAATATTTTGTCAATCGCGTCTGTACCTCTATCTGTTATCCTGTTGATTTTTTGCAGTCGCACATGAAATCTGAGTTGTGTAACAAATAGATGTGACAAATTCTGTGCTCGTATTTCTTTAATTCTGTAAATGATTTGGAGCAGAGAATTGTCAGAGTACGATGCAAACGAGGCATTTTGATCAACCATGTAAGAAGGGTTCTTTGTTGTTAGAAGTAGTTGCACACAAGTTTTACAATTGCATGTTGATGAAACAATAAGGCAATAAGAAAGGAGGTGATCTCCAACAAAACTGGGTTGCAGCACCAATATCAACACATAACAACACCCCAAGTAAAACACAGAGAAAACACACACAGCAAGAGAAACCAGAGAATCTAGAGTAGAAAAAAGGGTAATCAGAGAGTGCAAATCTAAAACTATCAATATGCAATCATTTTGATACGAAAATTGTTCTAGAATCTCTTTAAACCGATTACCTTTTTATAATTTAAAACCTTTTTTCAGCAAAAAACAAACAAAACAACAACAACAACAACAACAAAACAAAACAAAACAAGAAGATTCCATTTGCTTGAATTGAATTCTGAATTTAAATCAATGAAATATTTTTTCTTGTCGTTGTTCTACCTACAGCATGAAAAAAAGCATTGCAATATCCCAATTTTCAACGATTTTTCATTCAAAATGCATTCTTTTCCCCATTTTTGTACATGCAAATTGCTAATCTGATATTTTAAATGAAAAGCAATACATTTATTGTGCCTTTGGTACCAAAATTGTTATTTTATCTACAGTATGAAAAAAGATATGACATTTTCCCAATTTTCAACGGTTTTTCATCGAAAATCCATAATTTTCCCCATTTTATGGACAAGTAAATTATGAAACTGAGCTTGAGACTTAAAGGCAATGGCATTGCTGATCTTTAGATACCAAATCTGTTGTTCTAGCTACACCATGGACAAAGTAATTGCGTTTTTCCAATTTTCAACGGTTTTTCTTTGAGAAAGCACACTTTTCCCCAAAAATTTAGAAATGCCTAAGGATGCCAGGGTGGCATCCGCCAGATTATCAAAGTACAGGGTATTAACATCACTTTCATGCAAAAACATTTTGTGCGTAACATTTTTTTGGGTTCCCTCCAAAATAGCCATTTGGCAACTAGACTATACCAAATTTTGTTAATTTCAATGTTTATTTGGTAAAACGTGCATATGCTTTCTTCGTGAAAAATAATTATCAAACAAATCACCACCATCATATACCAAGAATAATATCATAAAAAGGATTGAAAGAAGTACATTAAAAATATTTCGTATGCGACGTCGCACTATATGCAACAAAGTTCTGTTTGATAGTATTTTGGTTTCGGCTTTGGTATTTCCCTTTCACTGATAAGTAATTGTAGCGCTTTATACAAATTTCTCCATTCTGTCTATGGTGGTAAACTTCTATCGAAAAATGAAAAATCAAAAAAAAAAAAAAAAAAAAAAAAGAGAACCCAAACAACAACAAACAAACAAACAAACAAAAAGAGTATTTGAAGGGTCATTCCTTAAGATTTTATATATCCACGAATGCCATCTTACGACTAAACTATTCATAAATTCATGATAGCGACGTCATCGGAAATTTGTCCTTTATAATGTTTTTGGATGCAGCAATGCAGGATTTCTTTAATCAGAAGAATTGATACACTGAATACACTGTGTAGCATCACGTGACTTTAGTTGGTGAAACCATGAATGAATAAAAAGCTCGATTGGAAGAAAGAAAACAGGAACTGCAATAATTGAATTGATTAAATTTTATCTTTTCATTGCCTATAACTTTGTCTAAAATGGTATACTTTTACTATCATGGAATCGTTAGTAAGTAAAACGCCGTTGTTTTCACAAACATCGTGACAAAAGCTGTAGATATTTTCGTGGAAACCACCACAACATTGTGTTTAACATATTTCGACCACGACGTTCCTTTTGTCAGAATGTTTGTAAAAACTACAATGGTTTCTTGATTGAAAAACAAAGAATCATCAAATTATCATCTTTTACAAGGACATCGGCTATGAAAAGATTCCGAAATGGAAGTTACCGGATATGACAGTTCTACTGAAGCGGCGGGTGTTGCATGCAAGCAGGAGATGCTTACTCTTCCTGGGCACCTGGTCTCACTTCCATATCGGGATCGAGTTCGCTTCTTTTCATATGGTGGAGGTTTTTGTTTGTTTGCTTTGGTTCCTGTTTTGTCCTGATTTTATATGCCTTCGGTTTCTGATTTTCTGAATTATCGATTTTGTGCTGTATACAGGGATATGGTCATTATCCATATTTGTCATTGAATCAAAACAATCATCAAATAACCTGTTTTCTTTCCTTCAAACGAGCGGTATGTCTCCATTTTGTGTTCGTGGTTTCACCAACTTAAGTCACGTGATGCTACACAGTGAATATTTCAAAATAACTGAATTAATGTCTTTTCATAGGCAATGCGTGTCTTAAATATTAAAGACAAGAAAAAAAAATGTTTTTCGAAGGGCATTGTACATAGTCATACATTACTCAAATTTTCTATTGATATATTTTTTTAAACATAGAGTTACCAAGCCAGGGATGCATACAACGTCAAAAGACAGCAGCTAATTTCTGCAGGTAACTTATTCAGCTCTAGTAATTAAATTTACCAGCAATTAGATCAGCCTATGTCTCTGAACAAACAAATAAAGATTATTTCAGATCGAAATTAGTGGAATTTCTTTTGTTTACGATGATAGAAAACTGCAGATTTACTTAATTAAAGTATTTAAGTAATTAAACATTATCAAGCCAGGAATACATACAGAGAGCATAATCTAATTGAAGCCTTCATAATCGCTATTGACGCTAATTGATTTCAGGCTAAAATGGTTTGAGTATATTTACTGAAATATGATTCTCAATAATATTGTTTCTTTACAAGAAAGGAGGGAATCTCCAACAACACTCGGTTGCAGCACCCACAGCAAAACTCCAAAACACCCAATGCAAAAACACAGAGCAGACATTAACAGAAGGAGACGCAAAACCAAAGGGCCAAGGAACACCAACCCACGCCATAGAAACAAACATGAAACATAAAAGACCACACATAAACCAACGAGACCAACTCACAACATAGAAACATGAAACACAAAAGACCACTTATAAAACAACGAGACCAATGGGCAACCGGTGCCGACTTAGGACGGCCATCTGTCACGCAAGAAGCAGACGGTGTGGTTATCCGTTTTACATGCACACAACACTTACCGAGAGGTCTCGAAGAACGTACAATTGTGGTGTAAAATAACCCCCTCACTGTAAGATGAACATACAAACAGACAGCATGACGCAGGGACCCAAGAAACACACAGATCTATGGATATGTAAATGGATATAAAAAAACAGAAGGCATACGAAATACAGTCCGTGTTCTGCCGGCTGCAGTCACATACAGCAGAGTTGGGCAACTCGTCCTCCTTGATAAAACAAAACATCATAAATCTTCTGCACGAGTTTGTTAGTGTCACATATAAAATCTCTTATCAAAAGAAAAACATTGATCCTTTTTCAAAAGATTACGTGAAATGAATTTTTTGCTACATTTCTTAATTTTCATATGCTTTTTTATTGGTCCCCTACCGGCTCATCGGAGGGGACTTAAAGTTTCCACCCCGTTTGCCTGTCTTTCCGTCCGTCCGTCCGTCACACGTTAGTTTTCCAGATGTTTTACCCTGTCGATGCATGTATCTAAATCATTTTTAGTATGTGAGTATATCTCAATGTGATACAGATGAAGTTCGTTTTTCAATTCGACTGACCCATTGGTACAGGAGTTATTGCCCTTGAAATTGACAAATTTTATGAAATTCTCAGTTTTTTGGTCTTTTTTTTCCATGTCATTGAATATATTGAAAACAATTATACGAGTATTTGTTTTCGATTGACCCATTTATTGCACGAGCTAGGTCTCTGGACTTTGCAAATTTCATGACATTTTTCGGCTATTGTTGGAGATATTGAAATAACTTCGTATATATGATTGCATCTTAGTCTTATACAGATCAAGTTCGATTTGGCTTCGATTGACCTATTTCTACAAGTGTTATAGTCCTCTTTCGGTGTATTGCACGTAAATTACAATATTTATTTGGTATTTCAAACAACAACACATTTAACTCCTTTGATACGAAATACAATCGAAATCTAAAAGATTCTAAAATTAGGGCCGATTTTCCATGTTACCGAACCTGCTCCTTTCATGAAATTATCAGTTTTCCGGAAATTTTCTTCCATGGTATAATGTATTGCAGATATTGATTATGTTTGGTATGTGAATGTAGCTCAGTGTGATATAGATCAAGTTCGCGTTTCAATTCGATTGACCCATTTTTACAGGAGTTATGGCCCTTGGACTTAACATATTTTATGAAATTCTCAGTTTTCCGGCTTTTTCCATGTTTTTGCAGATTCTGTAAAAATTATATGTGAATACATCTTAATGTTATACAGATCCAGTTTGAGTTTGTTTTCGATTGATCTATTTTTACAGGAGTTATGGACCTTTAGCAAAATGCATGAAATTTTCAGTTTCAGGACTTTTCTTGGCTGTTGTTGTAGATATGGAATTGATTTTTGGTATGTAGATACATTATAGTATGATATAGATTAAGTTGAAGTTGGGTTTTTGGTGACGTGTTCTTAAAAAAGGTATGGCCTTTAAGCAAATTTCATGAAATTTTCCGTTTTCCAGACATTTTCTAATACACATATTGATTTGATTCACTTCTTTTGGTATGGGATTCATCTTGTGGTGTAAGAACAGGTCAAGGCAGAGTTGCAGGACATGGATTAATGCCTGTAGGGGACGTATATTGTTTGTGATTCATAAATTAGATAATGTAATTTGATTTACATTTACATAGATTTATCATAGAAAATATCGTCTTTTTTACTTTTGCCTTTTGCAGGCTACGAACATGTTAGACTTACTAAACTCCATATGAGACATGACGGGTAAGTGCAATTCCTGTTGATATCCATACTGCTTCCACATCCTTATGATTTTGCTTATCGTGGTTTCTATCATGTCTGGTCCATTCTGTAAATAGTTCATTTTCAAGCTCTCGAAAACGACCGTTAAAAACTTTATTTTCCACATCAGACTACAGACATCAAGTACCTTACTTTTGAATTGTTACGTAATAAACAATCGATGGTTTTACTTCATGTTTCCAGTGATTCCTATGTGACGTCACAAGTGTGTGATGTCCGTAGTATAGCTATCAAATGAAAGAAATTTAACATTTTTTGATAAATGATGCGACCACTTTGAAGACTTAATACATTTCTGCCACTTGGCGAGTGCCACTGCTGGTTGATTCAAGGTTCCCGAGGACATGTTTATCCAAGTTCTGATCACAATGTTTGATCGTGTTCTTCATAAGCATTCACAATTCACCGTACCGATCATTAAATTACACGACATTAAAAAGTGGGTGAGCATCATATCCCATCATTCCTTTCACTTTCTTGTAATCTCCACTGTTTGTATAGACATTGTTTCTGATTTGATATAACTGACGAGGGTTCTATACCCGAAACGTTCATCTCTCGTCCATTCTGTAAATTTGACCTGCTTTAATTATTAATACGATCTTACATTGCTATTATAATCTATTAAAATGTATTTTAATTTCCCGTACAACTGCATATAAATCATATGCATGCAACATATTTCAAGGCTATTTTAGTTTGACTCAATTAATTAAGCAGATCGTCTTCACAGGTCGTCTTCAGAACCGATTCCCTGTAATTGTGCTGCTTGAGATATATTATAGATGTGGCAAATAATTAAATTTGTAGTTGTGTTTTTGAAGGTACTTATGACAATATTTCTCTTTTACGTTTTTAAATTTCCCCTTTTGAAATTTCAATTTGGCTTTCGAGATCAAAATCTAGATGTCAAAGGAGAAAGGCGGATAGTTTGGGATGGAGTCTTTGGTTATCATGACAGAATAATTTGACATGCACATGAATGCAAACCAAATGATTCAGTTGGTTCATTTAATGTAAAGGAAAATCCCAAAATACAGTCCTTGTTTCAATATTCAGCGTATCATAGGATGTCATGAGGGTGCATATCGTGCATATCAAGTCCCCGATGGCACATGTTGCCAACTTTAGTACTACCCTCTTCAGTTGATCGTTTCTTCAACGCATTCGAAAATTTCTGTTATCAAATATTCTTGAAATGTCTAAAGCATGGGTCCTGTAGCATCATATACCAACATCCCGCTACGTCTTTTGGTCCATTTTTGGACATAATTTTCACACTCTATGGCAATATTACATTGTTTAGATTGAGGATCACCGACGAGGGTAAAGTACCTTAAATGTGCATGTCTTACTTAATCTAGGAACATCACCGTAAAGCCAGGGGAAATTTACTATGTTGAATCCAAAATCATCTCTTTTGTCATACACACTTGTATCAATCTATCCATTAATAATTTTAATATTTAGGTCCAAAAATGGCGTTTCTGTCTATGTAACGTTTGCCTTGTTTAGAGTCAATTCTTGTGGAAAAATGACATCTTTATTTTTTTTCAAAAATAGGATTGTCGATATTAAGAATATCATCCAGGTACTTAAGAGTACCAATAAAACATTTCATATCATCATGTTTTTATTGCTTTTGAAGATTTTGGATAAATACTTTTTTCATACATGTATAAAATGTATAAAAATAAATCTGCAACAAGAGGCGCACAATTAGTACCTATAGGGATCCCTACCACCTTGATTGTGGAAATTCTTACCTAATCTTACATAAATGTTGTCCAAGAGAAAGAACAAGGTAAGACACAGGTCTCTTCATGTCCACGATTTGCATAATTTGTATTCTGTAGCGGAAAAAAACCCCTTTTACTCAGATATACAAATATATTTTTCCCCTCTCGATTAAAGCACCATTAAATGAGTTTGGATGATTAATTTTTTTGTGAGGCAGCGCGTTGTACATATTTAAAAAGTCGTATGAAGAAATCGTATTGGCTTGAAAATTGCGCATGTTCGTTCTCAAAGCAAGATAACTTTTCAAATGATTTTTAGTTTTACTTTACAGCAGATATATTTCCTTCTTTAAAGTTTCTCTTTAGTATTCAAAGAAAGTTTATCATAAGAGGAGGTAAGTGTTTCATTCCAACATAGTCGGTATTTTTACATGTGTAAAAGGCCTGAATTGTCCAAAATGTTGTTTGGAAATAATATAGGGGTTCTATTCAGTATACGGCGTAACGGCGTATCATAGAGGGATCATTAGTGTACTCGTTGATATGACCTCTCATTTCTGTCGGCAGCAGCGCATGGTATTTTCAGCAGAATTTAGATTTCCTTGTCCAAACAGAATTCTCCAATACCGCTTTCAAGCTGCAAATTAGGTAATTATTTCTGTTTAGGAGCGACGGTATTTACATCCTTAAAATTATATAACAGCGCATACAGTGACACGGATGACAGTATAGAAAAATTGAATGAGTCAATTGTGCATGCATGTAATGACATAATATGCTGATATTTATATCTAATTTCCTTAGTGTTTTCCTTTTTAATCATACTTAACTATTTCATAATGTGGTTGTGGACAAGGCCTAAGCAGATGAAAAGAAATTTAACGCACGTTGTATCTCCAAACGGCTACCTACCACACAATTCTCCATTTTGATTGATGCTATGTACGCTTATTTGCGGAGCTGATTTAATTTTCAAATGTAAGGATCGGACAAGTCTATGCAATTTTGGATGAACAAATAAAAGAAACATCCCTTTCAAATACTAACTATCAGGTTATATTCAGCCACAAACTAGCCATTTAGATTCACGAGTAAGACCACAGGGCGAGGTACATGTATCATAGTTTGGTCACAAACCTTTCCCTCAGCACAAGTCATTTCCTCTACAATTATGGAGTTTTTAATATAGACTTGTAAAGGAATTTTGCTAAGGAAAGGGTTTGTGACCACTCTATACCTCATCCCTATGAATAAGACCATGAGTTCCTATGGGATGCGGATCTAGAGAGAGAGAGAGAGAGAGAGAGAGAGAGAGAGGGGGGGGGGGGGGGTATGGCCCTTTGAATTTACCAAAAATGTAGATTTTTTCCTTTTATATATATACACGTTCAAAAAGATGGCGAATGAGACAAGCAATATGTTTCAAAATTTTCTTTAATTTCAATGGAAAAATATGAGTAGTTGTTAAATTTTTCAGATACTTGCTTAAGCAAATGCTTAAGCAAATGGTTTTTTTTTTCAAATTGCAGGGAGGTGATATAACTCTTTATCTTGAAGGAAATTTCAAACCAATTTTAATGCGCCATACACGTGTTAGTAAATCATCTTAGTGATGTTGAAGTGATTTTCAGAGACAACCAAGTTCATATAAATAAGATGCATTATCATTGACATAGTTTCTCCCATTATTGAAAGTATTTATTAATTTACTTAATTCATTTAACAATGTTTAAGATACACTGTTTAATTATTTTCCAAAATGTTTTGCCCCATAAGTGTCGCGACAGAAATAGCCTGTAAAAGGGAAGGTGTGGTAAATGCAATGTGAATTAATGACCGGTAAAAGTGAACAGCGGTTGGTGTCTTCAACTCATCATACGCGTACATTTTGTTATTACTTCCAATATAAAAACTAGAATTTTAATACCTTTAGACGCAGATATTATTATTATAATAAATTGATTGAACATTTCCTTAGGTATAGTGCAATAACCACAAAGAGGAATAAGCGATCAGCAATTAGAAATTCCAGAGTTTTGTTCCGGAGTTATGGAAAGACCTTCAGGTTGACCTTGACACGGCCTGACAAAATTCTTCATCCACATGCAATAATATCCGTAACACGAGAACAAGAGAGTATAGGATGGACAGGGGAACACCCGGAATGCTTCTTAACTGGACAAACCGATAATAATAAAGGAATTGCAACATTTTCGTACTGCGACAATTTGGTAAATGAATTTCTTTTGTAAATGAATTCTGTAACATTTCAAAGAGCTACAGCGGGGATACAATTAAAGAAATAGATGAACTGATTCTCTCCAAAATACATACATTATTATACATCTTCAAATCCAGATAATTCTCAATACGTATATAAAAGTGAACATCGATACCCTATGGGAGTAAGGTTATTTTTCTGTCTGTAGATAGGAGGAATTCAAATGGACGACTTTTCATACCATATTGAAGCAGTGCATCCATCTAATAGACGCCATACTCGATCTCCAAGATTACTTCATCGAGTGATTGTTGCCAGAAAAAGGCTGGATAAAATTGGTATGTTTTATTTAATCATCCTTTTCTAAATAAGAGGAATAATTTTGAATTCGAGATAATAAGTTTAGATAAAAACAAGCAAAATCAAAACACACAAAAACTTTTCTCCGAATTGAATTGTTTCATTTAAAAATTATGTAGATAAGCCCTCATTGAAGCTGGGAGACCTCCATAGAAGACGCAAAAGACAATCAAACAGCAAGGATGTTACTATAGAGATGGCTGTTTATACGGATGCTGCGTTTACCGCTGTTTTTCCTAATGAAGACATTCAGCAGCGAATAGCTCTGATGATTATGAAGTACAACGGGGTACTGTAACTGAATGAAATTCCGATCAAACTTTGTATACATGATATTAAATCCTCGCTTGAAATGTATCAATTTTGATTACGTTTTACATCAGAATATAAGCTTTTCAAAATATTAAATCTCTTTTGGTGATACCAAAATATGCATTGATGAGAGAATAAGGGGAAACAATGATATTGTAAAAGGCAACTTGAAGACTAATGAGAAAATTGAAAGAACCCGGCTTGCTGTACAACTCGAAGAATAATGATGGACTTTGCAGAAGTAAACCGAAACCTTTTAAATCAAAAATGATTTCTATAATGCATATACACGTTTTGCAGATGTCTTGATTTGTCTAATCACCAGGTTCAAATGGAGTATAATAGACGAGACATGTTGGGCTATAATGTTAAACTGATGATAAAGAAAATTGAGTTTTTTGAACAAAATCCAGTAAGAACTTTCATAGTTTATTTCATTTTTTTCTATAACTGTAAATGTTGAGATTCAAATCTATTTTTTAAAGTATAATTCAAACTATTGCTGTTTTCTTTCAAATAATGAAATATAACTTATTACATTAGGCCTGGTACAACGACACTTCTGACAAGTTGGGTGCTGTTTTGGGTTCATTCTGTGCGGGCACAGTGGATGAATTACCTTACGATCATATGTATATGCATACAGGGTACGTATCCCAATAAGAACTCAAATTTCAACACATGGAAATATGCATTTATCGCTCAAAGGTGTCAAGCTTAATTTACTAAATAAGAACAATAAGAAGAATTCTGAGTGATACGATATCATGTCTTAAAGTTATTTCTATTCATTTTTACATAAATATCTTAAAAGGAGGCAATATCATACATGCTATATTTATCTGTTTTTGTAGTACACGTTAAGTATATCTTAATTGAGAGGGTTTCTAATTTATTTTCTATGTTTGAGTCCATTTTCGACTATTCGTTTTAGAAAATACCAAACTATGTTGAAGAAATCATGTGTTTCAGAAATTAAAAATCATTTAATTCTCTGTTGAATGACATATAAGTGTGAAATTTCTTTAAAGAATTTATAATGATATGTTTTGTGATTTTCAGTTTGCCGGGACTAGACGTAACTGGTCGAGCTTTCCAGAACAGCATGTGTGTAACAAAGTATCGATGTGCCACAGACAAATCCATAAGCTTCACGGAATATGTTGCTACAGCACATGAAATTGGTCACAAGTAATTCTTCTTTATCTTAGATAACCATACATTTTGGACTTGCTCAACCAAAATTGATTGATGGAGGACTAGTTCTTGTTATGTGACCGATCCATGAGTTGATACCAGATATGCTTGACAATGACGAGTGTTGCATGTAGATAGGAGACGCGGACAGCAGGTCGCACCTCGGAATGTTGTTCCGGCGTTCGCGACTGTTCCAATGGAAATTCTAATGTTTTTGCCTTATCTTCTAATGGGAACTTCTTTGATGTTTTGGATATGCTACTGAATCGAACGACCCTATAGAAAATTTGGAACCACGTACCCTCTGTAAAGTAAATGCACAAATTCTAAAAATAAAAACAGCTGACGATATTGAAATGAATTTAGTCGGCTTACGAATTGCACTATGGCTGGAAGCATGACAGATGAAAATGTAATATTCGAAACACCTGTCTGGTGCATACTAAAATGGTTTGATTTTTTTGTATTATTGAACACGTTTTCGAATCATATACATCTAATATCGAAACCTGGAAATCCCACTTACACCCAATACACCTTTCTGCCTCTGACATAATAGATAATCACAAATCATCTCTTGCTTCCTTTGGCTTCGACACTAATAGATTTAGATTTACTTATACTGCATACCTAAAATGCATAAGAATCCGTACAAACAACATTTCATCGTTGGTTCCTCAAAATGTTCTACCAAATCTGTATCAATCTTAATCAACAAAGTTTAATCTGAAATCAAATCTGGGCTTCAAAAATATTGTTCCACAGTATATTCTCGCAGTGATATCAACCAGATGTGAAGGAATTTTTAGAACATCTGAAATCTACTCATTTTAATAAAGTCAATTTGATCAAAGCATTTGATTTTTCGACACTTTTCACTACAATCCCCCATTCTAAATTGAAAGAAAGAATTGCAAAATTGTAAGTAATGCGTTTACAAGTAAGAACGGCAATCGCAAATACAAATTTATTGTTGTTAACAATGATTGGATTATTGATGAAGAGTACTTGAAGTCAAGGAAACTACAGAGACAAATAATTTAGCATCCTGTTTGGACATAATGTTGTCCTACGTCACTGATGGTCACATGAACACCTCACTCTATGACAAACGTGACGACTTCACTTTCAGCATTACAAACTTTCCTTTTCTGAGTAGCAGCATCCCTTCATCGCCTGCTTATGGCGTGTTCATATCTCAGTTGATACGCTATGCCAGAGCAAGTACCAAATATACGGATTTTGTTCCGAGAGCTAGGCGTCTTTCAGATAAGCTTCTCAGTCAGGGATATGTTTGTGACCGACTAACATCGTCACTGAGGAAGTTCTACGGTCGATATGAGAAACTCGTCATACACTATGATGTCCCGCTCTCCAGAATGCTGGAAGATATTCTGTCAAAGACCATTTGAACCATCCTGCCTAAGATCGTACTCTATGTCTTCCGAAATGGAAGTAACCGGATGTGACAGTTCTAACGAATTGAAGCGGCGGGTTTTGCATGCAAGCAGGAGATGCTTACTCTTCATGGGCACCTGGTCTCACTCCCATATCGGGAGTTCGCTTCTTTTCATGTGGTGGAGGTTTTTGTTCGCTTGCTTTGGTTCCTGTTTTATCCTAATTTTGTATGCTTCTGTTTCTGATTTTCTGAATTATCGATTTTGTGATGTATACAGGGATATGGTCATTATCCATATTTGTCATTTATACCAGACTGTTGCTTATCACATGATGTAATAGTTTCAGAATACACTAGACGTAACTTGCTTTGTTCCCTATCTATATGTTGCTCGGGTCCTTGTGTCATGCTGTCTTATTTCTGTGTTCATCTTACAGTGAGGAGGTTATTTTACACCACTATTGTTTGTTCTTGGAGACCTCGGCAGTCGAAGAAGTGTTAGGGCTGTGGGCACGTAATCGAATAACAACACTATTTGCTACTGGCGTATCAGATGGCCGTCCTAAGTCGGCACCGGTTGCCAATTTGTATCGTTGGTTTATGTGTGGTCTTTTGGTTGTTTTGGTTGTCCTTGTCCCTTTTGCGTCTATGTCTATGCAAATTAATTTTGTGTGTTAGCATTGGTTGATTTGGTGTTTTGCTGTGGATGATTCAACCGAGTGTTATTGGAGATCCCATCCTTTCTCCTGTTATAATGTCCGAAATTAATTTCAGAAAACCTTTCTCTGTTTACAATACTATAAGATTTGTACTTTTATCATGAAATTATTCGAATTTAAAGCCGAAGTGAAAGAAGGTTAATTTTGAATTGAAGCGAAAGAACCAGAGAACAAATGTATATGGTATCCAATCCGATAATAATTAGCAACTAGAAAGGTTTCTTGTTGCGGTTGCAACAAGAGTGTCTTCCTCCTATACAATTTTTGGTTTGGAAATATGAAGGACGTCACATTACATGTATTTATATTATATATTTAAGTTTTCAAATAGCAGTAACATTAAATTTTCAAACCGATAATTGTTGGTGAGCAACCATTTGATTGGGGGGGGGGGGGGGGGGGGGGAGGAATTCTATTGCCAGCCGGTAAAATTTTTTCAGCAATTTTCTGAGCAGGCCATTTTTTTCAGCCATTACCAGAGTCGGAGAAAAATTTTCGCCGGTTCTTCGGGCCGGATTTAAACAAATTGTCAAATGTTGTGAATGTCTGTGTAAGTTAAACTCCCCGCTGTTACAGAGTATGAGTTAATAACCGTTCCTTCAGATGTCTCTTTGCAATTATCGAATTTCAGACAGATTGTATGATGTTTAAATAGAACCTTTTCTAGATTTTTGTGCCTATGCGTATTAGGTCTCTGGTAGATACAGCTATGTGAACAGTTTGTATTTATATTAATTAATTTTTTGACTTTAAATTGTCTGGCACAAAGGGCCAGCAAAAATTTCCATATCATGCAATGTATCCTTACTTTTGCATGGTCCGGGAAAAAAAAATTGCCTGCCCTTTGGGCCGGAATATTTTTTTCAGCATTTTTCAGAGCCGGGATTTTTTTTTTTGCAAATTCTTCCTGCCCCCTTCCCCCATAAAAAAGGCGAGCTCGTAGCTGTAGAACCAATTTTCTTGAGAAGAGAAATAGTAATAACAAGTTACGTTCAATATATATATATAAATACCATGAGGTTCTAGCTGTGCAGGTTCAAATTTGGACCCCCCCCCTTCCCTTTTTTCAAAGTTTATTTTGAATTTCCATCATGGCGACATCGTTCAATATAAACAGAACTGTTTTCGAAAAACGAGGGGAGGGAAGAATGTTGGAGAAATTGTTCATCAATTTGTAAATAAACCAACCGAAAATTATGTTCGAACGTTTGCTAGAATTAGAAATTAAACTTGATGTTCAAAATATAGTTATTGAAGTTTAGAAACAGGTTTGTAGGTTAGAAATCGGAATCAAACTACCACTTTTTGTGTGTAAATTCTGGTTTGTAGCTGATCTCTTCTAAATTAATCATTGTTTTAAAATCAAATTGTGTATATCGAAATGTATTTATGAAATGCATATTCATCATTGCCGTGAAATCGGAATTTGAAAATCTCAACACTGCTTTTCTCGAGTCGGACTCGGACTACCAATTTTAGTGTGCGCCCGATCTGTTGGCGTGAAGGTGTATCGAAATACCCAACTCAAAATTTCGATGCTCATATCTTTTCAACAGTAAGAGATAGGAAAAATCAGAAAGACTAAATAAGACAGATATATGGATAAAAAATAATAATATTGAAATTTTTAGGAAACTTCATAAGCTTAATTTTTGTTTACTATTATAAGCAAAAAAGTGTCTTCCTCCTATGAACTTCTGAATTTGGAAATATGAAGGACGGTGAAGGACGTCATCGTAATAAATCGTTACAGTGTGCATCTAGCATTTCATATCTTGCATGGCTGTCGACTTTAAAAAAGAATGGAAATTGTAGATAGCAAAATACGAGATATTTAAGCTTACAAATAGCAAAACATGAAATTTTCGGTCCTTTTGAGTAATTCGACGCTCCCGTCAAATATTTGAATCTACTAAAAAACATGATAAAAAAAATAACAGAGACCAAAAATAAAAAAGACCAATCTAGCTTTTACTCCAAACGTAACGTTGGAGAACTTTCATTGTCCTAGCTTACAGGGTTCTTGAGAAATCGCTGATCCAATTTTCCACGGTTACGAAAACAATAGGTCTTCCGACGGAGGTCGGAAGACCTAATAAGGCATTTTGCCTCGGACTCCTGTAGACATCTAGAATGGTTATTTGTAGCATTGGTATGTATCACGATGTAGACAGAGGTTGTACAGGAAATAACACTGGGAACATGGGTGGATATGGCGCGGGATGGAGCACTTGCAATCGGGATGACATGCATACATATCTACAGTAAGCAAGACATTTGAAATTTTGAATTTCATTTTTTTCATGAAGATTTTTATGGTCTTTATGTGTATTTCATTACATTTTTTGAAAGCCTTTAGATAAGTTTAGAGGCCTAATTATTCTAGCTTAAATCTATAGGAATGGCAGAGGACAATAAACTATTTTCCACAGAGACCAGGATAGAAAACCACGGGATCAATAAGTGGAAAACATACCAAACATACGGAGAAAACGATTAAGATATTCAAATTTCAGGAATATAGGCAAATTGTTTTAGCAAACAAGAGTTAAGCAATATTTAACTAAAACATTTTCCGAAACTGATATTGCAAAATGTTTAAAAAAGGATACCCATTCTGTGGCCATACAACAGGAACCGAAAACAACACGCTTTATTTATCGACATTAGCCTGCCATTTTACAGTATTCGAAATGTCTTTAAACTTTCACTGGACACGGAGATTGTTCATTGAAAAAATTCCCTCTCTGTTTCTATCCTGTGTCATTGTCTCCGTTTATTTGATCGATTTTTCTTTTCGCTTAAGAAAAAATCTTTCTGTATTTATTTCAAGAATTTGTAAGCCTTCCGATTGTTATTTTCGGAATCTGATTTTGGTCTTAATTTGTGTGCGACTTTAATTAACTGATTTTATTATATATGAAAACATTAATTAAAATGATGATTATTTTTTTATGAACAATTAAAAAAAATACAGTAACTATGCAATAATTAATGATGTGCGTTTCTTTGTATGTCAAGATATGTATTAAAGATAATTTTATATAATATATATAACAGGAAAGCTAAAGCGCAGTGTGTCTTTGAGGAAAATGTGCCTCTGGAGGTTTCTAATGAAGTAATAGGTCCCTCAAAGATGATAGGATATATAACTCTTGATTCCAGTATGCCTGGTAAGTGTTTGTCCGCAGACTTCACGAAATTGCGATTTCGTCTGACCCTCTGTCCTTTTGACGGTGATAAGAAAACAAAATCCTTGTTAGTATTTAGTCTTTTTAATGAAATAGCACATCTTTATAACTATAAATTCATCATTGGTTTTTGTGATTCGAAGAATGCATCATAGAAATAGATTCTAGACGATTGTTCGCTGCACTCAGGACAGATAAATCATATTTATTAATATTCTGATTTGACATGTATGTTTCTGAGCTAACAATAAACTGTGCCCAGATGAAATATGTATTTATTGCAGCACAACATTACAATTTTTTTGGACAAAATTTATAATGAAAATATAATTGCCAATAGGTATGGAATACACTGCCGATGAGATTTGTCAGAAAAAATACGGGAGGCTTTTCAAGTACAGAGAGTTTCCTCTTGTCGGAGTAAGTGTATTAAGCTAAATTGTTCAGACACGAGAATACAGCTTTTCGACATGAAGCATACATGCATTTGTACTCATTTTCATCATTATTACATTAATTTTGAAAATAATATTTCTCTATAAATATTTATATATTAACCAAATTTTTTTTTCAAAAATAAATTTCAGTCCTGTAATATTCACAGCTGTGTTAACCATGACGTCACTTCCCCTTACTATGGACAAATGTTCAAACAAACCTACGTTCCCGGTCTTTACTGTGGACAATCAAAGGTATTTTCCACAATTTAAATTTCCTTTCAAGAACACAATAATTGAAATGCATAACTTTACATGAAGTTGAGTTCTATCGGAAGAGAATTTACTGTCATCTTACTATGAGTTATTACCTCCGAAATGTAAAGTTGTAAACATTGAAAATGTTCAAGATGTAAATTGTCTCTATAAAAAAGAACATCCTTTGAAGTTTGTACCATAGACATGATAGAGCAAGTGACTATATTTCGCCGCATTTTTCGTATATTTCCAAGACATTTTCCATACTTGAAGGCGAATTCAATGACTAGTATTGCTAAAATATAATTAAACTACATTCTCGATCGAAATACTACAAAAATAATTCATTTCAGACACCCAGTTTACTGTTTCCTAATAAAACGTCAAAATATTTCGTTTCCATGTTTTCGGGGGTGACCATATTTCGCCGTTTTTGTTGATAAGTATCCTATTTGCACACAAATAATGATTTTGTTTTTTGGAAATCTTTTGTCACTACTTCTGATGAGAAATTATAAAATGATTTCTTTGGTTTGTTTTCGTAAAAATGTCGGATGTTTACGTCCAAAATTTGGTGTTTTTATCAATTTTTCCTCATTTTATGGTATTTTTCATCACAGTTGAGCGCAGGAGATGTCACAAGATATCAAAACATGATTGCTACGGTCATATTCGATAGGATATAGAAAAATAAACTTTACAAACAATGCCGATAACAAAGGAGAAGCAATTAACCATGAAACGGAGAATTATGGTCACCGGCGAAATATGATTCCTTGCTCTACATCGTAGAATGAATTCATTCAAAACAATCTTCATATAAATCATGTCATCCAATGCAAATCAGAATCCTTTCCTTAATCGTAGATATGTTTCCAACATGGTTGTAAAGACCTCGCAGTAGCAAGGCAGTACAACGTAACTGTAAGAGCCGGAGGCTGGAGTGAGTGGGGTGAATGGTCAGGCTGCGCGCGCACATGTGGGCGTGGAGTAAACTTCCGGCGTAGAAAATGCTCAAACCCATCGTGAGTAGGTCTTTTATAAAGACTAGTATGAAATTTGATCAGATAAGTCTTTTAGAGAACAATTTCAGCATTAGCAAAAACATGTGAAAAGGCATATAAATTATGATTATAAAGATAAAGTCTTACCACTCCCAAAATCCCTTACCCGCTCCCTTTGGACTAAAAGTTAGAATATAGTGATTATACTTCAAGGAACTTCATGGAAAGATGACAGAATGATATGGTAATTGATAGCAATTGTTTGTCATCTAATGACATTATTACTTTCCATGATTTCTTATTCTTAATAAACATCATCTAACAATATTGGTAAACTTGCTCGGAAATAACGAATTGCACAGACTGTCGATTCCTTTTTCTGTTTTTTTTAATATATTCCTTTATGTGTACTTTTACATTGCAATATTTCCTCTCATATGTAGATCGTTTCAATTTCAAATGACTTGACAGATTCAAACGATTTCGCTCTTCTTTTAAATGG
Organism: Pinctada fucata; assembly: GCA_028142955.1. Taxonomy (NCBI): domain Eukaryota; kingdom Metazoa; phylum Mollusca; class Bivalvia; order Pterioida; family Pteriidae; genus Pinctada; species Pinctada fucata. The sequence continues at coordinate 28,293,728 of AP027106.1, forward strand.
CATAATATATCTCAAATTTCAGACCATTAAATCATGAGACGTGTAGTGGAAATGAATACGATGCAGTAGTGTGCAACCAACAGGTAAGGTGAATCGCAATTTATGATCTATTCACTAGCGTACTTTAATTTTTTTTACAACGTTACGAGTGTTCAGCAAAACATTGTAGTGAGATCAGATGCTCTACGGGAAGTACACAGTCATCTTTCTGCATATGGCAAAATAGCGCTCAATTTATTCATATATGCAAATGTATTCATATTACAAGACGATTATATTACGTCATATACCTATGGTTGAAACGCGCCAAATGTCAAACAAGAATGACCCGATATGCCAGGAAAAGCAATACATTTTAAATACATCAGATCAAATTAAATGCAAAGAGCAGAATGCGCCCATGGCAAAATACAACTGTTTCTAATCTATTTAAGCTTATTTATTACAAAAAAAAAATTACCCACTCTACGTATGAACACAAGATTATCTTTATCCTGTCAAAGCCGATAAAGTGAATCCATCATATATGACAGGCCTATTTCTCAAAATATAGATTTTCAACCCAAAAGTGACAGAACTTAATTTAATTTTATGATTCTTATGTTGACAAAATCCGGAATTTGATATCGCGATCTATCCGAAACCATGTGGACAAATACACAGCTCCTTAGATTTCCTACTGATAAACAAAGTTAAAGTGCGGCTAGTGACAAGTTTGGACTTTTTTAACATTGGGGGTATGGGCAGTACCGCCTCGAATTTTCACCTCAAAAGTGACAGAAGTAAAAATTCGTTAATTTATCAAAGACGTGGATTTATAAATTCAGATTGTTGTAGAGTTTCTTCCTATATGTGGACAAATTTGATTGGTGTCATTAAATCGTGAGTATTCTCAATCTATTATTTGCTCCCCATAGACTCCTATAGTAAGAATATGAAGCCTACGGAATCCAATATGACCGCTATGCAAATTAAGAAATTGAGCGCTATTTTGCCATATGGTCTACTTGAGTCTTTATTTTGGTTTTGTAAACTGTGTCATATCCGCGATACAAATAATAGAAATAACAGCAGTCTTCATGAAAACTTTTTTTTGCCCTACTAGCCAACCAAAATTTTCACTAGCCATTGAAGAAATATTAAAACGCTATAACATGTATAAAGACCCATCATTTTCTATAGATATGTCCATTAAGTAGGCCAAAACTCACGCATATAGTATACATAATTGATAAGAATCGAACGAAGTTAAACCACCAGTGACTCGATCCTCTAAAGCGGATGTCAGCGGTCCTCAATGTTACAATGAATTCTTGGTACATACACTTTTTACATACAGAAAATGTACCGAGGGAGAAAAATATAAGAACTTATTTGTTATCATTCATACATGCTAAAAGACGGCTGTCGATAAAATTGGTGTTACATGGTCAATATCTATGAAATTTTTCTTAGCATTTATTTCAATGTTCAGTCGAGATTTTATTGTTCTATTGAACATGTTATACTTGCAGATTAGCCGATACCGTAAAATAACCTGTCACGCCGAGCAGAAAACAATGCACAGTTTGGTTATGGATGACAAATATGGATAATGACCATATCCCTGTATACAGCACAAAATCGATAATTCAGAAAATCAGAAACCGAAGGCATACAAAATCAGGACAAAACAGGAACCAAAGCAAACAAACAAAAACCTCCACCACATGAAAAGAAGCGAACTCCCGATATGGGAGTGAGATCAGGTGCCCAGGAAGAGTAAGCATCTCCTGCTTGCATGCAACACCCGCCGCTTCAATTCGGTAGAACTGTCACATCCGGTAACTTCCATTTCGGAAGACATAGAGTACAATCTTGGCTTGGATGGTTCAAATGGTCTATGACAGAATATCATCCACCATTCTGGAGAGTGGGACATCATAGCGTATGACGAGTTCCCCATATCGACCGTAGAACTTCCTCAGTGACGATGTTAGTCGGTCACAAACATATCCCTGACTGAGAAGCTTATCTGAAAGACGCCTAGCTCTCAGAACAAAATCCGTATATTTCGTACTTGCTCTGGCATAGCGTATCAACTGAGATATGAAATGATATGAAATATGAAATATTTATCATGTACCTTGTAATATAATATGAGATATGAAATATTTATCATGTACCTTGTACCATAATATGAGATATGAAATATTTATCATGTACCTTGTGACAATTTTTAAATGAACAGATTTTAAATTAACATTTCATGCAAATGTACTTAACCATGAGTGTTAAAATTGAGACGTGACGGATATTTTTTCTACGGAAAGTAGGCAGCGATTCTACTCTAAGTTTGAGGCGAGAAATCGCCAGCTGTCAACTCTTAATGAGAACCCTGCATTTCAGTAAAAGTCACTAGCCAGTCGGGCTAGTTCAGCAGCAAATTTTGGTAGCCCGAGGAAATATTTGGTAGCCAGGGCGGTCGGGCTAGTGAGTTTTCACGAAGACTGTTAAACAGTATTCCTATTTTAAATAGAAAAAGGAAATTAGACTGGAAAAATGTTATTTTATCGACAACTAATTATAGTGGGAGCTATCTATGTCAAATTAGTAAATGAAAGTAAAATACGAAACCAGAATCCAAAAATCAGTATCATATGGCTACAAATCCTTGGAACTAAGACACAGAGGGTATCCCCAATAGCGAAAACAGCGCAACTTTTTCTCAATAACAGAGAAAAATCGGCCATACAAATGGAAACTTAATTTTTTGTTTAAATTTTCTATGAATGGACACAATATTTGCCGTTTATTCTTGACAGCCCTGTGCTTCTGATGCAATTGACAATGGAGAACTGTTGAAACAGAGGGCAAGTGAGACTTGTGCAAGGTTGATTGAGGCGGGAATTGTCAATAGAACGAACTATTTACCTACTGGAGAACGATTTTCTTACAAAAGTATGTTCTTTTCCAATGAAACTCCTATACAACAGTTGTGTACATACAATCCCAAACAATGTTCAGACTTACGTGTATGCTTGTGAATCAGATAATAGATTAGTTTGGAATTTTCTTCAAGAAGTTATAGAGTTGGAACAGTTCCGTACTATTAAAAGCAAGAATCCATGGATATGACAATAAGTACGCTAAAGCATATTATTATGAGGTGTTTTATTTTCCTTGTTGTATGTTGATTTAATATTTTGATCGGATCAATTAGTCATATTTTGCATACTTTGTTTAGGAATCAAGTGTTCCTGTGGAAATGAAGGTCACCCGAATTGTTATATGTTTTTGTTCCAATCTTTTCAATCATAGGTTATGGCCAGTGTGAGGTACTCTGTGATACAGCGGATGGATTTATCAGGCCAGCATTCACTAGATTTGGCTTGATGCCACAGGGAACCCCGTGTGCAGGAGAGGGACAGGAAGTTGCTGATACTTATAACTGGCCTAGAAGACCTGGTTATACCTACATGTGCATTGACGGTCTTTGCGGAGTGAGAATTTATATTTTCTTATTCTTTTATTTTACAGAAATAGAGAAAAAAAAGCAAATAGCATTTTATCTAGTTTTGGAATAGTGTTAATTTGTAATTATTTTCCGTCCGTCGGAACCCTTCGTCCGTCGTCCGGCGTAAACTTTTAACATGTTCAACATCTCCTCTGCAACCGCTGCACAGAATTTCACGAAACCTTACAGGAAGCAAGAACGAAAGTTTCTCTACCACGATTGTGTTTTTCGTGCCGATCAGCAACAAATGTGGCCTCTCAATGCTCTGATTGGCTGACATATTTTCGACTTCTCATCTGCATCGGCTGCACAGAATTGAACGAAACCTTACAGGGAGCAAGTACTGAAAGTCCTCTACCAAGTTTGTGTTTTCATTATATTACAAAATGTCATTGTCTATGTATTGTTTACATGTCTGTTGTGTTTTTAAAAATTAAAAAAAAATTGTGTTTTTCGTGCAGATCGGTCAACAAATATGGCCGCCCAAAGCTCTGATTGGCTGACACATTTTCGATTTCTCCTCTGCAACCGCTTCACAGAAATTCACGAGACCTTACAGGAAGCAAGTGCTAAAGGTCCTGTTTGTCGTGCCGGTCGATAAAATAACAATGGCCACAGAGGGCTCCGATTGGCTGACGTATTTTCGACTTCTCCTCTAAAACCGCTGCACAGAATTTCGCAAAACCTTACAGGAAGTAAGTACTCAAGGCCCTCTTCTAAGTTTGTTTTTGTCGTGCCGGTCGAACAATAACAATGGCCACAGAGGGCTCCGATTGGCTGACGCATTTTCCACTTCTCCTTTGCAACCGCTGCAACGAATTTAACGAAAACTTACAGGAAGCAAACACTGAAAGTCCTCTACCACGTTTGTGTTGTCATGCCTATTCTATATAAAAATGTCCGTGTCTATGTATTGTTTACATGTCTGTGGTGTTTTTAAAAATACAAAAAGTTTGTGTTTTTCGTTCCGATCGGTCAATAAATATGACTGCTGATGACTCTGATTTGCTGACACATTTTTGACATCTCCAAAACTGGTACTTATAATTTCACGACACCTTAAAAGATATCAAGTTTTCAGGGGTCTCCATCGAAGTGACCACTACAATTCTTTTATTTGCAACATAGGTGAGCGATGTGGTCCCTTTGGGCCTCTTGTTTTCTATTTGAACAACAATAAAATTATATATTTATTGAAAAATGACATGTTAGCCTCGATTTCTTTTATCTTTATTCGCAACAGTTACTTTCTAATTTTTGCCATCGCATTTAGAGATTTGGTTGTGACAACAAGTACAATGGTGCTGTGTATGATGTTTGCGGGGTGTGTGGCGGAGATGGTACAACGTGTAATCCTATAATACATACATACAATACTGTTCCTGGGGAAGGTAAGCGCAATGTCTACGTATTCTTATTCATGGTTAATGCTGTCTGTTTTATTGTGAAGTTGATGGAGTTATCGGGTCTTCATGGTTAATGTTAAACGTCTTCAAATTCAATATGCTGCCTTATGTTTTGTTGTGATGTTAATGGAGTTATCGGGTCTTCATGGTTAATGCTGCCTTATGTTTTGTTTTTAAAGTTGATTGAGCTATCGTGTCTATAAAAGTAAAAGGATTACAATGTCTCTGTTTGACTTAGGGGGTTGTGGTAGATCAATGGAAAAGGAACAATCTTTATTTATGTCTTATCTATCGAAAACGTCCAATTTCGAAAGACAAAACGTTTTGGTGGAATTCTCTTTTTTTTTATTCTTTTTTTTTTATTTTAGATTCCTGAACGGAATTATTTTCACGATTCCCTTTTTGTTTCCAGTCAGTTTTACCCTAATGCACATATATTGACACCTTGTATAATTTATGTAACGCATGGGGATTTTATTGCAAAAGACAGATTTGGCTAGAAAGAAATTGCTTCCTATTAACGTCAGCATACTGTTGACTTGGCAGACGAGATCAATGGCTTTCTTTCCACTTGAATATGAGCCTTACCTAGTTAGCTTGGACGTCCGAATTTATGTTTTTGCAGGCAACAGAACTACCGTAGCCACCCTGGCCGTAGGATCTTACAACATACTGTTTAACTTCAGTTGGGGTGCAATGAGGCAAAATTTCTTAGGTATTTGTTAACGTTTTATATTTGCTTATTCCTATGAGAAGCACCAGATTCAAAGATTAGAAGACAGATACGATTGTACACGAAAAAAGGAAATGATATCTTCTGACCACAGCTTAACACGTTACACAAGTTAACCTGCATGATGAGAAAAATACGAGAAGACTATATGACTATAATTTCTTACAACTGAGCGAGACATTCACAAAAACGCCCCTTTGTTGATAACTTTTATCATCTTTTAGTATTTTGTACTGGAGTTATATCAGTATGATACTGAGTATGTCATTTTGGTTATGACGTATATGTTAAGATAATGATATTTAGAGGTATGGACCATGGATAACAAGGTTGCCTTAGCCAGTCGAGTAGCATCCTCCTGGGTATGGAATACAGACGGAAATCCTATAGAAATAGCCGGAGCCAATTGGTCATATAGCTTTAGTTCCCAGTATTTATATACCAAAGGACCAACAATAGAACCTTTGCAAATAAAGGTAATCCTTTAATATAGATCTACTTTAATATATCATTCACATATGTATGTTTGAAGGTTATTTTGATTTCTGAACTTGCTTCAAAATGAACATTTCTTCAATATTCATCCATTGAATATCTTTGGCATAAATTTTTCTTGGTCTTACCGTTCGCATTTTAATGCGCTTGATTAACGTGATTAACGGAAATAGGACATAATGTTGATGATAAAACCTGAGTCAAGTAATTTACGTCAATGAAATAAGTAAACCTTAAGAATAGAGCGTTTTATTTATTTCTTTCAGCTTTACCAGTTCAGGAGTTTTGAGAATACAGGGATTTCTTATGCCTTTTCTGAGGCTATTCCAGGTAAGTGAAATATTAAGAAAGTGTAATCAGTGAAAATTAGATGAGATTAGCATACAAAAAATCAATTTAAATGATTATAGAAATTAGTTTACTTAATAATAATATTAAAGAAAGGTATCTTTGACACTACAATATTTTTGTTTTGTCAAGAGTCTAGATATATTCCATAACATGCACTACATTTATCTTTTTCATAGATGAAATACCATGTACATTTGATGACGATAGATACCCTTTATGTGGTTGGACAGCCGTCGGATGGGTGGTGACACAAAAATATAATGACACAACGACTTTAAGCGGAATAGGTATAATTTTAACGCCAAATCTGGCCGTGTCACTGTGCAGACTCAACAATTTTATTTTATGTTAAGAACGACGCTTGTCAATGCTCATTACATCGATTTCGTCTATCTTGGCCTCGAGTATCACTTATGATACACTATTTGTTGAAATGTGCACATGGTTGTCTGAGAATTTATTTCTTCTTATTAATGAATCATTGTGACAAATGAGATAAAGAGGATCTTAAAGACAATCTCATAAGCACTCACAATTGAGCACCAAATTGAGCATCGACGGACCCCTAGCAAGCTACAGGTGGGACCAGGTGCCCGACAGGAGTAAGCATCCCCTGTTTGGCTAGCTTTATCGTCGATGTAAATGCAAGAAATTGAGAACAATATCTACAAAGCATGCACTGTCTTAGGTAATGTCTATATTACGTAATGGTATGAAAATAAAACAACTCGGAATTATTCAAAATCGTAAAAGTAGGTCGATCTGTAATTTAAACCTTGAAAGTATGAAAAACAAGCGTTAATATACTCTATCTTACTCAAAGTATTTATTTTCTAGAATGTACTGAGATCAGGTACTCCAAAAGAGGAGCATTTCTTTTACGGACACATGCTTAATATGGATTAATATAATTATGCATAAAACTATAATAATACTGTATTAACGGATGATATGATATTTCCTTTTTCTCATTTCTTATTAGATACGGCATAATCCCTTTGTGTAAATTAAATACATAAATGTTTCTGACTTCTTTCCAGCCCTGTCGCCTGAAAAAAAAAAACTTTGTTCAGGCACTTTATCAATCTGACGTCATAAATATTACTTTGCTTTCTCGTAAACATTAAAAATATCATCAAAATTCAAGGAGGTTAACATCTAAGCACCATCCCTCCCTATATAAGATCGACCCTACAGGAAATTTGGAACTGCGATTTGCAATTTATTTAATTTAATTTCAAATAATATAACCAGAGGGCGCTACTAAAATGAATCTTGGCTGTTTCTAAAAAGCACTGTGGAGGGAAGCATCACTGATGAGGATTTAATTATCCGAAACACGTGTCTGGTGCATAATTACTTAATTTGAATTTTCTTCGGGAAGGTATAGAGTAATTGGAACCCTTCCGTATTATTACAAACGTTGACAATTCCGGGAAGAACCTGTTTTGGCATAGCTTTAAGATAATTATATTTGAGACTGAAGGTAAGACTTACTTTCCATAAAAGCCTCATAAGGAATATTTTTTTTTTCATTTTAGGTTCCTTTATAGCTGCTAATACCAATAGTTCCAGTATTAATACAACATCAATTTCTCCGTCCAGTGAACCTCAGTGCCTTTTCTTCCGTTACATTTTATACGGAAATATGGACACAAAATTACAAATATCTTTATCTAAAAATAGAAGTATGATATGGAGTACAGAAGGCAGTGCAGACACAAAATGGCGATGTGGTGCCGCTGAGATCTGGGCTTTCCAATCTGAAACGGTAAGTCTATTATGGTGTTAAAATTTGGTTAAACTGAAAATTTTGTTTCATTATATACTGAACAAAAATGTTGTGTCCCTAAAAATGAAAGGGCACCACTTGTGCAGATGAAACGTTATAAGGCCATTTCTTTGTTATTTTCTGTTTTGCGTCCTCGTGCTGGTATTGGTTTTGAGCTCAAAGTCATTAAACAAAACAAAATTAAAATAACTAAATCTTTTTTAAACTAAATGATTTTTCTACAAAAATAAAGAGAAATTGATTATTAATTTTTCATATTTGATGTCAAAGTACTGCAATGATTCAAGACAATGCTTTGTCCATCGTTCTTTTGTTGACTGAAATCTGTTCATATTCAAATGACACAAGTTTCTGTCAGATTTCACTTAGTCATATAATATGAAGTTGTGATTTTGTTTTATATATGCTTGGCTGTTTTTCTCCCTGGCTGGATGGTAGCTTTCTCAATTTCAAAAGGACACATACAGAATAAAAACAAGAAATGGCCTTACCCTGGAAAAAGTAAAAGCTACTTAATAAAACTCCAATATTATCTTTTTATCACTCAGGCATTGAACGCAATGAAGCGTGACGAAACAAAGCATTTTCACCTTGTTAGGAAAATTTCTGTTTCTTTGTTCTGGTTGACTGCTTTCGAAAGAAAAGAGTATATACATAAGCACAGAAGATTTCTCCATAGAAAAACAGAATAAACTATTGACATCGATATCCATAACTCAGTCAAATAGCTTGTAATTCAAGAAAATTTAGCTTAAAGACACCGGAAGACCATGGTCGGCCTTGCGCCATGTCAAATACCAAAAGCACATTGAAAGTGTTTCTAGTGTCGTGCATATACGGATTTGTTAAGTAAAATTCTTTTGGGTTCAAAAAACGCCCTTAGAAGATCAAACAGGTGAAACCCCTTTGGTTTAAACCTCGATGATGACGTCACATTTACATAAATTTATCAAGATCTTTGTCAGAATCGGACAATTAATGAATTTACTGTTTAACATTTAATTCAAAACAAAATTTTTTGAGGATACCGCCTCTGAATAAAATTAGTTTTCACGAGTCATGTAAATTCAATACAAAGACGAAGGACATAACTTTTTTTGTTCAGTACATTTGTGTTGGTCATGTTGCAACTTTGAGCGATTTATCTTTATATTCTTGCACTGTGTTTAATGCTAAATTCTTATATGACTTGATTCTTTTTCCCTATTAAGACAACAGACGCGAGCCGGGCTCTATCCTCCAATATAGGCCCTATAGCGATAAGCCACACCTACCCATTTTCTGAAAGCAGATAAACCGGCAGGAACTGGTTTTTACCAAGAATCGATATGTGCTCATTAGAATAGAAATAAAAAATGACAAGCCGGGCTCTACTGTCTCATAATGCCCGAGCGTCCTTAGCCAATCACATTTATTACCGAGCCGCGTCAGCTGTTTTATTTCTTAAGTAATTCGACGTATAAAGGGAATCTGATTACTCATTGGATTATTTCCTAGTATCATGTATGTCTGTTAAGTTCAATGCAAGGATTCACTAGAAAGGAAAATATTTGGTACGTTCTCTGCTTAAACAGCTGGACCATTTGAAGAACAAAAAATGTTGAAATGTAGAATTAGACTCAGTTATTATCTGTATTATGTTTTTTCATATTAACATTTATTCATAGAATGATTTGAACCTTATATTTTGGTTATTACTTAATATAAGCTATGTTTTATTGATTATTTTAGATAGAGATAATTGCTGTCAAAGAAATGCCAAATAGTATAATTGCGTTGGATGATATTAACATCAGGAATGAGGTTGTCTGCTCTGTCAAAGGTATAGCATCTATTATTGTGTTTCTGGATTAACTTGAAAATTAACATTTCAAACACTTAAAAAAACATCCATGTGAATGTTTTGGAGATACAAAAGCCAACCATTTTTTAATTTCATTGTAGCATGCGATGAGTATATACCAACAGTAGTCACAGTTTTACCAACAACGTCGACAATCCCTCCGGAGCCTCTTCCAGGTATTTACAATTAATTCCATACCATGAATTCAAAAGGAATCTCCGGCAAGACTACTATACATCTACATTTGTACCATAGCTGAAAGCACCTTTATGATGCGACGGAAATAAAACAAAACGACTTTAAAAAACAAATGGGGACAAGGAGACACACAGAAGCACCAACACCAATATTTTCTAAATTTTAGTTTTAAAAGGAAAACCAAACATTGCTCGTCGTATTTCATAAAATCAATTTAATTTTGAGAGGAAAATACCTTTTGCTTGCTTCTTAATTCCAGTTAAGATTTTAAAATTTAAAAAAATAAAAGAATACAAGTGAAGAGGGAAAAAATAAAATAAGAGCAACATACAGAACGGCAAAAACTGTATGCCATTTTGAAGAAACTTTCTAGCCAATTTATAATGCATCAGGCACGTGTTTTTGATATTAAATACTCAGCAGTAATGCTTCCAGCCAAAGAGTTTTTCATAAGAAATAACATTAAGTTGAAATTATAAAATTAAATATGACTGAATCTATAAATTAAAAGACTCGTATAAAAATAGTCTAACGGCTGTAGACAGAAATAGTACAATCTTTGATATCCATGAATATATACCATTTCTTGAGCAAAAGCGCTTGGGTAATTTGAATTCAGAAAATGATTACTCTCCCCTTGCACATGGTCTTAATTCCCATGAAGGGAGTTTACATCGCGATGTACTGATGGTAAAGAGTTGCTTTGTATTGTGTTTGTAAGTCCTATGTTTTAAATTTAATTTAGCATTTTAACGATGAAACGCATTACTATTCTTGATCGTATGTATATGTACGTGTGGTGTTTTCAGTTTCTTCTTCAAAAAATCATAAAGTCTCTTTGTTCTGACTCTATTGAAATTAGTTAATATAAGTGTTATAAGTTGATGTTTTTTAATTCGATCTCTGGAAGAAAGCAGTTCTTTTATATTTAGAGCTCCAATGATGCAGTGAACTAATAATTTTATTATTTGTGCTATTGGATAAGAAATATATTCAGTCGTAGTTATCTGACGCATTCTTAAATAATTACTCTCATGTATTGCTGTTTTGTATGGATACTCGTGTCAGTGGTCAATTTGAAGTACAACGAATAAAACAAAATAAGTTTTTAATGTTGAAATTTGAATGTCTTTTTACCTAATAACAATGATGAATTTCTTTCTCTTTTTTTTCCAGATTATTTACCATTTATGCTTGCTGGGATAGCCATATTGATTGTATGCATATTGGCAGTCATAGTCGGATTGTGTCTTTCAAGGTATCAATGTAGTCTTTATATAGTCAAAAATATGTTTACGAAATACACTTCGACAGAAAATATTTATTTCAGAACCATACCCATGATATTTTAAGCAATATTTTGAGCATTGAATATGTTTTTAATACCGAAGAGGTACTTGAAAAAATTTTGAATATGTTGGATGGAAACTCAAATAAATCCAAAATCAATGTGTAAGGAAGATGTAGGAAAAGTATGATTATGAGTATAATATTAATACTTAATCTTCTCACAGGCGTAGATCTAGAAAAAAGAACAGGTATAAAATCATTAAGCTTTGTCTGTGATTGTATTTACGTTTTAATAACAATTGTTGCACTTATTAATACATCTATTGCATGTTTGGTTCGTTGTTGTTATTCCGGTCACTTGTGTACAGCTATGTTATATTATCATGTGACATATATATAATATCACTCAAAATATATATCAACTTTTTGATGGTGTAAATTGTAAAGAATGATTTGAATTCTTATACACTTACACGACATGGTATATGCTTGTTATGTTTATATTGCTAATGCTTCCATGTATATGAGAGTTGCACATTGTTCCGCAGGGATTAATATGTCGATAACAAATTTTGATCGTAAATTAGTTCTGATTACAACCATTTGATTATTATCTATATGTTCCTTGTATAAATTGTATCTATAATGATTGTTTCATAGACCACAAAAGTTAAAGATATTGAATACACTCTTATAAATTTACAACCTATCGATATCTTTAATTCTATATGTGAACATATATTTCGAAAGAATTTCAATTCTTACTTTGTATTTCTTTTAAAAACTGATATAGATAATATTTTCAATAAAAATGAAGTATTTATACTTTGTAGCAAACGTAATAGAAAATTAAGATTATATGACGAATGCTTTTCGAACACATTTGCATTAATTTTTGATTATAACCATTCATTATCTGACAAAATTGTCTAGTTAAAAAAATTGGTTTGAATTAATCAAGAAGGTTACAAATTGAAACACTTCAATTTGGGAAAACGTCTCTAAAAGTGACTAAATAAAAGAGGAAAAAGTAGAGTTTCTTTAAATGGTTAATGATAAAGAAAGATAACTACCTTCTTCGTGTCTTCTGATTGATAAATGCTAAATAGATAAAAGTGTAAGTTAAAAGAAAAAAATAATTAGGTAATCGACATTCATGGACAAGCATACAATTTGTTCAAGTGCCAAAAGATTATTAGATCTGGCGCATTATTCCTTCATTCAAATCCTGTAGTAACTTTACTTGATAGAATTTTCGGTCGCAGATACTCAGTTGTCAAAAAAGTCAAACTGAAAAGCCGAAATTTGACAAACAATTTTTGCCTATTTTATCTAAGGAATTTTTGTTCAGGGTTCAGCATTTCTTTATAACTTATCACTTGAGGGGCTACATTTAATTGTATTCTTATTTGGGCATCTCTGAATAATTTGAATACACCTGATGAGGAACAACTTTATGAAACACACGTCTTCACTCGGACTTGGTAGTTCGTACTATACTTCTGTTTAATCTTGATCCATCTGGCAATTTACATTTTCGTTGTAAACATGTACCTTACGTGTTGACCAGAACAAAAATAAACAGTAAAGCTGCAAGACGAAATCAAGTGGTGGTATACTTTTATTAGTTATACCACTTAAAGCAAATGGAATCCGTATACTGTTAAGAAGCAATAAAGAACATTGTGATTGAATCAAATCTGTATTAACAATTAAATATACATGCACTTTGTCATGTTCGGACTTTTTGTATATTACAACTCCCTGTGCTATGCATATCTGGTCTATAATGAAATATATTATCCAGAATAACATTTGTACTATTAACTGCTTACATGTTCTTTTACAGGAAGAGCTCAGGGAAACTGGTGGTGCTTACTACACCTCAGTTTAACGGTCCAAAACCCACGGATGAGAAATATCAATTACAGTCTACTTACAATGATGAGATAAGTGACAGTGATATACGACTGGAAGTAGAAGCTTGAAAATTATGATGTACAAAAGGCCTGAAGCATATGTATTACGTAAAGCAACAGCTTCAACAAACTGTAATCCAGTGATTTAACAATTTTTAAAAAATAGGAGCAAGTACATTATATATTTGTGATACAATGACAAGCTGGTCAGCAATGAGATATTTTCAATTCATTTATACCTTAAATCATATTTTGTAAGCTAATCTCTTCTCTGCAAGAAATAGTTTATACTACTCATTCATGATCCGTTCTATGAACTTTTCATCTTTTAAAATTCCCAACAGCCTCTTAGATATGGGACTTGTCTATCAGTCTATCAGTCCCTTTTTCCTCAGCGAAATGAATAAGAGAAGCAAGACTGAAACATAATACTACAAAATCAATCTTTCTTACATGTTTTATAGATTAATGTATAGCATTACTTGTTCGTATACCTGAGAATGGATTTATTCAAATTTGTTTAACTTTCGTGTATACTGTAAGTTTGTTTTTCAGATTTTTAGAATCAACTACTGGCAGAACATTATGAGCTTTGCTTTTAATTTAATAATAATTCATAATTATCTTATGTACGGTAAAAAAAGAAACCTTCGTAAGGTTATTGTTTAAGATTATCTGAGTCCCTTCGATGTTTCTTTTATTAGTCCCCTACCGGCAACGCCGAAGGGGACTCTTAGCTTCCTCTCGGTCTGTCTGTCTGTCCGTCTGTCTGTCAGTCCGCCCGTCATGCCGTCTAATCCTTAATTAGTTTTCCGACTTTTGTTTGCGACGGAAAGATAATTTAAGATAAAATTTGATACACAGATTGGTCGTGGATAGTTACAGAGCAACGTTACATTCGGACATGGTTGACCGATTTTTGAAGGAGTTAGGCCCCTTAATGACTGACGAAATTAAGTTTTTTGGATTTTTCCTGAAATTGATGTATATATTTCAATAAAATTTCATGCATAGCTTGGTCTTAAAGTAGTTATAGAGTAAGTTCAAGTACAGTCATAGTTTACCTATTTTTGAAGGAGTTATGCCCCTTGATGACTTACAAAATTCAGTCTGTCCTCTTGTTTGTCTAACTGTCTGTCTGTCCGAAAAAAAAAACTTTGGACATTGGACATAACTTTTGAATGGGTAGTGATAGGGCTTTCATATTTCACATGTGTATTCCTTGTGGCAGGACCTTTCCATTGATAGCAAAAGTTTTGACCTCGTGAGTTTTACCTTTGACCTACCACTCGAAAACTTTAACAATGGGCATAACTTTTGAATGGGAAGTGATACGGATATGTGTATTCCTTGTGACAAGACCTTTCCATTGATACCAAAATGTTTGACCTCATGACCTTGACCTTTCACCTCTTTTTCAAAAAAACTTTAACATTGGGCTTAATTTTTGAGTGGTAAGTTATAGGGCTTTGATATTTTTAACATGAGTATTCGTTATGTTAAGACCTTTCTATTGATACCAAATATTTTTACCTTGGCTTTGATCTTTGACCTACTTTACAAAAACTTTAACATTTAGAATAAGTGATAGGGCTTTGATGTTTAACATGTGTATTCCTTGTCACAAGATTTTTTCATCGGTAACCAAAAAAATTAACCCAGTGACCCTGACCTTGACCCTTCACATACATGTACTTAACAAAAAATGGTGTTTATACTAACAAAGGGCATTCGTGTTTTACAGGCACAGGCTTTATTTTTCATGTATTGCAGTTATCGTTTTTTTATACACAGGGCATTTTAAATTCTAAATATACATGTGATGTTTATTTTGTAAAGAGGCGCTCTGTCTAATATTTTTGAAGGTAGATTTCAAACATTAGGACAATCTCACATTTCTATATGTTTAAACACTGATACATACGCTTTCTTCGGAATGTATAGAGTAGGAATACTTTCATATTATTGCATTTACTATGCACTATCGAAGAAAGCCGCAATGCTTTCTAAAAGATCAAATTATTGATAACTAACTGAAAACTAAGCACACGTAAACGAAATGTAGACCTACCATGAAGTTATGGATAACTTCTGTATAAAGCACTTTGAAAATATTTTAAAAAATCATCTTGAGATCATACAAAATTCTTCGTAAACACAATACTTATGGAGTTGTAGGTGTAATTATGCAAACTGATTTCACAGAGTTGTCCTCATTTAATTAAGTGAATTCATTTCCGATTAATATACTTTATATACACGAATGTTTGTAGTCATGTTTAATTCGTAAATGTTTGTGTACAACTATAAAATGTATGTACTTATTGGTGCCATAGAATAACCATTGCTAGCAATGCCACACATGCATACTGTAAATTTTGTCTATGTGATTTCAAATGATATAGGAGATATGTGTTGAATGTGAATATGTTGAGATATGTATGATAAAATTTCTTGTAATTTTCTATTAAATTTTTACTTCAATTAGAGCATTTTCTAATCTATAGTGTCAATCAGTTGTTGTATCATGGGGACATATTTTTGACAAACATCAAGGATGTGTTTGACAAGTTCATCTGTGTGTTTTTCAGTTGATTTGGGTTTTTTCTCAAACTTTAATCTTAGTTAAAAGAACAAATATGTCACCAAAATAAATGAAAGAGCATGAAACACCATACGATTTTCCGCTGGAGCAAAATCATGCATATAACTAAGGTTCTAGAAACTTTCAGAAAAATTGAGAGGTCATGCTTAATCAGATTCAGGGACTTATAATAGAATGAATGAAAGAATTAGTATCACTGAAGAACAACAGTGTCCAACTCTGCTACAAGAGAGAAGCTTTCTATACTATTGGTCAGATAATCCTATCTGATGTACAACAGACATGTATGTTTCGGAATCTTCATTAGTGGTACTTTAAGCCGAAATAATACAATGCTGATAACTTATTTTGTTTGACACCCACATTTGGTTTTTTAACTGGTATTTTGTTAGTTAAATGTATGAAAGACAATGGTACACATCATGACAATGATGATAGGTTGAGAAAATAAAACCGTTCTAAAACGGCCGCTGGAGGAATATTTCATCACTGACCACAAAGGGATGAAAATCAACACTTATTATATGACTGGGTCGTTTTCATCCATTATAGCTCACCTGGTCAAATAGGCCCAACAAGGTACCTCTCTTAAATAATATTTTTCTCCAGAACCGATGCATGGATTAAAAAGCTGTTGGCATCTGAGTGATCAGGAGTGATATTCTTATTTTAGAACGTTTATTTCGTTAAAATCCGATAACTAATTTTTGACGCGTTTTTAAGGTCTTTTTCGTTATTTTAATGCTAAAATTGAAATTTCTTTTATTCTTTTCTCTCTGGACTAAATTTGCTACCCCAATTTAGTTCATTTTAGCCGTGAAAAACTAAATGAATTTTTATGTGAAAGAATTTTGCTGAAAAGTTATTTTTCTTAATCTTTTTTATGATTTTTTAACTGCAAAAAAAGAAGGGGGATGTGGTCATTTTTAACGTTTTCAACTTCTCCCCTTATTGCTTATATACTTTTTGATATTTATAGCAAGAAATGAAACTGTGCACTTTTGGTTTTTTATGGATTTTTATCAAAGATTGTACATAGGTATGTATGGAAAGGGTAGTGGGTTCACTAATTGTATATATGGTTTGTTTTGCATGCCCAATGGACACAAGGGTAGTGGGTTCAAATCCTGGTGGTACCAACAACATTTCATCTTCTTTTCTCACTTTTGTAGCTCACCTGAGCAAAGCTCAACTGAGCTTTTGTCAAAGTGCGGCGTCCGGGGTCCGTCTGTCTGTCGTAAACCTATCACGTTTTTACTTCTCCTTCCTTTGACAAATTCTTCTTCAGTACGGATGAGTTCAAGAAGATCCTGACGATAATCTCAACAGCACGCACGGAAGCAAGTATTGACAAACCGAAAGTATCAGGATGATCTAAAGAGATGTCTTAAGAAGTGTTATTATTTTTGGTTCCACTCCGAAGTCAAAGTTTTGACGCCTTTTTGAAGTTTTTTCAGACTTTGTCAGAAATGCTCATTTTTGAAGATTTTCTTTGAATAATTCTATTAATGTGTGATTTTGTGGTCTCATGTACTATGTATTTGTCACATTTTAATTGTTTAGTGGTTTGATATTAACTTTGAGTGAATTTTTTTTTCTTATTTTGTCATGGGAGGATTTTCATACATATTGGACTTCTTCTTCAGTAACAGCGAAGGGATTTTGAAGAAATTAGGTTGGAATGAAGTACTAATTGTCCCCTACAAGTGTTGTTTGTCCGGATCCGTCAATAGGAGGCGCCACCACAGGCAAAAGAAGTTCGCAGGGGGTACCCTCCATTAAGAAACGTCTTCAGAAGTGAAGCATGTATCGACAAACCGAAAGCATCAGAATGGTCAAGTGGGATGTTTTATGAAACAAAGTAGGGGATCTCCAACAATACCAGTTTGCAACATCCATAGCAAAACACAAAACACCCAATGCAAAAACACAGAGCAGACAAGCACAGGAAGAGATGCAAAAGGGACAAGACACTATACAGAAACATCAAACATCAAACACAAACTAAGGACTACGCACAAACCAACGAGAGTAATGGACAACCGGTGCCGACTTAGGATGGCCATCTGCCACAAAAATAGCAGAAGCTGTGGTTATCCTGGATTACGTGCGCTCAACTCTCCCACTTTTCCGAGTTCTCAAAGGTCTTGAAGAACGTACAATTGTGAAGTGTAAAACAACCTCCTAACGGTCAGATAAAACAAACAAGACCGCAAAATGCAGGGGCGTAACCAAAACAGCTGAATATGAAAAGTAATATAAAAAGGGGGCGTAGGTAATACAATGCGTGCTCTGCCGGCTGTAGCGATGACAAATATGGATAATGACCATATCCCTGTCTAAAGGACAAAGTCGATTATTCAGAAAATCAGAAACCGAAGGTATACAAAATCAGGATAAAACAGGAACCAAAGCAAACAAACAGATACCTTCACCATATGAAAAGAAGCGAACTCCCGATACAGGAGTGAGACCAGGTGCCCAAGAAGAGTAAGCATATCCTGCTTGCATGCAACACCCGCCGCTTCAAATCTGTAGAAATGTCACATCCGGTTACTTCAATTTCGGAAGACATGGAGTACAATCTTTGGTTGGATGGTTCAAATGGTCTATGACAGAATATCATCCACCATTCTGGAGAGTGGGACATTATAATGTATGACGAGTTCCCCATATCGACCGCAGAACGTCTTCAGTGACGATGTTAGTCGGTCACAAACATATCCCTGACTGAGAAGCTTATCTGAAAGACGCCTAGCTCCCAGAACAAAATCCGTATTTTTGGTACTTGCTCTGGCATAGCGTATCAACTGAGATATGAACACGCCATAAGCAGGCGATGAAGGGATGTTGCTAATCAGAAAAGGAAAGTTTGTAATACTGAAATTGAAGTCGTCACGTTTGTCATAGAGTGAGGTGTTCATGTGACCATCAGTGTAGTAGGACAACATTATGTCCAAATAGGATACTGAATTATTTGTCTCTGTAGTTTCTTTGACTTCAAGCTCCGAAGGATAAATACTGCTCAGGTAATCCGCGAATGTTGGATTATTAATGGTCAACACATTGTCTATGTATCTGTAAGTCAAGTTGAAGTCAGAAGCCAAGAATCTTTTCCCTTCAGAGACCAAAGATTGAATGAATTCAGCTTCGCATGAGTAAAGGAAAATGTCGACAAGGAGTGGGGCACAATTGCTCCCCATTGGAATTCCGATAATTTGCTTGAAAACCTTTCCTCTAAACACCACAAAAATGTTGGCGATCAAAAAGTTTAACATCTGAAAAATATCTGTTTCAGTGAACTTATTTTCAGAATCGGACTTTAGTATGTTATCACCCGAGCTCATGTATGTTATCACCCGAAGAGTCCGACTGACATTCAGAGAGGACAGAAGGTTGGGGCCGTGTCTCCTCTAAAGAGGTTTGGACAGGTTTCGTCATGGAGTCCCGTCATCACAGTCAGTCAGAGTGCAAGTTTTAAGAATGCGCTGGTACAAGACTGTAGATTGGTTAAGTACCAAGCCTAGTGTCCGTCTGGTGACATTAGGATCATATTCACGGTATAAAAGGCGTTTGATGATTTTGACGCATTTTTGTTGATTATGTTGTCTATCTTTGATCCATCTTACTTTGTTAATTATGTCACCTTAAAATGCAGGTTGTGAAATACCCAAAGTAATACACTCTGTTGTTTGTATTGATCCGAATTTCAAAAGAATTTGAATTTAATTTTTGTGAAATTTCTAGAAAGTCTTTACTACTTTGTGAAAGCGAAAGTTTTTTTGGTAATGTAATTTGTAAATTTCTACCATGAACATAAAAAAAATTAGTACATGCTTAAGCATACCTTATGAGCTGTGAAATGTACATTTCACAGGGTTTTGACAGTAAGTGTTTTGAATATTTTCCCTGACATGGTCGCCATATCACTTTCTATATAGACATAACGTCAGACAGTGCATGAAGTTTATATATTGTTTTCATTTTCGTGCATAAACATCGACGGCGGATGCGGCTAGCCAACAGGGGAAGCTTACTCCTCTTGGGCACCTGGTCCCACCTCTAGCTTGCTAGGGTCCGTCGATTCTTAAGTTGTTGCTCTAGTGTGAGTGTTGTTGAGATTATCGTCACAATCTTTTTTAAGACATTTGTGTCACACTTATGCCCTTTGCCTTGTGGAACTCCCTGCGAGGGTTTGATAGTAAGTGTTTTGAATATTTTCCCTGACATGGTCGCCATAGCATTTTGTATATAGAAAAAACCCTAGACAGTGCATGTATTCTATATATTGTTTTTATTTTCGTGCATGCACATCGACGGCGGGCGCGGCTAGCCAAGAGGGGATGCTTACTCCTCCCGGGCACCTGGTGCCACCTCTAGCTTGCTAGGGGTCCGTCGATGCTTAAGTTGGTGCTCTATTGTTGGTGTTATTGAGATTATCGTTAGGATCTTCTTTAACTCATTTGTAGATACCATAGGGTGGTAATCTAGGGACATCACCGTCAAGCCAGGGGAAATTTACTACATGTGTATGTTGAATCCAAAATCATCTCTTTTGTCATACACACTTGTATGAATCTCTCCATTAATAATTTTAAAATCTAGGTCCGAAAATGGTGTTTCTGTGTTTGTAACATTTTTCTTGTTTAGAATCAATTCTTGTGGAAAAATAACATTTTTATAGTTTTTTAAAACCCGATTGTTGATAGTAAGAATATCATCCAGGTACCTAGAAGTACCAATGAAATATTTCACATTATCATGTTTTCTTTGCTTTTGAAGATTTTGGATAATTTCGTCATTTTTGTATGAAAATAAGAGGCGCAACAAGAGGCGCACAATTAGTACCTATAGCAACTCCTACAACCTGTTTGTAGAGTTTCTCAGCAAAGCTTACTTAAATGTTGTCCAAAGTGAAGGACAAGGCAACACGCAGGTCACAACATGTCCATGATTTGTATTCTGTTTCGGAAAAAACCCTTTGATTCAGATGTACAAATGTAAGTTTTCCCCTCTCGATCAAAACACCATTTAATGAGTTTGAACAATCGATCATTTATTTTGTCCTGAGGAAGCGTAGTGTACATATTAGAAACGTTGTATGAAGATAAAGTATTAGCTTGAAAATTTCTTGATTTAATTATGTCTATCACATCCCCTGAATTTTTAATAAGAGCAAAAGAAGTTTACACCCTTCCTGTTCATGAGAGTTTCACAGTATTCGGCCACATGTTCCTTTATAGCCGTGAGTGCTGACGTCGGATTTCTAGACAAAATTGTAGTTGAACAGTTGCTAGAATTAGCAATGAATCGAAATGTGTAAGGAGACTTGTGCAATTCTGGTATGCAGTATATTGTAGGGAGATCCAATTCAGAAATAGGGATGTTAAATGAAGAAATTTAATTGTTATGTTTGCTCAAAATGTTGGGGACACGTTCAGTGCTTTCGATATAAGTATTAGTAGAGGAAAGTTTTGAAACTTAAGTTGATATGTAGAACCGTTTTCAAATGATCATGGTGTTGTTGGCTGCTTTGTCTGCAGGCGCGAAGACATTTTTTCATGTTATTTACGTTACTTGGATTTGAAAAGAAGGGAAGAGATCTCCAACAAGACCCCGTTGCAGCATCAACAGTAAAACACCAAAACACCCGATGCAGAAACACAAAAGACGAATACAGCATGAGACGGAAAAGAGACACACGACATGTAAACATCAAACACAAAAGACTACACATAAACCGACGAGACCAATGGGTAACCGGTATCGACTTTGGACGGCCATCTGTCACGCAAATAGCAAATGGTGTGGTTATCCTGGATTACGTGCGCACAACCCTCTCACTTCTCCAATTACCCAGAGGTCTCGAAGAACGTACATTGTGGTGTAAAACAACCTCCTCACTGTAAGATGACATCACACAAACAAGACCGCGAAACGCAGAGGCCCCAGAGACACAGATGAATATGTAAATAGATATAAAAAGAGGGCATGCGTAATACAGTCCGTGCTCTGCCGGCTGTAGCGAGCTCATGTATGTAATCACCCGAGGAGTCCGACTGACATTCAGAGAGGACAGGTGGTCAGGGCCCTGTCTTCTCTGAAGTATCTTTCAGATTTAGAACTTGGATTTTCAAAAAGATGAGGACTTTTGTGGTAGTTATCTTTTCGAATATCGATAATATCGAAAATGAGGTTTTTCCAGCCATTCTGAGCATGCGATTTGACTCCTTTCGATTTACATCATTGTTTGGTTTAGTTATCTAAATCTTTCTTTAGCACTTCTCGACATAAAATAAAATCTATATTGGATGGCATTCTTTACTAAGGTCCATTTATGAGAAAACCACGGAGCTGCCTGTCTTGGATAATTGAAAAGCTACCTGTAATGATATGACCAGCTGGTTAATATAGAAAGTCAGACGTTGCACATTCTGTAGAAGCAGGACATGATTCCAGTCTTTCTTGTAGTTAAAAACGAAATTTCGAATAGGTGTCTTATATTTGTTTATATATATTTTATATAAATAAGAGGAGGTTCGAAATTCTCAAAATATTGAGGAATGGCACTTTGTACGCGATGATCCCAAAAATATTACAGATGTTCATAATATTAAAACTTTTGTTTATAAATGGAATTTTTATGAATCGTCTTTTAGGAGAGGTGTTTTTCTCCAAAGGATATAGTTTTTTCTGTGCGAATGCAACGATGATGTTTACCCTGAATCAATTTGTGTTTCTTAAGAATGCAGCCAGTGCTTCATCCAAGAGAGATTTCAATTGAACTGCTTGAAATGACGAGAGAGCATATAGCAGTTCGTGTCTGCCGCCGTTGCATGCAATGGTAAGCAGATCTTTGAGGATACGATGTACCCTAGCTCTTTTTCTGAGTTTTTGGTTTCACATTTTACCGTGAGACCTATGATCCCGTTTAGCAATTTTATAAGTTATTATATAAGTTAGAGAACGTAATAGAATTAAAACACTTTAAACATCGGGTTGCAGGTAATTGTATTCCCATTCCACACTGCAACACAAGATAAGTGTAGATATTAAGGAGGGTTTGAACACCAAGATGGCGGCGGCATTATTTGTTTTCTCGCTTCTAAGGAAAAGTACAGTCTTAACTCCCTTAAAGCATTTGATACTCTGGTTGATACACACATTTGAGTATCCTGATAAAGTTTGAAAAATTTCCGGCGTCATTTGAAGAAATTATGGCGATTTTCGAAATTTAGGACTTTGGGAGTTTTATCCATGAGCAAACCACGACGTCATTTCGACGTTATCGGGAAAAAATGGCGTCACAAACCTTCGCATTCAAAGTGCCATAAAAACATTATTGCTAAACGTATTGTATTGAAACTTATCATGTATAAAATAGAAAATTAAATCTTCACCACAGTGTATTCGTTGACAAATGTACGTTACATGAAAGCGGATGTCACTTCATTGAAAATGGACGATTTTGGAAGAAAAAATTGGAAAATATAAAGCCTTCTAATCCTTTAATCCTAAATTCAATTTTTCCCATTTAATCATGAAATCATCCCTGGGCATTCTTGATAATTTTGATAGTTTTTGACAAAGATTCATCCACAGGATTCCTAATAATTAACAAACAACTACAGTAAATTTGCTCGAAATTGCAATTTTTTTTAGTGACAGTGTCATCTTTTATACAAGTATACTGCCTGTGTTTAAAACACAATTCATTTTTCTTTTCCATATGTAAGTGCAATATATTTATGGATATTTTGGAAGTGAAATCAAAATTAATTTCCCATAGCTTTACGAGAACTGGAATTGCACTTTCAATATTATGACGTCATCAAGAAATTCACGAAAACGTCGATTAATGCATATTTCAAAGTCTCGTAGAAAATTTTCCTGTGGATAGAATCAAATGTAAGTTTGCATAGTCAAGGACAGACATGAATTATATAATTTCAGAAATTTTTAGAAAAATTGAATTTGGTGTCCAAGTGTTCAATACCTCCTTAAACACAAGATGAGATCTCCAACAACACCAGGTAGCAGAATCCACAGCAAAATTCAAAAACACCCAATGCAAAAACACAGAGCAGACAAGCACAGGAAGAGACGCAAAAGGGACGAGGAACACCAAAGCACAACACAGATTCGTCAAACACAAATGACTACACAGGAACCAACAGGACCAATGGGTAATCGGTGCCGACTTAGGACGGCCACTGTCAAGAAAATAGCAGAAGGTGTGATTATCCTGGATTGCACAACCCTCCCACTTTTCCGATTTCCCAGAGATCTCGAAGAACGTACAATTGTGGTGTAAAGCAACCTTCTCACTGTCAGATGACCACACACAAACAAAACCGCAAAACGCTAGGGCCCAGGCAACACAGATCAATATGTAAATGGATGTAAAAAGAGGGCGTAAGTAATACAATCCGTGCTCTGCCGGCTGTAGCTGAGGTGGTGATATTTTAAATTCCACCCTTTTAACGCCTTTTTGACATGTTTTCTGTCAGATATGCTCATTTTTTAACTTTTTTAAATAACTCTATTAATGTGTGATATTGTGCACTCATTTACTGCAAAGTGGACACATTTAGGATTCTATTTTTTTTCAATTGTTTTTTCCTTCAATTTTATGTTTTGATTTTTTTTCTTTTCAAATGAGGTAAAGAAGATCCTGACGATAATCTCAACAGCACTCACAATAGAGCACCAAATTGATCATCGACTGATCTCTAGTGCCCGGAAGGAGTAAGCATACCCTGTTGGCTAGCCCCACCCGCCGTCGATGTTCATGCTCGAAAATGATCACTATAGAGCAAGTGACCATATTTCGCCGCATTTTTCGTACATTTCCGAGAAAATTTCCATACTTGGAGGCGAATTCAATGATTGGTATTGCTAAAACATAATTTAACTCCATTCTCGAAAGAAATACTACAAAAATATTTTATTTTACCCAGTTTACTGTTTCCTTATAAAACGTCAAAATATTTCGTTTCCATGTTTTCAGGGGTGACCATATTTCGCCGATTTTGTTGATAAGTATCCTATTTGCACACAAAACGGACAAAATTATGATTTTGTTCTCTGGAAATCTTTTGTCACTACTACTTCTAAGAAATTATCCCCGATAAAATGTTTTATTTGTTTTGTTTTCGTAAAAATTTCGCATGTTTACATCTAAAATTTTGTGTTTTCATTAATTTTTCCTCATTTTATGGTATTTTTCATCAAAATTGAGTGCAGATGTCACAATATATCAAAACATGACTGTCATGGTCATATTTAATAGGATATAGAAAAATCAACTTTACAAATAATTCCGATAGCTACAGAGAAGTAATTAACTCTGAAACGGCGAAATATGGTCACCGGCGAAATATGGTTCCTTGCTCTATATCAAATACATGCTCTGTCTGTGGTTATGTCTTAGACTATATAAAAGTGCTATGGTGACCATGTCAAGTACAACATGTACAAAGAAGTGATAGGTAATTTATTTTCCTTAATATGCAAGAGTTGTCTTTCTTATATCAATTGCTGTACATCCTGATGGTACATACATGTATAGATACATTCATTTGAATACGAAATCTGGATCTGCCCTTGTAAAGTACAACTAAAATAATTATGGTTCATTTTACGCTGGGCTTTGCTTACCAGCAGGAATGGATATTACGTAGAATACTTTTACATTCATCATTTTCCACTTGATATGAGGACGTGTAATATTTGTACCACTTGACAATAAGTGTTTTGAATATTTTCCCTGACTTGGTCGCCATAGCACTTTCTATACAGACGAAACCACAGGCAGTGGATATAGAGTGTTTAATGTTATTCATCACAATAATTATCATTGTGCAGTGTCAGTGTGGTAAGAGTGTGCATGGTTATCAGGTGAGCGTTGGGCCCCATGGGACTCTTGTTCAATTTATGAGGACGTGTAATATTTGTACCACTTGACAATAAGTGTTTTGAATATTTTCCCTGACTTGGTCGCCATAGCACTTTCTATACAGACGAAACCACAGGCAGTGCATGTGTTCTTTCTATATTGTTTTCATTTCCGTGCATGAACATCGACGGCGGTGCGGCTAGCCAACAGGGGATGCTAGCCAACTAATTGGTTAGGGTCAGGAGTCCCCGAGGGCACATGAAGCCAAGTCATATCAATTTGGGTTGATCCTTTCTTTTAATCGCATTCGAAAATGTTTGTCCGCAATTTTGTCGAAAGAGGAAGGGTCATGAAGCCTCTAATTCGGCCCTGTTTCTTAACGTTGGAATTCATTGAATGTTTTATATGTGATTTGATAATTCATGACGTTTTTTACTAGATTATGCGTAGGGATTCTGTGAACAATGTATTTATCGGTAGCTTCCGTAAAATTCCTTCACAACCTACATGTTTCATCAAAATAAGCATTGGCCATATGCATCGATAAGCATGAAAAGATTACAAATGAGAGATAATCATTATATCTTCCTCTCAATAAAGTTTTTATGTTTCTCGAAGAATGTCGACACGACAAATTAATCCAATCAAGATACATTGTCTAGCAATTTTGACAATTTTCTGTCAATAACGTCAAAATGACGACAATTGATGACGTTATAAAACTTCCTACGGTGCTTCGTTTGGTGATATGTTCCTTTCATTTAAAGCGGGACATATTCATTAATGTTTTGTGATATATAGTATCCCCCGATAGGTTTAATTTAAAGGAAAGTTGAAGAGCCGATTAAGGGGCTTCGTAGCCCTAATCCTTTCTGAAAAATCATATTACATCCATCTTGCTTCGTCATTCGGTATTTTTTGGACGTAACTTTCAGGCCTTTGCCATATTCAATTATTTTTACTGAGAATCACTGACAAGGATACGTATCCGAAAAGTATCTGTTCTTAAATGATGCTATGGATTCGAAGCAGTGTAATATATTTACTCCTATCAATTTATAATTGAATGCTCCAAACAGATGAGACTTGGGTATCTCGTTAGCATAATAAAGGATAACCTGTCGCTATCATAGGTGCTCGTCGACGTAGTTTCATTTGTTTTATTTCATTTCATTTTTTATGATTTTTCAGGAAATTCAATCATATCTCCTGAGATGGTCACTCTTTTTACTCTATATTCGCTAAAACACTTCAAGAAGGTAAACAACTCATCTTCTGGCCTTATTTCAAATTTCCACGGAAGTAAACAATCACAGTATTCATGCGCGGAATTTCCATGTATTTGCTATTTGCTATTTTAATGCTCAACGAGAATGGAATGTAACAGTTCACACTTCAAATATTCATATCGGCTGAAAATATTAATAAATATTCGTTGAAAGAATTCACATTCCGGAGTACATAATGTTGCAAGGGAGCAACTGTTTGCTTTTTAACTGAATATAGTGCGATATGGAAGGGGCGATGGCAAATTTCCACGTATTTGCTATTTTAATGCTCAACGAGAATGGAATGTAACAGTTCACACTTCAAATATTCATATCGGCTGGAAATATTAATAAACATTCGTTTACACAATTCACATTCCGGAGTACATAATGTTGCAAGGGTGAAACTGTTTGATTTTTAACTGAATAAAGTGTGATATGTGTGTCACACTTATGCCCTTTGCCGTGTGGAGCTCGTAAAAAAGTTCCCCGCGAGGGGTTTGACAGTAAGTGTTTTGAATATATTTCCCTGACATTGTCGCCATAGCACTTTCTATATAGACATAACGTCAGACAGTGCATGAAGTTTATATGTTGTTTTCATTTTCGTGCTTAAACATCGACGGCGGGTGCGGCTAGCCAACAGGGGATGCTTACTCCTCCCGGGCACCTGGTCCCTCCTCTAGCTTGCTAGGGGTCCGTCGATGCTTAATTTTGTGCTCTATTGTGAGTGCTGTTGAGATTAACGTCAGGAACTTCTTTAACTCATGGAAGGGGCGATGACAAAAGTATAACAAATCTTCTTGTGTGAATTTCGACCAAATATCCGGAACCTCTTCCACCTGAGATTTTCAAGAAGTTTCGCAACTGTTACGTATATATTTTGAGAAACAATATTACCATCAGTATTCCAAATTTTTCCGGCTCCCCGAGCTCGCCTGTATATAGAATTAAATCTATTATATTAAAGTCTGTCATAAAACCCGGCCTCAATTACAAATGTACCATCCCTCTCCGCTACAGCTGTTTTGAAAAAAAAGGTCTGGGTCTGCCAATGCAAGGAGTCCATTAGATTTTTTCAAAATGGATGTTCAAAAATGACAATGTTAACTTATCTATAAGCAAATTCGATTTCAGATGCACGAGGGGCAAATTCCCCTCCCCATCATCACTCTGAAAATGGAATAAAAAGTTACTATCAAAAATTGTGGTCTTTCGGTCGGTTTATCCAGTATATAGTTTGCTTGGGGACTCCTTAACACGATTGTCTTTTATGGGAATAAGAATAACATTAGTTATAATATCGCCGCGGCCGTGTGACCCCCTTCCTTTTTTGTCACGTTATCTCCCAACCTTCCGATTAACTCGAACTTGTTGTCTTAACCAATCTTATTAAAGCATGACTCTTTATGCTGCCTAATATTCTAAAGGACGTTTATTTTAAGATTGTGGTCAGTTTGCACATTAGATCCGCCATGTGTAATATATTGGTGAAAATGGAAATACCCCTCAATATAGGGTATGGCGTCATTTATTGTTAACCGGTATAGGTGATAAAGCGTTAACTGAGGATCTACATCGAATAAGAAGTAAACTGGCTTTTGGTCAGATTTTGGTCATGAATTTGGAGGAGTTGGACAAGAAGGTTCGTGTAAAATTTTAAAGGAATTTGCGGAGCGGGAAATCTCGAAGCGAAATCATTGAGTTATACACCTTGATATTTTGGTATATATAGACAATCTCTGAATACTTAATTGACTGATTATCCACGTCAACGAGTGCCTATGGTCAGTTTGTCTCTGATATACGCACAGCTCACGACGTGGTTGAAAGGACGCTCTATCTTAAAAGAGATTACATCACAACCAGCAAGCCTACGTCGACTAGGTATGTATATTCATGACCTGGTGGTCGCCAATGTCGGTCCAAAACTGTTCTTGCAAATATTGAACAATCAAGTAAAGAGGGTTATATATTGGAAAAAAAAGTATTGCTTATAAAAGTCTTCTCAACTTCTAATCAAGTTGTGTTATTTTTCGTGCAACATTGTCATAAATGAATGAATGTTAAACGTCTTCAAATTGAATAGCATCATTTAAGAACAGATAAATTGGCAGCATGGACCAGACATGCACGTTTCGGGTACTTAACCCTTGTCAGTGATCCTCAAATCTAAACAATGTAATATGCCAAAAAAGTGTAAAAGTAACTATGTCGAAAAAGCGTACCGAAAGATGTTAAACAGTCAAACTACAACATTAGATGACTCGTTCTCATTTGTTACATTGTTTAAGCCGGGCTTCCACTGTCGCGAATGTAGAGGCGATAGAGCTACGATTAGGCGATTTAGTTTAATCGTAGCGCATTCTCCTCTCAATCGCGGGCATTCTCGTCTCATCGTGTCACTATCGTGTAATGTTCTCCTGCATTCTCCTATGTTCGCGGCACCGACGCGAATGCTTCAAACTGTTTAAAACAATCGCGTCTGAATTCTTATTCACCTCACACTAGCGGCACATGCGCAGCGCATTCACCTTACATTCTCCTCCATTCGCAGCGCGTTCTCCTCACATTCGCGTGCATTCTTGTTCCCAAGGTGGAGAACAATTAGCTACGATAGAGCCTCGACAAGAAAGAATCTGACACGATAGTGATGCGAATGCACCGAGAATGTGATGCGAATGAAAAAAATCAACGCGAATCAGCCACGTTCTAGACACGATGGTGACACGATATTGCCACGATAGTACTACATACACACAAGACAATGACAATAATAATTATCTCAGAGTTGTTGTAAAAGTGTGCGGATCAATATTTTGAAAACTTTGACAATGTCTTTCAAGAGAAAATAACCTGGAAAGATGTCAAAGTCAACAAAGGGTATTGATGCTCCTGGATATGTCAAATGATTGTGATTTTTTCATGTCACATTCTTGTCATGATCGCAGCGCTATCGGGTTAAAGTCGTGTCTCAATCTCCTGCATCGCAGCGCTATCGGGTTAAAGTCGTGTCTCAATCTCCTGCATTCGCCTCTCATTCGCCTCGTGGCACATTCGTGTCGCATTCTTCTCTATTCTTATCACTCTCGCCTCACTATCGTGGCGGACGCGTAGCATATTCTTGTTGCATTCGCGTCGCTATCGTGTGCTTATCGCGCCAAGAAATACTTCATGAGAACAGACAAGAACGTGACACGATTGTTCATTCGCCTCTGATCGTAGCTCATTCTCCTCTACATTCGCGACAGTGGAAGCCCGGCTTTAGCAATTGTCAAACGTCTTCAAATTCGATAGCATCATTTAAGAACAGATACATTTACAACATGGACCAGACATGCACGTTTCGGGTACTTAATTAACTCTCGTCAGTAAATATGTAATATTAGCAAATTCAATTTGCAAGTGATCTGAGTAAATAAGGATGATATTTTACTTATCACACATTTATTTTGGTATATGATATTCCTTTTACACTGAAAGACATTAAAGATATCGATTATGATCTCTGTGTAGGAAATTGAATCTAACGCTTTATTAACGCTTAGATTGAACATTGTTACATTTGATACATATCTTGAGTAATACGTATCTATAAACTTATTGTTGGAATAAATTACATATACATAAGAGCATATACGAAAACGAACAAAAACGAATCTGATATATTGAACAACTTAGTGAATGTATTCAAACCATTTTAAAAATCATATACACACACCATGTAAGGTGTCCTGACGACGAGTGATTTTTTGTGTTTATTGTCCTGGATTTTACGTTTTTGTCCTGGATTATTTGTGTTCGTTTCGAGCGAAATCGGCAAAATTTCATATTTTTTAGACAATTAATGGACATGTAGATCATTGTGAGATACGTATCTTTGCATTTAACATTGTAAATGCATTATAAGACTGAATCAATGCTAAGAGTTGTCTGCTTTTCGTTGAATTAAGAGATTTCGACTTTTTTTAAAAATAAAAATCCATGTTCTCGTCGTTTAAACAGACTAGGTTCAAATATTTTAACATGAATATCTTGTGCCAGTTCAACAGTGCTAACCATACTTTTCCCGAGCAATAAAACGGCAATAAAAAGCAGAAAAGCAAAAATTTAAAAAAAAGTTTGATGTCCTGACTTTTTTGTGTTCTGTCCTGGATTTTTTTGTGTTTGCTGTCCTGGCTTTTGTATATTTCTTCATCAATCTAATAGAGTTTAACTAATTTGTAGGGGATTTTGTTATGACAGTAGCTCCACTTTCATAATAAACCTTATTTTGCCCTTGTTTGTTACAAAAATCACTGTTTATTAGTTCTGATTTCTGTATTCAGATGAAATATGTCCTTATTTCTTCAAATGCTCTGAATTTGCTATGAAAATTCTAAATGATTACGAATTTATCTGTCAGTACATGTATTTGAAAAAAATCGTTGGCTCGCTGTTGCTCGCCGGTTTTCAAGACTTTAAATATGCATGGACTTTGAATTTTATGGTTGAGACTCAAATTACATTGATAGAAGATATAGATAGTAATTGTCTTTCATTTTCATTCTAACTCTGAAAAAAAAGATCGCCAATCTTCTTTCAATCATATTAGAAGTTAGTATAAAGTAATTGATCAAGGAACCCAGTGGAAGGAATTAGTCTAGAATAACTTCTATTTTCGCTTGTCAGTGTTCCGTAAAAAATTTCTTTGAAACTGGACTTTGCCATCCCCGCCCCTTTCTGGAATCCTAGATCCGCCACTTGTCATCTATACAATTTTGTGTCATAATGTAATATTGGATGTAATTTTGCTATCTTGTTTGAAAGGTGTTGTCACAAGGAATACACATGTGAAATATAAAAGCCCTATCCCATGCCATTCAAAAGTTATGGCCAAGGTTAAAGTTTTTTCAAAAGTAGGTCAAACTCCAAGTTCAAGGTACAAGGTAAAAAATATTGGTATCCGTGGAAAGTTCTTGTCACAAGAAACACACATGTGAAATATCAAAGCCCTATCCCTTACCATTCAAAAGTTATGACCAAGGTGTAAAGGTTAATGTTTTTGCGGTGACAAGGTCAAAGGTTAAGGTGACCATGGTTAAAGTTTTTTGCGGACAAACAGACAGACAGTCAAACGGACAGGAGAAAAACTATATGTCCCCGAATCTTCGATTACGGGGACATAACAAGGAAAACAAAAAGATGTATGCATACAAACAAGCTTTCTCTTCGTTTATACTAAGGCATAGGCCATTTTTATAAAAGTAAGAACTATTTGAGCGGATGATATTCAAATATTCGCTCGCTTTTCAAACCTATTGAAAATTATTCTTAAATCAAAATCTAGAAAATCCAGGACATCACAAAGAAAATCCAGGACTAGGTACACAAAAAAGTCAGGACATACTCAACTCTTTTAAATTTAGAGATATTAGTATATTTTTAATTGCGGTCCCTAACAGATGATTCAAACATCATAAATACATGAAAACAATCTGAAAAAAATGTCAAATTGAGCATTTTATGGAGTTCGAAACAATTTTATGACACAAAAAATCCAGGACGTACACAAGAAATCCAGGACAAATAACACAAAAAATCATCCCTCGTCAGGACACCTTACATGGTGTGATACAGTACGATCATTATGCCCGCTGATAACGCAATAGAGCGTTACCATTTTCATGTAACTTTAAAGCAAACAAAAGATGCGTTCACAGAGTGAAAGAAGTAATTTATTGTTAGACTTCATATACTACTCAAATGATCTGACATTTAAATTCAAGGTGAACCAACTGTCAAACCAAATACTTCCGGGTACAGCTATTCTGGTTTATATTGTTCTTTTTAAGATGCTGTTAAAACGGGAGTTTGTTAGTTTCGTTCTACATGTAGTAATTATCAAGATTTCGAACAAAGGTAAGACGAGCGCATTGTATTTGTCATATTGTGATATTTTTTTCATAAAGCAAACTATATACAATGTACATAATAAATATAGATCTCAAATGAATTTTTATTTCATACGGTGTATTATGAAACGAGTTGTGTGTTTTATATCCCGGGCCTTGGCGAGGGGATATAAAACGCACAACGAGTTTCATAATACATCGTATGAAATGAAAATTCATTCAAGATTCTTTTTTATCACATGATATGCCTAAAAATCTCTAACGTGAAATTGATGTTTCCGAGAACTATAGAGGCGAACCACAACGTGATCTAGAAGTCGTCTGCTTCGCCATGAGAAGAAGAAGGTAGAAGATCTCCAACAAGACCCTGTTGCAGCATCAACAGTAAAACACCAAAACACCCGATGCAAAAACACAAAAGACGAGTACAGCACGAGACGGAAAAGAGACACACGACATGTAAACATCAAACACAAAAGACTACACATAAACCGACGAGACCAATGGGCAACCGGTGCCGACTTTGGACGGCCATCTGTCACGCAAGTAGCAAATGGTGTGGTTATCCTGGATTACGTGCGCACAACCCTCTCACTTCTCCAATTACCCAGACGTCTCGAAGAACGTACAATTGTGGTGTAAAACAACCTCCTCACTGTAAGATGACATCACACAAACAAGACCGCGAAACGCAGAGGCCCCATAGACACAGATGAATATGTAAATGGATATAAAAAGAGGGCATGCGTAATACAGTCCGTGCTCTGCCGGCTGTAGCGAGCTAATGTATGTAATCACCCGAGGAGTCCGACTGACATTCAGAGAGGACAGGTGGTCGGGGCCCTGTCTTCTCTAAAGAGGTTTGGACAGAGAAGTAGGGTCCCCATCGTATATAGATATTCTGTGCGTAAGAGAAAAGTATTTCAATTTTGATTAGTATTTTTATACAAGAATTAATTTAACAACAACAATTTTAATCATTGATATTGACTCCAGGTCTGAATTTAACAGTTGACCGATATTTGAAATGCCATGTCAAGATTTGTGTGATTAGGTTCCAAACTTGACCAATCGCATTCAAGCAGAACGATATGTAAGTTGATAAACGTGTTATCATATCATATATTTATGAAATGGCTTTATGAAACCGCATAAATAACGGGTGTATCATGTGATAAATTCGAATATTTGATTGAATCGGATAAGATTTTGCTTTTATGTACATGTATGCCTTTCTTGTCTTGTTCAACGAAGCAGCACAACAAAAACATCTCTCGATTTACGTAGTAAGATGATGCACGAGTGACGTAATGTGACCAATATGCACAATTTACGTCACATAAAAGTAACGTATCCACGTCGATCTTCGATATTCTGAAATGAAATAAAAAAGTTTGCATTGTATTTATCAGTTAAATCGACTTCTTTAACTCATCAGTGTTCCATGTTGCAGTGGTACAGCAAAAAAAGGTCATAAGATAGCTAATGATAGATAGAACGTGGGCAATGTAGCATGATATCATACCCATTCTGCTACGCGTTTCGGTACATATTACCTTATTTGATCTTGTAATAAAACAGCACTCACCGTACGATTACACAGTACATATAACAGTGCAGGAATGACCATATCCAAATACACAGTACAAAATCGATATTCAATAAATCATAAACTTAAACAAACGTAGCTTGTCGGTCGCCGACGAAAATTACTTTTACGGCAAGTCTACGACATCAAATAATATTTACTGTGCCCACCGAAATTTTAAATTCAGTTCATTGTAATCAAGATTGTGAACCGTATTCAAGACTGTTAAATTCTTTGTTGAGTTTTTTGTCACATCCCTTATGTACAATGGTAAGGATTCTGTAGAACTATGCACATTTTTTATGGAAATGATCTCTATCGAATTTTCTGGATAAATCCTTCTGAAAAGAAATTTCGAAATGCGATGCCAATTTTTCAAGCAAATACGTCGTGGGTCATCCATTAAATTCTTATCACTCTTTTAAACTTTAATAATAGATTGAAAACTGCTTTCATTTCTAATAACTTTATCTTTTCCAAATCTAGTTCAGCAATCCTGTGACTTTGAAAGTGACACAGACAGTTTTTGTAATTGGAACAGCACGGGATGGACACGCACTTTGTATGCTTCGGAATCGTCTTTAACGGGACCTTCACGCGCAAAACAAGGAGGTTAGTCACTATGTTTATTTCTTAGACCAAAGCGAAAGGAGGGAATCTCCAACAACACTAGGTTGCATCAACCAAATCAAAACCCCAAAACACCCAATGACAAAAACACAGATCAAACACCCACAGAAAGCGACGCAAAAGGGACAAGGAATACCAAAGAAAGGACGGGATCTCCAACAACACCTAGTTGCAGCATCAACAGCAACCTCCCAAAACACCCACTGTAAAACACAAAAATGACACGCACAGAAAGAGACGCAGTAGTACAATGAACGTCAAATCACAGAAAAACATAAAACACAAATGACTACACATAAACCAACGAGACCAATGGGCAAACGGTGCCGACTTAGGACGGCCATCTGCCTCGTCAGTAGCAGACGGTGTGGTTTTCCTGGATTACGTGCGCACAACCCTCCCACTATTCCGATTACCCAGAGGTCTCGAAGAACGTACAATTGTGGTGTAAAACAACCTCCTCACTGTCAGATGACCACACACAAACAAGACCGTAAGACGCAGGGGCCCAAGCAACACAGATGAATATGTAAATTGATATAAAAAGAGGGCATGCGTAATACGACCTGTGCTCTGCCGGCTGTAGCGAGCTAATGTATGTTATCACCCGAGGAGTCCGACTGACATTCAGAGAGGACAGGTGGTCGGGGCCCTGTCTTCTCTAAAGAGGTTTGGACAGGGCCCGTCATGGAGTCCCGTCGTCACAGTCAGTCAGCGTGCAAGTATTAAGGATGTGCTGGTACAAGACTGTAGATTGGTCAAGTAACAAGCCTAGTGTCCGTCTTGTGACATTAGGATCATATCCACGGTATAAGAGGCGTTTGATGATTCTGACGCATTTTCGATAGTAATTCTGTCTACCTTTGATCCTTCTAATTTTGTTTATCATGTCACCATAAAATGCAGGTTGCGAAATACCCAAAGTAATATACTCTGTTGCTTGTATGGGTCCGAATTTCAAAAGTAGTTGACAATAATTTTTGTAAAATTTCAAGAATGTCTTGACAAGTTTGTGAAAGCGAAAACCTTGACCTAAAAGTTTCTTTGTTATTTGTAAATTTCTATCATGAAAATCCAAAACATCAGTACATGCTCTAGCATACCGGATGAGCTGCGAAATGTAGATACCATAAGACGGTAATCTAGGAACATCACCGTCAAGCCAGGGAAAATTTACTATATTGAATCCAAAGTCATCTCTTTTGTCATACACCCTTGTATGAATCTCTCCATTAATAATTTTGATATTCAGGTCCAAAAATGGTGTTTCTGTGTTTGTGACGTTCGCCTTGTTTAGAGTCAGTTCCTGTGGATAAATGACATTTTTATACTTTTCAAAAACAGGATTGTCGATAGTAAGGATATCATCCAGGTACCTAGAAGTACCATTGAAACATTTCACATCATCATGTTTTCTTTGTTTTTGAAGATTTTGGATAAATTCTTTTTCATACGTGAATAAAAATAAATCTGCAACAAGAGGCGCACAATTAGTACCCATAGGGATCCCTACAACCTGCTTGTAGAGATTCTCACCAAATCTTACATAAATGTTGTCCAAAAGAAAGGACAAGGCAATACAAAGGTCACTACATGTCCATGATTTATATGAT
The DNA here is from genome assembly GCA_028142955.1 of Pinctada fucata. NCBI lineage: Eukaryota > Metazoa > Mollusca > Bivalvia > Pterioida > Pteriidae > Pinctada > Pinctada fucata. Next base: position 28,330,747 of record AP027106.1, read on the forward strand.
TTGTATTCTGTATTGGAAAAGAAACCCTTTGATTCAGATGTACAAATATTAGTTTTACCCTCTCGGTTAAAGCACCATTTAATGAGTTTGGACAATTGATCATTAATCTTATCGTGAGGAAGCGTGGTGTACATATTTGAAAAGTCGTACGAAGAAATCGAATTGGCTTGAAAATTTCTCGATTTCATTTTGTCAATCACATCCCCTGAATTTTTAATAGACCAAAATAAGTTTACATCATTCCTGTTTAGAACAGTTTCACAATATTTTGCAACGTGTTCCTTTATCACCGTGAGTGCTGACGTCAGATTTCTAGACAAAATTGTAGTTGAGCAGTTGCTAGAATTAGCAATGTATCGAAATTTGTAAGGAGACTTGTGCAATTTTGGTATGCAGTATAGTGTAGGAAGATCCAGTTTAGAAATAGGGATCTTGAATGAAGAAATGTCACTGTTGTGTTTGTTCAAAATGTTAGGAACGCTTTCATTGCTTTTGATATAAGTGTTTGTAGACGAAAGTTCCGAAACCAAAGTTGATATGTAGTAACGTTTTCAAATGATTATGGTGTTGCTGGCTGCTTTGTCTGCAGGAGCGAAGACATATTTTTCGTGTAAATTGCGTAATTTGGATTTGAAATATCTTTCAGATTTAGTACTTGGATTTTCGAAAAGATGAGGATTTTTGTGGAAGTTATCTATTCGAATATCGGTAATATCCAATATGAGATTCTTCCAGTCATTCAGAGAATGTGATTCGACCCCTTCCGATTTACACCATCTTTTTGTGTAGTTATCTAACGCTTCCTTTAGTTCTTCGCGACATTTGATAAAATCTATCTTGGATGGAATTCTGTACTTAGGTCCTTTCTTGAGAAGATTGCGGAGCTGCCTGTCCTGGATAATTGAAAAGTTACCTGTTACAATATGGCCAGCTGGTTTATAAAGGTATTCAGAAGTTGCACATTCTCAAGAAGTAGGACTTGATTCAAGAATTTTAGGATCTGATGTTACTTTATTGTAGTTAAATACGAAATTTCAACTCACACCATAGAAACATTAAACATAAAAGACCACACATAAACAAACGAGACCAATGGGCAACCTGTGCCGACTTAAGACGTAAGAAGCAGACGGTGTGGTTATCCTGGATTACATGCGCACAACCCTCCCACTATTCCGATTTCACAGAGGTCTCGAAGAACGCACAATTATGGTGTAAATCAACCTCCTCACAGTTAGATGACCACACACAAACAAGACCGTAAAACGCAGGGGTCCAAGCAACACAGATGAATATGTAAATGGATATAAAAAGAGGACGTGCGTAATACAGTCCGTGCTCTGACGGCTGTAGCGAGCTCATATATGTTAACACCCGAGGAGTCCGACTGACATTCAGAGAGGACAGGTGGTTGGACAGAGCCCGTCATGGAGTCCTGTCGTCACAGTCAGTCAGAGTGCAAGTCTTAAGAATGCGATCGTACAAGACTGTAGATTGGTCAAGTACCAAGCTTATTGTCCGTCTGGTTACATTAAGGATCATATCCACGGTATAAAAGGCGTTCGATGACTCATTTTCGATAGTTGTCTACCTTTGATCCTTCTTATTTTGTTTATTATGTCACCATAAAATGCAGGTTGTATGAATTTCTCCATTGACAATTTTGATATTTAGGTACAAAAATGTTGTTTCTATTTTGAATATAGATTTTATTTGGATATGCTACTGAATCGACCCTACAGGAGATTTGGAGCCGCGCACTCTCTGTAATGTAAATGTAAAAATCTAGCTTTAAAAAATTAAAGAGGGCGCTAGAGAAATTATTTTTGGTGGCTCCGCTGAAAGCATCACTGATGAGAATTTAATATTCGAAACACGTGTCTGGTGCATGGAAATTGGTTTGGAATTTTCTTCAAGAAGGTATAGAGTTGGAACCCTTCGACATTATTTCTGTGCCTGTAACATTTATTTTGTTTAGAGTCAATTCTTTTGGATAAATAGCATCTTTATACTTTTCCAAAACAGGATTGTCGATAGTACGAATATCATCCAGGTACCTAGAAGTACCAATGAAACATCTCACATCATCATGTTTTCTTTGTAATTATTTTTTCATATATGTAAAAAAAATAAATCTGCAACAAGAGGCGCACAATTTGTACCCATAGGAATCCCTACAACCTGCTTGTAGAGATCATCACCAAATCTTACATAAATGTTGTCCAAGGCACTACACAGGTCACTAAATGTCAATGATTTGTATGATTTGTATTCTGTAGCGGAAAAGAAACCCTTTGATTCAGATTTACAAATTAAAGTTTTTCCCTCTCGATAATAGCACCATTTAATGATTTTATTTGTGTGATGTCATCTTACAGTGAGGAGGTTGTTTTAGTCCACAATTGTACGTTCTTCGAGACCTCTGGGTAATTGGAGAAGTGAGAGGGTTGTGCGCACGTAATCCAGGATAACCACACCATTTGCTACTTGCGTGACCAATGGCCGTCCAAAGTCGGCACCGGTTGCCCATTGGTCTCGTCGGTTTATGTGTAGTCTTTTGTGTTTGATGTTTACATGTCGTGTGTGTCTTTGTGTTTTCGCATCGGGTGTTTTGGTGTTTTGCTGTTGATGCTGCAACGGGGTCTTGTCGGAGATCTCCTCCCTTCATTTAATGAGTTTGGACAATAGATCATTAATCTTGTCGTGAGGAAGCATGGTGTACATATTTGAAAAGTCGTAATAAGAAATCATATTAGCTTGGAAATTTTTAGATTTCATTTTGTCAATCACCTTCCCTGAATTTCTAATAGACCAAAATAAATTTACATCATTACAGGATCCTACAGGACATTTGGAGCCGCGCACTCTCTTTACAGTCAATGTACAAATTCAAATTTTAGAAATAATACCAGAGGGCGGTAGTGAAATGAATTTAGGCGGCTTATGAAAAGCACTTTGGCTGTAAGCATCACTGATGAAAATTTAATATTTGAAACACGTGTCTGGTGCATAAGATTGTTTTACACCACAATTGTACGTTCTTCGAGACCTCGTGGTAATCGGAAAAGTGAGAGGGTTGTGCGCACGTAATTCAGGATAACTACACCTTTTCCGTGGCAGATGGCCGTTCTAAGTCGGCACCGGTTGCCCATTGGTCTCGTTGGTTTATGTGTAGTCCTTTGTGTTTGATGTTTCTGTGCTGTGCGTTGATGTTCCTTGTCATTTGTGCGTCTCTTTCTGTGCTTGTCTACTTTGTGTTTTTGCATTGAGTGTTTTTGGGTTTTGCTGTGGGTGCTGCAACCTGGTGTTGTTGGAGATCCCCTCCTTTGTCTTACATTAAAATAAGTTAAAATCTGGATATGAACAGGTGACTGCCAAAAAAGAAAATAATGTTACATAACCACAGTTATATACCCACATATGAGACGGGAAAACATAAAACTACAACATACGTTCCTGTTTTCGCTTTTATCTACTTTTGTCATCTACTATATTTCAATCTGATGTTTTTTTAAATCACGATGGCAAAAACATAAAGCAACCAAACAAACATACTGAAAATACGCCCCCCCCCCCCGATAAATAAACCCAAAAGAAAAAGAAAAACAAAATAACCAACATCGTCTCGACTGAAGTGTTATTAAATGTTGTTGAAGGATTGCTTTAATATACAGGCTTAAAACATTATAAAGCAACATAACAATCAAGAAGCAGAGTATTACATATCATACCTTTACCTTCTATGTTATGTGCAACACCAATGATGGAACGTAAGGAGTGAATATTGTTTAAAGTGAAAAATTACGTTAACTTTGTGATGCGCTTCTGCACATCTATTTTATATCTCAAGATATTAAAATTGTTGATTCCCGAAGAAAGCCAAATATAAATATGTGTAAAACATAAAGCAAAGCACCCTTGCTGTTCAAGCAACATCAAATTACTTTTTACTCTCTCCATCATCAATCATTAATTTATTTGTATATACAGCTAGTAAGATTTTATACAGTTTATTTTATATCCTGTATATATATTCATTATAGATGTACATCTGTCACAAGCTCCCATTTTTTGAGATTTCAGAATACAAGCAGGTTGTAGGAATTCCTATGGGTACTAACTGTGCGCCTCTTGTTGCAGATTTATTTTTATACACTTATGAAAAAGAATTTATCCAAAATCTTCAAAAGCAAAGGAAATTTGATGATCTGAAATGTTTCAATAATACTCTTAGGTATCTGGATGATATTCTAACCATTGACAATTTTGCTTTTGAACTATATAAGAATGAAATTTATCCACAAGAATTAACACTTAACAAGGCAAACCTTTCAAATACAGAAACACCCTTTTTGGACCTAAATATCAAAATTGTAAACGGAAAGTTTCATACAAGTGTATATGACAAAAGGGATGATTTTGGATTCAACATAGTAAATTTCCCCTTGGCTTGACGGTGATGTTCCAAGATTACCGTCATACGGCATTTACATATCACAGCTCATCCGGTACGCTATAGCATGTACTTATATTTTAGATTTTCACAGTAGAAATTTACAAATTACCAAAAAACTTTTAGGTCAAGGTTTCCGCTTTCATAAACTAGTTAAGACTTTCTGGAAATTTTACAAAAATTACAGTCAACTTCTTTTAAAATTCGGATCTATACACGCAACAGAATACATTACTTTTGGTATTACACAACCTGTCTTTTATGGTGATATGATAAACAAAATAAGAAGGATCAAAGGTAGGCAGCATAACCATCGAAAATGTGTCAGAATAATCAAACGCCTCTTATGCCGTGGATATGATCCTAATGTCACCAGACGGACACTAGGCTTTGTACTTGACCAATCTACAGTCTTGTACAAGCGCATCCTTGAGACTTGTACTCTGACTGACTGTGATGACGGGACTCCATGACGGGTCCTGTCCAAACCTCTTTAGAGAAGACAGGGCCCCGACCACCTGTCTCTCTGAATGTCAGTCGGACTCCTCGGGTGATTACATACATGAGCTCGCTAAAGCCGGCAGAGCACGGACTGTATTATGCATGTCCTCTTTTATATCCATTTCCATATTCATCTGTGTTTCTGGGGCCTCTACGTTTCGCGGTCTTGTTTGTGCGATGTCATCTTACAGTGAGGAGGTTGTTTTACACCACAATTGTACGTTTTTCGAGACCTCTGGGTAATTGGAGAAGTGAGAGGGTTGTGCGCACATAATCCAGAATAAGCACACCATTTACTACTTTCGTGACAAATGGCCGTCCAAAGTCGGCACTGGTTGCCCATTGGTCTCGTCGGTTTATGTGTTGTCTTTTGTGTTTGATGTTTACATTTCGTGTGTGTCTTTTCCGTCTCGTGCTGTACTTGTCTTTTGTGTTTTTGCATCGGGTGTTTTGGTGTCCTGCTGTTGATGCTGCAAGGGGGTCTTGTTGGAGATATCCTCCCTTCTTTTAGAAGCAATTGAAGGAAGGTTAACATGACTAACTTCTCTTTCAATTATACAAAAAAATATTTATTCTACGTCGATTGTTTTACATGCCATGTTTTACTTACATTAAAGACAAGGGGATGATCCCCAGCATGACCACCCTGCACCCACCCAGCGAAACAAACCCACAAGAGAGTGACAAGTAAATGACATCATACAAAACTATAAACCACAAAAATACAACAAAAATCACTAGAACATCGTACAAAACAATCGAAACAGACGTTTCTTCTATTGAAAAAAATCAATTTCTGATATTGACCATTTATTATAGATTATTATATCTACACGAAATGGAATGCCTCCTTTCACCAGGCTTTGTTACGCATACCTGTCAGTTCTCCACAGTGCTTATTGTTCTGGTATCATATGTATGGTAGCAACATTGCCAACCTGACCGTTGTGGAGGGGAACCAGACTCTCTGGATCAAAGCTGGTGATCAAAATCAAGACTGGCACTGTGGCCGAGTTAGCATCAAAGATTTGATAAAAGAAGTAGGTAAACATTAAGGTACATTTTAGGTTAACGGTTTTCATTCATACCTCACACGTCGACGCAGCTAAATAGACAATTGTTAAATGAAATACATTGTTTGATACTGTATACGTAGAAACATTCGCTGTGTATTAATATTTGCTGCGTTCGCGTACTTGAACTGTGAAAAATTGTGAAAGTGAATGAAAATAAGACATGTTTAATAACATTAGAAATGGATCCGCGAAACATCGTCCAGGCGAAAATGTTAACGATATAAATTGGCAAAAGGAAGTACCAGTGAATGATTCTACTCATACAGTATTTGATTCCCTTTCTTTGTCTCTCTCGTGTTTGCTCCGGTGTGATAACGGGAACATGTTCAAATAGACATCGAAAAAGTATCCATCAGTTATTCAGTCTCCTTATAAATATACCCCCCTTATCTTCAGATTAATGCAATCATTAGATTCAAAAGTCTAAGTTCGCTAACTCTCCCCGGGCACCTGGTCTCACTTCGGAATGCTGTTCATTCTGGGGTTCGCAACCGTTCCGATAGAAATTCTCACGATTTGGCCTTGCTTCTCGACTTTGAGACTGAATAACTATTAGGTACTTCTTTGGTGTTTGCTTTATCTTGATCATTCCAGACAGGAAATGACATACAATTATATGTGTGCCTTTACCGAATAGGGAAACCAAATTAGATATTCCTCAAAACTTTCTTTAGAGAATGCTGCTCTTCTTACATGAATTAATGAATTACTTACATGTCTGTTATTTCTGTAAAAAGAAAAGAGGAGATCTCCAACAAGACCCCGTTGCAGCATCAACAGTAAAACACCAAAACATCCGATGCAAAAACACAAAAGACGAGTACAGCATGAGACAGAAAAGAGACACACGACATATAAACATCAAACACAAAAGACTACACATAAACCGACGAGACCAATGGATAACCGGTGCCGACTTTGGACGGCCATCTGTCACGCAAGTAGCAAATGGTGTGGTTATCCTGGATTACGTGCGCACAACCCTCTCACTTCTCCAATTACCCAGAGGTCTCGAAGAACGTACAATTGTGGTGTAAAACAGCCTCCTCACTGTAAGATGACATCACACAAACAAGACCGCGAAACGCAGAGGCCCCATAGACACAGATGAATATGTAAATGGATATAAAAAGAGGGCATGCGTAATACAGTCCGTGCTCTGCCGGCTGTAGCGAGCTCATGTATGTAATCACCCGAGGAGTCCGACTGACATTCAGAGAGGACAGGTGGTCGGGGCCCTGTCTTCTCTAAAAAGGTTTGGACAGGGCCCGTCATGGAGTCCCGTCGTCACAGTCAGTCAGAGTGCATGTCTCAAGGATGCGCTTGTACAAGGCTGTAGATTGGTCAAGTACCAAGCCTAGTGTCCGTCTGGTGACATTAGGATCATACCCACGGTATAAAAGGCGTTTGATGATTCTGACGCATTTTCGATGGTTATGCTGCCTACCTTTGATCCTTTTTATTTTGTTTATCATATCACCATAAAAGACAGGTTGTGTAATACCCATAGTAATGTACTCTGTTGCATGTATAGATCCGAATTTTAAAAGAAGTTGACTGTAATTTTTGTAAAATTTCCAGAAAGTCTTAACTAGTTTATGAAAGCGGAAACCTTGACCTAAAAATTTTTTGGTAATTTGTGAATTTCTACTGTTAAAATCCAAAATATCAGTACATGCTCTAGCGTACCGGATGAGCTGTGATATGTAAATGCCGTATGACGGTAATTTTGGAACATCACCGTCAAGCCAAGGGAAATTTACAATGTTGAATCCAAAATCATCCCTTTTGTCATATACACTTGTATGAATCTTTCCGTTTACAATTTTGATATTTAGGTCCAAAAAGGGTGTTTCTGTATTTGAAAGGTTTGCCTTGTTAAGGGTTAATTCTTGTGGATAAATTTCATTCTTATATAATTCAAAAGCAGGATTGTCAATGGTTAGAATATCATCCAGATACCTAGAAGTATTATTGAAACATTTCAGCTCATCAAATTTTCTTTGCTTTTGAAGATTTTGGATAAATTCTTTTTCATAAGTGTATAAAAATAAATCTGCAACATGAGGCGCACAGTTAGTACCCATAGGAATTCCTACAACCTGCTTGTATAGATCCTAACCAAATCTAACATAAATATTGTCCAAGAGGAAGGACAAGGCATTACACAGGTCACTACATGTCCATGATTTGTATGATTTGTAGTCTGTCGAGGAAAAGAAACCCTTCGATTCAGATGTACAAATGTACGTTTTTCGCTCTCGGTCAAAACACCATTTAATGAGATTAGATAATCGATCATCAATTTTGTCATGAGGAAGTGTGGTGTACATATTAGAGAAGTCGTATGAAGAAATCGTATTTGCTTGGAAATTTCCAGATTTTATTTTTTCAATCACATCCCCTGAATTCTTAATAGACCAAAATAAATTTACATCGTTCCTGTTTAGAACCGTTTCACAATATCTAGTTATGTGTTCTTTAATAGCAGTAAGTGCTGACGTCAGATTTCTAGACAAAATTGTAGTGGAGCAGTTACTAGAATTAGCAATAAATCGAAATTTGTAAGGAGACTTGTGCAGTTTCGGTATGCAATATAGTGTTGGGAGATCCAATTTAGAAATAGAGATATTGAATGAAGACAGTTCACTGTTATGCTTGCCTAAAATGTTAGATGCACTTTCATTGCTTTTGATATATGTATTTGTAAAACAACACGTATCAAATTTCAACTGTGGTTGGCATTTATCAGTCGTATTATTCTTGACTTTCCAATTGTTGTAACTTTGATCGGCTAACTGTCTTGAACATAACTTTTTTTTACCTATGATCATTCCCTTTTATGACTAATCTAGCGGTTTAATTTCGAATGGCCAGTTTTTGTATTAGATATTGTTCTTTTTTTCTTGTATTTCAGGTCGCTATTGAAGCACAGAAGGGTTCAGATTTACATAATATCATTGCTTTGGATCATGTGCAGCTTATCTCAAATATACCATGTGAATCATTAGGTATGTCATTATGAGCACGACACCATAAACTAAGAGTTGACTGAAGTAAAAATTTCAATGTTGATTTGTCTCTTTATAAAATCTATATTAAAAACTTTTAATTATTCATGCAATTTTCCTTGTTCAAGAGTAGAATACAATGGATAAACTAAAATATTCGCTGCTTTTTATATATTGCATTTTGAGAAATCGACATCAGTCAGTTCTTAATTGAAGGTGAGGACCCTGTTATGATCTTTATGCACATATGTAAACATATTTATCAATATTTGAAGGGAGTTTCTTAAATCTAATTTGAAAGAAAGAAGAACATCTCCAACAACACTCGGTTGCAGTGCCTACTGCGCAACTCCAAGACACCCAAATCACACACAGAAAGAGGCGCAAAATGGAGAGGGAACACCAGATTAAACACTATAAAGTGCTATACAACATTCATCTAAGAATAAGATATTCCACACCGCGAGACTCTTTCATGTTAGAATGCATAAGATCTTTAGAGAAAGGGGTAGGGCCACGAAACCCCTAAATCGGCCCTGTTTCTTAACATTTGAATTGATTGTCAATGATTATATTTTGTGGCTTGATACTGTGTTAAGTTCTTTACTAAATAATGCGTCAAGATTTTGTAAATAATGATGTATCAGCAGCTTTGAGCCCTTTGAAAACCCCCAAATCGGCAATTTTTCATAAATTGCCAGAAACCTACATGATTCTTTAAAATTAGCATTGGCCACATGCATCGAAAAACAGTAAAAATTTTGAAATGAAAGATATCCATTATATCTTCTTGTCATGAAAGTTTTATGCTTCTCGAAGAATGTGGCCACGTCCAAATTCTCCGAAAAAGACACGTTTTCGAGCATTTTTGACCATGTTTTGTCAATTACGTCAAAATGACGTCATAAGTATTCCTATGGTACTTCGGTCCGTGATATGTTCCTTTTATGAAAAGCGGGAAACATTCATTATATTTTATGTGATATATCAAGTATTTCTCATTAAGTTTAATGTTAAGGGAAATTGCTGGGTCGTTTTAGGGGCTTCGTGGCCCTACCCCTTTGAAATATATTTTCTTTTAACGCGGTATTGTAGAATGTAACTATGATGCATCAACACAACATCAACAACCATCTTCTCACAACATTGGGGAAATAGATGCAACAACTTTGCGATCCAGTCACGTAGCCATCACTACTGTTGCATTTGAAAAATCTACTACATGGTTTTCGCGTAAGTACTAATTTTTGGAATTATGTTTCAACAACAACTTCAGGAATTTTTGTCATAATAATGTAGAGAAAAATTGTAAGTTGATTCACAATTATCATTACAATTACGAGAATATTTGGACATTCAAACTATTCCGCCAGTATCGTGGATATAAATGAAATCTTGCAATATAGCATTTTATCGTGCGTCTTTCTGCCTTTTATGACCATTTACATATGTTTGTTACTTTGGCCGCTGCATATTGATGTACTCTTACAGTAAAAGGCGTATTTTAAAATATTAACATTGAATAAAGCAAACACAGATGCTACATATATTGCTACACCATTTTTGGATCATGATATCAAAATAAATAACGGGGAAATGCAGACTGAGATACACGACAAAAGAAAAAACTTTGGCTTCTGCATATTTTTTCCTACATCGGTATTTACACCTCTCAGCTCATCAGATACGCTAGAGCTTGCTCCCATGTTTCGGACTTCCTTTATTCTGAACTTCTTTCGAAATATGGCACGACTCCAGCTGAAGAGTATGTATTACTGGGAATGTCATTGCCTTCATTTAACGGTGACCTAATAAACAAAATCAGAAAGATCAAAGGCAGATCAAACTTAATAATAATAATAATAATAATAATAATTCTTTATTTAAAGAAGGTAGCTCTTTTAGTCAAAGACTATTCTTCCAAGAGGCCTTCCATATCACACAACAATATATACAATATAATAATACAAAGTGAGACAGAGTTTGAGCATAAAATCAAACATGTTTAATTAAACACAACATTAAAATATGTAATTATATAGTTATCGCTTTGAAACTATATACTTATGTAGGTTATGCTTGAATGTTCCGAGGGTAGAGGCCAGTCTAATGTTCAAGGGGAGATCATTCCATATAATTGCTCCAGAATACTGAAAAGATTTTTTGAAAAGCTCGTTATTGTGTTTTGGAATAGACATTTGCTGATTTGACGAGGACCGCAAGCCATACGAAGACGACTGAAATTTAAACATATCTGTTATATATTCTGGGCACTTATTATGTATAGCTTTGTAAAGAAGAATACCCTTATTGAACTCGACCCTTTCGAAAACAGTCAGCCAACCCAATTCAGTAAAGAGTGGTAGCGATGGCGCGTCAGGTGGCGCATCCAGAATAATACGTGCGGCGCATTTTTGCAATTTGTGGATTCTTTCCATATGAATTTTGGATGCATTTCCCCAAATTGTTAAACAATAGTCTATGCATGGGAGAATATACGCGTTATAGTAAAGTTTTCTGTACGAAAGAGGAAGGTATCGCTTTATTTTTCTTAATAAGGCAATTTTTGATGTAATAGATCGACATACATGGTCAACATGTTTATTGAATTGTAAGGAAGGGTCTATATGAACTCCCAGTAACTTTTCACAGTCAATGTGTTCGAGTGTGTTTCCATTGACATCAATCGCTAATGCATTTGGTTGTAGTTTTGAAAGTTTTTGAGAAGTAGCAATCACCATACATTTACTTTTGTTTTCATTAACAATCATACCATTTTCCCGGCACCATTTGTTTACATTATCAACATCCGAGGAAAGTGACAACTTGACGAAGTCTACAGAAGGTGCTGACTTATGTAGAGTTGCATCATCAGCAAACAGACTCAAACTGGATGATTTGACGTGGAGGGGCAAGTCATTAATATAAATAAGAAACAAGAGTGGACCGAGTACCGATCCCTGTGGGACGCCACATGAAATTGCTTTGAGTTGAGAGTGTTTATTACCCATTTGAACGCTCTGAAATCTTTTGTCTAAATATGAGGAAATCCACTTTATAGCCGAGCTATGGAAATTATAACATTTAAGCTTGTCAATTAGTATATTGTGATTGACCAGGTCAAATTCTTTCCTAAAGTCAAGAAAAGAAACACCCGTAATGTTACCATTGTCCATTTCCTCGAGCCAAGTATCAACTAACTTTGTCAATGCAGTTTGACAAGAGTGAAATTGCCGAAATCCAGATTGTTCTACATGTAGTAATTCAAACGCAGACAAATAATTATGAATTTGAGATGCAACATGACGCTCGTAAATTTTGGACAACGTTGGTAAAATTGAGATGGGTCGATAGTTTCCGGGGTCAGACTTGTCACCCTTTTTGTATATCGGGATGACCTTAGCAATTTTAAGTTCATCTGGAAAGAATCCACGTGTAATACTTTGGTTTATCATGTGTGCCACGCATTTGCTTATTACCGGTGCGGTCAACTTTAATAACCGTGGTCCCAGACAGTCCACACCGGACGACTTTTTGATATTTAGTTTTTGAAGCATATTAAAAACATCCGTCTCATCGATTGGCTGAATGCAAAATTCAGTTGCAGAATTGAGCTTGGATTGCGTGAATTGATTCAAACTTCAACCACAAATGTAAGAAAATAGTCGGTCGCCTGCTTTACCGAGTACATGATCATAAGGTCATCACAAAAACACTGGACCAATCTACAGTTTTGTACCAATGTTCTTCCCAAAGTTCCATGCTGGCCAACCGTGACGACGGGTCTCCATGACGGGTCTTGTTCAAATTTCATCAGAAAGACTTTGTCCTGATTCTCTGTCCTATCTGACAGTTGATCAGACTTCTCGGGTGATTGATCTTAAGCTCGCTTTAGCAAGAAGAGTACAGGCTGGCATACACATGTCATAGATTTTTTTAGATTCGTCTACGTAGAATGTGTGTTACAGACTATGCTTTTATTTTTGAAATTTAAATTTTACATGTGTATTTACTTTACAGAGAAGATTTTGAAGAGTTCACAAAATTCAAAACCTATTGCAGTTCAAGAGTTTTTATGTGAAAATATCCCTTATAAAGATGATAATCTGGATAACAGCATTTCTTCTTCATATAGAAGTGGCCACTGTGTTTAACTATCTTGTTTGTGATTCACCCTACAGTAAGAAGTTTTATGTTTATAAACAATTGTGCGTCTATGCAGATATCTTTGTATCCGGATAATTGGGAGGGTTGTGCGCCTATAACCCAGATAACTTATAGCAGATGGCCGTCCAAAGTCGGCGCCGTGTGTACATTGTTTGTTGTCATTAATGTTTAATGTTTCTGTACGTATTTTTCGATTGTTTGCATGATGTTCTAGTGAATATTGTTGTGTCTTTTTGCGATTTGTCGTTTTCTCTGATGCCATTTATGTGTCACTTTCTTGAGGATTCGTTTCGCTTGGTGAGTGCAGGGTGGTCATGCTGGAGATCCTTCCTTTTTTTTTGGTACACAACGACCTTCAAGACTACTGGGTGACTTGAAAACTGTGAGAGGTGGTCGTACGTAATTTTGATACCCAAAGCATTAGCTAATTCGGAAGGGTTCTAACTCTATACTTTCTTGAAGAAAACTTCAAAATAATTTATTATGCACCAGACACGTGTCTCGAATATTACATTCTCATCAGTGATGTTTTCCAGCCAATGTGCTTTTCATAAGCCGCCCAAATTCATTTCACTAGCGCCCTCTGGTTTTATTTTGAAATTTAGTAAGAATCATGGCTTCTTTTACCTTTATTTACCTAATACAACATAACGAATGGTTTCTGTCATCAAAGATCAGCATGCCAACCGTTGCCCAAGCCATGGTAACTATCGAGACACCGCCGAAGATTAACGAGATAATTCTAGCACTGTTTACATGGACGAGACATCAGCGAGATCTCCATTTGTACATGGGATACGTTCAGTCGTCACCAGTCGCCAACTGGTCTCATAGGTTTATGTATAGTTATACATTTTTTGTATTAATGTCGTCTTTGATGTTTGCCCTCGTCTCTCTGTTGGTGCTTATCAAAGGCGGCACGTTAAGGATTCCTCCTTCAGACAGCATGAATATCGTTTGAATTCTTGAATCACATTGTTGATTACCAACGTTTTTCTAAATAAATTCAAACCATGATTACTTATGAAAGTTTACTTTTTACAGAAAACCTCCCTGTTATTATTGGTATACCATGCGGAGTTCTAACAGCATGTTTTGTTGTCGTTCTTATTGTGTTATGCCGCAGAAGGTAAGATATCACAATAAATAAAAAGAAACGCATTGCTTTGATTTTGATTAGCTTATATTAAAGCCCATACATATAATAGTTGATAAATTTATAAGGGGTTGTCATACTACGTTTCTACACCAGATCATTTCTATTCGATAAAAATGTTATGATCGCTGAGCGATAAAGTCCCCTACCGGCGGCATAAATTTATGTCCTGCAACTCTGCCTATGAATTACTCTTCAATTAAACATGTATGAGTTTTAATTGAACTTACTGTCTGTGCAACTCAGTTCTGAGGTTTTATCTGCTTTAGCTTTATCGATTCGAAAAAGAGGTCAAGCGTGACGAAAATTGAACTTGCTCTGTAACTATCCAAGACTCAGCTGAGTATCAAAGGAGCAGGTTCGGTAACATGGAAAATCGGCCTTAATTTTAGAGTGTTTTAGATTTCGATAGCATTTCGTATCAAGGAAGTTAAATGTGTGGTTGTTTGAAAGACCAAATAAATATTTTAAAATACGTGCAGTACAACGAAAGATATGGCTTCAAATTCGGCTTAAAGTCGTAAAATGCAGCAAAAACGTAAGAAATTGGCATAATTCTGGTCAAAATGTATGAAAATAAGTAGGGCGCCAGCCCTCACCCAAAATCATTTTCTTATAAAAAGTATTTCGATTTGCAATTTATCTTTTGATCTACATAAAATTTATGTTGGGTAAGGATTGGCGCCTATACTAATTTCAAAGATTTATGCAAAAAAAAGACGATTTTCCTTCATTTTCCGTCATGTAGAGTAAATGACGTCAAAATGTGACTTCATAACGAACGCACGTGACGTTTTGACAATGAAAAATATTTACTTTCTATTTCGCCAGGTATTTGAGATGAATATAAGAGATGTTGAATCATAATTTTCATAAAATTATATTTCGCAAAAAAAAGGGCCGATTTTGGGTGTTCGTGAACCTACCCCTTTCACCTGAATATCTCTATTTGTTGCAGAAAAAAGTCTGGAAAACTGACAAAAACTGAATTGTGCAAGTCATCAAGGGGCATAACTCCTTGAAATGACAAATATGGATAATGACCATATCCCTGTTTACAGTACAAAATCGATAACCCAGAAAATCAGAAACCGAAGGCATACAAAATCAGGATAAAATAGAAACCAAAGCAAACAAACAAAAACCTCCACCATATGAAAAGAAGCAAACTCCCGATATGAGAGTGAGACTAGGTGCCCAGGAAGAGTAAGCATCTCCTGCTTGCATGCAACACCCGTCGCTTCAATTCGGTAGAACTGTCACATCCGGTTACTTCCATCTTGGAAGATATAGAGTACAATCTTTGGTTGGATGGTTCAAACGGTCTATGACAGAATATCATCCACCATTCTAGAAAGTGGGACATCATAGTGTATGACGAGTTCCCCATATCGACCGTATAACTTCCTCAGTGACGATGTTAGTCGGTCACAAACATATCCCTGACTGAGAAGCTTATCTGAAAGACGACTAGCTCTCAGAACAAAATCCGAATATTTGGTACTTGCTCTGGCATAGCGTATCAACTGAGATATGAACACGCCATAAGCAGGCGATGAAGGGATGTTGCTACTCAGAAAAGGAAAGTTTGTAATGCTGAAATTGAAGTCGTCCCGTTTGTCATAGAGTGAGGTGTTCATGTGACCATCAGTGTCGTAGGACAACATTATGTCCAAATAGGATGCTGAATTATTTGTCTCTGTAGTTTCTTTGACTTCAAGCTCCGAAGGATAGATACTGCTCAGGTAATCCGCGAATTTTGGATTATTGATGGACAACACATCGTCTATGTATCTGTAAGTGAATAGGTCAAGCATGACAAAAGTCGAACTTGCTCTGTAACTATCCAAGACTAAGCTGAGTATCACATTTTACCTGAATACAGTATCTCTGTTTGTTGCAGAAAGAAGTGTGGAAAACTGACAAAAACTGAATTGTGCAAGTCATCAAGGGGCATAACTCCTCGAAAAATGGGTCAAGCGTGACGAAAACAAAACTTGCTCTGTAACTATACAAGACCAAGCTGTGTATCAAATTTCACTTGAATATCTCTATTTGTTGCAGAAAAAAAGTCCGGAAAACTGACAAAAACTGAATTTTCCAAGTCATCAAGGGGCATAACTCCTCGAAAAATAGGTCAAGCGTGACAAAAGTCAAACTTGCTCTTAAACTGTCTAAGACCAAGCTGTATATCAAATTTCATCTGAATATCTCCATCCGTTGCAGAAAAAAGTCCGGAAAACTGACAAAAAGTGAATTTTCCAAGTCATCAAGGCGCATAACTCCTCGAAAAATAGGTCGAGCGTGACGAAAGTCGAACTTGCTATGTAACTATCCAAGACCAAGCTGTGTATCAAATTTCATCTTGATATCTCCATCCGTTGCAGAAAAAAAGTCCGGAAAACTGATATTCGGACAGACGGACAGACGGAGGGACAGACGGACAGACAGATCGAGAGGAAACTAAGAGTCCCCTTCGGCGTTGCCGGTAGGGGACTAAAAAGCTGGTGATCCATCATCATACTATTAGGCAAAGTTTGCCCTTAAAAATTGTCCCTTGAATATTTAACACAATAAATGTTAGTTGTCATAAATCAACACACACCATTTAATTATATGGTAGTTGGGGAAATATATATATATCTACAAATGCAACAGCTGATAATTTTTTAAGGCATTAGGGGTATAAAACTCAGAGTTTATGTTGTTTTAATAACAGAAAAAATAAATACCACGAAGTTGGTCGAAGACGCTCATCTTAGGCAATGTTCGGGACAAAATATTTTCATGGCGAGTTGAATTAAATATGAAAAAAATATATCAACATCTAAAAATATGTACGATTTGAAGGTACATTATTTTTAGTTTTTTACGATATTATTATTATACCCTTGATACCTTAAACTTGGTCGGTCATTGTCTGAATCCACCAGATTCATTTTGGAAATTCAATTTAACTTGCGGCCCCAAGTACGAATTCGAGATAAAACCAAACTATGAAAGTGTATAAGTTGAGCTATTGTTAGTGAGGTAATACACAACGATGAAGTACCTTATTCAAGTAAAATGGCATTTTGTCTTAAAATTGTTACATTATTGAATTTGAAGACGTTTAAAATTAATTTTTTTGTTGTATGCTAAAAGTGAGAAAGACAATGATTAATAATTGACACTGCAAAGGAGTCGACACACTCATTTACAAAGACAACAGGTTTCAGACAGAAAACTTAAATGATTTACATTAAGATCAATTTAAACGTTATACTTTTACACACATACATATATATATATACAGGAGTTGATTACTCACCAAAGTTTTATCTGAAATCAAATCTGGGCTTCAAAAATATTGTTCGACAGTATATTCTCGTAGTGGTATCAACCAGATGTGGATTTTAAAGAATTCGAAGGAACTTTTAGAACATCTGAAATCCACTCATTTTAGAAGAGTCCATTCGATCAAAGCCTTTGATTTTTCGACATTTTTATACTTTGAAGACGTTTAACATTTGAACTACTTGGTGAGTGTAACTCCTGGTGGACCAGAGTCCCCGATGGCACATGTAGCCAAGTTTGATCAACTTCGATTGATCGTCTGTCTTTCCAACGCATTTGAAATTTTCTGTCAGAAAATTTCTTGAAATTTCTAAAACTTGGGTCCTGTAGCATCATTTCCCATCCATTCTGCTACTTCTTTTGGTACATTTTTGGACATAATAATTTTCATACTTTTTGACCATATTACATAGTTTAGACTTAAGATCACTGACGAGGGTTTAGTACCCTAAACGTGCATGTCTGGTCCATGCTGTAAATTTATCAGGTCTTAAATGATGCTATTGAATTTGAAGACGTTTAACATTTGAACTACTTGGTGAGTGTCACTGCTGGTGGACCAAGAGTCCCCGAGAGCACATGTAGCCAAGTTCGATCAACTTCGATTGATCGTCTGTCTTTTCAACGCATTTGAAATTTTCTGTTAGAAAATTTCTTGAAATTTCTAAAACATGGGTCCTTTAGCATCATATCCCACCCATTTTTTGGCCATATTACATTGTTAAGATGTAGGATCACTGACGAGGGTTTAGTATCCGAAACGTGCATGTCTGGTCCATGCTGTAAATTTATCAGGTTTTAAATGATGCTATTGAATTTGAAGACGTTTAACATATACACCACAATTCCACATTCTAAATTGAAAGATTTTAAGTAATGCGTTTACAAGTAAGAACGGTATTCGCAAATATAAATTTATAGCTATGACAAAACGTACTTTGTAAAAGAAAAGTCCGATCTGAAAATGAGTATACTGAAACTGATATTATTCAGATGTTAAACTTTCTGATCGACAACATTTTTGTTGTGTTTGGAGGAAAGGTCTATAAGCAAATTGTCGGAATTCCAATGGGGACCAATTGTGTCCAACTCCTTGCCGAAATTTTCCTTTACTTGTACGAAGCTGAATTCATTCAATCTTTGGTCTCTGAAGGGAAAAAATACGTAGCTTCTGACTTCAACTTCACTTACAGCTCCATAGACGATGTACTGTCTATCAATTATCCAAATTCCGCGGACTACCTATAAGCAGTATCTATCCTTCGGAGCTTGAAGTCGAAGAAACTACAGAGACAAATGATTCAGCATCCTATTTGGACATAATGTTGTCCTACGACACTGATGGTTACATGAACACCTCACTCTATGACAAACGGGACGACTTCAACTTCAACATTACAAACTTTCCTTTTCTGAGTAGCAACATCCCTTCATCGCCTGCTTATGGCGTGTTCAAATCTCAGTTGCTACGCTATGCCAGAGCAAGTACCAAATATACAGATTTTGTTCTGAGAGCTAGGTGTCTTTCAGATAAGCTTCTCAGTCAGGGATATGTTTGTGATCGACTAACATCGTCACTGAGGAAGTTCTACGGTCTATATGGGGAACCTGTCATACACTTTGATGTCCCACCCTCCAGAATGGTGGATGATATTCTGTCATAGACCATTTGAACCATCCAACCAAAGATTGTACTCTATGTCTTCCGAAATGGAAGTTACCGGATGTGACAGTTCTTCCGAATTGAAGCGACGGGTGTTGCATGCAAGCAGGAGATGCTCACTCTTCCTGGGCACCTGGTCTCACTCTCATATCGGGAGTTCGCTTCTTTTCATGTGGTGGAGGTTTTTGTTTGCTTGCTTTGGTTTCTATTTTATCCTGATTTTGTATGCCTTCGATTTCTAATTTCTGAATTATCGATTTTGTGCTGTATACAGGGATATGGTCATTATCCATATTTGTCATATTAAAGAATATATGCACAACAACTGTAATTACCCGAGATAAAGCTTTCAGGACGATTAATATTGTTATTGATTTCCGTATGAATAGCAGTGTGATGTAATAACGCCAAGGATCGTCAAATCATATCTAAAATCTTCTCCATTAATCCCTTACCTCTTTTATCGACTGTGTCTTGACGATTACAGAATACGACATCAAAACAAGCGACAGAGGCAGGCGCAGCTACAATAGCTCTCTGTCGATTGATGTCACATCCTACACTAAACGGAATATTTCGGATGGAGATTTCTTGTTACATTCTATTGCTCGTAATAATTCCAAAATAAACCACCCATAAACAGTACATAGTATAAGACAAATCCTTGAACTAACGCTGTCAACATTTCATGATTTCACCGCGCTGCAACTGAGTCAAACAGATACTAAATGGGAATACATTGCTAACGCGCATTATATCAAAATAAATGCATCAGCCATTGTAATTTATTTCTGCATAAACACACAAAATAAAACACTTATTCTATAAAAAATATAATGCTTGATAATAGCATGATATTCTTGGATCAGTGAATATGACTGCTGATAAATCGTGCCTCCATGATATAAGAGGCACGATTTGTTTTGGTGAAAATGCATACGAAAATAACTTGCAATATGGGATGATTAAATGTGGTAGATTGTACCTCTGGTCCAAAATCGGGGAAAATTATGCATGGATACCCCATATGTTCTGTTCATATTATAGCACATTGGGTAAAGTTGATACAGGGTTCGAATACATTTTTTGTTTAGAATGTTTCTACAGTATAGAAATTGTGAAAAAGGGTAACTGTCAAAGTTGGGATCATTCGAAATTTTAGGAGATAATTTTATCCCTACAATCTGGGGTCCATCTGAACAGTTTTCTTAAAGGTTCAAAAATCATAAGCACGAATATTTCGAAAAAGTGATCATAGGGGAATACAAACTCTCACCACCAAAGGCACATGCTACCTTAACATGATTTTTGCATAAAATGTTAGTACAATTTTGCATATTTTATCAAAATTATTTTGACACGATATATTATCACGCATATTGCATTGTATTGTTAAGCAATCTCAATTTAACCTCAGGTAAATTAATTCCAGGAAAAATACAGAAAAATCAGCCACCATGGATAACCTGCAAAACCAAGAAAGGATTCAGCGGCCGTTGTCAGGGAGATACAATGCTGATCCAATAGGTGTTGTGAATTCTACTTATGATGACATTAACGATCAGGCTGATTACAGTGTCATACCGGCTGATTACAATGTCATACCGGCTGATTATATCACTCCGATAAATGTTCAAAATGATGAGTATACACAACATATCAAAATAGAAACTCAGCACAGAAATCATTACGAAAATGGCGATTTTCTTTCATTTGAACATCAACAAAGGGAGACTCAAAATTCAGAGAATATTCAAAGGGAATATAAAATAAATCAAGATGACGATGGGTTTGTCAAGGCAAATGGTATACAGCAACAAAATTGATACCACATTGCTGTTTAACACTTATTCTCTGTAAGCATAACACGATTTGGAAACGCCTGTTCTCCGATTTTCATGAAATTTCATATATGCATAGGAAGGGATGAAAGCAAGAAATAAAAAAAAAATCAAATTTTTGTTGTAAAGTGACTTGGTTGCCATGGTAACCATCTCAAAATGACCACTATATGGAAATTAAACGAGTTTAAAGTCCAACTGAGTCTCACACAAATGATTAATAATTTCAATCATTATAAAATTCAAAGCTAGAGGCTATGAGATACTGAGTCGTTTTTGTTATCTTTTCAGATGTGTTTTGTTCCGTTAATTATCCTTAGGTTAATTTTTTTGCTATTTACAAAGTTTTACTTACTCAGTCATGTTAACTTCGCTCGTGTGGCCTCGTGACCATAAATGTCATTTTCACCTTTACCTCAAAGGCAGCATTATTATCGCATTCCGCGTTCAACACTTTTTTTCATAATGAATAAAAAACATGTCAGTGATCATATCGAAAATAGCTGCCTTCATGTGCACGTGTGTAGAATGCTACATGTATCTTATCGACAATACCACGTGACTTGATCCAGGCAAATTAAAGTTATCAGCGCCTTCTCAACTTACTAGTCAGTTCAGAAAGGAGGACCTAGTATAAAAGTTTGAATAATATAAATGTACAAGACACAAGCTTTTAGATCAATTTCAACCGGAACAGATATGCAGATTTATATATGCTGGCTGCAGTACGCAAAGAAACATGAAAAGTATTTACGTATGCTGAGGTAGGTTTATGCATGTCCGATTCCTATATCCATTGTTACGGAAATCTTAATTTTCCGATTAACGTAAAAAACCTTTTAAAAATATAAAATGATGAAGATAAATATCCCTTATCTAGATACAGAAAAGTAGGTTCTGATACCAGTATCTGAAATAGGTTGTTTGAAATGTTTTGGAAATCATTTTTGCAATGGTAACTGCTTCAAAGTATGCAAATTGAGATACATCCGCTTTCAGGAATTTGCTGTCTACCACATACAAAATGTAAGAAGAAGAATATTCTCCATCTTGAAAACAGTTTCAATTTCATATAGAATAAATACACCACACAATATCAACTATAATTCTTGTTTTCACAGCACAATGGTGGCGTAGTAATATACTACTTTGTTTATGACAATGTTAGGAAAGATAACTCAAAAATTGCATTAAAGTTATATAGTTGTCTTTCTTATATCAACACTGAGGTTAGATAAACATAGTTTGTGTTTTTTTAGAGATATTATAAGCTTCACATATGCATCCTGTGTTAAAAAAATAATCAGCATTACCTTACAATGAAATTCTGAAAAAAACATTATTAATATACTATTTGAAATTACAACAGATTTCAAAATGAGCAGAACCCCCCCCCCCTCGACGAAATTCATGTACAATTACAAAGTTTGAACGAACTATTGGATTGGATGGCGGATCAAACTTGTATTGGTATCGCGTCGAATGGTCGTAGTATAATATCTATGTTAAAATAACATGGGAGGGATGGTACTACGTGTAATATGTTAATCTCCTTTAATATCGATGATATTTTTCGATGTAATGGCAAGTTTCCGAAACAGTAAAAATATATAATATTAATAAAGGGACAAAACAAAGCTTCGTTAAGGCGACAGAGCGGGAACAAAGTAATTAATGCACTTACCAAACATCCAGTCACGGGGAATGATTTCAACTGCTCAACACTGCAACAAGAAATAAGTGTTTATATTAATAATACGGAAGTCTTCAAACTCTATATCTTCTTGAAGAAAAAATTTAAACCAATTTTCATGCACTAGACACGTGTTTCGGATATTTAATCCTTATCAGTGATAACTGATTTGGATTGCCTACCCGAAACACGTGTTTCGTACATTTTATTGAAATGTTCGTTGCGATGACAAGCTTTTGACTACAGCTAGACGGACAGGCGGATGGACAGACGGATGGCCGACATATTGAATCAAGTATACATGTACCCCCACTACTTTGTTACGGGGAATAAATGTTTCTAGTTCATTGTACTTCTTTTAGCTTGCTGATACAGGTAAGAGTACATATTATTGCATCGATCTATTTTATCAATGGATGACGCCCTCGTTTTAGCTTCTTTTATCTTTGGTGCAGCCAACTACTGACACAGACAAAAAGACCAACACCATTGGAACTAGAGTCATGGAATGTTAAAACAAAATCACTATTTGGTTTTGGATAAGAATTTTGTAAAAAGAGAGTTCCCCTTCGACCCTCTTTTGTCTCAGAAGCGCTACTTAATGGCAGATCCTGTCACAGAATATGATCACTATCAGAACTTTGTATCTTCAAAGACTCATCGATATCAAAATCCATCAGTGGTTTGGCAGAAGATGTCAAAACGAGAAAAGAAAACGACGACGGACAGACAAACGGTTGTTTGGGAGGAAAGACGGCCGGACGGCACTTTGTGACAATAGCTCAATTGCGATTTGCTAAGTTAAGATTAAAACCGAATATATGAATAGTATGTAATGGTTTATGTGTATTTTTTGTATTTAATGTTTCTATGTCGCACGCCCCTTTTACGTCTCTTGCTGTGATTGTCTACTCTGTGTTTTCGCATCAGGTGTTTTATCGAGTCCCCTTCTTTCTTAATATAAACAAGTATATCATAAAAGGTATAGTTTTTTAAATGGTGTATCGAGAGTAGCTGTTCTTGTACACTACGAATAAGAGAGAGAAAATTATTTCTACTGCCTCGTTAAAAAGATGCCACTTATCTCTTGCAATAAGTTACAAGCGACAAATCATGACGTGTACCATATCAGAATAAGCGGAAGGGTTATGCGCACCTAATCGGGATTTCCACATCATTTGCTAATAGCAGATGGCCGTCTAAATTCGGCGCCGGGTGCACATTGGTCTCTTTCCTTTTATGTGTTGTCATTAATGCTTCATGTTTCTGTACGTCTGTTTCGATTGTTTTGTATGATATACAGATGTAAATATTGTGTCTTGTTGCGATTTGTAGTTTTGTCTGATGTCATCCATTTGTAACTTTTTTGTGGGTTTGTTTCGCTGGGTGAGTGCAGGTTGGTCATGCTGGAGATCTTACCCTTTTGGTGCGCTAGGTGACTCGACGTCACAGTCAGCGTGACGTCAAAGTAGTGACTTCAGTCGGCGGCAGCCCCATTTGTGTAATGAACATAGACGGGTATGAAAACGCCGCAGCTCAGTGTATGTCTCCTATTCGTACGGCCGGGTTAGCGCAGTGGTAGCGCGCTCGCTTCTCACCTCTAAGGTCCCGGGATCGAATATCAGATTCGGCAAAGGGTCTTATGTGGGAGGGTAGGTGGTCCCCCACCCAGGCCTCTGCAGGGGGTTTTTCTCCGGGTACTCCGGTTTCCTCCTGCTCCTTGGACCCCCTCACGCCAACATCTGAGCCAACGTGAGACATTAATATAAGTTGTGTTACTTGTTTGTTAAACGTTGAAAAATAAATAAAGTTTAAATTTTTTGAATTTTATTCGTATAAAAGGACAAGGTTCGCTGTCTTGAATCGATCTATGTACAATCAAGTCCAAATAATCAAGATACTTTCTTCAAATAATCAAGAATTATTGTATTTTAGCTGAGATATACGCAAAGCTAGATGGAGCCAAGGGGATCTAAACCTGACATGCAGGAACATAGATCCACATATTCGTATCACTGACCGATACTGTTGTAGGACTGAATCCCAGCACCACCACATTGTAATTTATACGATTTTATTTTCATTTTCTTTAAAAAGAAAAACGTGGGCTAAAAAAAGAAAATTTTAATGCAATGTCGCTATAACGTCGAATTTCATTGGTCGTTTGCTCCTAAATAATACAAAGTTTGAATAAAAAATGATATTAAAAAAATGTCAAAATAAAAATTTCCAAGCCCCCGCTATTTTCAGCTAAAAGATTGCATCGACCTTTGACTCCTAACTTTTAAAGAACATTAGGTTATTTGACTTGCTAAAGTTGTAAATTTGAAGGTGCTATGATTGAGAGGCATGCTAAGTTCAAGGTCCATGACTCTGCAAAAATTTCAATTGATCACAAACAAAACCTAGATCTGTAATTCATTATCAAGGTCTATTCGAATGACAAATATGGATAGTTACCATATTCCACAGTGCAAAATCGATAATTCAAATAATCATAAACCGAAGGCATTTAAAATCAGGATAAAACAGTAACGAAGCAAATTCCCAATATGGGATTGAGACCAGATGCCCAGAAAGGAGTCAGCATTTCCTGCTTGCATGCAACAACCTTCGTCGTTTCAGTTCAGTAGATTTGTCACGTCCGGTTGCTTCAATTTCGAAAGTAACAAGTATATTCTGTGGTTTGATGGTTCAAATGGTCTAAGACAGAATATCATCCACCATTCTGGAAAGTGGCACATCATAGTATTTGACGACAAAGGAGGGGATATCCAGAAACACCGGGCTGCAGCAAAGGATTACACATAAAACATCTAGACCAATGGACAACCGGTGCCGACTGAAGACGGCCATCTGCGACGAAAATAGCAGAAGGTGTGGTAATCCCGGATTACGTGCGCACAACCCTCCCACTTTTCCGATTACCCAGAGTTCTCGAAGAACGTACAATTGTAGTGTAAAAAAAACCTCCTCACTGTCAGATGACCACACACAAACAAGACAGCAAGTTCCCAATATCAACCGTAACATGCGTAAAACTTTCCCAGTGACGATTTTAGTCGGTCACAAACGTATCACTGACTGAAAGAGGCCTACCTCTCAGAACAAAATCTGTACATTTGGTACTCGCTCTAGCAAAGCGTATCAACTGAGATATAAATACGCCATAAGTAAGCGATGAAGGGATGTGCTACATGTACTCAGAAAAGTTTCAATTCAATTCAATAGTGCAAAGGCTACGAAAACAAAAATCCAGAATACTGTAAAATTGTGAAGATTTTCTAAGTTCAAGAGCCATTACTCTGATAAAAATAAGTCAACTGTTCACAGACTTTAATTAGATCTGTAATTGTTTATTTTGAAGGCACATATACTAAGTTTCAGGTCAGTAGCTCCAAAGGCGGCGAAAAGGAGTATGAAAAGTTGTATAATTGTAAAACATTCCTATGTTCAAGGGCCATAACTCTGCTAAAATGGCTCAGTTTTTCCGAATCTCGAACTGGATCCAGAATTATTTCTTATAAAGGAATATATGAAGTTGCACTTCAATAGCTGAATAAGCTGAGAAAAAAAGTACGGAAAACTGTAAAGTTTTTGTAAATTTCTACGT
Organism: Pinctada fucata; assembly: GCA_028142955.1. Lineage (NCBI taxonomy): Eukaryota > Metazoa > Mollusca > Bivalvia > Pterioida > Pteriidae > Pinctada > Pinctada fucata. Next base: position 28,357,257 of record AP027106.1, read on the forward strand.
TAAAGGGCCATAACTCTGCTAAAAATAGGTCAACTGTTCAGATACTTTAATTAGATCTGTTATTTATTTTGAAGACATATACACGATGTTTCAATTCAATAGCTGCGAACAAAATGCGAAAATTTGTAATATTGCTGAAAAATTCTATGTACAAGGGTCATAACTCTGCTAAAAATAGGTCAAATTTGCCGAAACTCGAACTGGATCTTACGCCACTTGATATCAATTCACGTATCAAGTTTCATTGAAATATCTTGAAAGACTTTTGAAAAACACAAAGATAGCATTGATTAAGTAGTTTCTCGATAAATCGCCTTACTCTCAGGGTAAAGTCATTCTTTATGAGGCTTGCTCTTAAATAACGTACATGTATCAATTTCGGTAGGAGTTTACGTTCCACTTTGAAAACACTTAAGAGTTAAAGAAGATCCTGACGATAATCTCAACAGCACTCACAATAGATCACAAAAGTAAACATCGCCGGACCCTAGCAAGCTAGAGGTGGGACAAAGTACCCGGGAGGAGTAAGCATCCCCTGTTTGCTAGCTGCACCCGCCGTCGATGTTTAAGCATGGAAATGAAAATATATAAAATTCATGCACTGTCTGACGTTATGTCTATATAGAAAGTGCTATGGTGACAATGTCAGGGAAACATATTCAAAACACTTACTGTCAAACCCCTCGCGGGGAACTTTTTTATGAGCTCCACACGGCAAGGGCATAAGTGTGACACAAATGAGTTAAAGAAGATCCTGACGATAATCTCAACAGCACTTACAATAGATCACAAACCTAAACCTAATGATATGGGATATGGTCATTATCCATATTTGTCACTGTGATAAACTGAATGTGTTCTACCATTGCAAAATTTGGCGAAGGTGTATAGTGATTCACAAGTGTGCGCGTCTGGCCGTCCTTAATACATACGATTTCTGGACATTAAAAGAAAAACTATTGATTTAAAGAGAATCAATTTATTTCTTGGGAATTGCATTTACACTTAAAATACAGGTAAAGTTCTAATATGGGTCATTTCGCAACATTATGTGCAGATTTATGAACCATATATCTTTAAAACTAAGTATTTCATATCAATCTGAAGGATGAACAACTTATATGCTGAGTCTTGGAATTACGTGCAGACATATTGCTTTCAATCATGTGCAGAGTTCTACCCTTGAACACTTCCATACTCTATTATTTATAAGTAGAAATGCTTTCAGTAGTATGATTACTTATACGTGATTGTAATTGTTTTTATAACTTGTTATTCACGGTGTTACATGCAATTAGGAAACACTGACTCTCCCCGGGCACCTTGTCACACTTCGGAATGTTGTTCATTCCGGGGTTCGCAACCGTTTCGATGGGCATTCTCACGATTTTGCCTTACCTTCTCGACTTTGAGACTGAATAACTGTTAGGTACTTCTCTGATGTTTATTCTATATATTTTACGATTTTTCCAATACATGATAGAGTAAGGGTTAATCTTCATTTTTTCATTTGTTAATTTGTTAATCAAATGTGTTGAATCGAAGCGGCGTCTATGAAACGTTCATAGTGCACTTTGTTTGTACCAAGTCACTTCAATGCAGCAATTCAAAAGATATTTTCTGAATTTATTCGATGTTTCTGAAAAGATGTCGATGAACTAATAAACCTATCCTCTCTAAATGCCAGTCGAACTCCTCGGCTGCTAAAATACGCATGCATCAGCTCGTTACAGCCGGCAGAGCACGGAATGTGTTTCGTACGCCCCCTTTTTACATGCATTTACATATTCATATGTGTTGCTTTGGCTCGTGCGTTTTGTTGTCTTGTTTGTGTGGTCATCTTACAGTGAAGATGTTATTTTACACTACAACTGTGCGTTCTTCGGGAACTTCGGTTTACCGAAGATAAGAGAGTTGTGTATAAGAAATGCGGATAACGACATCATGCGTGGCAGATGGAAGTCTTAAGTCGGTTTATGTGTAGTCTTTTGTGTTTCATGTTTCTATGTCATATGTCTCTTTTACGTCTCTCGGTTTGCTTGTTGCACAAGGTGTTATTGAGTCGGATAGCAGAGTCCCTCTTTCTAAATCATTAGGAAAATGAACCGCCGTCTGAAGGCAGAGTAAACTATGAACTTTCATTATTCTGACGGAAGTCGGAGAAAAAATAATATTAGTTTGGACCAATCAGAGGACACTTCGTCTGTGGCGATAACGAACATCCCTGCAGCGTTAGAAAGTGACAATCATACTGGAAAATATTCATAAACATTTTGTACAAAACAAATACTGTGCATTGCTTCTCCTAATATAAGATAACAATTACGTATTTTTATGACACAACAAGACGATGTTGTGCTTTATTGAACCTTAACAGTACATCAATGACGTGGGTTTTAGGTATTATATTCGTGTAAAATGTAAGTAAATGTACATATAATAAATTTCAACAAGATATCGAAATTCTATCTTCTAAATGATACAACGGAAGTAATCAAACTCTTAACTTTCTTAAAGAAAATATCGAACCAATTATAATGCACAAGAAAGGAAGGGATCTTCGAAAACACTCGACTGCAGCACCCACAGCAAAACCCATTAAGACCCAATGCAAAGAGACGCAGAAGGGAAAAGTAATACCAACTCACATCATAGAAATATGGAGATCAAAAGTAGGATAGTCAAATGTTTAACGTCTTCAAAATCAATAGCATCATTTAAGAACAGTTTAAGGGTAATGAGTGGTAACCTGCCATTTCGGCTTTATTTCCGAAGGTGTTCATACGCGGCTGCGTTAAGGTGCTCCACGCTGACGTCGCGCTAAAAATATTCCATTTTTATAGTGCCTGGTATTCAACCCTCAATTACAGCTTAAACGTTCTTTCTTTAGTTTAAAGCTGTATTTTTTAATATCTGGTAGGTGTCTGCTAGCTAAGATAAAAAATTCATCAGGGGGATTCCCCTGTGTCACGTGACAGCCCTAAATATAACTCTACAGTGTTCTATTGGTTATAAATTGAATTTTGCAAGTGGTAAATAAGGAAAAAAGAATATAAATGTTACATCGTTTTCTTCAGTAAATCCTGTAGATTTAGAAATGTGCTGGGCATTATCAGACTTAAAACGATTAAGATGAGAAATTATACCGAGAAGGAAAACAAGTGGTAAAAACACTGCAAAACTCGACTTTACATCCACATTTTGCACAACTACTAAAATTTCTATTAAATGCCCAGCAAAATCCTGAAGTTTCCTCTATAGATTCTGTATAAAAATATCGAAGTTGTACAAGGGTAGTCACCTGCAAATTACATTTTTTTTACAACTACCCTATATCAGTCTATTTTCAGATGGGACCTAACCGCACAGGTGATCTGGATTACGTCATAGAAATTTAGCGGGAAAGCATTAGTTAACACGCACCATCTATACATGTGTACAACATAATAACACGGATTTTTAATATCTGATAAAATGTTAAGTGGTTTTATTTTATTTTAGTAAAGAAATAACAACTAGCTAGCCGTGGTTTATTGTCCAGTAATTCCACGAGTCGCATGAACCAATTAAATTATCACCGAGCCGCGTAGCGGGAGAAAATTTCAAGTCATATTAGAATATTATTTTTATAACGATGAGAATGTAATATATACATTTATTAAGAAGGCAGGGGGGGGGGGGACCGAGGAGGGTAACGTCCGGGCATCCGCTTTTAGTATGTTTTTCAAGTTAAAGCATTATAGATCTATATTTTCTTTGTGAGAAAGTTTGTGGTAGGGGATAACTCTGCTGATAAAGGTTGCCGCTAGAACATAAAAGTTCTGCTGATCAATTATTGAAATCTATGTATCAATGCAATATTTCCCCGTACTGAATCCAACTCGGCGGACTATTGAGATCGCGATACTAACCGTCTTAAAACTACTGTCACAGTGCTTTCGTGAGCAGAGCTCTATCGGTGACAAGATAATACACTGCTCAAAAAATTAAAGGAGCGATTTTCCCATTGTAATATAATGGTACATCGTTTGTAAAATCTTTTGGGATAAGCAAGGCTACATCATCAAGTTTTATCATGTGTATATGGTTAATCTGTTCAAAACAGACATTGGTAATAAAGAAATTACTATGACATATGTCTTAATACATTTATTTTCATCGTATAGAATAAGTAGCTGCAAACGTGTGTGATATAAAAGTAGAAACCTTGCTCCCTTAATTTTTTTGAGCAGTGTAATAATAATAAAAAGGTATATAACTTGAATAAATAAAAGAGAGAGAGATTGGGGGTTCTTTCCCGGCTAGGCTAATTATGTTTCAGTTTAATTATAACCCGCCCGATCTTTTGCTGATTACAATTTGTTTTATTATTATTTTTAATTGTTTTTAGATTTATTCTAGTACAAGATAAATTGATTCATTAGGACCGTATCTTAAAATATATATATTGTAATCATCACGAATACGGTGCTAAAATACTTGTGTCAATAAATGGCTATATACGGGCACCGTATACATAGCCGGTACAACACAACAATATTGAGACTTAAAGGCCGGGTGGGGACTATAAAAGAAAGATAGGTAATTTTCCTGTCATTTCCACGCTGACCGCTGTAGGGTTAACATCTCTAATCGCAATCTGATTGGTCCTATGTATCCTTTATAACCCTCTCAATTTTTGATTGACAGCTTCAAATGGCTAAAATTGTGGTATATCTAATTAGCATAATCAACAATACCTGTCGGTATGTCTTTGATGTCACACACCGCTTGCGTCTCTAGGAATATCACTGGTCAGTAGACGCCGCGTTTATCACGCCTACCAAGCTTAGATCACTCAGGTGTGCATATTAATTACCACTCGGTAAAAAAACCCGGCCTTTAAAGGAACGGTGTCCCTGAAAACAAATTATATTTACAAAATTTTATACTGCAAAATCTTTCTTTCCATATGAAAGTTTACATTCTCATTTGTACAAATTTAAATTTTCAGGCGAATCCAACACATTCATTCGCAGTTATAGCCGTTTAAAAACGTAATTTTTAATTTAGGGTGCGCAGTTCTAATTAGTTTCACTCACGCCACCTATAATGTATTGCGTTTTTACAACAGAGGTATATGGAGATTTAATTTTATTATGGCCGATACTGCATATTTTCAAATAAGCTCAAAATGCATCGAAGATGCAAAATGCCGAGTTGCAAAACTGGAATGTAAGTATGAATATGCAGACTAACATGAAATGTGTATGGTTCGTAACAACATTTTGTGGTCCTAAATGAAAATTTCTGGATCAAGAAATGGTCTTCCCTTTATTTTATATCAGCGTGTTATATATTTTCAAGGATACAGATTTTCAATCTCATCATCAAAAACCAATACTGTACCTTCCAATATGGAGTCCATGAGAACAGGATAGAGTGGCAGAAAAATGACAAAAAACACGCAAATATCTGGGAAAGCGCGAGAAATTTATTTCTACTTAAATCATGGGAAACATTTCTGGCAAGTTTCATGATTATAGGTGCAATACAGGCTCAAATATGGTTGGGAAAACATTTTCAATCATCTGAGTCCTGTGACCTTGATCTTTGACCTTTTGACCCAAACATTAATGGCAAGTTTCATGATTATAGGTGCAATACAGGCTCAAAAATGGTCTGGAAACCATTTTCAATTACCTAAGTCCTGTGACCTTGATCTTTGACCCTTTGACCTTTAAATCAAAAGTGGTCATTTTCTATTCACTGGAAACATTTCTGGCAAGTTACATGATTATAGGTGCAATACAGGCTCAAATTCAGTCGGGAAACCATTTTTAATCATCTTAGTCCTGTGACCTTGACCTTTGACCTTTTAACCCCAAAATTGATAGTGGTCATCCTTGATCCATGGGAAACATTTCTGGCAAGCTTCATGATTATAATTGCAATACAGGCTGAAATATGGTCCGGAAACCACTTTCAATCATCGGAGTCCTGTGACCTTGACCTTTGACCTTTTGACCCCAAAATCAATAGGGGTCATTCTTGATTCATGGGAATCATTATTGGCAAGTTTCATGACTTTAGGTGCAATACAGGCTAAAATATGGCCAGGAAACCATTTTCAATCATCAGAGTCCTGTGACCTTGACCTTTGACCTTTTGACCCCAAAATCAAAAGTGGTCATTTTCTATTCACAGGAAACATTTCTGGCAAGTTACATGATTATAGGTGCAATACAGGCTGAAATATGGTCCCAAAACCAATTTCAATCAACAGAGTCCTGTGACCTTGACCTTTGACCTTTTGACCCCAAAATCAATAGGCCTCATCCTTGATTCAAGGGAAACATTTCTGGCAAGTTTCATGATTATAGGTGCAATACAGGCTGAAATATGGTCCGGAAACCATTTTTAATCATCTGAGTCCTGTGACCTTGACCTTTGACCTTTTGACCCCAAAATCAATAGGCCTTATCCTTGATTCAAGGGAAACATTCCTGGCAAGTTTCATGATTATAGGTGCAATACAGGCTGAAATATGGTCCGGAAACCATTTTCAATCATCTGAGTCCTCTGACCTTGACCTTTGACCTTTTGACCCCAAAATCAATAGGGCTCATCCTTGACTAATGGTGAGTAAGTGTATGAAGTTTCATTGTTATAGCCTCTTTCGTAGTTGACTTATAGTCCGGAAACCAATTTGTTGACGCCCTCCCGCCCGCCCAGACGCCCGCCCAACCGCCCGCCCAACCGCCCGCCCGCCCGCCCGCCCGTCTCACATCAAATTAAGAGCCGAGTTTTGCAACTCGGCTAATAAAACTTTTTATAGCTCCTTTTGTCCTATATCTAGACTCTTCGGAATATATTTCACGTTTTCAATAAAATTTATTTTCAGGGACATTGTATCTTTGTAAATAATCCTTTAGAATAAACTGTATAAATGCGCATGAGCTGCCCCCCCCCCCCCCTAACAACTAAATAGATATATAAATGAATAAGTAATAATTATTTTAAAGCCGGGAAATCAGTAAAACTCCATTAATTAGCTAAATATGGACAACATCTAACAAATAATCTCAATGAAAATTGTGCTCCTTTATGAGGATACAAAAATGTACCATTATCAATTCCTTATATTGATTTACTAAGTGAAAATCAGAGATTCCTCTGTGAATTAAAAGCGGTTTCTCATCCAAAGCTTCCCTTTAAACCTGAACTCAGACTGTGCATGCTTGACCTACAATAACCCCATGTGCAAAACTGTGGAAAACACGCATTCTTTCATTACTTCTCGTAAATAAGATACTGGGAACATTTAGAGTTGATGTAAGGAATAGGATGAAAGCTCAATAATATTGAAAATCGATCCCTTGAAATATCCCTAGCATATAATAACTGATGTGACGTCATTTATAACGTCACACAATGTTTTCGCGAAATTTTCTCTAATGTCATTGCGTGGAGCACCTTAACGTAGCTGCGTATATCCACAATATTCTAGTTTATAAAATGTCAAAGAAAGGAGGGGATCTCCAACAACATTTAGTTGCAGCACCAACAGCAACCTCCCAAAACACCTATTGTAAAACACATGTACAAAGAAGACACACGCAGAAAGAGACGCAGTGGTACAAAGAACGTCAAGTCACAGACAAACATAAAACACAAATGACTACACATAAACCAACGAGACCAATGGGCAAACGATGGAGACTTAGGACAGCCATCACGGAAGCTCGATGCCAACTATTCATAAGTAATATGCCCCTACTTTACTTATATAATATAAAGGACATTCACTATCCATGTTGAATGAAATCTAACAGCCTCGCTTGAACACCGAATTTCTCTTCATAAAACTAATTAATTCGCAGATAAATTTGTGTTTGTCGTGTTTCTTATTATGTTATATATACCCGAAAAGTAACAAAACTTTTAAATGTATTAACGCAATGCACCCTTAAACTATGTAAAACAGTCCGTTCGAGCCATTGTCTTCTCTGTAACATCAAATCAGACCGGAAGTGTAGAAATAGAAACAGAGAGAGGATTTTCCTATCTTGAATCGAATCTATTCTTGTTATATATTATTCTTTTCTATTCTAAATCTAAAATAAAGTTAAGACTTTGCTTAGTTTAAACATATTTATTGACTTCAAATTCAATAGAAATGACAGGTGAAAATATACAATATCAAGGATTGGAAAGAAAGCTACAAGCTTATATCAATTCCTCTCCTCAGACTTTGCATTATCGTATATGTAAAAAAGGTTGTGTAAGCCTGTTTCGTTTTTTGAGGAAAAGGCTTCGAAAAACAACAAAAAATGCTTATTTTTATAATGTATGGCCAAATTACTATATCAACCATTAATTATTTGAAAATTTTTTATTGTATTTTGGTAGAGGCTTACTTGATCTTTATTGATATCGAATTTGAACTTCCTGGGATTAATAATTACTGTTTTATAAAAATAATAAAAAATTGGTTGCCATGGTAACAAATGTTCCCCATAAGTTTTTCACAGTTTTAAAAATGCTCTTTATTTTCCAACAATTTTTATCTGTTTATCATGAAGCAATTTTTAAAAATGACTCTTAAGTTGCAAAATAAGTAATGTTATAAACATAATTACCGTTGCCAAGGTAACTTATGTACATTTAAGAACAGACAAAGGACTAGGTGCGCTAATCGCTAATATCGGCCCTATAATTTCGACAAAATTGCTTTTGATAAACGAATTATCAATTATAATTTTTCGCAATGTTGAATGTCTGAGAAAATACGGCGTCATAATTTTGAGCCCTCGTCATCTCACGCGCGTGATAAATGACGTCTTATTTTGACGTCATTTGCCCTGAATGACGCAAAACAAGGGAAAAGCATCGTATTTTACATACGAATCTTCAAAATTCATCTATGATCCAGGCCTTGCCCAAGAAATATTTAATGCAAATAAAAAGGCCGATCAAAACACATCGTTTGGTACAAAAATAATCATGAGCAAGGCCTGAATCATTACTTAATTTCATAAATGTGTGTCGAAATTTCGCTCATTTATTGACTTTTTCAATGATTTCGACGTTTTTCAGCTTTCTGAGCGACGTCTTATTCAGTATAGGACTGTGAAATCAAACAGGCTTTCCTAATTTGGATTCACCATACATTTAATATTTTATGAACTAAAAATATTATGGATATATGAACAAATTTGAAAATAGGGCCAAAATGGTGGGTTACCGCACCTACTCCTTTGCAGCATGGGCCAAACATGCACGTTTCGGGTACTTAACTCTCGATAATTATGCTGAAAGTGTGCTTCATGAGACCTTGATCTAGCTGGAAATAATGAAAGGTACTTAAAGTGTACTTCGTGACTATTTTTCCTATTTTTAAATGAAGATTAAAAGTGCTGGAAGTATGTCTTAGTCATTTCAATTAGTTTATTTCGCAACCTGCATGTTATGGTGACATGATCAACAAGATTAGAAGGATCAAAGGTAGACAGAATTACTATCGAAAATGCGTCAGAATCATCAAACGTGATTGGCATACAAAAAAATGATCAATTTGGTAGAGGACCTTGAGTACTTGCTTCCAGTAAGGTTTCGTTAAATTCTGTGCTGCAGTTTCAGAGGAGATCTCCAAAATATGTCATCCAATCACAGCCCTCGGCAGCCATATTTTTTTACCGGTCGGCATGAAAAAACACAAACTGGGTAGTGGTAATTATTTGATGAAACTGGTAGAACGATCTATGACTGAATTTATCAGGTTTCCTGTAATTTATCATTACAAAGTGAAAACAGACTATGGTGTCAACAAACATTCCATGAAGTAATCCACACAAGTGCGTCACGTCGATCACCAATGACATCAGTGTGGTCACAGTACAGCTACACATCGTTGAATGAAATATGTTAGAAATCCTCTTCAAATCGTATATTTGACATCCTTCAATGAATAAATGTTCTGTTACCGAATTTATCACACTTTTTTCTAACAGTTATGCTTTTGTATCCATGAAATGAAGAAAAACATCCACATGTAAACAACACGTACCTTGATATGTGTACGTTATTTACGCTTACTAGTATGCGCGTGTCAGACAGGGTGCAAGATCAACTCGCGGAGGTCGATTACTTCAAAATATGGAAAAACACATTTTTTAATTTTTTGATATATGAAATATACCGATGTAAATTTCACTTTTTAAAAAAATCATCCGAATTTGTGGAAGGACTTTTTTTGTACCTAATGTGTAGTTTCCAGAAATTTGAGCATTTTGTCACGGGAAAACCGAGCCAGGTTCTATGATGATTTTCTCCATAGAAAATTGAATTATCTCTCATCAATGAGTTAAAGAAGATCCTGACGATAACCTCAACAGCACTCACAATAGAGCACCAAATTGAGCATCGACGGACCCCTAGCAAGCTAGAGGTGGGATCAGGTGCCCGGGAGAAGTAAGCATCCCCTGTTTGCTAGCCGCACCCGCCGTCGATGATCATGCACGAAAATGAAAACATATGAAAAACATGAATTGCACTGTCTTAGGCCATTTCTATGTAGAAAGTGCTATGGCGATTATGTCAGGGAAAGTATTCAAAACACTTACTGTCAAACCCTTCGCGGGGAACTTTTTTACGAGCTCCACACGGCAAAGGGCATAAGTGTGACACAAATGAGTTAAAGGTGATCTTGACGATACACTAATTTCTCTTATAAATCTAATCTTTTTCATCAAAGAAATTGATATATTCTCGTGTAAAAAACTAAACATTACGAGAAATGACTATTTCGAAGTGATGGAAATCCGGAAATATTTTTTTGTTCGACGAGAAAGAGTGCGTCGCTGGTTTGCGGACTCACATTTTCCTACTAAGCGCCGCACGTGCAAATTGCTCTTGGTTGCCCTACTGGTGATGGTGATTGTTTTTATTACATGCTATTCTATAAATTTTACAATGTTATCAATACATGATAGAGTTAGTGTTAATCTTCATTTTTTCATTTGTTAATTTAGTCAAATGTGTTGAATCGAATCCGCGTCTATGAAGCGTTCATAGTGCAATTTGTTTGTACCAAGTCACTTCAATGCAGCAATTCAAAAGATATTTTCTGAATTTATTCGATGTTTCTGAAAAGATGTCGATGTATTTATTAACATATCCTCTCTGAATGCATCAGCTCGTTATAGCCTGCAAAGCACGGAACGTGTTCTTTGTGTGGTCATCTTACAGTGAGGATATCATTTAACACTACAACTGTGCGTTTTTCGAGAATTTTGGTTAACCGGAAGATAAGAGAGTTGTATACACGAGATCCGGATAACGACACCATACGTGGCAGATGGGAGTCTTTTAAGTCTTTGAATCATGCCCTGCTTCTTGAGAATGTGCAAAGTCTGAATATCTATATAAACCAGCTGGTCATATTATTACAGGTGACTTTTCAATTATCAAAGACAGGCAGCTCCGTGGTCTTCTCAAAAAAGGACCTAAATATAGAATCCCATCCAAGATAGATTTTATTAAATGTCGCGAAGTGCTAAAGGAAGCTTTAGATAACTATACCAAACGATGGTGTAAATCGGAAGGAGTCGAATCGCATGCTCTGAATGACTGGAAAAACCTCATTTTGGATATTACCGATATTCGAATAGATAACTACCACAAAAATCCTCATCATTTTGAAAATCTAATTTCTAAATCTGAAAGATATTTCAAATCCAAGTTACGTAATTTACATGAAAAATATGTCTTCGCGCCTGCAGACAAAGCAGCCAACAACACCATAATTCTTTTAAAACGCTACTACATATCAACTTTAGTTTCGGAACTTTCCTCTACCAATACTAAAATCGATTGCAACGAAAGTGTTCCCAATATTTTGAACAAACATTACAGTGAAATTTCTTCCTTTAACATCCCTATTTCTAAATTGGATCTCCCTACAATATACTGTATACCAAAACTTCATAAGTCTCCTTACAAGTTTCGATACATTGCTAATTCTAGCAACTGCTCAACAACAATTTCGTCAAGAAATCTGACGTCAGTATTCACGGCTATAAAGGAACACGTGGCAAAATACTGTGAAACTGTCATGAACAGGAATGGCGTAAACTTCTTTTGGTCTATTAAAAATTCAGGGGATGTGATTGACAAAATGAAATCAAGAAATTTTGAAGCAAATACGATATCACCATACGACTTTTCTAATATGTACACCACGCTTCCTCACGACAAAAAAAAAAATGCTCGACTGTCCAAACTTATTAAATGGTGTTTTGATCGAGAGGGGAAAACTTATATTTGTACTTCTGAATCGAAGGGTTTCTTTTCCGCCACAGATTACAAATCATACAAATCGTGGACATGTGGTGACCTGTGTATTGCCTTGTCCTTCCTTTTGGACAATATTTATGTAAGATTTGGTGAGAAACTCTACAAGCAGGTTGTAGGGATTTCAATGGGTACTAATTGTGCGCCTCTTGTTGCAGATTTATTTTTATACACGTATGAAAAGGAATTTATCCAAAATCTTCAAAAGCAAAGAAAAAATGATGATGTGAAATGCTTCATTGGTACTTCTAGGTACCTGGATGATATTCTTGCTATCGACAATCCTGTTTTTGAAAAGTACAAAAATGTTATTTATCCACAAGAATTTATTCTAAACAAGGCAAACCTTTCAAACACAGAAGCGCCATTTTTGGACCTAAATATCAAAATTGTTAATGGAGAGATACATACAAGTGTGTATGACAAAAGAGATGATTTTGGATTTAACATAGTAAATTTCCCCTGGCTTGACGGTGATGTTCCTAGATTACCGTCCTATGGTATCTATATTTCACAGCTCATCCGATATGCTAGAGCATGTACTGATGTTTTAGATGTTCATAGTAGAAATTTACAAATTACCAAGAAACTTTTAGGACAAGGTTTTCGCTTTCACAAACTAGTAAAGACTTTATGGAAATTTTTACAAAAATTATTATCAACTTCTTCTGAAATTCGAACCAATACAGGCAACAGAGTATTACTTTTGGTGTTTCACAACCTGCATTTTATGGTGACATTATTAACAAGATAAGAGGGATCAAAGAAAGACAAGATCACTATCGAAAATGCGTCACAATCATCAAACGCCTTTTATACCATGGATATGATCCTAATGTCACCAGACGGACACTAGGCTTGGTACTTGACCAATCTACAGTCTTGTACAAGCGCATTTTTAAAACTTGCACTCTGACTGACTGTGACGACGGGACTCCATGACGGGCCCTGTCCAAACCTCTTTAGAGAAGACAGGGCCCCGACCATCTGTCCTCTCTGAATGTCAGTCGGACTCCTCGGGTGATAACATAATAATCAAAATTTCTTGAAATTTCTAAATAGTGGGTCCTGTAGCATCATATCCCACCCATCCTGCTACGTCTTTCGGTTTACCTTTTCGACATAGTTACTTTTATACTTTTTTGGCATATTACATTGTTTAGATTTAGGATCACTGATGAGGGTTGAGTACCCGAAACGTGCATGTCTGGTCCACGTTGCCAATTTATCTGTTCTTAAATGATGCTATTCAGTTTGAAGACGTTTACATACATACATGAGCTCGTGGAGGCAGAGCACGGGTTGTATTACGTACGCCCTCTTCTTATATCCATTTACATATTCATCTGTGTTGCTTGGGCCACTGCGTTTTGCGGCCTTGTTTGTGTGTGGCCATCTGACAGTGAGGAGGTTGTTTTACACCACAATTGTACGTTCTTCGAGACCTCTGGGTAATAGGAAAAGTGGGAGGGTTGCGCGCAAGTAATCCAGGATAACCACACCTTCTGCTATCTCCTAAGTCGGCACCGGTTGCCCATTGGTCTCGTTGATTTATGTGTAGTCCTTTGTGTTTGATGTTTCTGTGTTGTGTGCTGACGTTTCTTGTTCCTTATGCGTCTCTTTCCGTGCTTGTCTGCTTTGTGGTTTTGCATAGGGTGTTTTGAGGTTTTGCTGTGGGTGCTACAACCTGATGTTGTTGGAGATCCCCTCCTTTCTTTTAAAGTCGGTTTATGTGTAGTCTTTTGTATTTCATGTTTCTATGTCATATGTCTTTTACGTCTCTCGGTTTGCTTGTCGCACTAGGTGCTTCTGAGTCTGGTAGCAGAGTCCCTCTTTCTTAAGAGAGAAAATCACTCAGCATCGAGCATTCCCTATGAAAATCATGGAAAATCATGGAAATCATGGAAAGTGCAAAAATTTACATTTCAAATTTTCTTATTTCATCGAAAGAAAATGTAGGATTCTCAAACAAAACGATGCATGATATTGACATTTAGTGAATTTTTCATAGTTCTTATGGCATTTAAAGTTGCTACCATAGATACCACTATTTTGTATATATATAAATATCTAAACAGCAAAATGTACACAGTGTTTTCTTTAGTTTATATGAAAGATGTCATTATCTCTGAAATGTGATATTATAGTTTGAGGTTTTGTCTTTAAGAATGATTATAAAAAAAAGAATCTATATATATTGAATATGTTGCTATGGTAACCGGAAGTTAACCTAGTTTTCATATAAGGCCTCAACTAAATTTCATCATTTTTTAGGATCAGATAGTTCTGTGTAAAAACAAAATGACAAAAAAATGATATCTTACTCTTTTTCATCTGTATTGACCGGATTCATTCGTCATTTGACGTAAAGTCAATTTATAAAAGTTGCTTTTGTGTTGAAGGAAATAATTGAATCCTTATATATAAATTTTTGTTTCCATAGCAACCATTTACTCCATAGCAGCTCCTCAAAATAAGAGAATAACAGAGATTTTGAGACCAAAAATTCAGATTGTGTTTTAGTTTATACCTTTTAGAGTGAAACAGTGACAAACAACCTACGCACTGCATAGCAACTATTCATGGCATCCATAGCAACCATGTTTCTTGAATTAAATGCGACTAAACCATATTCTTATCAATCTTAAATTTCTATTAGCCAAATTGTTCCATAAACATTTACAAATACTTCAAGAAAGATGCAAATTAACCACCATGCCCTCCTGATCAGTATTTTTATGTCCTTGGCAACGGATAAGAGTGTAAAATAAAAGGCTATTATGACTCTATTTATAAACCAAAAGCTGATATGTCTGGGAATAAAGATCAAGAAAATCGATAACATTTTAAGATAATTAAATTTCTGCAGAAAATAAATATTGAATCACTGTTGAAGTTTAAGATTTTCAAGGTCAAAGGTCAAGGTCACAGATCGGAAATGTTCAAAATCTGTGTATACAGCCTAAAGATTGCAGTTTTCATTGGATCTGTATTCAACTTCATACTATTATTATTAGAGAAATAAACTGCCGTCTGAAGGCAGAGTAAATTATGAACTTTCATTATTCTGACGAAAGACTGAGAGAAAATTATATTAGTTGGTACCAATCAGAGGACACTTCGTCTGTGGCGATAACGAACATCCCTGCAGAGTTATAACGTGACAATCATACTGGAAAATATTCATAAACATTTTGTACAAAACAAATACCGTGCATTGCTTCTCCTAATATAACTAACAATTACGTATTTTTATGACACCACAAGACGATGTTGTGCTTTATTGAACCTTAACAGTACATCAATGACGTGGGTTTAGGTATTATATTCGTGTAAAATTGAATAAATGTAGATATAATATATGACCGCCGAGGACTCTGATAAGCTGACAAAGGGGTGGGGGCAAAAGTGACTATTATTGGCCCCAATCAGAATTTTTAAAAAAGTTATATTTTCTTATTCAGTATGCTTCTTCTAAACAAAAAATGACAAATTTTGTGTGATTTTTTGAAAACTGTGCCTTTTAAGGACAAAATGATTAAATGTTTAGTACTACGTCTTCACATTAGAAATTCTGATTTTTGGCAAGGGACATACATACCTACAGTTGCAAGCCCTAGAGCAAGGGCGTGTAACAGGTTCATACTCATATGGGACATTCTTTTTTATATTCTGAATGTACATGGAAAGTATAAGTTTGTTACATGCGCTTGCTCTATATATACTATAAACTACTATGTTAAAATCTGGTTGTTATCATTTTACTACTAATTTCTATAGTAGTTGGCAATTTTGACGGGAAATAACACTCATATTAGTTGATCAATAAACAACAATATATCTATTCTTATTTGAAAGATAAGAAATAGTATGAAAACAATTTTTGAAAATAGCAAACAAATGGGGCCAAAACGGCATATTTTGCCTCTACCCTTTTTCCACATCCTCTGTGCAACCGCTGCACGGAATTTCATAAAACCTTATGGTCACATGAACACCTCACTCTATGAAAAAGGGAGGGAATCTCCAACAAGACCCCGTTGCAGCATCAACAGCAAAACACCAAAAAGACCCGATGCAAAAACACAGAAGACGAGCATAGTACATGTATGAGGCGAAAAAGAGACATACGACACGTAAACATCAAACAAAAAAGACTACACATAAACCGACGAGACCAATGGGCAACTGGTGCCGACTTTGGACGGGATGGCAAATGGTGTGGTTATCCTATGACGAACGTGACGACTTCAATTTCAGAATTACAAACTTTCCTTTTCTGAGTAGCAACATCCCGTCATCGCCTGCTTATGGCGTGTTCATATCTCAGTTGATACGCTATGCCAGAGCAAGTACCAAATATACGGATTTTGTTCTGAGAGTTTTCAGATAAGCTTCTCAGTCAGGGATATGTTTGTGACCGACTAACATCGTCACTGAGGAATTTCTACGGTCGATATGGGGAACTCGTCATACACTATGATGTCCCACTCTCCGGAATTGTGGATGATATTCTGTCAAAGACCATTTGAACCATCAAACAAAAGATTGTACTCTTTCTCTTCCGAAACGGAAGTAACCGGATGTGAAGCGGCGGGTGTTACATGCAAGCAGGAGATGCTTACTCTTCCTCGGCACCTGATCTCATTACCATATCAGGAGTTCGCTTCTTTTCATGTGGTGGAGGTTTTTGTTTGTTTGCTTTGGTTCCTATTTTATCTTGATTTTTGAATATTAAAAAAAGGAAAATAAGATATCAGGCATTTGTTCAACAAAGGAGTTACAACTTCATTAGTTTAATAGCAATCAGCAACCATATTTTATCCTACATGATTTCTTTAAACCGAAAGGCGATCAAGCGCGAATTCACGGGGTTGGGACCCCCTGGAATTACCGAAAATTGTCACGGTTGAGGGAGGAGGGGTAGAATCCCTGATGTTTTCCCCCAAATCCTTGTTTTTCAGGTGAGTTGGGGCCTCGAGGGATGGGACCTGACTCCCACTGGAATTCGCCTTAAAATCCTTATTTTTTCAATTTTTACTTAAAATTAATGCACCCTTAAAAAAAGTTGGGCTCCTTATTTTCTAGCTGGGCCCCTAAATTTCATTTTTAGGGGCCAAGCTGGCCCCTAAGTCATGCAGCCAATTTTACTCCCTGTATGCGTCCCTGGCTACGGACAGCTGAAATTCTAAAAAATTAAAAACAACCACAAACACACAATGAGGAATTATTGAAAAAATAAACACAAAAAGTGCCAGTTGATTGATTTTTACAGACCTTGCCTGAAATTGCAAACAAGTTCGATCATTATCTTGGTTATAGTCTGTGCAAAGTGTAAAATCGGCTTTTTATGCAGGAATATAATATATTACATGTATCGTCTTTTAAATTACCATTACTGTTTCCTCAATTTGAAATTCAAAAAATCTCCAAGAACTTTTGAAAATGCCTAAATGCCGAAGTGTTACCACTGCGAAAAGTACATCTTCGTCGATCAGAGGAAATTCGAATTGTTTGTATTCAACGATCTTTTCTTAGATAAGACCTTTTCATTAATTCAACGATCTTTTCTTATGATACTTTCCTAATATCAGGTCTTTTCTTAGATAAGATACTCTAATGAACTTATTTATTGTACACAGGGGGCCGAAGCAAGATTTGTTTTAAATATTTCCATGACTGACGTGTCCCTCTTTCCATTAATCAACTACGTACAGCGATTTTCCGCAGATTCCATATATCTTTCACATATTATCTGCGTGAAATCGTTGTACATAGCTGATTAAATGTACCGAGGGAAGGGAGATGGGTGGTGGAATTTTGATTGCATAATGATTTCATGGAAATGAAAAAAAAAAAAAACTCTGGCTACGCCCCCCTGTGATTTATTCCAAATTTGTCCTGTTTACATCATGATGTATGTGCGACTCTAGACAATTTCAGGGGAGGGGGAGAGTAACAGCGTGAGTGTATTTATAACAGAATAAAAATCCCTAGTGGTGCAAATTGCCAATAAAATAGTATATGACTATGCTTGGAAATTTTCAAGGGATATGCCCCCCCATTCTCAACTTCATACCAGCATACACATGGATTCCCGAACACATAATGCATTCCTTCTGTTAACATACTTGTAATTTCGTTTTGTTGAAAGCAATCTTAAAACTACCATTACCCCGAAAAACCCGAAATATTACGCTTTTTCCTTAAAAACCTACCTAAAATACCTAACTTTCACGGTTTTCCATAAATTTCACACCGAATTATAATAATTCGGAAACTTCGGGTAAAGCGGTAATTTGCGTAAAGTCAGGATACGGAAGCTTAGGTAAGATTTTTCCGAAATTCGGAAACTTAGGTTAAGACTCGGAAACCGGTAAAAGTGTGTAATCTCCCGCGATCACCACTGTATCATCAATTTGGCATAATAATGTAGTAAAAATTGTACGTTGATTCACAATTATCATTACAATTACGAAAATATTTGGACATTCAAACTAAGTATAGAGGTTATAATAGAAATCTTGCAAGAGAGTTTTTTTACCGTGCGTCCTTTTGCGCTTTATAACCATTTACATATGTTTGTTACTTTGGTCGCTGCGTATTGCTGTGCTCTTTCAGTGAAAGACGTATTGTTAAAATATAAACATTGAATAAAGCAAACACAGATGCTATTGCTATTCCCCTCCTTTCTTACACCATTTTTGGATCATGATATCAAAATAAATAACGGGGAAATGCAGACAGAGATATACGACAAAAGAAAAGACTTTGGCTACAGCACACTTAATTTTCCTTGGCTTGATGGCGATGTTTCAAGATTACCATCGTACGGTATTTACATCTCCCAACTCATCAGATACGCTAGAGCTTGCTCCCATGTTTCGGACTTCCTTTTCAATAACTATTCTGAGCTTTTTCGAAATATGGCACGACTCCAGCAGAAGAGTACGTATCACTGGGAATTTCATTGCCTTCATTTTACAGGGACCTTATAAACCAAATCAGAAGGATCAAAGGCAGATCAAATGAAAGAAAATAGTCGGTCGCCTGCTTTACCGAGTACATGATCCTAAAGTCATCACAATAACACTGGGTATGGTGCTGGACCAATCTAAAGTTTAGTACCAATGCTTTTCCCAAAGTTCCACGCTGTCCAACCATGACGACGGGACTCCATGACTGGCCTCGTTCAAAAAAAGACTTGGTCCTGATTCTCAGTCCTATCTGAAAGTTGATCGGGATTGATCTTGAGCTCGCTTTAGCAAGCAGGGTACAGACTGGTATAAGCATGTCATAGATTTTCTTTAAATTCGTTTACATAGAAAGTGTGTTACTGACTCTGCTTTTATTTCTAAAATTTAACTTTGACATGTGTATTCACTTTACAGAGAAGATTTTGAAGTGTTCACAAAATCCAAAACCTAATTGCAGTTCAATAGTTTTTATGTGAAAATATCCTTATACAAGGGATTAAAGATGGTAATCTGGATAACAATTGCATTTCTTATTCATATAGAAGTGGCCACTGCGTTTAACTATCTTGTTTGTGATTCACCTTCCAGTAAGAAGTTTTATGACAAATATGGATAATGACCATATCCCTGACCAAATTTCTGTATCAAAATGTCTTGAAATTTCTCAAATGTGGGTCCTGTAGCATAATATCCCACCCATCCTGCTACGTCTTTCGGTACGCTTTTTCGACACAGTAACTTTCTTATATTTTTGGCATATTACATTGTTTAGATTTGAGGATCACTGACGAGGGTTAAGTACCCGAAACGTGCATGTCTGGTCCACGTTGCCAATTTATCTGTTCTTAAATGATGCTATTCAATTTGAAGACGTTTACATTTATACCACTTGGTGTCACTGCTGGTGGACCAGGAGTCCCCGAGGGCACATGTAGTCAAGTTTGATCAATTTCGGTTGATCGTTTCTTCAACGCATTCTTAAATTTCTGTTATCAAAATTTCTTGAAATTTCTTAAATGTGGAACCTGTAGCAATATATCCCACCCATCCTGCTATGTCTTTCGGTACGCTTTTTCGACACAGTCACTTTCATATATTTTTGGCATATTACATTGTTTAGATTTGAGGATCACTGACGAGGTTTAAGTACCCGAAACGTGCATGTCTGGTCCATGTTGCCAATTTATCTGTTCTTTAATGATGCTTTTCAATTTGAAGACGTTTACCTGTATACAGCACAAAATCGATAATTCAGAAAATCAGAAACCGAAGGCATACACAATCAGGATAAAACAGACACCAAAGCAAAAAAACAAAAACCTCCACCATATGAAAAGAAGCGGACTCCCGATATGGGATTGAGTGTAAACGTCTTCAAATTGAATAGCATCATTTAAGAACAAATAAATTGGCAACGTGGACCAGACATGCACGTTTCGGGTACTTAACCCTCATCAGTGATCCTAAATCCTAAATCTAAACAATGTAATATGCCAAAAAGTATGAAAGTTACTATGTCGAAAAAGGGTACCGAAAGACGTAGCAGGATGGATGGGATATGATGCTACAGGACCCACTTTTTAGAAATTTCAAGAAACTTTGATAACAGAAATTTAGATTGCGTTGAAGAAACGATCAACCGAAATTGATCGAACTTGACTACATGTGCCCTCGGGGACTCCTGGTCCACCAGCAGTGACACTCACCAAGTGGTATAGATGTAAACGTCTTCAAATTGAATAGCATCATTTAAGAACAAATAAATTGGCAACGTGGACCAGACATGCACGTTTCGGGTACTTAACCCTCGTCAGTGATCCTAAATATTAAATCTTAACAATGTAATATGCCAAAAAGTATGAAAGTTACTATGTCGAAAAAGGGCACCGAAAGACGTAGCAGGATGGATGGGAAATGATGCTACAGGACTCACTTTTTAGTGTTTATAAACAATTGTGCGTCTATGCAGATATCTGTGTATCCGGATAATTGGGAGGGTTGTGCGCCCGTAATCCAGACAACTTCATCATTTGCTAATAGTAGACGACAAATATGGATAATGACCATATCCCTGTATACAGAACAAAATCGATAATTCAGAAAATCAGAAACCGAAGGCATACAAAATCATTATAAAACAGAAACCAAAGCACATAAAAAAACTCCACCACATGAAAAGAAGCGAACTCCCGATATGGGAGTGAGACCAGGTGCCCAGGAAGAGTAAGCATCTCCTACTTACATGCAACACCCGCCGCTTCAATTCGGTAGAACTGTCATATCCGGTTACTTCAATTCAGGAAGACATAGAGTACAATCTTTGGTTGGATGTTTCAAATGGTCTATGACAGAATATCATCCACCATTCTGGAAAGTGGGACATCATAGTGTATGACGAGTTCCCCATATCGACCGTAGAACTTCCTCAGTGAAGATGTTAGTCGGTCAAAAACATATCCCTGACTGAGAAGCTTACCTGAAAGACGCCAAGCTCTCAGAACAAAATCCGTTAATTGTGAACTTGCTCTGGCATAGCGTATCAACTGAGATATGAACACGCCATAAGCAGGCGATGAAAGGATGTTTCTACTCAGAAAAGGAAAGTTTGTAATGCTGAAATTGAAGTATTCACGTTTGTCATAGAGTGGGGTGTTCATGTGACCATCAGTGTCGTAGGACAACATTATGTCTAAATAGGATGTGAATTATTTGTCTCTGTAGTTTCTTTGACTTCAAGCTCCGAAGGATAGATACTGCTGAGGTAATCCGCGAATTTTGGATTATTGATGGACAACACATCGTCTATGTATCTGTAAGTGAAGTTGAAGTCAGAAGCTAAGTATCTTTTCCCTTCAGAGACCAAAGATTGAATGAATTCAGCTTCGTACGAGTAAAGGAAAATGTCGGCAAGGAGTGGGGCAAATTTGGTCCCCAATGTATTTCCGACAATTTGCTGGAAGACCTTTCCTCCAAACACCACAAAATTGTTGTCGATCAGAAAGTCTAACATTTGAATAATATTTGTTTCAGTGTACTTATTTTCAGAATCGGACTTTCTTTTACAAAGTAGGTTTTGTCATAGTTAACAACAATAAATTTGTATTTGAGATTACCGTTCCCACTTGTAAACGCATTACCTATAATTTCTGTGAGCATTCTGTGAGCATTTCTTTTAATTTAGAATGTGGAATTGCAGCGCAAAGCGTCGAAAAACCAAAGGCCTCGATCGAATGGAATCTTCTAAAATGAGTGGATTTCAGATGTCCCAAAAGCTCCTTTGAATTCTTTAAAATTGACATCTGGTTGATTCCACTGCCCCCGGAGGCAGACAAGCTCCGTGATAATGTCAGGGTCTTTAAATATAGACTCGAATCCGGTGTTCACAGCTGATTTTAATCGCTTAACTCTAGACAAAAGTAACCCTCTGATGGATTTTATCCACTCGGAAAGGGCTTCGAGCTACACAACCTCTTTCTTTGCCCAACGTCTTGCACACCCCCCACAAGAGTCCATGATGGTTTTGACATTTTGATTCCATGTAAAGGACATACTTTCTCTGTATTTGGGACCCTTTTTTAGCAATTCTCTCAACCTGTCGTTCCTGACTATACCAAGGTCACCAGCAATAACGTGTCCACAAGGAGAGCAGTTGAAATACAATGAAGAACATTCGCAAGGAAGCGTTCTTTATCTAGTTCAAAGCTGTATATTTTTTATATCTAGTAGGTGTCTGGTAGCTAAGAAAAAAATCACCAGGGAGAATTCTCCTCTGTCACGTGACAGCCCTAAATATAACTCTAAAGTTGATCCGATTATAAATTGAATTTTGCAAGTGATAAACAGGGAAAAAATGATAGAAATGTTATATCATTTTCTTCAGTAAATCCTGTAGATTGAAAAATGTGCTGGACATGGTAACACTTAAAACGATTAAGAGGAGAAAAGATACCGAGAAGGAAAAGAAGTGGTAAAAACACTACATAACTCGACTTTACATCCACATTTTGCACAACCACTACAATTTCCATTAAATGCCCAGCAATATCCTGGTGAATTGAAGTGTCCTTTATAGATTCCGCATAAAAATATTGAAATCGTACAAGGGCAGTCACATGAAATGAATATATGATACAATGTACGAGGGTTGTTCGAAAAGCTCGTAGACAACCGGAATATTTCAGAAATGCGTGACAGTAATTGTACAATTTTCTTACCATAAATTCTTGGGGTATATTGTAATTAATCCATAAAATATCAAGTTAATTGAAAAATTATGTCATTTAAATAAATGCTTTTAATTATGTCTCGTGACGTTTAGCGGCGCAGTACGAAAATCAATATACCCAAAAATATGTACAAGCGCATTATGCCTTTATTATTACTAAATGCGGACGCCGAGAAAGTCAATTTATATTCTAGTTATTTTATGGTATTTAAAAGTTATCATGCAGAAAGTTGAGCTTGTTATGATATATTGGTGTTTAGATATTACTGTTATAAGAAGCGCCATCAATACGTATGCGTGGAAAAAAATGACGTCTTCCTGCAATTTTTAAACTACGTGGAATCATTAAAGTTTTATTCAAGCTAATGCCAACTCCACTAAAAATCTTATAGATTTTACATATGTCCAAGGAATGCAAGAACATGATTCGAGCACATGTCAATATGCCCACAATTCGCAATGAAGGTGATAATGTGTTGAAAAATAATCCATAGGGGAAGGTTAGGATGATCTGAAAGAGCACAATGACCGATTCAAACGTTCTGAAGTGAAATTGTCTTGATGTTTCTTTGTGAACAGATAGAATTGGACTTGGGAATGATTCCAGCGCATGATTGCCTCATTTAATTTGCATGATTTATGTTTGAACCGATTGACATAAAATAAACGACTTACATGTATGTCCAAATATGATTTCAAATTTAAAGATAGAAAAAAGAAGAAAAACGATAAGTACTCTGTAGTTTGCGTGGTGTCGTTTTGGACGTCATTTACTGCGCCGCTTTCCGAAGTGACTCCTAAAGAAAAACACCATATTTCTTTCATTATTGACCAATTGCTTTAAATTTTGCACAACAAGAATGTCCAATCTTAAGGAATAAATTGGTATATGAAAAAAATGTTTGACGATCACAATACAAGTTTTATTAGACTTGTTTACGAATTTATCGAACAACCCTCGTAAAGTGGGTTTTTTTTACATGGGACCAAAATTTCAAAATTATCATGGACTCTTGTGATGAATATGCAAGACGTTGGGCAAAGATAGAGGATGTACAGCTCAACACCCTTTCCGAATAGATAAAATCAATCAGAGGGTTACTTTCATCTTAACGATTAAAATAAACTGTGAACACCAGATTTTAGTCTATCGTTAAAAACCTCAGTTGTTATCACAGAGTTTTCGTACCTCCAAGAATATGATGTCATATTTTGTTCTGAGAGCTAGGCGTCTTTCAGATAAGCTTCTCAGCCAGATATACGTTTGTGACCGACTAACACCGTTACGGAGGAAGTGCTACGGTCGATATGGGAACTCGTCATGTGCCACTCTCCTGAATGGTGGATGATATTCTGTCATACACCATTTGTACCATCCAACGAAAGATTATACTTTATATCTTCCAAAATGGAAGTAATCGGATGTGATTCTACCGAGTTGAAGCGACGGGTGTTGCATGCAGGCAGGAGAAGCTGACTTTTCCTGGGCACCTGGTCGCACTCGTATATCGGGAGTTCGCTTCTTTTCATGTGGTGGAGGTTTTTTGTTTGTTTGCTTTGATTCCTGTTTTATCCTGATTTTGTATGCCTTCGGTTTCTGATTTTCTGAATTATCGATTTTGTGCTGTGTACAGGGATATGGTCATTATCCATATTTGTCATTTGTATTCATTCGGTTTATGATTTTATGAATTATCGATTTTGTGTTTATATAGGGATATTGTCATTATCTATATTTGTCATACAACCGTATCTCAAATTCAGGTTTTTTTTATGGATAAAGTTGAGACTAGCCTTTTAAATTTGATTTCTAGTATCTTGTTTAGACTAAAACTACGTTTTAAAGTTTATAGATATCTATCTTACAAAGATATTTCTTAATTTTCAACGTTTTTAATCGATATTAGCTTCTGTTCAACATGGCTAACCCCTACTCTTTGAACTGCAACTTAAAAAGAGTCTTGAGATAAGCTTTACAAAAAAGAAATTGCATGAGGAATCTCCCAATACATTACATTTTAGTCATGCTCAAGTTTTTTCTACGTACAGATTATTGCTTAGAATAATACTTGATGAGATTCAGGGCTAAATACAGCCCTCCTCTTGTCAGCTTCTCCTTTTAGTGTGTAAGTCAGCATTTTGGGAATTACCAGCGTGATAAGCAGTGCGAATATGAATGAAAGGGTAGAATTTGAAGAGGAGTAATGGCTATATCGTGCAATGTGCTATGACCCCCCTCCCCACGTTCATGTTCTCATCTTTGTGATAAAATTATCTGTAAAATACAGAATGGAACAGTCGCTTTTCTCTGTACTAAACTCCTTTCTGTTTAAAAAAGATATTCATAGTTCATAGTTTATTTCATCAAAAGCAATACTGCTTATAGATACCATATATTCTCTAACCACCTATGCCAAGGTCATTTATTCCATGTCACCCCGTTCAATCGTCAAAAATACATTAATAGTGTTTTAATTAGGTCTTCCGACGGAAGTCGGAAGACCTAATTAAAACACTATTAATGTATTGTTTTCGTAACCGTGGAAAATTGGATCAGCGATTTCTCAAGAACCCTGTAAGCTAGGACAATGAAAGTTCTCCAACGTTACGTTTGGAGTAAAAGCTAGATTGGTCTTTTTTATTTTTGGTCTCTGTTATTTTTTTATTATGTTTTTTAGTAGATTCAAATATTTGACGGGAGCGTCGAATTACTCAAAAGGACCGAAAATTTCATGTTTTGCTATTTGTAAGCTTAAATATCTCGTATTTTGCTATCTACAATTTCCATTCTTTTTGAAAGTCGACAGCCATGCAAGATATGAAATGCTAGATGCACACTGTAACGATTTATTACGATGACGTCCTTCACCGTCCTTCATATTTCCAAATTCAGAAGTTCATAGGAGAAAGACACTTTTTTGCTTATAATAGTAAACAAAAATTAAGCTTATGAAGTTTCCTAAAAATTTCAATATTATTATTTTTTATCCATATATCTGTCTTATTTAGTCTTTCTGATTTTTCCTATCTCTTACTGTTGAAAAGATATGAGCATCGAAATTTTGAGTTGGGTATTTCGATACACCTTCACGCCAACAGATCGGGCGCACACTAAAATTGGTAGTCCGAGTCCGACTCGAGAAAAGCAGTGTTGAGATTTTCAAATTCCGATTTCACGGCAATGATGAATATGCATTTCATAAATACATTTCGATATACACAATTTGATTTTAAAACAGTTGATTAATTTAGAAGAGATCAGCTACAAACCAGAATTTACACACAAAAAGTGGTAGTTTGATTCCGATTTCTAACCTACAAACCTGTTTCTAAACTTCAATAACTATATTTTGAACATCAAGTTTAATTTCTAATTCTAGCAAACGTTCGAACATAATTTTCGGTTGGTTTATTTACAAATTGATGAATAATTTCTCCAACATTCTTCCCTCCCCTCGTTTTTCGAAAACAGTTCTGTTTATATTGAACGATGTCGCCATGATGGAAATTCAAAATAAACTTTGAAAAAAGGGAAAAGGGGGGGGGGGGGGTTCAAATTTGAACCTGCACAGCGAGAACCTCATGGTATTTATATATATATATTGAACGTAACTTGTTATTACCATTTCTCTTCTCAAGAAAATTGGTTCTACAGCTATGAGCTCGCCTTTTTTATGGGGGAAGGAAGAATTTGCAAAAAAAAATCCCGGCTCTGAAAAATGCTGAAAAAATGTTCCGGCCCAAAGGGCCGGCAATTTTTTTTTTCCCGGACCATGCAAAAGTAAGGATACATTGCATGATATGGAAATTTTTGCTGGCCCTTTGTGCCAGACAATTTAAAGTCAAAAAATTAATTAATATAAATACAAACTGTTCACATAGCTGTATCTACCAGAGACCTAATACGCATAGGCACAAAAATCTAGAAAAGGTTCTATTTAAACATCATACAATCTGTCTGAAATTCGCTAATTGCAAAGAGACATCTGAAGGAACGGTTATTAACTCATACTCTGTAACAGCGGGGAGTTTAACTTACACAGACATTCACAACATTTGACAATTTGTTTAAATCCGGCCCGAAGAACCGGCAAAAATTTTTCTCCGACTCTGGTAATGGCTGAAAAAAATGGCCTGCTCAGAAAATTGCTGAAAAAATTTTACCGGCTGGCAATAAAATTCCTGCCCCCCCCCCCCCCCCAAAAAAAATCAAATGGTTGCTCACCGACAATTATCGGTTTGAAAATTTAATGTTACTGCTATTTGAAAACTTAAATATATAATATAAATACATGTAATGTGACGTCCTTCATATTTCCAAACCAAAAATTGTATAGGAGGAAGACACTCTTGTTGCAACCGCAACAAGAAACCTTTCTAGTTTATCAACTTTTACCCATGAAACCCTGTAGTCAAATAATCGATGACGAAGACAATGGTACATATATACAGATCTTGTCTTTACATACTAGTATTCGTTTTCGACAATGTTACATCTATATAGCCTTTTTCTAAATGAGTTAAAGAAGCTAAAGTACGTTAAGCTCGAGCTCTAGTTTTTGTTTCGTTTCGTTAACGCCTGTTTCTTTTTGTCTCGTTTCGATCTGCTTCATTTCGATTTGATTCGCTCTGTTTTAATTTGTTTCGATTCGTAACGTTTTTGCATCGTTTCGCACTTTACAAGGACAATATTGAATGATAAGTAGTATATTTCCTAACACAAATCGCTAAAAAAAAAAAACAGTACAGTACTTAGTGAACGATAAATATTGCATCATTATTCCGAGAATGTCCCCTATATTTCAGTTACAGTTCACGAGAGTAATGCATTGCTAGCATCATGAATTGATAAACGTAACTGCCTTATCTTATGCAATAAAAATATATTTAAGTGTTTATTTCTGAGGAGATCAATCATATGATAATAGAAAGCTTGATGGGAAGATCCATAAATATGAGCATCAAATTTCAAATAGGTTTAATATTTTCATTTCTAATTTTCAGTCTCACACGTGCTCAACCTTTTTTCCCAGGTTTAGTTGTTCAACAGACGGATTCAAGTAAGTCAATCAATTATTCAAAAAATGCTTAACATATCGTTCCTTTAATATCTTGTAAAGATAATGGTTTTTTTTTTTCGTACTGAAAGTGTACATTGTAACATGTGTTCAATTTTTTTTTCATTATATTTATAACTTATCTTCTATCAATTCATAATTCATAAGAAGAGGTTTCATAAACACTAGTGTTAAGCGGCTCATCGTAACTTTAGGTTAAATGACATTCCCCTCTCATACCGGATGGAAAATGCATATTTGGAATGTTTAAAGGGTAGAAAACTTTTCTCATAACTTTGCATATGTAGTCACTTTCTGACACATGTCTCAGCAATATATTTATAAATAATGACGATCAGAAACATATTTTTAAGACGTCCGTAATTTTTCACCCTGGCTTTCCGTTTCTTATTTTGAAATCGCTTTTGGCTGAGCGTAACGTTTTAGTATTTTGAATTTTAAACGTACTAAATTTCATTTTGAGACAGATTATTCATACATTGTATATAATGTTCAAAACGTTAGGAATCAGTGTTTTTTTTTTAATTGGAAGAGCTACATGTATATCTAAGTAAATAAGGACATTAACTTTTTCCTATATATATTGAAAATTATAGCCCGGCGCTAAGTATTGTTGAAGATCGGTTCTGTTAGAAATAATTCAAATGATTACAAATATTAATTTCTAGAAAATTATAAGACGCATGTGCAGATCCAGAAATTTATTTCAAAGGGTTCAAAGCTTATTCAGACATTAAGCTAAATACTCTGTGTGATCAGCACAGAATGACCTCTCAATTGTACAGGGATCTTAGATTGTGACGGATCTTAGATTGTCAAGCAATAATGACGTTGATTTTTTAAAACTATTTTTCAAAAGTGTCCGTTGTTTTCTTTATGGGAAAAACCAGCTACATTATCAATAAATTGGAAATACTCGGATCAAAATACATCTTCATGTCTGTCCTTCTTAAGACACAACAGAGCTGATAGAATATACATGTAGCAATGAAAATAAAAAACAAAACCTAGGTAATCATAGATTACAAAGCTCACCCCATGGGAGCATGTTATCACGGCAAAATTCAAATCCCCCGACTGAATATGATATATACCGTGTCTTATTTTTCTCCTCGATCTATTGTAGGCTAACAAAGGATTCCATCATATAAATCTTCTAATTCTTTAAGTTGTACTAAATGATAATAAAAAACATATTAAAATTTGAGTCGTATGAAAACTTATCATACTACACAAAATGCTGTGTGAATTTTCCGTCTTCCCCAAACTCCGCTATAGGTTGTCTGATGGAGCTACATGTATTAGGCACGGTCCAAATGATATTCTTGGAAGGGGGCTCTTGGGTTATTGTCCTGGCAATATTTTTTTTTGCCCCGGGCCGGGGTTTTTTTTTGTGCAAAGTAGGAGCAACATTTTGATTTTTAATGTACAGGAATGTCTTGCTTGTTTTCTCTGGTTTCCTCTCACGCATAAACATTTATAATAAATGAGTGATAGTCAAAGTTTCAACAAAACCAATTTCTAAACTAACAACCAAGTAATGAATCAAGTTATTATGCAAAAGTAAATTAAATTGCCTTAGAAGATGACATAAGGTAGCCTTGGAATGTAAAAGATACATCACTATCGTATTGCAATAAAGAAAAAAATCAACGATACTATACAAAAAAAAAACGTACACGAATCCAAATTCATATTTTACAAATTTTATCTAGCATCCTTTGGCTTTGTGCCCGGATTCCTCTATGGTACGCTTGTTGGGACTCTCTTTGGATTGGGCTTGGAAGATGAGGAAGACGGTAAGTATATGAACAGAAAACTTTATGTTTTCCCATTTATTTATTTTTTGTAGGTGAATCTAAATAATATATGATAATTACAACTTGAAATAAATTCAACTTTCTTCTCATTGACAACTAAAAATTTTAGTAACACGGTAATTACCGGAGGGGACTTATAGTTTCCATCCCGTCCGCCACATTTTAGTTTTCCAGACTTGTTTTCGATGTTGTTGTATATATTTAACACATTTTTGGTATGTTAGTATATCTCAGCGTGATACAGATCAAGTTTGAGTTTAGTTTTGATTGACCAAATGTTACAAGAGTTATGGCCCTTGGATTTCATGAAATTCTCAGTTTTCCTGCCATTCTTTGATGGTGTTGTAGGTATTGAAATGATTTGTTTATATGTGAATAAATCTTTGTGATATACAGATCAAGTTCGAGTTTGCTTTCGATTGACCAATTTTTACAGGAGTTATGGCCCCTGGACTCAGCTTTAATGAAATTCTCATTTTTCCGGACTTTTCTCGGCTGTTATTGTAGATATTGTAATACTTTGTTATATGTGAATACATCTTAATGTTATACAGATGAAAATCGATTTTGGTTTCGATTGACCTATTTTTAGCACGACTGCACTTTAGTGTAAAGGAGCTATTGCAATACCCTCGGCGTCGGCGTCGTCCGAACTAGATCATAATGTAAATGTTAAGATCACACACTTTCCTTTCCTATATTCATATTCTTTTGTGGTTTGTTTTTGTTGTTAATGTTTAATTATACTTTGTTTAATATTTCCAGATGGGGATGTAGCCCCTGGGGTTGGGATTTTAAAAAAAAATTATTTTAAATGATAAGGCAAATGTTGAAATGATAAGATAAATGTTTTTCCAATACTTTTACAGTGATATTTTGCATGTTCATTCCTTTTGACAAGACCATATTTGTTTTGTAGCTCACCCGTCCGAATCTCAAGTGATCTTTTGTCATTGAGTGTCGCCCGTGGTCCGTCATAAACTTTTAAATTTTTCTATTTCACCGGAACCATCAAAAATTTTTTTGGTAGAAAAATGACATCGAAGTCATGGCATTCGTAGATATAATAAGCTTGAGATACATAGTTTTCCCTTCGATGACTTCGTTCCAATTTTGAATAAGCCTCTAGGCCCACATCAAATTCGTACCAAATTGTACAGATATTACACGAAATATACCAATATACATTTACGATACAAATTCCCCATCA
The DNA here is from genome assembly GCA_028142955.1 of Pinctada fucata. Taxonomy (NCBI): domain Eukaryota; kingdom Metazoa; phylum Mollusca; class Bivalvia; order Pterioida; family Pteriidae; genus Pinctada; species Pinctada fucata. The sequence continues at coordinate 28,388,900 of AP027106.1, forward strand.
TGAACAATTCTACTTTTTGTTTATTTCAAGCAGTTAGATCTGATAAATCAGAGGAGAAAACTAATCACCCTTTCAATAAAGTAAAACTTTCAATCAAATTATTGATAGATTAATAGGTATTAATAGATTAAATCTTGGTCAAATTTTGAATCACAAAACTACCACCGAAAAAATCCCACCATATTTCAAAATGAAAATCTTCTTGCATTACATATAGCTACACACTAACAGTTGCATCTGAAATTTACAATTACAAACGATGCCTGCGATGTATAGATTTAAGTATTCCCTCACGACAAAATTCGTTAAAGAGGGGTCCCAAATACAGAGAAGTAAATCCTTTACATGGGACCATCATTTCATATTTATCATGGTCTTTTGTTAGGAATATGCAAGACGGTGGGCTACTAAAGAGGATGTACAGCTTGACACCCTTTCCAAATGGATAAAGTCCATCAGTTTTACTTTTATCGAGAAGTTATCATCTACAATCAATTGTGAACACCAGATTCGAGTCTATGTTTCAAGACCCTGATGCTATTACAGAGCTTACCTACCTCCAAAATCATGTCATCACTCTAGCAAACAAGGCCTCATATAATTACACATTTACTTGCATAAAGTACCACTTCGACAGCCTTGTTTAAGACTTGGGTTTAAATTCGAAACCTGAAAACTCTACTTACACCCCAATGAACCTTTTTGCCTCTGAAATAATAGATACCCACAAATCAGCTCTTGCTTCCTTTGGCTTCGACACTAACACTTTAGATTTAGATTTACCATACTTGCACTGCATACCTTAAATGCATAAGAATCCGTACAAACAACGTTTCATCGTTTGTTCCTCAAAATGTTCAACCAAATCTGTATCGATCTTACTCACCAAAGTTTTATCTGAAATCAAATCTTGGCTTCAAAAATATTGTTCGACAGTATATTCTCGCAGTTGTATCAAGCAGATGTGGATTTTAAAGAATTCGAAGAAACTTTTAGAACATATGAAATCCTTTCATTTAAGTAGGGTCCATTCGATCAAAGCCTTTGATTTTTCGACACTTTACACTACAATCCCACAATCTAAATGAAAGAAGGACTCGCAAAATTATAAGTAATGCATTTACAAGTAAGAACGGCAATCGCAAATACAAATTTATTATTATTTTATATGACAAAACCTATTTTGTAAAAGAAAAGTCCGATTCTGAAAGTAAGTACACTAGGCAGATATTATTCAGATGTTAAACTCTCTGATCGACAATATTTTTATGGTGGTTTCCAGGAAAGGTCTTCCAGCGAATTGTCGGAATTCCAATGGGGTCCAATTGTGCCCCACTCCTTGCCGACATTTTCCTTTACTCGTACGAAGCTGAATTCATTTAATCTTTGGTCTCTGAAGGGAAAAAGACACTTAGCTTCTGACTTCAACTTCACTTACTTGACAGTAAGTGTTTTGAATATATTTCCCTGACATTGAGGCCGGGCCTTTAACTTCACTTACAGATACATAGACGATGTGTTGTCCATCAATAATCCAAAATTCGCGAATTACCTCAGTCTTATCTATCCTTCACAGTTTGAAGTCAAAGAAACTACAGAGACAAATAATTCAGCATTCTATTTGGACATAATGTTGTCCTACGACACTGATGGTCACTTGAAGACCAAACTCTATGACAAACATGACGACTTCAATTTCAGCATAACAAACTTTCTTTTTCTGAGTAGCAACATCCCTTCATTGCCTGCTTAAGGCGTATTTATATCTCAGTTGATACGCTATGCCAGAGCAAGTATCAAATATACGGATTTTGTTTTGAGAGATAGGCGTATTTCAGATAAGCTTCTCAGTCAGGGATATGTATTTGACCGACTAACATCGTCACTGAGGAAGTTCTACGGTCGATATGGGGAACACGCCATACACTATAATGTCCCACTCTCCAGAACGGTGGATGATATTCTGTCATAGACAATTTGAACCATCTACAAAAGATTGTACTCTATGTCTTCCGAAATGGAAGTAACAGTTGTGACAGTTCTACCGAATTGAAGCGGCGGGTGTTGCATGCAAGCAGGAAATGCTTACTCTTCCTGGGCACCTGGTCTCACTCCCATATTGGGACTTCGCTTCTTTCATATGGTGGAGGTTTTTGTTTGTTTGCTTTGGTTCCTATTTTATCCTGATTTTGTATGCCTTCGGTTTCTGAATTATCGATTTTGTGCTGTATACAGGGATATGGTCATTATCCATATTTTTTTTCTGCCTTCGGTGTATGATTTTCTGAATTATCAATTTTGTATTCTGTTTTGGGAGGTCATTGTCCATATGTTCATGTAATACTAACGGTCCCCTACAAGAGTTGATGTTTTCCGTCCTCACCCGTATAAAGGTGACGTCACTATAAGTAAAAGTATGTCAGGAGGCACCCTCCTTCGATATACTTCTGCAGAAAAGAAACAAATATCGTCAAACAAAAATAATCAGGATAATCTAGAAGGATGTTTTCAGAAGTGTTTCTTTTATTAGTTCCTCTCTGATATCAAATTGATGACGCGTTCTTGACTTCTTGTCGGACGTCTATGATTTGAAGTCTTGTGTACTCGCATATCGCATATTTGTCACATTTTGGTCTTTCAATATTTTATCAAACGCTTTTTGTACCGGAATTGAGAGGGGGAATTTGCCATTATATACTGGACATCTTCTCTGGAAAGTTGTAGCAAGTTTGATAAATCTTTTTAGAAATATAGAAATAAAGCACTTTTTGAAACCTACAATAATACGGAAGTGTTCTAACTTTTTACTCCTTTTTGTTGAAAATCCCGAACCAATTTGTATGCACAAGAAACGTGTATCGGATGGTAAAATCCCTATCAGTGATGCTTCCAGCCAATGTAATTTTCAGACACAGCCAAAATTAATTTCAGCAGTGCCCTCTAGTGTTATTAGTCCCCTACCGGCAACGCCGAAGGGGACTCTTAGTTTCATCTCGGTCTGTCTGTCCGCCTGTCTGTCTGTCCGTCTGTCCCATTTTCAGTTTTCCGGACTTTTTTTCGCTGTTGTTGCATATATTGAACTCATTTTTGGTATGTGGATATATCTCAATGTGAAACAGATCAAGTTTGAGTTTGCTTTCGATTTACCTAATTTTACAAGAGTTATGGCCATTGGACTTAGCAAATTTTATGAAAGTTTCATTTTTCGGGACTTTTTTCCGCTGTTGCTGCATATATTGAACTCATTTTTGGTATGTGGATATATCTTAATGTGATACAGATCAAGTTTGCTTTTGATTGACCTAATTTTACAAGAGTTATGGCCCTTGGACTTAGGAAATTTTATGAAAAATTCAGTTTTCCGGACTTTTTTCCGCTGTTGCTGCATATATTGAACTCATTTTTTGGTATGTGGATATATCTCAATATGATACAGATCAAGTTTGAGATTGCTTTCGATTGACCTAATTTTACAAGAGTTATGGCCCTTGGACTTAGGAAATTCTATGAAAGTTTCAGTTTTCCGGACTTTTTTCTACTGTTGTTTCATATATTGAACTCATTTTTGGTATGTGGATATATCTCAATGTGATAAAGATCAAGTATGAGTTTGCTTTTGATTTACCTAATTTAACAAGAGTTATGCCCCTTGGACTTAGCAAATGTTTTGAAAATTTCAGTTTTCCGGACTTTTTTCCGCTGTTGCTGCATATATTGAACTCATTTTTGGAATGTGGATATATCTCAATGGGATACAGATCAAGTTTTAGTTTGCTTTAGATTCACCTATTTTTACAAGAGGTATGGCCCTTGGGCTTAGGAAATTTTATGAAAATTAAAGTTTTCCGAACTTTTTTCCGCTGTTCTTGGATAAATTGAACTCATTTTGGGTATGTGGATATATCTCAATGGGATGCAGATCAAGTTTCAGTTTGCTTTAGATTCACCTATTTTTACAAGAGTTATGGCCCTTGGACTTAGGAAATTTTATGAAAATTTCAGTATTCCGGACTTCTCTTTGGTTCTATTGCAAATAATGCATTGATTTTTGGTAAATGAATACATCTCAGTGTGATACAGACCAAGTTTGAGTTTGGTTTCCATTGACCTATTTTTACAAGAGTTATGGCCCTTTGACTTAGCAAATTTCATGAAATTTTCAGTTTTCCGGACTTTTTCATGCCTGTTATTGCAGATAATGAGCTGATTCTTTGTATGTGAATACATTATAGTGTGATGCAGATTTGAGTTTAATTTAGATTGACTAATTTTCACAAGAGTAATGGCCCTTGGACTTAGCCAATTTCGTGAATTCAGTTTCCCAGACTTTTCTTGGCTGTTGTTGCAGAAGATGAACTGATGAACAGAGATGCAAGTCATAAATTTATGTCGCCGGTAGGGGACTTATATCGTACAGCGATCATTGCATTTTTATATTTGAATTTAAATTGGAGCATTTTCTTTGCAGAGTGTGCGTGGCATCACATATTCTGTCGATTTAGTAACATAATAAATTAAATGACCAATATAGCATTGAAGGAATGGTTCTCAGATGTTAACCTCCTTTAATTTTGTTGATATTTTCGGATAAAATGACAAGTGTCCGAAATAGACAAAAATATCTATAATGTTGAATTGATAAAGGGTCAAAACAAAGCTTCTTTCGGGTGACAGAGCTGGAAAAAAGTCATTATTACGATTCAAACATCTAGCCACGGGGAACGCTCCACTGCTCCACACTGCAACAGAAAATAAGTGCTAAAATGTTTTACGAAACAGTCAATGCGGGTACACTTTGGCAAATTTCGTTTTCATAACCGAACATAACTTACGCCGTTCTGATGGAAATTCTCACGATTTGGCCTTGCCTTCTCGACTTTGAGACTCTTAGGTACTTCTTTGATGTTTATCTAATACAAGTGATTTTGTTTTTCGTACGCGTTCGTCATCACAGGTATTCTCGCCACAGGCAAAAGTGGGTCACTGAGTGTACCCTTCTTTTACAAATATCTTCTTCATAATCGAATCGCATACATGTACACGTATTAGCAAATCAAACTAGGGTATTGTAACCATATGGCCTCTCCCCCACAATGTTTACGGTGAGTTATTGTTTTATGTTGAGGAATTTGCACACTGTAGAAAGAGGAATAACTCTAAATTAAATCGATACATTTATCAAAACTCGAAAGTAAATTAATTCCCTTACATGAAAGAGGGATGATGTTAATATTAATTCACATAAAGATATTTCTGAAACAAGATTTGAACCAGATAAGTTTCTCTGTTTATAAGTTTATCTTAAGATTTTAAGGGATATATTTTCTCAACTCTAACATGTTTAATTGTAATATTGATTTTTCAATACTTGAAAAGTCCTGACTTTGATAAGAACTTAAATACAAATTGGCTTTATCTATGAGTTGGAGAGATGATCGTCAATTTTACACGTGAAGCACCAGCATATTGAGTTTACTTACGTAAAATCCCTCATAATTTCAGATACTTTTGAAGAGTTGTAGACAACCTTATCTTTGAGGGATGAACATGGAATTATCTAGAAATCGCCATCATTTTGTGCAATTCCCCTCCAAGGTTTAAATACAATATGTCATTTTTTAATTGTCAGATTTACTTTCTCGTTGTCATAGACTAACTTTCTCGCATGCTATGAATTCTGTTTAACAATGTCTTGTGAAATAAACTTTGTAAAATTTCAACGATGTTTTCTATGGAAAGCCATGACTGTCTTAAGGACAATGTTTGTCAAATAGATTGTTGAATACAAATATCATGTTGTTATTTTTTATAACACATAGTTACAATCATATTTTATATGGTTGTTTTATGGTTTCATGTGGTTAGAAGGCTGTAATATAAAGCCGAACAACTGCTTTATGTTGTGGTTGTAACATACTATATCGTCCACTTGTCCTTTCAAGTCGTTCTCGTCTTATGCTGTGTTGTTGAATTAAACAATTGTGTACTTACCAAGGAATATCATGTTGGAGTCATTTTATATAATGTTGTTAAATAATTGTATCATGTTGTGGTTATTTCAAAATATGTTGTTGTCATTTTATATCAAATTGTTAAACAGTTATATTATATTGTGGTTATTTCACAAAATGTTGTTGTCATTTTAAGTTATGTTGTTTAACTATCATATTTTGTTGTGGTAATATGATAAGATGTTCTTTTCATTTTATGTTATGTTGTTAAATAGTGATATTATGTTGTGATTTTATCATAATATATCATTGTTATTTGATGCTATGTTACTAAACAGTCATATCATGTTGTGGTTTTGTCATAATATGTTATTGTCAATTTATCTTATGTTGTTAAACAGTCGCATTATGTTGTGGTTATGTCATAATATGTTGTTGTCAATTTATGTAATGTTGTTAAACAGTCATATTATGTTTTGGTTATGTCATAATATGTAATTGTCAATTTATGTTATGTTGTTAAACAGTCGCATTATGTTGTGGTTATGTCATAATATGTTGTTGTCAATTTATGTAATGTTGTTAAACAGTCATATTATGTTTTGGTTATGTCATAATATGTAATTGTCAATTTATGTTATGTTGTTAAACAGTCGCATTATGTTGTGGTTAATAATATGTCATAATATGTTGTTGTCAATTTATTATATGTTGTTAAACAGTCATATTATGTTGTGGTTATTTCATAATATGTTGTTGTCAATTTATGTAATGTTGTTTAACAGTCATATTATGTTGTGTTTATTTCATAATGTGTTGTTGTTAAGTTATGTTCTGTTGTTAAACAGTCATATTATGTTGTGATTATGTCATAATATGCTGTTGCCATTGTATATTTTGTTGATGAATAGTTCTATTGTGTTGCCTTTTACACCACTTGGTTGAAGTGTTGCATTCTGTTTAGGTTAAACCTTATTATATCAATTGCAAGCGCGGATCCAGAGGGGGGGGGGGGTCCGGACTGGGGGGTCCGCTGGCTCGCTTTCGCTAGCCAATTGTTGTATTTACATATAAGAACTGACAATCAATTACTGTGATGTGAAAATTCAAAATTTTAAGCTGTTTGCTCGCCATTGCTCTCCAGTCACCTGCTTTATTAATAATCAGGGACAGAAAAGACAATCATCAATTTTAAAATAACTTTATTTTCTTGCGTTTGAGTTTTTGTTTGTTTGTTTGTTTGTTTGTTTGTTTGTTGTTGTTTTTTTTTTTTTTTTGCTCTTCAACCCCCCCCCCCCCTGAAAAAAATTCCTCGATCCGCCCATGAAATGCAATTACTATTTGATTGTCGGGAAGTTCTTAGAATAAAGGGTTATTTTATGTCTAAATTTTATGGTATTATAACAGATATATGAGAACTTTGTCTGGAAATATTTAGAAATTGCTTTAAATTATTTAAAAGACTAAATAAATCCTACGAATACGATTTCTGTTGAATACTTTTACTCTTTTCATCCCTTTCTTTTTTACTCTCATTATATCAGTAGAGAAGGTCTTACTTTTGATCTCTCTATTAACTTTTACTGTGAAATGTTTGGGGTCGGTCAGACAAAAAGGAAGGAAGGGGGGGGGAGGGAGTGTAAACATCATACAGCCTCTGAGACAAATGTTGAAAACTAGCTCAAAAAACGAGAGGACCAAAAAGGTCACATCGATCATCTGAGTAGCAGACAGAAAAATGAAAGTGGCCGATGCGGTGGAGGCCCTCGAAAACTTGGGTTTTGTGAAATTCTGTGCATTAGTTTCAGAGATGTTGAGCAGCTTGACCGCCTGCTTCCTATTAGATTTTTGTGAAGCGGTTACAGAGGAGACGAAAATGTGTCAGCCAATCAGAGTTCACAGCGGCCATATTTGTTGACTGATCGGCAAAAAAAAACATTGGTAGAGTACCTTGAGTACTTGCTTCCTGTAAGGTTTCGTGAAATTCTGTGTAACGGTTGCAGAGAAGTCGAAAATGTGTCAGCCAATAAGAACCCTCGGCGGCCATATTTGTTGACTGATCGGCACACCCCCCCCCCCCCCCAAATCAAAAACAAAAAGCAAAAAGACAAAAACATAAAGACAAAAACAAAAACAAACAAACAAAATTGGTAGAGGACCTTATCGTGAAATTCTGTGCACAAGAAGTCGAAAATACGTCAGTCATTCAGAGCTAGCCCTCGGTGGCCATATTTGTTGACTGATCGGCACAACACAAAATTGGTAGAAAAACTATGTAAGAGAGGAACCATTTGATTTAGGGGGGGGGGGGGACTTTTGCCACCCGGAAATTTTTTACAACAATTTCAACAGCGTGAAAATTTGTGCGCCAGCCTTTGTGCCGGATTTTTTTTTATTTTTCCAATGTTGAAAAAATGACGACACTTTGAAAAGTATAAATCATATATAGTGTGATTTTTAAACCATATTACATATCAAAAACGAAGTGAGATCAGGTGCCAAGGAAGAGTATATTAAGGCATCGATCTCTTTTTAGCAGATAACGCAAAGGGATATGGTGCTAATGAATGTTTCATTTTTATTTGTATCTAGTTTATAAAAACAAAAATGTTTACCGGGCATGTGGAAATGTCTGAACGGGGTGGGAGTCGGACCCAATTTCATGTTCCGGAAAAAAAAAATTCCCGGCCCTTCGAGAGGAGAAGACATATCTGCATGTCCCAACCCCGGCCACCCCTTCCTCACACCGCCCCTGCTTTAGGGAATAATTTTTTCCCTCAAATCCCCATCCGGATTTTTTTTTTGCAAAGTCTCCCCCCCCCCCAATAAAAATCAAATGGTTTCTCCCCAAGATTTGGTGAAATTCTGTGCAGCGGTTGCAGAGGAGACGTCGAATATGTAAAAACGTTTAAGCCGGATGGACGGACGGACGGCACGTTATGACTACATCTCACTTAAAGCTTCCCTCAGGTGAGCTAAAAAATAAATTACCCCCCCCCCCCCGAGATATGAATTACATATTGACGCGCGGAGGGACATATCTGCATGTCCCAACCCTGGCCGCCCTTCTTCACCCCGCCCTTGCTCTACCACTCAGTATCTACTGATCCTCCTCCCCACTCCAATCCCCTTTCCCCTTCCCATCTCGTTTACCCTGCCCCCCCCCCCCCCCTTCTTTCACCCTGTCCGCTCCTCCCTTTTCTCCCGCATATAATTTAGCTTTTTAATAGTTTTCCTTCAGTTTCTTGGATTTCAGAGAAGTCCAGCTTAAAAAAACACACAGGAAAGCAGACAAACTTTGAAACAAACAAAGAGAAAAACAAAACACTACACAAACAAACAAAAATAAATTAAATGGCGTATACATAAGTAGGTGAAGACTGCATGGCGATTGCATGCATGTATGCAAATGCGTAGATTTCTTGTCTAAATTCACATGAAAATCGGCTAGCTTAAAATTTTGGGAGTAGATAATTATATTTTATCTTATATCCACGGACTAATAAGAATTGCATAGATGAACAACTGTATAGTTCTGTCTTTAAATATTACACCGAAAATTAATTTAAATAAATATTCGAAAAAGTAAAAATCTTATCATCCCCATAAGACGATCTATAGTATATCATACCCTATGGACAGACAAAGGAGATGCTACAAATATAAATCTCTTTACATGCTCCTTTTCACGTTGGTTAGGTGTTCAAGTGCAACTCCCCCCCCCCCCCCCCCCCTTTCGACATGCCTGACCTGGCTAGATCAGCCTCTGCTGTATGTGAAAGAATATAGCTCATATTACGGCGAGCTAGGGAAGGGAGCCAAAAACATTTCCAAAAGTATAGAGTTTATGTATACTAGTATGATAATACTTTAGGACCCCCACCCCCTTGCCTGAATCCGCCACTGGTGTAATGCGTAGCTGTATTGCGTTCTCCGTAATTATGTTGTTTTCTTGATGGTCTTTATTATGTCGTGTGAAAATGTCATTATGTTGTTGAAACGCGATGTTATGTTGACCGTCTTTATCATGTGTGGTTTGAAACCGTTATTATGTTGTGGAAAAACTATGTTGTGTTGAATGTTCGGAACTCGATTTGTGTCTTTCGGAAGTCTGATTAGGTCCTGTCTTAAAATGGTACGCGGACACGGACTCGGACATCAAAACCTGTCATAAGACGAGACGTATTAAAGGCAAGCGCGTAACCAGAGTACTTTTCAAATCGGGAAGCACTTTCAGGCAGGATGTTATGGGGTCGCCAGGAGACCCTTAAGGGGTACACGGGAAAGGCCTGGTGAGGGTATAGGGGGCAATGAATGCCCCTTGAAGCTTATGGATTTTACAAATTTGCAGGAAAGTTTTCAATATTGACAATTTCTCCACTAGAAATGACATTTATTTAGATAATTGTACTCCATAAAGTTTACATGCAGATACGAAAGCTACAAAAATATTTAGCGGAAACAAGAATTATAGGTTTCGTGGGTTCTCTCTCTCTCTCTCTCTCTCTCTCTCTTTCTTATTTTATCTTTTTTTTTTGCAAAACGATACGGAAGTATTTGTGCACTTAAATACGTATTGCTACGTGCCTGATAGTACGTCACTGTCCGTTCATCCGTCAGTCCACTACCTTAACTTGCGATTATCCCTATGAAACTCAAATACTGTGTAGATTGCCTACGAAGATACAAAGAACCCTATTCATTTTTGAAAGGTCAAAAGTCAATGTCATTTTGGGCTAAAACAGGGGGAGGGGGGGGGGGTTAGAAAATAAAAATTGAAATTCATTTAAAATCTATTTCTAATCGAAATGTTTTTAAACTTTAATGCTTTAAGATTAAAACATGTTCTATCACATACATTTTTGCGTTGTTTTTTTTTATATATTTTCCATAGAATTAATTAATCATGCATAAAGGGAGTTGTTATTTGTTTATGTCGTATAGGCAAAGTACAGTTAGGGAACAACCATTTGATTATTATGGGGGGGGGGGCAGGAAGACTTTGCAAAAAAAATTTTCCGGATTGAAATTTTAGGGAAAAATTTTTTTTTCCGGATCATGAAATTGACCCTCACCCCTCTCTTCTTCCTTTCCACTGCCCAGTAAACACTTTTTTGTGTATCATAAACAAAGTATAAAAAATGGAACAAACTTTACGCAATTTGGAGTGAATGAATAAAATTCAAAAATCATTAGCACCATATAGCCTGTATCCGTTGAGTATCATTTTAGTAAACAGATTATAGGCACCATATGCCATTCAAGAAATTAAAATGAAGTGATCTGCTGGCAAGAGATAAACTCATTGTGTGTTTGATGTTTAATATCGCCGAAAAATCACGCTGAATTATTTAAACTTTAGGGTAATTTTCAACATTGGAAAATTACAAAAAAAAATAATCCGGCCCGAAGGGCCGTCGAAAAAATTTTTCCGGCTCTTAAAATGGCCGAAAAAAATTTTTCGGCTGGCAAAAGTCTTCCTGCCCCCCCCCCCCCCCCCCCCCCCCATAAAAATAAAATGGTTGCTCCCTTAGTAATTAACAGAGGTAGAATATTAATTATAATGAATTAAATAAATACAATGATTTCTGACTTCAAAATTGCACGTCGTGTTTGTATGTGTTTTTTTGTGATGATGAAATACCAAGAAAGACTTTTTCTAAAAATAATAAATCTGGATAGAATTTACCAATTTTTCCCCTTGATAAAGAGCACAGATAACAAAATACAATATAACCTCAAGCCAATATAACACTTCTACCACAAGGTATGATTAAATAAACAGCATATAATAGCCCAAGCCTACTTAATATAGCAATTCAACAACATGGTATGAAATGACAACAACACATTATAGCAAAACCCCAACATGATATAAATATTCAACAACATAACATAAAATGACGACAGCATATTATGGTATAACCACAGCATAATATAAATGTTTTACACCATAATATAAAATGATAGCAATCTATTATGGTATAACCACAACATAATATAATTGTTTAACAGTATTATATTAAATGACAACAACATATTATGGTATAAGCACAACATAATATAATTGTTTAACAACATAACATAAAATGACAACAACATATTATGGTATAAGCACAACATAATATAATTGTTTAACAACATAACATAAAACGACAACAATATATTATGGTATAACTACAGCATAATATAAATGTTTTACAACTTAATATAAAATAAAAACAACAGAATGTAAAATAACAACAACATAATAAAACTGTTTAACAACATAATATAAAATAAAAACAAAATACCATGGTTCAACCATAACATAATATACTTGTTTAACAACATAACAAAAATGACAACAACATATTTTGAAATAACCACAACATGATATAATTGTTTAACAACATTATATCAAATGACAACGTATCGCAGTGTGACTCCAACATGATATTCCTTGATAAGTACATAATTGTTTAATTCAACAACACAGCATAAGACGAGAACGACTTGAAAGGACAAGTGGATGATATAGTATGTTACAACCACAACATAAAGCAGTTGTTCGGCTTTATATTACAGCCTTCTAACAACATGAAACCATAAAACAACCATATAGAATATGATTGCAACTATGTGTTATTAAAAATAACAACATGATATTTATATTCAACCATCTATTTCACGATCATTGTCCTTAAGACAGTCATGGCGTTCCATAGTTTTCTGTCAACAACAAAGAACTGCACATTAATTAATCACACAACGCAAAGTACGAAGTATGGCTTGTAAGCCCGCATCGGCTTACAGTATTTATCAAGAAGTATTAATGCGTTTCTGACCATTTCTGAATTTTGACAACAATGTCTCTGAACTTTTTCTTTTAATTACTGAATAAATGTATACTTTTCTGATTTCATTTATTGTATATTTTTTTATATTTAAGTTACTTAATAATTTGATATACATTTTATGCTATAAAGCTTTCTTGCAATTCTAATTATGTTTAAGATTATGAAGATTTTAACTTTGCACATCGAGTCGAGAGTTTCGGCACCTGATCTCCTTTTTTCCCTTAATTATTATTATTTCTATTAGTTTGTGCACTTTTAAATTCTCTGCATGCCATTGATATATTTTTCACTTAAAACATTGTTTCTTCCATTTTCATTATTTCCAATTTGCGCTCTCATGACTGCATATTTTTCATATATAAGTGAGTTTGTGCTTTGATGTATATTTTATGCTTAAATCTTATTTTTGGAATTATTATTGATTTTTAAAATCATATAAATATTTATCTTTATATGCATATGAACTCAAGGGTGTGAGTTCGAATCCTGGTTCTGGCAATATCATTATGCAAAGACAACAAGTGAAGAGTGTGCATTAGCGTCAGGTGAGCGTGTTGTGCCCCATGGAATCGTGTTAATTGTTACCTTAGCTTTGAGATGTAACTAACTTTGATTCAATTGAGCCTGAACTCTTTTAGGCCGTAGGATCGAACCAAAGAGTGTACTCTATGTCTTCCGAAATGGAAGTAACCGGATGTGACAGTTCTACCGAATTGAAGCGGCGGGTGTTGCATGCAAGCAGGAGATGCTTACTCTTCCTGGGCACCTGGTCTCACTCCCATCGGGAGTTCGCTTTTTTTCATTTGGTGGAGGTTTTTGTTTATTTGCTTTGGTTCATGTTTTATCCTGATTTTGTATGCCTTCGGTTTCTGATTTTCTGAATTATCGATTTTGTGCTGTATACAGGGATATGGTCATTATCCATATTAATTTTGTCATGTTAACTTTGTTTGAGAAACACATGACATTATTTTTTGATAAGAATTAAAATGAGTACCATATGAATTTAACAAGACAATGTGATATTTTGATAATTGAAATTCTATATATTAAGAAAATTATGTAATAATGGCTGAATATTTTTATTTCTATTGCCTGAGATAGAAATACAAATGAGAGGACAAGTACATGTACATGTTGGATGAACATAAGGAGTATGGTGTGAATGTAGAAAGTACGCGAATACTGTATAATAAGAAATTTTCGCGAGATACTATTTTTGCTATATTCGCGAGTTAATTGAACTCACGAAAATGATTCTCGCTAAAAATGTGTTTTTGGTATATGCTTTACATTTGTTCATAATGACATGTGTCATTTTTCACTTTTCCTAAATAGATGTAAAGAAAAGTAGATTGAGTGTGTTCTCATGATAGAGCTAATTTAAACTTGATGAAAGGTACAAAACAGTAACATTATATGTACTTTGTGATTAAGGCTTCGCGAAAAATTTTACTCGCGAAAATAAAAACACCCTTTTTTTACCATAAAATCGCGAAATTTGATACTCGCGAAAAATTCTGATTATATGGTACATAGACTATAGACTTTCTACTGTAGTCATCGAATAAAGATGGATTTACAACTGTTTATTCCATATTTTCAGACTCCAAAGAACGCCGTTTGCCCCGGTTATTAAAAATAGGGAAATTGTTTTACCCCACATTGAACACTTGTATCTTTGTACATTTTTGTACATCTATATCGCTGATGCGCCGAATAAAACGAAGATCACGGATCAACTGCATGGAAATTCTGCGTTAGCATTGATTAAGCTACAGATATGCCCCCAGAGTCAAAGATTCACGATTTACAACATGGTATTCCCTCACTAAAGAAACATATTATTTCTTGCAGATTGTGAGGACGTTGATTGTGGGGCTAGAGGGAGATGTGTTGTTAACGATTCTGATGACCCCGAGTGTATATGTGATGACTTTTTCTGTGGGGATACGTGTGATGTATGTAAGTATAAGATGTATCCGTTTCCACAGTCAGTCATAGTGGAAGTCTTAAAAAAGCACTGGTACAAGGCTGTAGATTGGTCAAGTACCATGTCGAGTGTCTGACTGGTACCATTAGTATCATATCTACTGTATAAAATGCGTCTGATGATTCACACGCAATTTTCGATTGTAATTCTGTCTGCCTTTGATCTTTCTTATTTTGATTATTATTTAACCATAAAGAGCAGGCTGTGAAATACTCAAAGAAGTATACGCTGCTGCTTGCATAGACATGAATCTTAAGAAGCTGAAAGTAATTTTTATAAAATTTCCACAGAAAGTTATGAAATCGGAAACCTTAACCTACAGTTTATTGGTAAATTTCTACTATCAAATCCGAAACATTTGTACACGCTCCAGCCTACCATACGAGCTATGAGGAAGTCTAGGAATATCACCGTCAAGCCAGGGGAAAGTTACTATGTTGAATCAAAAAGTTGCTCTTTTGCAATGCACACTTGTATAAATCTATCCGTTAAAACTTTTTGATAATTTTGCATTGGGTGTTTTAAAATTTGGCTGTGGGTTCTGCAACCGAGTTTTGTTGGAGATCTCCTCCTCTCCTTTGCATTAAAGGTGCCTTATTTTTTAAGTATTAACCAGTGCACTCTCTTCAAATTAAATGCAAAAACTTAAGACAAAGTGTCAGAAAATCACGTCGGCATCCGGTACCACTGTTGAAGACTTATATCTGAAACATGTGTTAAGTGCATTTAAATTGTTTGAAATTTTCTTTAAGAAGGTAAAGAGTTTGAACACTTTCGTATTATTTAAGATGGAATGTACCATACAAATATTTTGTAATTTTGTATGATTTGAAAGTGGATCTTTTATTAAGATAAAAAGTAAAGAAACAGTGTCAAAAGAACGATACTCTAACTCCCGAAAACACAATCTGTACTTTTACCAAAAGATCAATGCCTACACAAAACAAGTATTTAATATGTATTTAAAGGAAAATTAAAGCCGAGGGAACTGAATTCAATGCCCTTAACCAAACTTGAACTTGACCTATGTTACAGAAGTACTGAGATTACCAAACATCAATTCAATATCTGTAAATTAATCTGACCAAAAGCCAGAAAAACTGGCATCCCCTGACAGAAAGCACAATAAGAGGGCCCAAAATGGTACGGAAGAAAAAGGACATTTATTTCATTTAAGAATTATTATTATCCACAAAATTATAATCCGTATAAAATCTCCACCTCCTATACTTCCGTACAGCAAAAAGGTTTCTCTGATGATGCTATTGTGCTCATGGTTTCTATCGTTTCATTAACATGTTTAATCTAAATGTGCATTTCGCAATTAGTATTAAAACAACGCATTACATAAGTAGAAATATCTCCAATTTTATCGATATTAAAGTTACACGGTTCCTTTTCAAGGTAGATATTATGATTTATCTATTCATAGAAAATCTCACCGACTTTAGATACTATGTGCTTCTTTGTCTAGTACAATGATTGAAATCCTTGAACTTAATCTATTCGATGACATTGGATATCTCAAACAAATATCTATTTTCATTACAAACCTCTATACATACATTACTATCCACAGCTGATCGTTTAACTGGGGAGGACTGCACAGATGACGAGGCATGTTCTACTCAGGGTGCACGATGTATTGATGGTTCTTGTCGTTGTGGCTGCGATGAGATATTCTCCGGTGATATGGATTCTGTTTCTAGAACCTGTCTTGGGGTGATAAGCAAATGTCTAAAAGGTAAGTTTATATTTAACAAAGTAGTACGTTTGTTTACTATTTGTTTGATAGATGCTATTAAGTGCTCGATGATTAATTACCTTGATTTATGCTAGAAGCATGAGGTTTCTTGTGTTAATTTTGGGGGAAAAGAGAAGATCTGCAAGGAGAGATGTTGAACATGAATGCTTACGAGGGAGTCTATGAGAAAACCATGCAAACAGCCCTTACAACAAGGTCTTCAATTGTCATTCCTTTCATCATAAACGTTTACTACAATGAATTGTAGAGCTTTTCATGGTGAAAAAAATAAATTCAGGTATGAAGCCTATGCAAAGCGCCACCTGTTCGCAGAATATCCTTACAGATGTGAAAAACAAGCTGACATGATCATTTTGGTCAGCTGAATTTCCTTGTGTAGTACAATAAAATTCAAAAGTCTTTGAGTGAATATTTAGATATATGCTAGAAGTGTCTTAAGCAATACAAAGAAAAAGAGAAAATTTTCTATTTTCAAAGAGAGATTACTCTTACAGTTCAATCTGTTTCTAAAAATAGAAATTTACTGTTCATTAGAAACAGCCACGAAACCTGATCCAATGCTTAGAAAAGCAAAACTGTGTAGCTGTCCTGAAGTACATATCTAAGAAATTTATCCATTAAATTGAATTTTTCGGTCCGCAATGTACACTCAAGCATGATTTTGAAATTTCGTCACTTTAAGGGCTTATATTTTCACCTATAAAGTCCCTTAAAGTGGGTCAAATTTCGAGGTCAAGGTGATTATTTGATCTCATTTTTATGGTTTTTCCCACATAAATCATACATTCCAAATATTAATATCAATTCTCTGTAAGGACCAAAATATTTTGGAAACAGCATGTCATGGATTTTCATGATTTTCTCTATAAATGGTATGTATAATGCCCTGAATACAAAAATACTAATTTTTTGAAAATAAATATTCCGGTTGCCATGGAAACGAGGTCTGTCTATTTATAGCACTAAAAAATGGTCAAATAAGACATCTTTGGATATTATGTTGCCATGGAAACCATTGTCAGAGTTAATTGGTATTAACAACTTGTAATCTTTAAAACCTCTATTTCTAGTAAAAGTAACAAATTTTTGACATTTCTTTCAATTAGCCGGATCCTATCAAATCAAAATCAGTCAAAAATTGCCATAAAATAAGGTCAAAATCAAGGCCTATTTTTGTCCAATTTTTACCATTTTTAAGCAAAAATAACACAAAATGTGAGGCTGATAACACCATCACTGTTGTCAGAACAAAATCGATTTCATGTGACAAATATAATCACTGGAATGAATAAGTGGGACCTTGTTTTGTTTTCCTACATTTTGAGGTCAAAAATGGTTGCCATGGCAACTTTTCATTTGACACATGATAACTATATCTTTTCAAATTGAATTTTAGCATAGTTTAAATAACTTATATTGCTTAAGCTTAATGTAGAGATAACAGAAGAAATTATTCTTTATTTGAGCACTTCCAAAATTTTTCGAGGGCATTGGCTCTAAGTTCAAGGTCAATTCAAAATATAGGTTCCAATTTCAATAAAATTTGCATTTTTGTTGTTATTTATTGTTAATAAATTTAGGCTTGACTATCATATATTTGTATCAAAAATACTTCTTTCTAAAATTAGGACCGATAGATGGAAAAACATAACAATTTTTAGTTCAGAACATTTCTCCTAAAAATAAGCCCGAGACAAAAATCATGCTAATCTCACATTTTTTTATATGTATGTATGAAATACTAGCTAAAAATCAAGGATGTCATTGATTTTAAGAGTTTTTGCAACTTTGGTCATTAAATAGGGGATATATCCAGAATCACTTTGTATGTGTTTGTTTTACTCAATACCGCATGATATACGAGTAACTGCCTCTCATATTTTTGAAAAATCACAGAATTTTGCCAAATTTTGTGAATTGCATTCAAGATGACCTTGACATTGAGTCCTGTGACCTTGAATACTTTTAATGTGATTTTTTAATCAATAACGCTCTTTTGTATGCACTGATTACAATGCTTAAAAATATATAACTGACAGCTGAAAATTTACCAGTAAATTACTCCATGTGTAATAGCACTGAACAGAATGTCACCATGGTAACCATTTTTATACCCTTTTGAATACAATTGTGAAGAGGTCCCACTCAAATTTTAACATTTTCTTAAAGATTGAGGATTAAACTTTAAAGATAATTGGCAGTAGAAATCAAGTTAGCCTGACATTTCTGATTATTTGCCCTTAAATTTGAGCAAAACCATGTTAAATTAGGAGCTTTTTCGGTCTTAAAAAGGGCCTCTTCAAAACAGGTTTTTGCCTACAATTTGAGCATATTGACAAAGAGAATAGCGGACAGATACATACTTCCTGTGTAATATTTAAACTATTAAAGATATAAAGAGAAACATTAAGGAAATTTCAGTAGACTACAATAGCTGTTACCATGGAAACGAGCCTTGTGGAAATGCCATCTTACAAGTATTCTACTGATGCGAAAAATTTCAAACATGGTTTCCTTGGCAACGAAAACTTAATTTGTGAAAAGAAAGTTGATTTTTGTCCCAGTACATCATATACACCTTCCACACCAAAAATCTCCAAAATTGGAGACATGCTGTTTCCACGTGCTATTGAAATTATTTTGGTCTTTACAGAGAACTGCTATTAAGTCTCTACCATATACTAATCAGAAGAAATAAGCCTAAATGTGTAAATATTGCAAATTTGGGGGAAAATATATTTACCCTTACCTTGACATAAAATAATCCAGTTTTACCTCAATTATAGGACCATTCTATATTTTCCATATATGTAGATCATAAAATCACCATAATATATAAAGCTGAAGATATTAACCAAAATTAAAAGGTACATACAGATGTATAATGATGTATATGTGCATCTTTCTTATTCGTTGACTACTCTTAATGTATTATTCATTAAATTAATAAACGACACCATTGAGATGAACACACAAACAATACTTATTACTAATTACTAATTATGTTTTTATAAGATAAATACAGATTCAAGCTGCATTTGTACTGAATCAAAAATTGAAAAAAAAATGTTCCTGCACAGTATTTAACAGTGCACACATGTCAAAGTCAATGTGTTATAAACAATGATGAACGCACTTCGTCACAAAAAGTGCTAATTTGACATATGCATATCTTATCACTGACAGATAAATAGTGACAGTCAATCGTGAATTGTTTTTAATTGGGCAAAGTTGTCAAGAAAAGGTAATGTTCTCTAGCATGACCACCCTGACCTCATCCTGCGAAACAAACCCACAAGAAAATGACACATAAATGAAATTATACATAACTACAAATCGCAAACAACAATATTCACTAGAACATCATACAAAACAATCGCAATAGACTACAGAAACATCAAACGTTGATGACAACACATAAAAGGAAGGAGACCAGGTGGTCATGAAGTAGTGAGATAATCTGTAAAAGTGATGGATGTTTCCTGAACACAGAAATTTTCATACAATTTGTTATATTTTCTGAGTGGCTTTGAGCTTTCGGAAATAATCATAAATGACATGTGTCTGTAAATATATTGTTCAAATTAATAACCTTGACCTTTTATCTTTAAATAATCTTAAAGACCTTGATGACATACTGATAAAGAATCTCTGAAGTGTGATTAATCATGTTAAGTAGACAATCATGTAAACATTTTAAGTTCTTTTTGGTACTCTTAATGACCTTGAACTTTTAGACATAACCTTGAGTGACCTTTGCCCAAATGCTCATCATCTGTAAAACATGTCAAAGTATAATGATAAATTATGTACAGTAATTATCACACTCCTGTTCTTAAGGGGCTGTCCTTATTGTAGGCAGAAACAACTATGTACATTATAATTACGTGTCAGTTTCATTTAGTTTTGATTCATTCTCACCCATATTTCCTGAGCGCAAGATCCATTCCTAGTGTAAGCCTATAACCTACAGGTTATGGGTGTAGTTCGCGTTGTGTATTAATCAGTCATTTTGAAAACTATAAACAGAAGTCCGAATAAAAGTTCTAGGTTTATTTAAAACGTTACATGTTGACAGTACGAGAGAGGAGTCTAAACCTAAACTTAAACGCTACTGAAACTGGAGTGAGCTGCAAAACGATGCGCCGAGTATATATGTGGACGATTGGAAATTGCTAACACCTGCACAAAATAATAAGTAATTGGTTTTTGATTAAAAAGACATTTTGGAAATTAGATTCTTCCAAATACAGAACAATAATGACTTTTACGGGGAGATTTCCAATTAGCTTTCAATTAACTCGTACGGAAAACAAAGACTAAAGTACTTGCAGGTGTGCAAATTACTACAGTGTTTTCAGCATCGTGGGAATCAAATTAAACAGATTACAGAATTTACAAACTAGAATTTAATTGTCTCAATATGAAGTTCAAACTTAAAGTCAAGAAATTAAGTTATAATGATTCCCCTTTTACTATAGAAAACTCAAGTTAGCAATTTCCATATACATGTAACTAATTAATATGAATGATTAATTAGCTTAATTATTGTGAGGAAGAGGCCATATGGTTACACTAGAGAAGGTACAATACATTCACAATTCTGCTCATTCATATTGAATGCAATAATGACTTGTGCTGTAAATCTGGGAATAGTGAAGATAAAATAATTTGAGAAGAGCACACTCCTTTTGTTTCATTTTCATAGCCAAGCTGTACATACTGTTGATTGTGATGCATAAAAGTCCAGCTCTAAATTCTTTAAAAAAATGAATATAAATATATTCAAATCTTATTACAATGCCATAGTTAAGTTATATTACTAAAAAACTTGATTCATTAAGAGCAAAACTTCAAACTAAGTACCTAACAGCCATTCAGTCTCAAAGTCAAGAAGGAAAGGCAAAATCGTGAGAATTCCCAGCGAAAAGGTTGCGAACCCCGGAATGAACAACATTCCGAAGTGAAACCAGGTGCCCCAGGAGAGCCATCGTCTTTATAGTCATAAAGAAATACATGTACTTAATATGATACATAAAAATTTCATACCGGTAATTCCTATGGATTCCAAGTTAAAACATATTCCAAGCAAAAGATATAGGCTCGTAAAAACATGATAAAGCGTGATACTTTATCATGAATTCAAATCTGGGATAGACTTGTATTCCATGAAAACATTGAATGACACTCAGTTAAGTGTGCATCAAGGGATTATATCATGAACATTTTTATAAAGTGGTATCCGCACATATATATGGTACGTTGTTGAGTAAATACCTGGATATATGCCTTGAGAAACTGGATAAATTTTTCTGTGTGCTGGAGGTGCAGACTCTGCATAATCTGCCAGTAGCTGTAAAGCCATATGAGATAGAGTAAATGATTTTATGTTTGGTGGTCAAAATTATAAATAACAGTCTTCATATCTGTACCTTGTCATCGAGGTCAATGAGTAGGCATTGCCTCTATGAATGGTCTCAACCTTTTGTCAAATGAAATGTTATACTGGTCAAGCAGACAATTCCAAACAGATTTTCACGGTTTTTCGTCAATAAGTCTGCTTCGTTACATGAATGTCAAATCAGTGAAACTTTGTACAAATAATACTTCACCCTTCATACAGATGCCTATGTAGAAATAATTTTGAAAATCAATCTACAAATACTGATTTGAGAGTATTTTAATACCTTAATCGAGGCATTTTATTATATATAGGTATGTCAGAAAGATTTGCTTTTTTGCCTCTCCTCATTATATAACGATCAAGATAATTACATATATACCTAAATGCAGAATTTTATGTCAGCACAAAAATGAAAAATTTTACAAAAATACTTTTAAAGTGACTTTTTTTTAACCATGATGAGGTACATATATTTCCGTCTTACTGTATTCTGTCAAATGTAATTTTCTCGTCGTGAATATCCCGCTCTGGGCTCTACTTAATGCATTTTCATATCCATTTATTGACAAGAATAAATTTTTGGGAAAAGATGTGGCTCCGACTGCTGGTCTTGACCTTTGGAAGCTAAAGAACAATGAATATAGATGTCCCTCAGGGTCTTCAGAATATACTTCAAGTAATATGTCTACGTCTTTATTTAATAAAACACCAAAATCCAGCTGTCACTGTGGTCTTTCCTCTTGGTGGGAAAACCCCTGATAAAAAAAGCTCGATCCCGCTTTTTTTTGTCCCATTGATTTGAATGGTAAGTACTTTTTCGTCTATAAAACAGGTAATATGTACGGACTAAAGAATTCCCGTTGGTTTACTATTCCATGGAATGTTTTATCGAAGCAATACAGAAATTTAAAATATTAAGCGTTGGAATGGCTTTTATTCCCGTTTAACTGTTTTTACCTTATTCTCTATATACAGGGATGGACACTTAAAGAGGGGATAAATATACAAAAAAAAAATACAAAATAAGGCTTAATTCAAATTATTCTTGAAATTTTTGATTAGTTTTACAATGTCTTTTTCATTTTGTATTTAATTTTAGGGATAAATTTTCGACTTTTTTCAATCCTCCATACCCGCGATCCTAAGCTTTTGCCGATAATACCTTTTTACCACACCTCATCTATTCTGAGTATTATAAGCGAGTTTTGAAGTAAAAAACTGAAAATGGGTCCTAGAGAAAATTTGCGATTTTGCATGGTTTTCTCATAGACTTTCACTTAAGACGAGAAAGAAAAAGTCAACATCTCCCCCCCCCAAAAAAAACCCCACTTTTCATTCATTATTCATTATGCAACTTGGCATAGGGAACAATGAGTTTTGCATTGATGCAAAAATATAAGATGGAGGTCAGATGCAATGAAACACAAGGTTCATGGAATAGTTTATATGTATTGTCAGAATCAAGCTTTGTTCCAAAAGTGAGAAAAAGAATTCGGGCAATAATCCTGTTTCAAACATTCAACTTACTACAATTCACAGCCTTGTACCATGGCTTTTACTATACATGTGCTTTACATTTGCACTCTGGCTGACTTTTTCGACAGCACTTTATGAAAGAGTGTTCATTTCCCCCTTTGCGACCCTTGATGTCTATGTCTTTGCATAGGATGTTTTGGTGTTTTGTTATGGATGCTGCAAATTAGACCCCCTCCTTTCTTTTACTGACTTTGCTTAGTTGGAGATGAACAAATTGAATCGGTGAATGAATTTTAAATGCAAAAGCTGAAGTCAGGTTCTATGACATAGATGAAGGGTTTTTTGTTCGATGATATATCATGTTATTTGAAGACAAAGTACAGTTTCAGAAAGTAAAGTGGCTATGACGAGACAAATTACCTGTTGTACAATAGAAATTCAAGAGAAAAGAGGAAAATTTTGTTTAGATATATTTTGGATGGTTATATGGCTTGTATTGCATGCATTAAAGTATAGAAAAGTATGTTAATTGAACTTGAGTAAATGTTACCGTGGTAATCAACTTATTCCATTCAAGCAATATTTTGATAAATTAAGGTTGGGGTAACAACTTTTAATAGACTTGAGGTAAAAGGAAGATGGAATGTCTACGTATCTACTCGGAATATTCCGACCAAAACATCAAAACCAAAGGAAGGATTCTCCGACAAGACCTGGTTGTAACACCCACAGCAAAACTGCAAAACCCCCAATGCAAAAACAGAGCAGAAACGCCATAAAGGGACGCAAAAGGGAAATGGAACACCACCGAAACATCAATCACAAAAAAACCATATATCCAATGGGCAACCAGTGACGGCATAGGGTGGCCATCTGCCACACAAGTAGCAGACGGTTGGTTATCCGGATTACATGCGCGCACTTCTCTCACATTTGCGATTACCCAGAGGTCTCGAAGAACGTACAATTGTGGTGTAAATGAGTTTAAGAAGATCCTGACGATAATCTCAACAGCACTCACAATAGAGCACAAAAATGAGCATCGACGGACCCTTGCAAGTTAGAGACCAGGTGACCGAGAGGAGTTAAGATTCCCTGTTTGAAACTCTTTAATGTATGATGAACATACAAACACACACAAATAGCCAACAGGGGATGCTTACTCCTCCCGGGCACCTGGTCCAACCTCTAGCTTGCAAGGGGTCCGTCGATGCTTAATTTTGTGCTCTATTGTGAGTTCTGTTGAGATTATCGTCAGGATCTTCTTTAACTCATACATGCATGAACTTTCAAGAAATCATATATATTCTTTTTTTTCGGGATTACAATAGCTTGTGAATGATTTAAAAACAATTTCGAAAAACTCTGAGAAGGTTAAACAGTTCGAGGGCAGTATTTAAGTAGAATATTACATTGCTGGTTGCCATGGTAACAACTTGTAATTTCATTAATAGACTTAATAAACATTTTGCCTACATTTGCATAATTTTTTTCTACATAAAGAGCTATGGTATTGCTTCATTTTAAAGCAGTCAAACCAATATTTACCTGAATTTGATTTGATGAAGTGCATTTTTTTCAAGGCTGAATTGCTTTTCCTGTACTCGGCTTGAAGAGTAATAATTTTGCGAAAACACTGAGTAGTCCTTTAAGCATAATTTTCCCCATAAAGGTAGAATATCCTTCTTAGATACGTTTGTACACTTGTCGAATCCCCTTGTTACACGACGGTCGACATACGGAGCCGCATCACTCAAAATACAATATACCTTTTCGCAAAGATGTTCAGTAGAATCGAAATCAGGATAACACAAGACGTATCTGTTTTGAATATTTTTTTTATTTTTGATTATAGGAGTAAATTGCATGTTCTGAGTATCATAAGATAACTAAAATGCGAGACTCAGTGCAAATTCAGAACTGCTTCTCAACTTTCGGCTGCCTTAAGCTATTGTTAGCTGTAAGCTGTTCTGACATTGTTCTTCCACCTCCGGCTAAAATGAGAAAATGTATAAAACAGGGACGTCCAGTGGGGTTCGTTTCGTATCTGTGCGTATAAATATAAAAATAGTGTGTGTTTAAAAATAAGAATTGTTATTCATATGGCCATGGTAAAAATTCAATGTGCAGCACAAAATTAAGAAAAACAACGGAAAATTGGTAGTTTTTTAAGTATGTGTAGGATAGGTTAAGCCACCCCCATATACACCTGTAAATAAGAATTTTTCTGAAGTAGACAGGGAAAAGTTAATTTTTAAATTAATAAAAAAAATCAACATTAAAGAAAGAGCTGCGCAATCGATGTATGAGATAATTTTACCAGACTTTTATACTAAGAAAGGAGGAAAATCATTATTTTAACACTGCATGATGTCGACCAGGTACATGTATTGTTCCGTGCAATACAGGATGGGAACAAGCCCCTTCCCCTCCTTTTTGTGATCCTCGCATGTAGCTGTATTATAGAAATGGACGTTCTTTTAATATTTCTGAAGCAAATATATACGCAAAAAGAAGGGGAGCATATCACATTAAAAGTAGTGTATTCATCTAGTCACTCCGAACCCAGTTCATAAAGTGCTGTCCGCTTAACTAAATTTAAAAATCTGAAAATCATGCTTTTTTTCTCTTTTTCTGATCTATGTAATTCGATTTGTCTTCCTTATGTGAAAAAAATTGTGTTAATACTGTTTGATATTTTATTTTTATTTTTTTTTAAATTCTATATAATGAAATAAATACATGTACCTGAAATTTGATTTTACAAGGCTTAGGTAATTTCTGTGACTTCTTCTTCGTTCACCATTACTTTTTAAAAAAAATTATTTGTCTAAGAATATGAAAAATGTTAAACTTCTTTTCGTTACTTTTCATTTCTTTTCTTGTGCGTTTCATACTTTAAAGGATCCGTCAACTCGGTTACTCAAGAGGGGCCCCAAGAACCGAGTGCTTGTCAATTAATGCAGTTTGAATTGCTTCCCTTTATAAGCAGATTATATTTAGAATTTGGTCATTTAAATTAATACGTTTTTAAAAATTCGAATGTCTTTCCTAATTCAATGCTCTTTAATGCTCTTCAGACAAAGTTAAAAAGTCTTGAAGTACTTTTAAAGGAATATTCTTTGATTTGATAATTTGGTCGAAAGGCCTAAACTATCTGAAATTGTGGTGATGGTTACATATAATCTATGTCATAATTCAAATATGTTACACGTAGTAGTAAACATCTCTCAAGTGCAACGCATTCTATAGTTGGCGCTTACAATTTCCTTTATAGAGTGCCCTACTGGCATATCGGATACATTCTCAGACCCAGTGGAACCTTTCCTAAATATGGACTCGGAAAAAGCTGTGTTTGGAATAGCAACAATAGAGGCATGTCGCCAGCTTTGCCTTGACGAGACAGGCTTCCAATGTCGATCAATACATTATGTTCCGGCGGTCCAAGGATGCGGATTGTCTAGAACACGTTCATCCGAGACAGCATTGGATCCTTCCACTGGTACTATTTTCCAAGAACGAATTTGTAACTAAATTGAGGAAATAAATATTTGTCATTATGGCATGCACCGTATGATCACTTGTCAAAAGCAAGCCGAAGGGAGCTATTGTATTGGCGTGTAGTCCTCCTTGCACCAATCTTTCTATGTTTTTCTAATAATTTGGAAGTGTGCCAATTATTCACATTCTTGAAGAAATATTAAAATTAATTTTATTACATTTGACATGTGTTTCGGATAGTAAATCCTTATTGGTGGTACTTAACATGTGACTGGTGCATAATCAATTGGTACAAATAGACGGTATATAGTGAAACCCTTCCATATTATTAATATGAACACTTATTTGCTGTTGCAGTGTGGAACAATTTAACTCGTTCCCTATGACATGGATGTTTTAAGTGTATAAATTACTTCGTTCTAGCCCAGTGGCATAAATATTTGGCTGTTTTGGAAAATTGTAATTTCATCCAAAATATTATCGAAATTAAATGAGGTTAACATCTTAGCACAATCGCTCCAATATTATTTTGAATTTAGATTTTATTTGGATATGCTACTGAATCGACCCTTAAGGAAATTTGGAGCCGCGCATTGTCTGTAAAGTAAATGCACAAATAAACCAAGAGGTTGCTACTGAAATGAATTTTGGAAGCTTGTGAATAACGCTTTGGCTGGAAGCTTTACTGATGAGGATAAAATATCCGAAACACGTGTCTGGTGAATAATAAATTGGTTTGAAATTTTCTTCAAGAGGGTATAGAGTTTGAACCCTTCCGTATTATTAGAATGTAATGCCGAACTTTCAGATCGTAAATATGCAGTATGTTGGTATTTGACCTTATGTTCATTGTGTCAGGCCAACAACATGCATATTGTAGGTTTGAATGCGGCTCGCTGTTATTTTTCCGAAACATAAACATTAAGTAAGCATAGACAAATATCCATGTATCTGATGCATCAACTTGTATGATAACGCTGTAAGACACTTTTTGTGAAACAACTATCAAAGGACTTTTAAACACTTTTTTTGGAACTTTTTATCAAGCTTGGCTGCGTAGAAAATTAGGCAGATGTATGCAGTGGTATATGATTAAAGAGTAATGATATTACAAACGCAATGTAGATTTTTGTTCGCTTAAATGATTACGAGTAAGAACAAGTTTACAAGTTAGAACGGTAATCGCAAATACAAATTTATTGTTCTTAACTATGACAAAACCTACTTTGTAAAAAAAAAGTCCGATTCTGAAAATAAGTACACTGAAACAGATATTATTCAGATGTTAAACTTTCTGATCGACAACATTTTTGTGGTGTTTGGAGGAAAGGTCTTCAAGCAAATTGTCGGAATTCCAATGGGGACCAATTGTGCCCCACACCTTGTCGACATTTTCCTTTACTTGTGCGAAGCTGAATTCATTCAATCTTTGGTCTTTGAAGGGAAAAGATACTTAGCTTCTGACTTCAACTTCACTTACAGATACATAGACGATGTGTTGTCCATCAATAATCCATAATTCGCGGATTACCTCAGCAGTATCTATCCTTCGGAGCTTGAAGTCAAAGAAACTACAGAGACAAATAATTCAGCATCCTATTTGGACATAATGTTGTCCTACGACACTGATGGTCACATGTACACCTCACTCTATGACAAACGTGACGACTTCAATTTCAGCATTACAAACTTTCCTTTTCTGAGTAGCAACATCCCTTCATCGCCTGCTTATGGCGTGTTCATATCTCAGTTGATACGCTATGCCAGAGCAAGTACCAAATATACGGAGTTTGTTCTGAGAGCTAGGCGTCTTTCAGATAAGCTTCTCAGTCAGGGATATGTTTGTGACCGACTAACATCGTCACTGAGGAAGTTCTACGGTCGATATGGGGAACTCGTCATACACTATGATGTCCCACTCTCCAGAATGGTGGATGATATTCTGTCATAGACCATTTGAACCATCCAACCAAAGATTGTACTCTATGTCCTCCGAAATGGAAGTAACCGGATGTGACAGTTCTACCGAATTGAAGCGGCGGGTGTTGCATGCAAGCAGGAGATGCTTACTCTTCCTGGGCACCTGGTCTCACTCCCATATCGGGCGTTCGCATCTTTTCATCTGGTGGAGGTTTTTGTTTATTTGCTTTGGTTCCTGTTTCATCCTGATTTTGTATGCCTTCGGTTTCTGATTTTCTGTATTATCGATTTTGTGCTGTATACAGGGATATGATCATTATCCATATTTGTCATTCTATCAGAACGGTTAATTTTTCGACATTTTACACAATATTCCCTCATTAAAATTGAAAGACAGACTCGCAAAAGTTATAAGCAATGCTTTTAAAAGCAAAAATGGCAATCAAATATATAAATATATTATTGTTAAGTATGACAAAACCTATTTTCTCAATGAAAGGTCTGATTCTAAAAATAAGTATACTGAAACATGTAAAAAAGTCCCCCCGAGGGGTTTGACAGTAAGTGTTTTGAATATATTTCCCTGACATTGTCGCCATAGCACTTTCTATGTAGGCATACCATCAGAGAGTGCATGGATCTTAGATATTGTTTTCATTTTCGTGCTTAAACATCGACGGCGGGTGCGGCTAGCCAACAGGGGATGCTTACTCCTCCCGGGCACCTGGTCCCACCTCTATCTTGCTAGGGGTCGTCGATGCTTAATTTTGTGCTCTATTGTGAGTGCTGGTGAGATTATCGTCAGGATCTGCTTTAACTCATGTACATGTATTAATCACTTCGATGGTAAACTTCCTTATCATGCTTATCGACAACATTTTTGTGGTGTTTGGAAGAAAGGTCTTTATGCAAAACGTCGGCACTCCAATTGGAACCGCTTTTGTCTCTCTTCTAGTCGACATTTTCGTACTCGTACTAAGCTGAGTTCATTCAATCTCTGAGGGTAAAAACAATTAGCTCTAAACTTTAACGTCACATACAGATACAAAGGTTATGTGTTGTACATCAATTATCTACAATGCGCAGATAACCCCAGCAGAATATATTCTTTGGAGCTTTAGGTCAACGAAATCACAGATACAGATACATGTAACTGAACATACTATTTGGACATAATACTGTCATACGACACATTAATGTTCACATGAACATCTAATTCTATCACAAACGTGACGACTTCGACTTTAGCATTACAAACTTTCCTTTATATGGCGTGATTAAAATCTCAATTGCTACATTATGCTAGAGCAAGTATCAAATATACATATTTTATTCTGAGAGCTAGGCGTCTCTCGAATAAGATTCGCAGTCAGGGATGTTTGTGACCGACAAACATAGCCTTGGGGACGTTCTACGGTCGATAATGGGAACTCGTCATACACTCTGATGTCCCATTGTCCACAACAATAAATGATATGCCTCCTTAGACCTTTGGAACAAACCAACTAAAAACATACTCGAAAATTCCTTAGTGGAAGAAAGGAGGGCATCTAACACTCGGTTATAACTTCGATTTGAGCATTACAAACTTTCCTTTATATGGCGTGATTAAAATCTCAATTCGGACATTTTGCCAGAGCAAGTACCAAATATACAGATTTTTTTCTGAGGGCTTAACTTCTCTCGGATAAGCTTCTCAGTCAGGAATGTTTGTGACCGACTAACATAGCCTTGAGGAAGTTCTACGGTCGATAATGACTCGTCATACACTATGATGCCCCATTGTCTACAATAATAAATGATATTCTTCCTTAGACATTTGGAACCAAACAACTAGAAAACATACTCGAAAATTCCTCAGTTGAAGAAAGGAGGGCATCTTACACTCGGATTTTACCACAAAACATCCAATGCAAAAACATAGAACAGACACATAGAGAAAGAATCGGACGAGGAACAGAAACACACACCATAGAAACACGAAGCACAAAAGATAACACATAAACCTACGAGGCCGATGAGCAAGCGGTGCCGACAAAGGATGGTCATCTACTATGCAGACAGTGTAGGATCAGATAAAACCGTGCCCCGTGACCTGATGTTAAGAAGTGTATTAATTACTTCTTTCCAGCTCTGTCGCCTGAAAGAAGCTTTGTTTTGGCCCTTTATCGATTTTACATCATAGATATTATTTTGCTATTTCGAAAACTTGTCATTCCATTCAAAACTATCATCGAAATTAAGGAGGATAACATTTTAGCACCATCCCTCCTATGCTATTTTGAACATGTAACTTATTTGAATATGCTACTGAATCGACCCTACAGGAAATTTTCTAAATTCAAAACATAAAATAGGGCGCTACTGAAATGAACATTGGTGGCTCCGCTGGAAGCATAACTGATGAGAATTAAATATTCGAAACACGTGTCTGGTGCAGGAAAGATTGGTTTGAAATTTTCTTAATGAAAGTATAGAGTTGGAGCACTTTACTATTAATATAACACGTATATTATCATAAACACTTGTTTCATGTTGCAGTGTGGAGCAATCAAAATCGTTTCCCGTGACCTGATGTTTAGAAGTGTATTAATTACTTCTTTCCAGCTCTGTCGCCTAAAAGAAGCTTTGTTTTTTACCTTTTTACCTTTTTGGACATCATAGATATTATTTTGCTATTTCGAAAACTTGTCATTCCATTCAAAACTATCACCGAAATCAAAGGAGGTTAACATCTTAGCACTATCCCTCCTATTCTATTTTGAACATATGTTTTATTTGGATATTCTATTGAATCGTCCCTACAGGAAATTTTCGCTTTCTCCGTAAAGTAAATTTAAAAATCTAAATTCAGAACATTAAAGAGGGCGCTACTGAAATGAATTTAGAGACTTCGCTGGAAGCATCACTGATGAGAATTTAATATTCGAAACACGTGTCTGGTGCAGGAAAAAATTGGTTTGAAATTTTTCTTCATGAAGGCATAGAGTTGGAACACTTCCGTATTATTATTATACACACTTATTTGATATTGCAGTGTGGAGCAGCTCTATGTTGGTCCTTTATCGATTTGACATCCTAGATAATAATTTGCTATTTCGAAAACTTGTCATTCCATTTAAAACTTTCACCGAAATTGAAGGAGCCCAACATCTAAGCACCATCCCTTCGATGTTATTTTGAACATATATTTTATTTGGATATGCCAATGAATCGACCCTACAGGAAGGTTGTGCACTCTCTGTAAAGTAAAGTTACAAATCTTAATTCGAACCATTAAAGAGGGCGCTGCTGAAATGGCTCCGCTGGAAACATCACTGATGAGAATTGAATATTCGAAACACGTGTCTGGTGCAGAAAATATTGGTTTGGACTTTTCTTCATTAAGGTATAGAGTTAGAACACTTCCGTATTATTATTCGTATTACATGCGCACAACTCTCCAACTTTTCCGATTACCCGGAGGTAAGGAAGAACGCACAATTGTGGTTTAAAACATCTTCATCACTGTTAAATGAAGATACAAACAGACAGAATTACGCAGGGGCCCAAGAAACACAGAGATGGATATGTAAGTGGATATAAAATAGAGAAGGCATTCGAAATACAGCTCTGCCGGGTTTAGTAAGCTCATACATGCTACGTCTTTCGGTATACTTTTTCGACATAGTAACTTTCATACTTTTTGGCATATTACATTGTTTAGATTTAGGATCACTGATGGGGGTTAAGTACCCGAAACGTGCATGTCTGGTCCACGTTGCCAATTTATCTGTTTTTAAATAATGCTATTCAATTTGAAGACGTTTACATTTATACCACTTGGTGAGTGTCACTGCTGGTGGACCAGGAGTCCCCGAGGGCACATGTAGCCAAGTTCGATCAATTTCGGTTGATCGTTTCTTCAACGCATTCTAAATTTCTGGTATCAAAATTTCTTGAAATTTCTAAAAAGTGGGTCCTGTAGCATCATACCCCACCCATCCTCCTACGTCTTTCGGTATACTTTTTCGACATAGTAACTTTCATGCTTTTTGGCATATTACATTCTTTAGATTGAAGATCACTGATAAGGGTTAAGTACCCGAAACGTGCATGTCTGGTCCACGTTGCCAATTTATCTGTTTTTAAATGATGCTATTCAATTTGAAGACGTTCACATTAGACATTTTTCATCGTTACGATCTTTGCACTTCGAACTTCGTACTTCGCACTTCGAACATTGAAGAATCATTGGAGTAGCTGTCATTTACGTATAAACTCATAAACGGAGTCATCTACATCTTGATTAGTATACTCAATGGAATTGGTATATTGGACTTCTTGTACTACTGGTGCGTATTTTGGCAACCCATTTATAAAATTAAAGTGCGAAGTTCGAAGTACGAAATGCGAAGTTCGTCACGGTGAAAAATGTCTATTTATACCACTTGGTGAGTGTCACTGCTGGTGGACCAGGAGTCCCGAGGACATATGTAGCCAAGTTCGATCAATTTTGGTTGATCGTTTCTTCAACGCATTCTAAATTTCTGGTATCAAACTTTTTTGAAATTTCTAAAAAGTGGGTCCTGTAGCATCATACCCCACCCATCCTGCTACGTCTTTCGGTATACTTTTTCGACATAGTAACTTTCATACTTTTTGGCATATTACATTGTTTAGATTTAGGATCACTGATGAGGGTTAAGTACCCGAAACGTGCATGTCTGGTCCACGTTGCCAATTTATCTGTTTTTAAATGATGCTATTCAATTTGAAGACGTTCACATTTATACCACTTGGTCAGTGTCACTGCTGGTGGACCAGGAGTCCCCGAGGGCACATGTAGCCAAGTTCGATCAATTTCGGTTGATCGTTTTTTCAACGCATTCTAAATTTCTGGTATCAAAATTTCTTGAAATTTCTAAAAAGTGGGTCCTGTAGCATCATACCCCACTCATCCTGCTACGTCTTTCGGTATACTTTTTCGACATAGTAACTTTCATACTTTTTGGCATATTACATTGTTTAGATTTAGGATCAATAATGAGGGTTAAGTACCCGAAACGTGCATGTCTGGTTCACGTTGCCAATTTATCTGTTTTTAAATGATGCTATTCAATTTGAAGACGTTTACATTTACACCACATGGTGAGTGTCACTGCTGGTGGACCAGGAGTCCCCGAGGGCACATGTAGCCAAGTTCGATCAATTTCGGTTGATCGTTTCTTCAACGCATTCTAAATTTTTGGTATCAAAATTTCTTGAAATTTCTAAAAAGTGGGTCCTGTAGCATCATACCCCACCCATTCTGCTACGTCTTTCGGTATACTTTTTCGACATAGTAACTTTCATACTTTTTGGCATATTACATTGTTTAGATTTAGGATCACTGATGAGGGTTAAGTACCCGAAACGTGCATGTCTGGTCCACGTTGCCATTTTATCTGTTTTTAAATGATGCTATTCAATTTGAAGACGTTTACATTTATACCACTTGGTGAGTGTCACTTCTGGTGGACCAAGAGTCCCCGAGGGCACATGTAGCCAAGTTCGATCAATTTCGGTTGATCGTTTCTTCAACGCATTCTAAATTTCTGGTATCAAAATTTCTTGAAATTTCTAAAAAGTGGGTCCTGTAGCATCATACCCCACCCATCCTGCTACGTCTTTCGGTATACATTTTCGACATAGTAACTTTCATACTTTTTGGCATATCACATTGTTTAGATTTAGGATCACTGATGAGGGTTAAGTATCCGAAACGTGCATGTCTGGTCCACGTTGCCAATTTATCTGTTTTTAAATGATGCTATTCAATTTGAAGACGTTCACATTTATACCACTTGGTGAGTGTCACTGCTGGTGGACCAGGAGTCCCCGAGGGCACATGTAGCCAAGTTCGATCAATTTCGGTTGATCGTTTCTTCAACGCATTCTAAATTTCTGGTATCAAAATTTCTTGAAATTTCTAAAAAGTGGGTCCTGTAGCATCATACCCCACCCATCCTGCTACGTCTTTCGGTATACTTTTTCGACATAGTAACTTTCATACTTTTTGGCATATTACATTGTTTAGATTTAGGATCACTGATGAGGGTTAAGTACCCGAAACGTGCATGTCTGGTTCACGTTGCCAATTTATCTGTTTTTTAATGATGCTATTCAATTTGAAGACGTTTACATGTTATCATCCATCTATTACATTCAGAGATGGCAGATGGTAGGAACCCTATCATCTGTAAAGATGTTTGGACAGGGCTCGTCATGGAGTCCTGCCGTCACTGTCAATTAGAGTTCAGTTCTTCAGAATGTGCTTGTTCATTAAGGCTGTAGATTGTACAAGTACCAAGCCAAGTGTCCGTCTGTTAAGACGAGAAAGATGGGGATCCATCCAGAGTGTTTGAAAAACAGTTTTTTGAAAACACTTTATTATCATCTCATCACCTCAGTTCATACAATGGTATTGAGAATAATGTTAAGCATGGATATAATATTGGACAGAAATGGTGTATAGATCATGTTGACAATTACAGGTGAAAATACAATACATACAAAGAGAACATAAATAAGAAATGAACAAAATGTATTTTCGTTGATCTTAGCTCCATGTGAAGTTCGAAGTTAAACATTTGATCTGCGAATTATATGTTAGAGAGAGAGAAAGGGGGGGGGGGGGGGGGGTCTTGAATTTGTGAGAGCCAGTGCTGTCGAAATTGATCAATTAATGTTTGTTTTACTTTAGTTATAAGCCATTTTTCGTTGTTTCGCGCCATATGCCAAATATTTGAGAGCCCGCAGTTATCAAGGATATTTTAACGTTTTCCAGCCAGGGAAACTTATCATTTGTGCTTTCATTTTTTATCGTACATATTTTATATATTGTATTTGATAATTTTGAAGGCTTTCCATTAATCAGTTTAAGAGAGAAGGAATTAAGAAAGGTAATTATGTAAAAATTGTGCCAATTCATATTAGTTTCGGTATGCTGTCATTTTTTTGAAAAAAAGGGGTAATACTAATGCCTGTGTACACAAAATAAAAAAGTAAAATAATCAAATTTATATCACAATACATGTTTAAGTACTATTTTATCAATAACTGATATTTCCGTAATCAAATATTTACGCACTCGCAAATATGATGTTAAGTAAACCCTTAAGCTACTGCATCGCATGCGCAGTCTAGTGTGAAGGATTTGTCCACGTCGATCTTTCGTATTATAATATCTAGGATCTGGGATTAATTTATCTAGTTTTGAAAGTGATTCTTTAAAGGATTTTAGTGAGGGAGATTGTTTAACATTATTTGGGAGTTAGTTCCAAAGCCTAACACAAGATGAGATACAACTGTTGAAATAGTGAGCAGTTTTACATTGAATACCTACTAGATTATTGGAATGTCGAGTACTGTACGTGTGTCGTTGGTCATTTGTCTGTGTTAGCAAGTCACTATGATAGTCGGGGGTAAGTCCGTTTGTCATTTTATACATGTGCACTAGTTTGTGAGGACTGTAAAGTTTCCTACCCGCATTCATTTAAAGGTACAAATAGTCTAACAGGGATTAAACTGTCAATAATGAAGTTTTACCGTAAATAGCTTTTACGTACTACCATTTGAACATCTACATATTACTTGCATAAAATATCTCACATTATTGTTTAATAGACGTTTTTACTCTCTGGTACACACAATTTCGGTAAACAAATGGTTATTTGCATATACAGTATGTAGAATTGTGTCACGTTTACTAAGGTCAAAGTGAACACGCTTACACGATCAGCCAATCGCTTGCATGAATTCACATCGTGGGATTACTACGAAACATGTAGTAAACCACGTATACACTATCTAAAAAACTAACTCACTAATATTTCATTAATTGCAAATACATGTACAAGGTTGATATCATGTATAGATATCATGTTCCATTCAAATAACCATTTTGAACGTAGATAATCGAACACTTTCAAATGACTAACAACGTGTAATAGTGTATGACGGCTTGAATGGGAGGCAGGTGTAGTCTGCTATACTTATATGCGTTTGTTTACCAAATCCTGAATGAAAATTAACCTTTATTTAGTTATGATTTTTTGTTCGTTTTTTAATATTTGATTTAGACTGTGGATATATATATTATATATACACATATCAAAATTACTTTAGATATATATACACGTCAAACTTATATATATACTTCTCACGGATAAAAATAAACGAGAATTATACATGCACATATACACTGTAAATCCCTTTAGCTATTTTTCCCTCAGACTTGTCAGAGTTTTAATTTTACGGTAGTCCTCTAAGCTAGGTCTCTATAACTTTCCAATACCAAGCCAATACTATTTGTTCATTACTTTTCTCTTTTCAGATTTTGATAGCACCGATTGTCGATTCATTTTCGTTCCACGTGTTATACGTCACCCATGTTGTTTTGTTTTGATACAGTACTGGCCTTATGCAAATAAGTGCTTACACGTGTTCGCAATCGTTCTGCTACGGAGAAAAGTAGGTTATATTAGGGTACCCATTTAATAAGCAATGATTAATCATAGCTCGGTAGTGAGGGCATATGTGACTATTGTAACCAGCCAGTTTGTAATTTCTAAGCATATAAGACTCGTTTGCGTTATTTGAAAAAAAAAAATAGTTGATTCATGGTTTGATCTTGACGAGACCTTTTGTACCTTTAAAAGAAGATTTATACTTACTAATTTTGTAGCCCCTGTTACGATACGCGCTGCCTCAACATTTACCTTTTCTAATCTTTCACTATAATATATGGGACAATTATCGAAAGTGATATCACCGTACTCTAATACTGGTCTTATAAAGGAAAAGTAAATAGTCTGTAGTGTTTGTCGGTCAAGGTCAAATTTCAAACTTCGTAGTATATTCAATTTAATTCCTACCTTACCAATTAGGTAATTAATGTGATACCCCAGTGACATAAATTGTTAAAGATGAGAGCTAGATGTTTCATCGTAGCGTATCACGTGATATGAAAATAATCTCTTGCATGGGAATCCCCTTCGCTTAACAAGGTAAATGCTGTCTAAATCTACATTATATGAATTAATTCTAGGACTATCATACAATCATCGTTATAAATTATATGATGGTTATCTATTCTGGTCAAGAATAGAGGTATGCCCAGAGAACACTTGAACAGAAAGTTTTGTTTATGTACGTGCACCATATCATAACATGTAAACAAAATAGAAAATTTTCTTTGTAAGTGTTCTCTAAATATTCCTCTATTCTTGACCAGAAAAGATTACTATCATATTTATAATAATGATGCTCATATGATAGGCGTAAACTAGTTTCATATAGAGTAGATTTAGACAGTATTTACCTTGTTTAATCGAAGGGGATTCCCTTGTAAGAGCTTATATGCACATCACGTGATACGCCACGGTGTGTTTATGGTATTCGACTTCATTTACTGCTACATTTTCAAAAAATAGAGTTGGATTGTTCATACTGTGTTTATGGGAAATTAAAAGTGCTTCTATTTCTTTTTTGTGGATTAACGTCAACTAACCAGGGTTTCGACCAATTTCTACCTATTTCTAAATTATCGTTTAAAATCTAACCTGCAACTAAGTCATTACTACGATGACATACAAAGTAGTATCATCAGCAAATAGTTTTATATTACAGCTTATTTCGGAAACAATATCATCAATAAAAATTAAAAAGTAAAGAGGCCCCACGATCGATCCCTGTGGTACCCCTGGCCGTATGTCTAATAAGTCAGATTCCCTCCCATTTAATATTACGTTCTGTTTCCTATCTGTTAATTACTTTTTTGTCCAGAGAAGTAAAGTTCCTACCATTCCCATGTTTTCTAATTTAGCTAAAAGTCCCCTATGCCGTACCCTATTGAAAGCTTTTTGAATATCGACGAAAACTACTCCAAGCCTTTGATTTTTCGACACTTTACACTACAATTTCACATTCTAGATTGAAAGAAAGACTAGCTAAAATTATAAGTTATGCGTTTAGAAGAAAGAACGGTGATCGCAAATACAAATTTATTGTTGTGAATTATGACAAAACCTACTTTGTAAAAGAAAAGTCCGATTCTGAAAATAAGTACACTGAAACAGATATTATTCAGATGTTAAACTTTTTGATCGACAACATTTTTGTGGTGTTTGGAGGAAAGGTCATCAAGCAAATTGTCGGAATTCCAATGGGGACCAATTGTGCCCCACTCCTTGCCGACATTTTCTTTTATTCGTACGAAGCTGAATTCATTCAATCTTTGGTCTCTGAAGGGAAAAGATACTTAGCTTCTGACTTCAACTTCACTTACAGATACATAGACGATGTGTTGTTCATCAATAATCCATAATTCGCGGATTACCTGAGCAGTATCTATACCTCACAGCTTGAAGTCAAAGAAACTACAGAGACAAATAAAATTCAGCATCCTATTTGGACATAATGTTGTCCTACGACAATGATGGTCACTTGAACACCTCACTCTATGACAAACGTGACGACTTCAATTTCAGCATTACAAACTTTTCTTTTCTGAGTAGCAACATCCCTTCATCGCCAGCTTATTACGTGTTCATATCTCAGTTGATACGCTATGCCAGAGCAAGTTCCAAGTATACGGATTTTGTTCTGAGAGCTAGGCGTCTTTCAGATAAGCTTCTCAGTCAGGGATATGTTTGTGACCGACAAACATCGTTACTGAGGAAGTTCTACGGTCGATATGGGGAACTCGTCATACACTTTGATGTCCCACTCTCCAAAATGGTGGATGATATTCTGTCATAGACCATTTGAACCATCCAATCAAAGATTGTACTCTATGTCTTCCGAAATGGAAGTAACCGGATGTGACATTTCTACCGAATTGAAGCGGCGGGTGTTGCATGCAAGCAGGAGATGCTTACTCTTTCTGGGCACCTGGTCTCACTCCCATATTTGGGATTCGCTTCTTTTCATGTGTTGGGGGTTTTTGTTTGTTTGCTTTGGTTCCTGTTTTATCCTGGTTTTGTATGCCTTCGTTTTCTGAGTTATCGATTTTGTGCTGTGTGCAGGGATATGGTCATTATCCATATTTGTCTTCTTCACCTAAACCTAATTCTTGTGAAAATTCATTGGTGAAATAAAGTAATTGATTGATTTTAGAATCGCCCTTTCGAAAGCCCGATTGGATTGTGATCATTTATGAAATTGTAAATATGTTTAAATATGCATTTTTCAAAAATCTAACTAACAATGCTTAATAATGAAATCGGTCAAATTTGTTTTTATATCCATAATGTTCTAGTTTTTAAAATGCCAAAGGTATGGTGAATTCAAATCAGCAAAGCCTTTTTTGACTTCACAGTCCTATACTGATTGATACGTCGCTCAAGACTTCTAAAACCGTAGAAATCATTGAAAATATCAATGAATGAGCGATATTTCGATACAAAACTATGAAATCAAGTAGCACTCCAGGCCTTGCCCATGAATGTTTTTGTATCAATCGATCGACCTTTTAATTTGCATAAAAAATTTTATGGGCGAGGCCTGGAGCATAGATGAATTTTGAAGATGATATGTAAAATACGATGATTTTCCTGAGTTTTGTGTCATTCAGGGTAAATGACGTCAAAACACGACGTCATACATCACGCGCCAGACGTTACAAGGGCTCAAAATTATGACGCGGTATTTTCTCAACCATTCAACATTGCAAAAAGTGATAATTAATAATTCTTTTATCAAAAGCATTTTTTGTCGAAATTATAGGGCCGATATGAGGGGTTAGCGCACCTAGTCCTTTCATTAAAGAAGTTTCTTTTAATATTTTAGGATTTAGTTTGTCGTTCCTTACAGCTTTATTTGTGAGAAAATTTTCTGAAACATCCTTAACATCTTGTAAATGTTGTATCGATATTTCAATATTTTCCTAAATTTGTCGCTCAGAAGTTAAGGATGTTTCAAATTCACGAATAACTGCATTAGATTCATCTATGCGCGACTGTGTCGAGAAATAAGTATTAAGAAGGTTAGCTTGATGTAGATCATCCGTGACCATTTCATTATTATCGTTAAGAAGGATATTTATTCCTTGATTTTTATTGTTCATATTTGTAATTTGTTTGACCATTTTCCACCACTCTTTACTAAAAAGTTCATTATTAATTATTTTTCTACGTATGTCGTCATAATAATCACGTTTTGCATTTCTCAATTTATCGATTACTTGATTTCTGATATTTCTGATTTTGGACCAATGATATTCTGATTTAGTTTTCTCAGCCTTCCTACGAATACGATTTCTTTCCTATTATTTTTTTTATATTGCTGTTTACCCAAGGTAAATCGTCAGTTCTAACAGTTATAATCCTATTTGGCATTGATTCTGCAACTAGTTTGGTTAGAGTTTCAGTAAAATGCTCAACTATTGTATCAATATTTGAAGAGGATGTCAATAATGAGTTCCATGGAAATTCGGCAATGTCTGACCTTAATTCATCATAATTTCCTTGATCATAAAGCCAAATTCTACGCTTTGTGCAATATGTTACAGATTTAAAAGGATGTAATAAAGCTACAATAATTGGTTTATGGTGACGCACGTTAACTTGAAAAAATGGTTCTCTAACTGAACTATGAATAATATTTTGGGGATTATTTGTTAATTGCAGGTCTGTAAGAGATGAGGAATTTTCAGTGACAGAGGTGGGTTCAGTGATAAGTTGGTTCAAATTATAAATGTTTAATATATCTTTGATTTTAGAATTTTATTCAATTAATTGATTCTCGTTGAAATCACCAGTTATTATAATATT
This sequence comes from Pinctada fucata, assembly GCA_028142955.1. Lineage (NCBI taxonomy): Eukaryota > Metazoa > Mollusca > Bivalvia > Pterioida > Pteriidae > Pinctada > Pinctada fucata. Next base: position 28,430,543 of record AP027106.1, read on the forward strand.
ACCAATATTTGAATCAGATGCTAACTCAATGGATTGTTCGATTAAATCCTAAATTCTTACACTACTGTTTTGGGGTCTATAGAATGTACCGATTAAATACTTATCTTTCTGATGAAGAATTTCTAGCCTTATGCATTCTAGACCGTTAACTTCATATTCTCTTCTTCTTGGTTATAAAATTGTTTTTGTGTACACAATAACACCCCCCCCCCTCCTATCCAACCTATCATTTCTAAATAAACTATACCCTTCGATTGAAATATCATTATCAGTTACACTAGAGTCAAGTCAACTTTCTGTAAAACATAATATATCAAAACCCTGTAAATTCACACTTATTATGTCAGTTTTATAGTGTATACTCTGGACATTCAAATGTAATAATGAAAGATATGTTTCAAAATATTGTGAAAAATAACTTTTAGAAGAATCAAATGAAGTATCAGATGATGAAGTAGAGTTATTATATAGAGAATAAGTGTCTTAATTTGTGTTTTGTTACGGGTATATAACACACAGCAAGTGCATTTATCGTACATGTAATGCGCGTTAGCACATTTCATGCGATAAATGCACTTGCTGTGTGTTGTATACCCGTATCAAAACACAAATTATGACATTTATTCTATATATATGCACTATATGTGTCTATTTCTTTCTTGTTTTCTGAAATTGCCTTTTCTAGATAAAAGAGTGACGTCAAAATTCATCTCAACGCGGGTCCAGTTCGCAGGTTAGAACAGCTGTCGCGGCATGTTTCTTTAGATCTTATGCATTGTGACGTCACGAGTGTTAACACACGAATTGCAGCACGTTCCTTTCAATAGTAACATCTCAGGGAATTACATTGGTTGTGCATAAATATGTCGATGAGGGTCCTGGGCTCGTTTCTATATCACCACAACAGATCAGTAGTAATTTAAGCATGAAATATAATAATGATACAGATACGGAGACAATATAGTAAAAAATCTGCTACATATACGAACTTATCCATTTTATGCGATCTATTATTGTACGGTGAAATATTACTTTCAACAAAGTATTTAGTAAGAGCACTAGATTCGCCTATATAGGGATGGCTATAAAGCTAGAAAATATAAAGATCATCAAGACAAGTGGTAGAGATTCTTTTTGAAGTATGAGTAACATATTCACAAAGATTATTTTTATTAGGTCTAATCTTTGAACCTTTTTTAACATGCTGGCCCTACAATAGAAAGACCTATTCTGTGCCTGTACTCATCTATAGATATACCCCTCGTTAAGATCAAGTAATTGCATTGTCTTTGATATCGTACAGGCTACACAGGATCGGTGTTTGCTGGGATTCGCTGAACCTATTGTCCGAGAGATATAATAGTTTTGGCGAATCCAAATACATGAGTAGAAGCAGAAAAATAAAAAAAAGAATTAAAAAGGATTTTGGAAGACTGCTCTGGCGAGTTAAACTGACAAATTGGTAAATTGATAAAAAGGAAAAAGCTCAGGTGAGCTAAACATGACAAAAATGAATGTAAAACAAACAATGAAATACTGCTCCAAAAAGCTAAACATATCAAAAACGAGAAATAAAGCTGAACATAGAGAAAATGCTCAGGTGAGCTAGACATATTATGACGATAGAGATATTAACCTAATGTGGTTTTTATGATTTTCTGCATTTTGAAACAATAAGACAAATGATAATCAAAGACGGAATATTCTAACGAATAGTACCATATCTGTACAATTTATATAATTTGAGAAACTATTGTCAAATACTAGTATCCATTTTACATTCTATACATATATAATGAAGATTATACACGACGGATGGTATAGGTACAAAAATGTACCTATCATGCATGTAAATGTAAACTAGTTATTCATTTAACTTAAAGCAGTAGTTCAACCCTCCGATTTGGCGAAAGCGTGACTTTTAACTTTAAAGACTAATAAAGGACGATATATTTCGTTGTGTCAACAAAATTACATGCAATAATTGTAAACAAATGTATGATTCATTCTCGAAAATGAGAATAATAAATCACCAAACATTGAAAATCAATTACTAACTTAATTTATGATATAAACACAAACAACAAGTGATAGGTCATGTGGTATTACAGCGGGTCCTGCATGACCAATGAGAATGAAGCTCGTTTACTTGTGAACACAACCACGTGCTGATTCCTAATACATGGATGAAAACACAACATGAGGTGGTCGTCTAAGCACTATGAAATACGTGCAAAAGCTATAATATTAGAATGTGTTCATACATATGAATAAACTAATTAAACAAGTCAAAATGGAAATCGTGCAAATAGCGAACAAAATAGCAAGAACGATTCAATATGTCAACACGAAGGACCTAGTTCAAGCTAGGTCGTAACAACACGTTACAGGTCATGCGCGCATTACAGCGAGTCTTGCATGACCAATGAGAATGAAGTACCTTTATTTACAAACATAATAACGTGCTGATACCAGGTAACGATTTCTTCAACGCGAGGACGTCGTCTAAACACACCAGCAAATGGTTGACATTTTATCATTCTAGACAAATGTACTTTTCACCAATTTCGCTTTGACGAGTTGCCTGGCTTAGTAAGCAACTTCGGGCTTTTCTCAGCTCCTGATTCACGGACCAGCCTTTGGTATCATCAGATTTCGCCAGGTGTTTACTGTTTTTTATAAGCGAATGGCTGGTATGATAGTTCGTAACTCGAGCTATGATAGTTCTCGGTTTCCCTTGGGTTCCCTTACCAACGCGATGCGAAACAACCAGATCAGTAGAAGACAACGGTACATCAAGCTTCTTTGCGATGTCATGAACAACCACATCTGTGTCGGATTTCTCTTCTGGGACGCCGGAGAAACGAATACAATTGTTCCTGCTATACATCTCAAGCTAATCTATTTTGAGATGTAGCCGTTTATTTTCATCTGAGAGGCGTTGTACGCAGTTACCTAAGGGGGCTACCCTGGCTTCGACAAGTTGTTTGAGGTCTTGACTCATCATATTTTTAACGGCGATAGCGATTTATGTCCACCTCGGAAAGTTGGGCGCCCTTGGGAGGAACCATTTGTAGAAATTGATAGTTGTAGACGGACGGTGTTGTTCCCATTGCACCTTGACCTTGGAGTGGACCTTGTATGGGAGTACTCACTCCTTGCTGAAAGGGCGGGCGGGTGAAAACATCATTGGATTGCATATTTATCAATGATTTCTTGAACAGAGGACGGAGATAAGTCATTAGATGAAGAAGAGCTAATATGTTAACGTTTGAATGTGAGGTTTTGGCTCATAATACGCTCATAGCATAATACGCATGAATGGCCTCACTATATGGCGATCAAGAGGCGATCGAGTGACGGCAGTTTATGGAGATAAACAAAACAAAATGCACCTTACCATGCAGGATATGTAAGTCAAATTTTTAATCCTCCGTGAATATGACACTAATGAGTCCGTCAAAACAGTTTGAGTCATGCATGCGCATACTTCGTTTTAACGCTTCTATGGCAATATTGGTTTTCTTAGTGTACAACAGGAATAGAGATTCACATGATCTATTTTTGGCTACATCTCAAAATTTTCAACAAGTTAATTAACATTTGCTATGTAAAATTTCACTTTGGACATTTTTCATCATAATGAGGTATTCAGTGATAACACGGTAGTATTCAAACTCTATACCTTTATGAAGAAAATACCAAACCAATTTATCTGCACCACAGACACGTGCTTTGCATAGTAAATTCTCATCAATGATGCTTACAGCGGAGCCACCAAAATTTATTTAAGTAGCGCCCTCTTTTATGTTTTGAATATGCATTGGGTAATGAGAGGTAATTGGGTTACCCATTTATGGATTCCTGAGATCTAATGTTAGAATTAATTGAAAATGATTGACCAATTAGTTATTGAAAAAATGGTTAATTTAAGAGTTACGGGCCCTTACAGTTTACATTGAACTATAAGGGAAAAAGTTATTTTTTCATAAAATTTTCAACAGAACGACCGGGCATCAAATATGGATTGGTCAAAACTTTATAGAAAATATATTTCATCAAATTTCGCCGAAAGAAAAAAAAATCACCAATTAGTTTTTCTGCAATTAATATCTTTTTTTTTTTTATCTTTTCTCAACAAGGGGAGATAACTCCTAAAATGACCCTTTTCAAAATATTTCTTATTTCGAGATCTACAAGGCAGGTACAAAAGTTGTTGAAATATCATATGTCACAGAAAAATATTCAATGATAAATAACTTAATTTCAATGTTTTGGCATAATCTTAATTCTTTCATTTCATTCCTTCATTACCCATCGCATACCTTAAGCTAATACTTCTAAGACGTAAGAAACTTCTTATTATAAAGTGTCATCATACTTAAGGACTTCAACATGAGAACGTGAGAAAAAAAACTTTCATAATTATTGTTAAAAAGAAAATCGGCACCTCTCTTTGAAGATTGTCTACATCCGCCTTTGACGATTACCTGTTATGTGTAATCATTTATCAGTGAGCTTGACAAGTTTGTTTAACAGAATACCAAATTGTAATTCAGAGCTATGGTACGAATTTAATACCAACACGTCAATGCGCTTACTGTTTAACTGTGGTAAAAGGACCTTAATTAATGAGCCTAAGATGAAAAGTGCAGAATTGCAAAACTATTTCATGAAAATAAGTGCAATACAGGCTCTAATATGGGGTGGGAACCTTTACCAATAATCAAGGCCACATGACCTTGACTTTTGACCCCAAAATCAATAGGGGTCATCCATGACTCATTTAAAACATTTCTGTCAAATTCAAGATAACAGGTGCAATATAGACTCTTATATGGTTTGGAAACCATTAACAATCATCAGAGTCCTTTGACCTTGACATTTGACCTATTGATCCAAAATCAATAGGAGTCATCCTTGACTCATAGTGAGTAAATGTGTATCATACTTGACATAAAGTCCGGAAACCGATTGTTGACGACTAACCGCCCTCAAAGACAGCCGCCCGACCACCCATCCGTCTCACATCGAATTAAGAGCTGAGGTTTGCAACTCGGCTAACTAGCGCATCTTTAGCCGTGGGAACGTCCAACGACACTTTCCTATTTGGTTGGGGTGTGTTGTCCGCAGGCAGATACGATTGATAAATCAGAAACCTAAATTTAACTTTGACCTGACGCATGTGTGTAAACTGTCTCTGTTATAAAAATTCCATTTAACAGATACAAATTTAGTTGACCTTTATAGCAGCACTAAAACTATACAAACTGGTATACCATATAAAACAGTTAAGTTGGTCGTCAGCTAGCAGTCAACTAGCTGTCAACAGTGTGAAAGTTGAGTGCTCTGTTCAGAATTGATTGTTTTTCCATGAAAAGTGGTAAACTACTTTGCATGTGTTCAGTTACTTGTCAACTAAGAAATGTTCGAAACTTGAATACTAGTTATATTTTTAGTAAACCACTTGTTTAGCAACAATTCTAAAGGAATGTTCAAATCTTAATTCAAAAAAATTAGAGAGGGCGCTACTGAAATGATTTTTGGAGGCTCCGCTAGAAGCATCACTGATGAGAATTTAATATTCGAAGTTCAATACTAGTTTTGTTTAGTAAACCGCTTGTTTGACAACAATATACAATTAGATATAGGTTTAACAACAGGCTTGTTTAACAACAATATACAATATAGAATTTATTGACATTTGATGAGGTCTACTCGTGACTATACAGACCTGGTCAGGTATTGGTTGACCGAGACCGAAATCAAAAGTCAGTAACTGCTTTATTAAATTATTAGGATTTTATTAACATTTGCATTGCAATGATTAGCGAAGTCAAAGATCTAACACTACAAAAATCAAAGCACGCGCTGGTAAAGCACGCGCTAATCCCGAATAGACCGCTTTGGAGCGTTAGCGGTCAACTCACTCTGAGGTACACTCTATCAAACAGCGTCTCCACCATCAGAAATAAGCAAAATCGGCAATAATTCCTGATCATTTAATAATTCTAAATGAGTCCTAGTTGCGCACTCTCTGTAATGTAAATATACATTCAAGTCTAAACTAAGAAAAAAAAAATAAAGAGGGCGCTACTGAAATGATTTTTGGTGGCTCCGCTAGAAGCATCACTGAAGAGAATTTAATGCATGAAAATTGATTTGGAATTTTCTTCAAGAAGGTATAGAGTTGGAACCCTTCGACAGTTTGAATATAATTTGTTTTTCATATATTTTGTAGCGCTTAACTGTTGAACACTCTGACTTTGTAAATTCATAAGAGTTGACCACTAGTTGAATACTACTGTATCGTCTTTTTGTATTTTGGAGTGCTCAACAGTTGCATCAACACTCTAATTCATGTGACACACCATACACATGACGTAAACGCTAGTAAAATTTGGCATGTGTCTGACGAGCATTGATCTTGAAGGAGTTGTTCTAGTATAAAAGTATCAATATGAATAAAGAAGGTGAGGCTTTCATATTTTTCTTTTGATGATTAAAAATTATTTAGTCATATGCTGTCTTGTAAAACACTTGACAAGTTCTCTAACAGAGGAAATCTTAGTTAATTAGTCTAATTTATATTTCAAATTGATCAATTTCTGGTTCTTTATGTAGATTACTTTACTTCTTTAAAAAATAACCAATAATAAATTTTTATTATGGTTGTTCCCTTGTGAGACAATGCCTCTCTGCATGTCCATCTGTCTTTTCCTTTGAGATAGGACTTCAAAGTTTGTATAACGGAATTATTTTACATACATGCATCTGTATGGTGTTAGTGACTTCTACAGATATACTATTACATATATTATATTAATAATGTACTTTCGCTACGGTCAATATATGTACTTTCGTTATGGTCAATATATATGGTAAATGCAAGGTTTGAAAAGAAAAGGATGGGATGGGTGGTGGCAATTTAAGTGAGCGTTTAACTAGCGTTCAACTGGTCACTAAAGCTATGGAATGTTCAACTAACAGTCAACTGGTCACTCTATGATCGGAGTGTTCAACTACACGTAACCATCAACTGAACGCTCCAACCATTGAGTCAAAATTACACAATGAATAGGGTTTTCAACTAGTGCTCAACTGATCTAACAGAATTAGAATATATATAGTGCTCAACTAGCTGACAACTAGCTTCTCAATTATGATTACGAGTTAAGCGAACCCTCACTTTCACGGTATAAAAATTTTGTTAACCGTCAACTAACCATCAACGCCATGTTCAATTGAGTGTCAACTGCCTACTCCAGTTGAATACCCATTGACTTTTTTCGTACGCCATATCACCAAATATAGCAATTATATGTTGATCAAATCAAAATCTTAACTCCATAATCAATCTGAATCAGAAAAATAATTAAGATATTTCAAGCAAGTTTTGGTGATAGTAATATTGGTATGGTATACATGTATCTTTCCTGTTTCAAACGGTATAAGAAAATTTACAACAAGTTGAATTCTCCATCGTCCGTTTCGCGTATTCCCAAGTACTTTCATTAGTATTTCTAAGTACATATCTGAGCTTAGAAAGTGTCTGGGTCATCACTTATTGAATTTAAAGTACTGTACGTTTTCAGAAATTAAAAATTATTATGTGAAATTAATACTTATGAAATACTTACAAATCTCACTATCCCAAATCAACAAGTATACATATGTCACTCTGTATATAAGTGGGCGAAATTATCATTTTGTACAATATAACTTCCTGTTCTGACAATTGCAGCAACTGTCGAAGGTTTATAGTGACATGAAGAAAATCCGTTTTTCCACTGTATGAAGTACAAACTGTACTATATAAAATTTTATATTTCGTGATTTGTTTGATTTAAGTTTGTGTCACGAGAGGTTTGAACTTGATAGAATGCAATTGTTAATTGTTTTAATGTCTCTGGTTTTAGCAGTAATTGCTGAAGGTAAGTAAATTTTTTTCACATTCGACTTTCAACTTGTTTAATGTAACGGAATGTAATGAATAAACATCAGCGAAGTACCTAACAATTATTCAGTCTCAAAGTCGAGAAGGTAATGCAAATCATAAGAATTTCCTTGGAACGGTTCAGTATAATAAGAAGATTTTGTATAATTGTTGTATTTTGTACATTTGTATTTGTAGTTTTTTAAAATGTTTCAGCGGAGGTTATTTATTTAATCATTTTTCAATATATGTATTGTTTATTTGTTTGTTTTTGTTGGTTTGATTTTATGTTTGTGTTTTGTTGGTTTGATATTATGTATGTTTTTGTTGCTTTGATTTTATGTTTGTTTTTGTTGGTTTGATTTTATGTTTGTGTTTTGTTGGTTTGATATTATGTTTGTTTTTGTTGCTTTGATTTTATGTCTGTTCTTGTTGGTTTGATTTTATGTTTGTGTTTTGTTGGTTTGATATTATGTTTGTTCTTGTTGGTTGGATTTGAAATATTTTATGTATTGGGGGGGGGGGGGGGTTCTTTCTTGTCGGGTATAATCTAATAAGTCGAATTCTTGACAAGGAATGGGATTTATATTATTTTCCCCAGATTCTACGACCATATACATGTATGTATAGTGGCAAGGATGTTGTTTTCCAAACGAATAATTAAGAACTACTGTAACAGAACATATTCAGAAATAAAATTTGTAATGAAGTTTCCCTCTCAATTCACTGTATCATATAATAAAAGTACGTTCTGTGTCATGTTTACCGAGTTGTACTGATTCCCATTACAGAGTTATGATGTACCGTAGTGCAGATGATTTTCAAACTTATGTACTTGACCTCATTCTGTTACATGCGCGGATCCAGATAGAGATAAAGTATGAATAGATGTTTCCAGAAAATATTTTTGATGTAGTTCTTTGGCAGAAAGTTTGTAAATTTTAGACTTTTGCTCTTCGTACTTATATATGTGTGTATCTTTGGTCTATGCGTCATACTGTCTCTTTGTATGGTCATCTCGCAGTGGGGAGGTTATTTTACACCACTATTGTGCGTTCTCAGAGACCTCCGGATAATCGGAAAAGTAGGAGGGTTGTGCACACGTAATCCAAATAAGGACACCGTCTGATACTGGCGTGGCAGAGGGCTGTCCTAAGTCGGCACCGATTGGTCTTTTTGGTTTATGAGTAGTCATTTAAGGTTGATGTTTCTATAGGATTTGGTGTTCCTTAAGCAGTCCAAGAGAATACTAAAAACAGTAATATTACTAAAACCAATAATATAACTTTCATTGGAGTTATCTTTCTTGGAAATTTATCTCTTTATATTACTGAAAGCAGTAATACTATATAGATTGTCAGTTCGCTCTTATACCAGTGGATTCGGGGAGAAATGAGGGTAATTAGGAGTTGTATCTCATTCAAATGTACACTGAAAAAATGTTTAAAACATTAGGAAAATTTTTTCCTCAACATATTAGAAGAAAATGTGATATCAGAAAGAAGAAAAAGTGAAAAATAGGTTCCAAATGGACATTATTTTCACTTTTCAGTATAAAAATGTGTTCATATTTAATGAATGTGTTGTTGAATGAAAGAATTGTTTGCTTATAGCTTTAAAATGTTTCTTTGTCTATATTACAGAAAGATGTAATATAAGGTGGAAACATTACTGTTTTCAATAATATTAGGGATTACTGTTAACAGTAATATTACAGTTCTAAGTAATATTACTATTTATAGTATTCTCCTGGACTGTTAAGCTTGTTCGTTCTTTATGTGCGTATCTACTGTGTGTTTTGCATCGGGTGTTTTGGAGTTTTGCTGTGGTTGCTGCAACCTGGTGTTGTTGGAGATCCCCTCCTTTCTTTGATGAATTTATTACTCTGATTTTCTCTTTTTTGGCCTCCAGCATCCGTTACTGATTATACATAACCCCTTGAAATAAGGTGCATTGCAATGTCATACTAATAATGATATTATTATTTTATGTAGACAACATTTAAACACACTCTCATTTAAATTTTTCTCTGATTAACGTTTTAACAGATGCGTCTTATAAAAAAACTATAATGGATAAGAAATCCAACATGATGCACCCCTACCCCTGTTCAAAAGAAAAACGAAGCATCCTACTTCGCTGTCAGAAAGAAGCCTTCTTTACAGACACTTCCAATTGCAGTCCACCAGACATGCATGTTGGGATTACTGAATCCTCATCATAGGTGATTAAAGCCAAAATAAGTTGAATCTGAATAAAATAGTTAAGTTAAGGCAAATATGACGCTATGGTACATCTATAAACTATATCATTTTATGTATTGGCGACAATGTAAGTGTTAATTTAAACTTTCAAAGGAACTGATAAGATAAGGCGTAAAATCTGCCCTGAAAAAGTCGAATTTTCAAAATGGGAAATTCAAGAAAATTCTTTCACTAAATTGATGCCAGTTATTGGTTTCATCATAATCAGCAGTTGGATTAGATTTATCGTGTCGTTTTACTTAATTTTAGGGCAAAATATGTCTTTTTCCATAGAAATGAATGGAAAATGGAAAAGTTTTTAAAAACATTGTCCCCCCCCCCCTAGCTACAGAATGCCACTTTTACAGAAGATGTATATCACTAATACATATCTTTTGACAAAGTGAAGTTCTGTAGCTAAGGGGGGACGATGCCCCAGAGACGAAAAACTGAAAAAGGGAGTGTGGGGGGCATTTTACGAATATGTGTCTTAGGCCAAAATATAAGCAAAGTTTCATTTTTTTTTCCTTTTAAAGTCATCCATATATTTATTCTAAACATGTTCAAATGAAATGCACAAGATTTTGGATTGAAACAAACAAGAGTGTGCTGTTTATTTCTAAACAGTGTGTATTTCATGGTAAAATGCCTACTTTTTAGCCAATGAATGCAAAATACAATCATATTTCAGATTCAAGATTTTAAAATTTATGGATAAAGTTGAGACCAGTCTTTTAAATTTGATTTCTAGTATCTTGTTTAGACTATAACTATGTTTTAATGTTTATAGATAACCATATTAGCCATATAGTTCTTAATTTTCAACGGGTTTTGTTGCTCAATATTAGCTTCTTTTCGACATGGCTACTCCCTACTCTTTGGACTGTAACTTAAGTATCTAGATATAAGCTTAAAAAATAAAAGTTACATTTTTGTAATGATCAAGTTTTTCGTGTGTATAGATCATTGTGTAGAAGAAATACTTGATGAGATTCAGGGCTAAATACAGCCCTTATCTTATCAGCTCCTTCAATTCCTATAGGTTAGTCAGTACATTCGTTTGCTGACCCGATATTCCTGTTCTGTCGAGTACGAAAAATCGTTTGGATTTTTTCAACGATCATGTATATGAAGTGGTAAAATTGGGATGAATAACATCAAACCTAAACTATCAATTGCTACATTAGTAAAGGAGTTGCAGTTCTTGATCATACTCAATGGGCATTGTGAAAATAATATTCTTTAGGCATATTGTTTAAATGACGTAGATAATCTGAATAATACGTGTATTCATTTTATTTAAGAAATGCAAATTATCAATATCGAAATTCATTTTCGACTATTAAAATCAAGGTGCACCATTATGAACACATGCGTATTTCCGAATTTCAAGAAAAAGTTATGGACTAAGTGAACATGGTACAAAAATGCAGTACATAGAGCTGCAACAATTCCTCGCGATGCACCGAGAATCGCGATACTTAGCTCCGACTCGGATAGCGAGTCGTTGTGGTCAAAAACGGTTCGAGTTGAATAGTCTAAATAATGCAGAAAAAGGTTTTTATTTCAACTTTAAAGATTCACTAATCGCAGGATTCCCATTAAGAATAATTTGATGTGGAGATTTTAAAAAATGATGAACCCTTTAGGCATGGTCCATTTGATTCAGGGGGGGGGGGGGGGTTGGGTTTTTTGTCGGAGCAAGATTATTTTTTTCGCCCCGGACCGGGGCAAAATTATTTTTTTATTGCAAAGTTGGAGCAAGGAAATTTTTTTTAACAAGGTGATGCGCATATTAAGAATGTTTGTGTTTTATCAATAGAAATTATTAATATTTTAACTCAAAACTCTAAATATTAATATATTAATTTATTCTTATTCAAGGCAATTCACTTTTAAACAGAGAGATGAAAGATTTTTACAATACAATTCTCAATATTTTACATAAGGTACATGTATATAACATGTATAAAAGGGTCTGAGGGGAAGGTCTCCTAGACAAATTTTTAAATGTTGCTAAGAATTGTAAGTTAATTGGTGAATAACTGAAGTTCTCCTTCCAAGCTTACAAGAACATAAAGTTAGACTCTATGGGATACATGCAACATGGAAAAATAGCAATACATAAATATTTATAATATATTTAGCCCCTTTCCATTCACATACATGTATAACTTTTGATATCTTCAAATATATGAAGTTTGCTATTAGTAAATAATGTTTTGATAGAAAACTATGGCGAGCGAATGGAGCCAAAAATATTTTGATACAACTTGAAAACTGCGGCGAGCGAAGCGATCTGGAAAATTTTCAAGAATTTTAGCGAAATTTTATGGTAATTCTTCAAATTCAGATTATTTGTAAGAGCAAGATTATTTTTTTTCTGTCACACCATAAGCAAATTTATTTTTTTCATCAAAATTAAGAGCAAAATTATTTTTTTTTGAAAAAAAACCCAAGCCCCCCCCCCCCCCCAGAATATCAAATGGACCGTCCCTTAAGAGCAATTCATACAGAAAATAAAGGATCAGAGGAAATTCGAGCCGGCGACTTTTGCCGCATTTCGACGAGTGCTACCCCAATTTGAAATGCCTCTTTTAAATCATTTACCAAGTATGCACTTCTTTGTATGATCTGGTTAATTATCATGTACCTTTGTGCACAGTATTGATTTTACATGTATATCCTTAGAAAGCTGTTCTGTGGAGGGTGGCCGTCCTTGAATAATATTCCCACGTTATACATAAACATATACTTGTATATCATACAGTACCTTCACTTGAACATTATTTTTGACTGAGATGAGATTTTCAATTAATTTTTCAAATAAAAGGGAAAAAATTAAATTTCCAGGGAAAATTACAGCGTAAATAACTAGAACCGTAAAAATTCGATTCGTGACATCGAAATCGAACCGAATCGAGAAGTTCACGACTCGTTGTAGCTCTACTAGTACAGCTCCGACCAGTCCAAAGTTTAATATTCGCTTTCAGTTCGTAAAGGAGTTGAAAGCTTTTTGAAAGCTTAGCTTTCAAACTTTCGTCAGCGATTGCTTTCAAAATTTTGAATACTCGAGAGATTAATTTTTTTTCAATATTTTTAAAAGCTTTTTGTGAGCTATTTTGAGTCGCGAAAACCAAGATGGCTGAAATCAAAGCAATCATTTATTCAGATTAAATTATGAAAAATATATAATCTTGGATTAAATGAAAAATTGTATTTTGTTTTATTAATTTACTAGTAATTATGTAAGTTTAAAGATTCCGTGTTTCCGTTATCGGACTAGATTTAACGAATTGCACAAGTCTTGATATACGGTGAAACCCTGGCTTCTCTTTATTGTCGGAAGCTTCACAATTGGTGAATTTTAAAGCCCAAAGCCAATAATAAAACGGCTTCTCTCATCCTCCAACTGTGTAGAGGATTTTGTCCGAGGCGTACCGCAGCCATTGCAAAAATAATATGGCTGCCGAGCGTTCAAAAAGCTTTGAAAATTTTCGTTAACGATAGCTTGCAAAATTTTCGTCAGCGACAGCATTCAACATTTTCGACAGCAATAGCTTTCAATATTTCGTCAGCGATTGCTTTCAAATATTTTGAACGCTCCAAGATGACGAAATTTTCGTCATATACTTTTCGAAAGCTTTTTAGTAGCTTTCAAATGGCGTCATCTCAGTAGCGTTAAAAAAAAGCTGACGAAACTGTCGCATTTAGCTTTCAAAATTGCGTCATCTCGGCGTTTAACTTTTGACTGGTCGGGGCTGTATCTATATTAAGTTGAAATTCTATAGGGTAATAACTGCCACCTTAGTATAGGGCTTAACATAATCTTAGTTCTACATGTAGAATAAGTGACAAAGAACTTACTTATTTCAAGGCATTGCCGAAAAACATGAGCGCGTCAAACATATCATATTATCTCTAAGATATGAACCTTTAAGTTTTCTTTTTTATTCTTATTTCCGAATCAAGATTTGAAGCATATTGAAATGTTTCGAAATAAGAATTCTGGTTTTTACATAACAATTTGTTTGACGCCATCTATGATGAACTTACGTATGACGATACACTCTGAGAAGATTGTGCATTACGTTAGATTCTATGGACTACATTATTGTTGTCCGCTTTTTCTCGTGTCGCGAGATTTACTGTTGAAGACCCTCTTCCTATCTTTATTATCATTTTTTATATATATTTTTCCAGAATTTGAATGCTTATTGACTGTGATTGAGAAATTCTGATTGTTGGTTTTAATTGTGAATATACCTGTAACCGGCTATAACCATCGGTCACCTGAATACAACAATAACGTCTTTTCGAGTTTACATGCCTATGTTCGTTTTCTCCAATAACCCGACGTAAAGCATTGTGACGCCATTTAATTCATCATTCATCATTGAATTGTCATAATATCTACACTCTTAAGATGAATTTCATTCTGGTTTCGAAAATTGTGATGTCGTCATAACAAAATAAGAAGGATCAAGGGTAGACAGAATAACCATTGAAATTCTGTTAGAATCATCAAAAGCCTTAATGACGTGTACATTTTGTATATGGAGCTGTTCGAATAAGCGACGAAAACCTACCAACGAACTTGGTACTACGTATGCATGTAGGTACGTAAAGGAACAAAATAAGGGATGGTCTCAAAAAACATTATGAAGCACATGTTGCAAAATATCTTACTTCAATTCATCAAAAGGGTAAAGCTCGCAGAATTATAAGCGAACTTGACGTAAAATTTCATGTCCTATATAAGCTTCTGATCTACTGATAATCCAATGTTTGTTCTAATTTTGTCGTGCTTCTTGAAATGGTATTTTCATTATCTGATTCAGTGGGATTAGAGGGTTTAGTAAGGTATTTGTTGGCTTCAAACTTGTATTTCTGGCAAAAAATATTCGCTGCTACTCATTCCCTTACTTTAAGTTTAATTTAGATAATTTTTGCAATATAATCCGAATCTAAGCATGGCATCCATTTTATACACAAAAGCCAGTATAACGCCATCCACGCTTTGGTTGTTTTTCTTTCAGCAAAGGGGTAGGATTTGTTATGTGTATCCCTAACTCATAAGAAAAGAATTACAAAACTCCGCTAGCTAGCTTCCTTCGCCAGGTACATTCTCTATCTTAAAGCGATACAATTTTTGATATTGATTAATGCTTCCTTTCAAACGGCTAAAATTGTATCTCAGTATTTTCTGCATCCAACAAAATGGTCAATCACCGCAAGATTATTTCTATTAGGGAGGGAGCGACTCCAGAAACCCCTAGAAAGACGTCACCCTGGACCCACTTTGATGGGGCCTAAAAGCTTCAAGACCCTTTCCCCTTTTTATGTTCACCCCTCCCCACCTCAAGTAAAATCATTTATTCGCCTATGATATGTTACACATTATCATATCGTCTCAAGCGCATGATAGGTTGCAACCCTTCCCCTTTGGCCAGAACAAAAAATAGAGACGTTAGCGAAACAAGATAGAGCCTCCTGGCTTATCTATATGGTATCCTCAATTTTACTAGATTGCAAGGGGTGTTTTGAGAGAAGAAAAGTTTTGACAGAGGGGTCTTCACCCCAGGAAGAATGTGAATAATGTAGAAATATTTTGTCGATGTAACGCTTGCTTACTATTTCTTAGATTATGGACTAGAAATGCTATTATAGATAAACATCAAAGAAGAACCTAACCGTATTCTGTAATAATTTATTTAAATCTTTTTTATACGTCAACAATCTCCAGACATACTGAATTAAGAAAATGTGTATTAAACTTAGGCTCGATTGACGACGGTACGCTTGATGACGGATTAAATATGAATTTGAAAATCTGCACACCATTTGACCATTTTGTGCTCACGTGTTTCAGTTTTGAATCCCCTCCCCCTTCTTAAGAAAAGCTGTGCATCTTCTACAAAATGTACCTTGTCTTCAGATTTAAGAATGAACACCTCCACTAAAGAAAATCAAACCACATCACGGTAGCATAGAATTAGGGAGAAATAATGCTGTAAATAGCGTTCCGAAGTGCCTATAATCCACCGGCTTTCGCCAATCCCCCCCCCCCCCCCCCTTCCCAATAATGTTGAAATCATTTTAGCTATGCCCCAGTCTTGCATGAAAGAGCAATTCAATTTTCTTGTAATAAAGAAGCAGATAAATACCTTCTTTTGTACGCGTCCCCCATATAATTTTGCACAGCACTACAAAAACACATACCTCGTAATCAAAGGTTTTGGATATTTGAAAAAAAATGTTTATTTCGTCTGTCAGTCCGTCGTTGTTTAATCAAATCTCTATTAATACAGCTTGATTTACTCTATCGACGAATGAAATTAAGATACATTCTTAAGCATGTTTTATAATATACTTATGAGACCACCCCTCAAATTGTTCCATTACGTACAGATACGTAGTACGAAGTTCGTTGGTAGGTTAACGTCGCTTATTCGAACAGCTCTTATGAAACTTCTGTCACAAGACGGATACTTGGCTTGGAACTGGACCAATCAACAGCCTTGAACCAGCGCATTCTTAAGAATTTCACTCTGACTGACTGTGACGACAGAACTCCATGACAGGCCCTGTCCAAACCTCTTTAGAGAAGACAGAGCCACAGCCACTAATCTCTCTGAATGTCAGTCGGACTCTTCTGGTGATCACATTAACGAGCTCGCTACGGCTGGCATAACACGGACTGTATTTTGAATGCCTTCTGGGTTTTTTTTATATCAATTTGCATATCCATCAGC
This sequence comes from Pinctada fucata, assembly GCA_028142955.1. Taxonomy (NCBI): domain Eukaryota; kingdom Metazoa; phylum Mollusca; class Bivalvia; order Pterioida; family Pteriidae; genus Pinctada; species Pinctada fucata. Next base: position 28,447,477 of record AP027106.1, read on the forward strand.
CTGTTTCTTTGGTCTTTGCGTTATGCTGTCTGTTTGTATGTTCATCTTACAGCGACGAGGTTATCTTACAACACAAGTTAGGGTTCTTCCAGACTTCTGCGTAATTGTATAAGTTAGTCTAAGATTGTTTTTCGCACGTAATTCGGATAATCACTTCGTTTGCTAAATGCATGGCAGATGGCCGTCCTATGTGGGCACCGGTTGCCCATTGGCTTTATTAGTTTATGTGTGGACTTTTGGGTTTCATGTTTCTATGGTATGACGTGGTGTTCCTTGTCCCTTTTGCATTCTTTCTCTTTCTATGGGTGTCTGCTCTGTATCTTTGCTGTGGGTTCTGCGGCCGAGTGTTGTTACTGACCCTTTCCTTTCTTCGTATTGTTCCGAATTATCTGCCTTCTAAGAGCATGGCATGCCTCCAATGTTATAAGCTGTTGATTGACATGAATAAGACATGCTTTTCAAATGTACTAGCTTGCAAAGATCGAAAGTCAAACGATGACATTAAATCGTCTTTATTATTTCAAAATCTTCTTAACTATCCCTCCCACTTGAAATCGTGTACGTTTCAATTAGGTTTTACCCTACTTAAGAGTACTTCATGTTATCGACATTTTAATATTAAGTGTTTAGTATTTTATAGATGATATCTGAGGAAACAAATAAAATAAAGGAAAAGCGAAGAAAAATATCGCGTTACCGATAGTCACAAACTGCACATCACATTAAGTCCTTTAAGTGTCCCTTAAGTCTTACACGAGTGTTTGAGGAAGTAAACAAAGAATGCTTATTTGTACAATTTAGGAAATTACGGAATGAAAAGAAAATAAAAGAAAATTAAAGATTATAAAGGAAAAAACTACTACTACCATTCTTATTCCATAAGATTCAATTTATATTAGGAATTTTTTTATAATGACTAGGACATTTATGTGTAGTCCTTTGTGTTTGATGTTTTTGTGTTGTGCGTTGACATTCCTTGTTCTTTATTCGTCTCTTTCTGTGCTTGTCTGCTTTGTGTTTTTGCATTGGGTATCTTTAGGCTTTGCTGTGGGTGCTGCAACCTGGTGTTGTTGGAGATCCCCTCCTTTGTAGGAATCTAACAACGTATATTTTGGCAGAAGAGATCTTATGTCAAAGAATTCATTCTCCCAGATCTTTTGTTTGAGTTTTTGACTTATGCCGGCCCCTAAAGGAATACCGTCCGACAAATCAATTTGAGGTGTTGTAAGATTTTGAGCATCAGAACCCCTTGCTGACTCACCTGTGAACATTTTATCAATTAAATTAACAACATCAACATTATGTCCTCCGACACATTTTTTGTCGTATCCTGTGTATTTTCATCATTTAGGATGACTGGTTGGTTTCCACCATTATCATGTGATGTTGTACTTGTACTGGCGGGTGAGCTTGCCTGTTGTTTAATAATCTCAGCTGCTAATTTAGCATAGTCAATAGACAAATTGTTTGTTTGAACTGACCCCGATGTTTGATTGTCATTAGTGCTTTTCCCTTGTGGTCCTTGTTGCGCCTTAGGGGGGGTTTGCACTGATCCAGCTTTTTTGGAGTTTCTCCTTCGCTGCCCCTGTGGTGCCTGTGGGGAGGCAGAGGCCTTCCTTTTCTGCCTTGGCATTCCTAGGAATATGAATACATATTTAGTGTTATGTTCAAAATAAATTATACCTGTACACTAACACATATCCATTATACTGAATACAAGTACAGTTGTATCAGTCATCTTCAAAATTAATGAATATTTAAGTGCATTTGTACCTATCATATAAATTTGGTTACTTATAACCAAATTAGACTAAGAGAGTGGCACTTTTTTATGAAAGTTTAGATATTATCAAGGTAAGAATTTTATACCGAGATTCATAGATATCATAATAGCATCACACTTATATAGTAGTTTTACAGGGTACAAAGAAATATAAATACCCTACAAGCACCTGTACTGTATTCCGATGTTAGACATACATGTATAATGTAGGAAATTTATATATGTATGCTGAAACATGTGATGCTACACTGAGTATTTGATTAACAATTAATACAATACAGAAAATTAATGTGATACTGTACTACATGTGCATGTAAACTGAATGACTAAAAGGGGAACTAATTATACTGAGTACCAAATTTATTGAGATTCTATACTGAACATTCAAAGATGATACCATATTGAGTATCTAATAGTGGTACTATACTGAGTACCCAATATACTGAATGCTATACTGAGCATTCAAAGATGATACTATACTGAGTATCTTGAGAGGTACTATACTGAGTACCAATTTATTGAATGCTATACTGAACATTCAAAGATGATACTATACTGAGTATCTTAAAAGGTACTATACTGAGTACCCAATATACTGAATGATATACTGAACATTCAAAGATGATACTATACTGAGTATCTTAAAAGGTACTATACTGAGTACCAATTTATTAAATGCTATACTGAACATTCAAAGATGATCTATACTGAGTATCTTAAGAGGTACTATACTGAGTACCAAACAGGGAAATGCTATACTGAACATTCCGCTTGTGATACTAAACTGAGTATCAAAAAGTAATATACTGAGTACCAAATAGGGAATATTATATTGAACATTCAAAGGTGATACTATACTGAGTATAAAAGGGGTACTATACATGTACTAAGAACCAATTTACTGAATGTTGTATTGAACATTCCAATGTGAGATATCTGAGGATTTAAAAGGGGGTACTATACTGAGTACCATCTTAGAATTGCTATTCTGATTTTAGAAATGCTATTTTGATCATTATTTAGTGAAACTGTAAAGTGCATACATGAATTTAAATTAGGTCAAGAGCTGAAAACTGAGACATGGTGACAATATGGGAATTATTTATCACCATATCATACATGTATCAGATGTAACAAAGCAAAATCATTAAGCATAGGAATATCAGATTGTATAAATTTGCAATACATCATATAAATGCCATAGTGAGTATTGACTTAAAATGAAAGACTTTGACAAAGAAACTTTTATGATAAACAGGTACATGTACCCCTAAGAAGATATTTGCATCATCTTTCTATTTGCATATTATTTAAAAATTATTATTCATGAAAACTATACTGGCCTTGTAACATTGGCATGAACAAGAATGGCATATCTGATGCTTCGCCAATACTTGAACATGGGCGTTGGTGGATCCCTAGGTCTTCTATGTTTTGGGTCTTCCAGGTGAACACCATCAGGTCCCAGGTGGCTCAGATCTTTCCAAAAGCCTCTGTGCTTCCAGAATACAATTTCCCGTAATTCGTGGGAGCGAGTGGTTTCCTCCAGTCTTACATTAATTTCGACCACACTCTGGTTGTACGTGGAGCTGACCTTATCTGGGTGTCGACGGAGAAGTTGACCTATTATCACTTTTTTTACCCCTACACCTAAAATCAAATATTTCGCAATTGCCATAATGTTCGTAACGATTTTACCATTTGGCACATGTCCTATATCGTTGCCTCCAATCTGCAAGAAACAGGCATCAGGTTTTGGGGTAAAGTCTAATACTTTTGGTAGCTTCGATGTAGTAAGCCCTCCTTTTGCGCGAACAAATATTCTATAAAAGTCAGAATCTAGATTTAAGTTCTGTAAGTCCCGGTTCCTCATCATAAATTCCGACAAAAGACGAACATAGGAGTGTCCAATTAAATAGATAACCTTCGCTTGGTCCTCCGCCTCTGGATCCACCGCCGCCATGTTTGTTTACAGTATGTACACAGAATCTAGGTCAAATGACAAATATGGATAATGACAATATCCCTGTTTACAGCACAAAATCGATAATTCAGAAAATCAGAAACCGAGGCATACGAAATCAGGATAAAACAGGAACAAAAGCAAACAAACAAAAACCTCCACCATATGAAAAGAAGCGAACTCCCGATATGAGAGTGAGACCAGGTGCCCAGGAAGAGTAAGCATCTCCTGCTTGCATGCAACACCCGCCGCTTCAATTCGGTAGAATTGTCGAATTCGGTAACTTCCATTTCGGAAGACATAGAGAACAATCTTGGGTTGGATGGTTCAAATGGTCTACAACAGAATATCACCCATCATTCTGGAGAGTGGGACATCATAGTGTATGAAGAGTTCCCCATATCGACCGTAGAACTTCCTCAGTGACGATGTTAGTCGGTCACAAGCATATCCCTGACTGAGAAGCTTATCTGAAAGACGCCTAGCTCTCAGAACAAAATCCGTATATTTGGTACTTGCTCTGGCATAGCGTATCAACTGAGATATGAACACGCCATAAGCAGGCGATGAAGGAATGTTGCTACTCAGAAAAGGAAAGTTTGTCATGCTGAAATTGAAGTCGTCACGTTTGTCATAGAGTGAGGTGTTCATGTGACCATCAGTGTCGTAGGACAACATTATGTCCAAATAGGATGCTGAATTATTTGTATTATTATATCAAACTACAACCTAGATCTATTTATAGCATCAGTCCAAAAGTCCTGTATTATAAACATTCCGGACGTGAAAAAACTTACTCTCAGTGAAGTACTGATGATATCAAAGCTGTGTACAGCTTTTATGGATAATCACTACGATAATTTCACTGTTAAAATTTGCAAAAATTTCAGCCAAAATCACGTCATGCTTCTTCTTCAGATATTCTATCTAGAGTGATGATATCACATTACTGAATTGTGATTGGTTGTTATTTTGGTTAGCTCTTTACTGATTGGTCGATATACAACTTACATAAATAACTCAGGGGAATTACAAAACAAGGCTACATTGTAAACAGAGAGGAGAGAAAGATTCTAAAAATAACTCAGAACATCTGGTAATACAGTGAAGGCATTGTACAAGCAGGTTTACGTACAAAAACGATCAACAGGAAATTCATTAGACATAAATAGAATTATTTAACAATAATGTTGTTTTATCAAATTCCGCTGAAAAATCAAAAGTTGACCAGTTATTTTTTTCTGCCATTAATTTTTTTTTCATCAAGGGTAGATCACTCTAAAGCACATCCCTTTTCAAATAATAATAATAAACATTACAGAAGTACAAAAGTTTACTTATTTCGACATCTACTAGGCTAGTACAATTTTTTTTAAATATCATATGACACAGAAAGATATTAAATGATAAATACTCCTAAGGCACGGTCCATTTGATATTTTTGGTGGAGGTCTTGGGTTTTTTTTTTTCGGAAAAAAAATATTTTGCTCTGAATTTTGATGAATAAAATAAATTTGCTTATGGTGTGACAGGGAAAAATAATCTTGATCTTACAAGTAATCTTCATGAATTGAAGATTTACCATAAAATTTCGCTTAAAATTACTGAAAAATTTCCGGCTCGCTTCCCTCGCCGCAGTTTTCAATTCATATATCAGAGTTTTTAGCTCGCTTCGCTCGCCATAGCTTTCTATCAAAAATAAAGTTTCTATTTGAAAATATCAAAAAGATGCATGGTAATGAAAAAAAAAAGCTTCATTAAAGGCTTAAATATGTTATCAAAATAATGTAAATTACTATCAATAGATGCATGTATCACAATAGAGTCTAATTTTATATGCGAGCTTTGAATGAGAACTTAAAATTTTCACCAATTTACATTTCTAAATTTGAAAAGTTGTCCGGAAGACCCTCCCCTCAGACCTTCTTACTTGTACCTTATATAAATTTTGTTTACTGAGGATAATATTGTTAAATTCTTTTATCTCTCAGTTTAGGTGTGAAGTAAATTTGTGCATAAAAATAAGTGTTGTAACGATTATCGCCGACATCGGCAACATCATCGCTAATACCCTTCGATTTCGATTAATAGATTATGTTTTCAAGAATCGATTATAGTCGGAAATATACAATGCAGAAAATAATGACATAGTTCTCGGTCGAATTCGCGTGCGACAAGTACAAACAAAGCGAAAGTAGATCGACAATCGTTTCTAAAGTTAAAGTACCGGGCGTAGCGTAAATAATTTGAAAAGGATACACTCTCTAAGGCATACAATGAATGGAATAAGGATTCTCATTGAATTTAATAGTACTGACAAGTACTCTTACAGAAAACTTCAATGTCAGATGCGATACGGGCCTGCGATACGTCAATATCCACTCGTCTAGAAAAAAAAAACCTTTTTAGTTTTTATGCCGAACTCCTGAGCTTTGTAAGAAGGACAAGGTCAGTGAATTTCACAGTACTATTAGCCTAAACTCCACGAAGATATTGCTTGATTCCTTGCATGAGCAAAATCTTCAGTTAACTCTTGGGTCGTATGGAACACCCCCCCCCCCCCCCATCCCTGCATCTGCCGTATAAAGTTATTGACTATTACAATCACATAGTTACTGCTGTGATCTTGATATTTCATTTACTAGACAGGATTTTATCATTCTATGGTTAAAGTTCTTTCAAGACATTTTGCTATGTTTATTAACATAATATTTAGTGAGGTTTATTTATTACTTGTCATATTCCTTTCTGTAAAAACAAGACAAAATTATTTCCGATTAAATCGAAATAATCGATTAAAATCCTCTCCAATTATAAACCGATAATCGATTATGAAATTTTTTCCGATTATACAACACTAATAAAAATAAAGTCAATATTTTAGAGTTTTTTATTAAAAATAAAGAATTTGTATTGATAAAACATAAACATTCTTACTATATCACATATCACTAATGTTAGATAAAAATTCCCTGCTCTGACTTTGCAAGAAAAATAAGGGAGGTGATCTCCAACAAGACCCCGGTGCATCATCAACAGTAAAACACCAAAACACCCGATGCAAAAACACAAAAGACGAGTACAGCACGAGACGGAAAAGAGACACACGACATGTAAACATCAAACACAAAAGACTACACATAAACCGACGAGACCAATGGGTAACCGGTGCCGACTTTGGACGGCCATCTGTCACGCAAGTAGCAAATGGTGTGGTTATCCTGGATTACGTACGCACAACCCTCTCACTTCTCCAACTACCCAGAGGTCTCGAATGATTTTGATCCGGTCCGCTGTAACTGTAACGTCATTGTGACGTCATACACGATTGCAGCGTTAGCCGGTCATAATATGGAAAAGATTACATCAAAACCTCATTTTTTAGCTCTTCGTCGTGACACTCGGGTTGGATTTCCTTGTCCCTGAGCACATCTTGGGATATATTCTATTAATCTCATTTTTCATTCTGTACTACAGAGTTATCTGAAGGAAAAAATCCTTTTCGAACCAAAGAAATTGCAAACAGATTCCTACGAGTAAAAAGAGGAGATTTTCATGAGGAATGTGTAGAGGAGGAAACATGTTCTTACAGTGAACTCCGGGAACATAATTTAGGACATCAACAAATAGTAAGAAAATTTAATAAACTCATTACAATACGTCTCTACTCATATAGTAATCTGTCTGGACTCATTTGTATTCACACTTAAATGGCAATATTTAAGCTAATCCAATCACAGGCTCTGACATTGCACGTCTTATTTGTGAAGAATCTGTGAAGAGAACATCTTCATGGTCGTCATGGATCCTGCATCCTACAAAAGCTGAGCAGGATATACTAAATACATTATATGTGGCTGGAGTGCGGATTGAACTCGAAATTTTCAGCATGCTATCTGGTATGTATACCGGGTGCGCTACCCACTACGCCAGCGGGGTAGTTGCCATCTAAGTCGGTTAGAAGGTAATTTGAAGTTTCTTCATGGAGAAGATGAGACTTCGCTGACGCTCCGCGCACTTCTTATTGATTTAGAAACTTCAAATTACTTTCAAGATGCAACACAACAGGGCAAAGTACAGCAAGGGATAATGATGGGACAGGAAACACTACACATCGAAGTCTACATATATGTAAAAACATCTTCAAATTGAATAGCATCCTTTAAGAACAGATAAATTGGCAGCATGGATCAAACATGCACGTTTCGGGTACTTAACCCTCGTCAGTGATCCTCAAATCTAAACAATGTAATATGCCAAAAATGTATGAAAGTTACTATGTCGAAAAATCGTACCGAAAGACGTAGCAGGATGGATGGGATATGATGCTACAGGACTCACCTTTTAGGAATTTCAAGAAATTTTGATAACAGAAATATTAAAGTGCGTTGAAGAAATGATCAACAGAAATTGATTGAACTTGTCTAGCTGTAATTATAAGTATAATTTAATGTGGAAGAAGTACATGTAGTCATGGAAGGCTTAACAAGAAAGACTATTTCTAAAGAAATCAGACTTTAAAAAAAAAACATAAATGGAAATGCGCTTATTAGTCCTGCTGATAACCGGTGCTGACTGAGGACGACCAACCGATGTGTAAGACGTGAATTGTGAGTTGATATAGATTTCATGCGTATGACGATTAATTGACAGCAAATACATGGGCAAAAAAAGAACAAATGCATGAAGTAACTTAAGATATAGATCTCTATACGCAGCTACGTTAAGGTGCTCCACGCAATGACGTTAGAGAAAATTCCGCGAAAACATTGTGTGACGTTATAAATGACGTCACATCAGTTATCGTATGCTAGGGATATTTCAAGGGATAAATTGTACTGGATCGATTTTCAATATTATTGAGCTTTCATCTTATTCCTTACATCAACTCTAAATGTTCCCAGTATCTTATTTACGAGAAGTAATGAAAGAATGCGTGTTTTTCCACAGTTTTGCCCATCGGGTCATTGTAGGTCAAGCATGCGCAGTCTGAGTTCAGGGTTAAAGGGAAGCTTTGGATGAGAAACCGCTTTTATTCACAGAGGAATCACTGATTTTCAATTAGTAAATCAATATAAGGAATTGATAATGGTATCCTCATAAAGGAGCACAATTTTTATTTAGATTATTTGTTAGATATTGTCCATATTTAGCTATTTAATGGAGTTTTACTGATTTACCGGCTTTAAAATAATTATTTCTTATTCATTTTTATATTCATTTAGTTGTTGTTGCTGCCGGGGTTGGGGGGGGGGGGGGGCGAGGGTGCCAGCTCATGCACATTAATACAGTTTATTCTCAAGCATTATTTTTTAAAATATATATAATATATATCATTACGAATACGGTGTTAAAATACATGTGTCAATAAATGGCTATACGGCGGACACCGTATTCATAGCCGGTACAACAGAACAATATTGAGACTTCAGATACGGTCAACTTGTACTAGACTAAATCTAAGAACAAATAAAAATAATAATAAAACATATTGTAATCAGCAAGAGATCGGGCGGGTTATAATTAGACTGAAACATGATTAGCCTAGCCGGGAAAGAACCCCCCCCCTCTCTCTCTCTCTCTCTTATTAATTCAAGTTATATACATTTTTTTTATTATGATTATTTTGTCACCGATAGAGCTTTGCTGATGAAAGCACTGTAACAAGTTTACAATCAATTTTGTTAAATACAAAATTAGAAGACGGTCAGTATCGCGGTCTCAATATTTAGTCCGCCGGGTTGGATTCAGTACGAGGAAATATTGCATATGATAAGCAGAAATTTTATTGTCTAGCGGCAACCTTTATCACCAGAGTTATTCCCTACCACAAACTTTCCCACAAAGAAAATATATAATGTTCTAACTTGAAAAACATATATAAAAGCAGATGCCCGGACGAGGCTTACCCTCTCGGGTCAGCCCCCCCCCCCCCCCCCCCCCCCCCCGGCCGGGCCTGCCTTCTTGATATATGTATATTACATTCTCATCGTTGTAAAAATAATACTAAATAAAAAAACCCACTTTACATTGTATCAGATATTAAAAACCCGTGTTATTTTGTTGTACACACGTACATGTTGCATGTTTACTAACATGACTAAGGCTTTCCCGCTAAATTTCTATAACGTAATCCAGATCACCTGTGCGTTTAGGTCCCATCTGAAAATAGACTGATATAGGGTAGTTGTAAAAAAAATGTAAATTGCAGGTGACTAACCTTGTACAATTTCGATATTTTTATACAGAACCTATAGAGGACACTTCAATTTACCAAGATTTTGCTGCGCATTTAATAGAAATTTTAATAGTTGTGTAAAATGTGGATGTAAAGTCGAGTTTTGCAGTGTTTTTACCACTTTTTTTCCTTCTCGGTATATTTTCTCATCTTAATCGTTTTAAGTGGCACAATGCCCAGCACATTTCTAAATCTACAGGATTTACTGAAGAAAACGATATAACATTTATATTATTTTTTCCTTATTTACCACTTGCAAAATTCAATTTAAAACCGAGACAACACTGTAGAGTTATATTTAGGGCTATCACGTGACACAGGGGAATCCCCTTGGTGATTTTTTTTTTTTCTTAGCTACCAGACACCTACCAGATATTAAAAAATACAGCTTTGAACTAAAGAAAGAACGTTTAAGCTGTAATTGAGGGTTGAATGCCAGGCACTGTAAAAATGGAATATTTTCAGCGCGACGTCAGCGTGGAGCACCTTAACGCAGCCGCGTATGCAGAGGCAACGCTATTTGGCGAGCAAACTCGAGCAAACAATAACATTGTTTCGATCCGTGTTTAACCATTTTCCTTTTATTGGAAAGCTTTTGACGAGAATTACATATGAGTTAAAGAAGATCCTGACGATAATCTCCACAGCATTCACAAAAGAGAACATAACTGAGCATAAACGGACTTCTACTAAGCTAGAGGTTGGACCAGGTGTCCTGGAGGAGTAAGCATCCCCTGTATGGCTATCCACACCCGCCGTCGATATTCACGCACGAAAATGAAAAAAATATCTTTAATAATGCACTGTCTGAGGTTATGTCTATATAGAAAGTGCTATGGCGACCATGTCAGGGAAAATGTTCAAAACATTTTCTGTCAAACCCCTCGCGGGGAACTTTTTCACGAGCAAAGGAATAAGTGTGACACAAATGAGTTATAGAGGATCATGACGATAATCTCAACAGCACTCACAAAAGAGCACATAATTGAGCATGAACGGACCACTATCAAGCTAGAGATGGGACCAGGTGAGCATCCCCTGTTTGTCTATCCACACCCGCAGTCGATATTCACGCACGAAAGTGAAAACAATATCCAAAATATATGCACTGTCTGAGGTTTTGTCTATATAGAAAGTGCTATGGTGACCACACTTACTGTTAAACCCCTCGGGGAGAACATATAACGGTCGCGGGATTACTCGTACCAATACGTTTTTGCATCGAAAAGTTTTGTCCTGTAAATATTCGCACTTAAAAGGTTTGTACTTGTTGACAGGAAACACTTGCGCCATTACAAAAAAACATCAATTTTACAATAAGCTTTCATAACGGCAATATTAATGTTAAACGTCTTCAAATTTAATTGCATCATTTACGAACAGATAAATTGGCAGCATGGACCAGACATGCACGTTTCAGGAATGTAATGGGTAATGAAATTATGCCCAAAGCATTGAAACTGAGTGTATTCATCATTTCATACTTTCCTGTGTCATATGATATTTTGAAAACTTATATATAATCCGAGTACATGTTAAAACAAGAAATATTTTGAATTTGGTCATGTTTAGGAGTTATTTACCCTTGATGAAAATATCGAAAAAAAAATAATTGAAGAAATAAGAATTGGCGAACTTTTGGTGTTTCGACGAAATTTGATCATACATATATATTTTTTTTAGAATTTGTTGACCAATCGATATTTGATGTTCGATCATTGTGTTGAAAAGTTTAAGGAAAAATAACATTTTTCCATATAGTTCACTGTAAAATCTAAGGGCGCATAACTCTTTATGTGAGCTATTTCTTTCGATATCTTAATTGGTCGAAAATGTCCAATTAATTTTTACATTTATATGTAAGCATTGATATAAGGTGTCAGGATTCCATAAATGGCCAGGTGGCCAAATAACTTCTCATTAACAATTGAATACCTTAAATGCAAAGTTTACGTTACAATGAGAATGCAAGCACTACCTTTTATACAGTCCTGCAAGCAACTTGTTTGATAGGATGTAGGATGCAAGATATAGGATAGAAAGTGGATAGAATGTTTACCTACCCAAATCTATCCTATACTATCATATCCACCTCAATAAAACCAATCCACTTTTATCAATCTCTTTCCAATTATATCCAACCATATCCTATCAACTTCTATCCGCCTCAATCCTATCCTATAAATCTCTATCAAGTCCTATCCTATCCACCTCTATCCTAAAATTGTTTTAATTCGATCCGCAGTTTTATACCTATGTTGATGGGTAATAATTATTTAAAAAATATTCCTCATCTTAAAAACTGATATCTACCACTCCCTTCCATTCAAAGGTGTGTTATGCTTTTTATTTTGTTTTTTTCTCTGCAGTGTCAAAATTGTATGAATTGATGAAATGAGTTTTTAATTTGATATGTTATGTATATAAATGAAAAGAGGGGATCTGCAACAAGACCTTGTTGTAGAATAAACAGCAAAAGACCAAAACGCATGCGAAAACACAGATGAGGCGAAAAATTTAAACTAACGACATAGAAACATTTAGCATTAAAGACTACACAAAAACCAACGAGACTAATGGGTAATCGGTGCCGACTCAGGTCAGCCATCTGCTACGAAAGTAGCAAATGGCGTGGTTATCCGGATAACGTGCACACAACCCTTCAACTTTTCCTGTTACCAAAAAGTCCTGTATATATAAATAGGACTGGTGTTACATTACTCTATTTTATAATATTTCTTTATTTGTAAGCCGCTCCACCCTCGTGTTTTTGTAAATCATGTTTTCATTATAGTTGAGAGGAAAGAACTATTGATTAAAAATTCAAATACCACAATTATCACTAATAATAGACTACTAAATGCATGAACTTTAATCATAATCTTTCTGAACTTGGATAGAAGCGTGTAGAATATATGATACGATAGGATAAGATGGGATAGGATTGGGTCGAATCGCATTGGATGGGATTGGGTAGGATTGGATATGATAGGATGGATACGAGTGGATAGGAGATTGAAGAAGGAATATGAATAGGATATGACAAAACTTCGGTTGATCGTCTTTCTCTTCAACGCATTTGAAATTTTCTGTTACAAAATTTCTTGAAATTTCTAAAACGTGGGTCCTGTAGCATCATATCCCACCCATTCTGCTGCGTCTTTTGGTACATTTTTGGACATAATTTTCATACTTTTTGGCCATATTACATTGTTTAGACTTAGGATCACTGACGAGGGTTTAGTACCCGAAACGTGCATGTCTGGTCCATGCTGTAAATTTATCAGGTCTTAAATGATGCTATTGAATTTGAAGACGTTTAACATTGTAAAACAAGTGGATTGCCCTACCGTAAAGCGTGTCTTTTCATGTCAGGCGCCCAAAAGCCTTGGAATTGACCCTTCCGATTGCGGGAAAAAATGCAAAATTTCGTGACGTCACAATGCTTTTACCATGTGTTTACCTCGGACAAACAAGCTTCGAACCTCGGTCAAACATCGAAGTTGCATTGTGACGTCATGGAATTTATCAAATTTTTCCCGCGTTCGGAAGGGTCAATTGTAAGGAATTGCTTTTATTTTCGAAAGATTTTCCAAAACCTCATGCTGGACCCCTTTCCCCTTTGTGGTCTCCTATTATCGAAGAAAACGAACGCGAGATATTTGGTGCATTGTTAAAGAAAACTAAAGCGAACTTAACTTGAACCCTTAATATGTTAATAGAAGTGAGGATCTAGAGAGGGATTTACCATAAATACTGGTTTTCCCCTATATTTTTTTCAACAAAACATGAGGTTGAACCCCCTTCTCTCCATCGGCTTAGAAAACAAAGAAGGGGATCTCCAACAATACCAGGTTGCAGCACCCACAGCAAAACCCCAAAACACCCAATGCAAAAACACAAAGTAGACAAGCACAGAAAGAGACGCATAAGGGACAAGGAACGTCAACGCACAACACAGAAACATCAAACACAAAGGACTACACATAAACCAACGAGACCAATGGGCAACCGGTGCCGACTTATGACATCCATCTGCCACGGAAATAGAAGAAGGTGTTGTTATCCTGGATTACGTGCGCACAACCCTTCCACTTTTCCGATTACACAAATGTCTCAAAGAACGTACAATTGTGGTGTAAAACAACCTCCTCACTGTCAGAACTTCTCGTAAAAAGTATAAATCGCCCATTTTGAAAGACCTTATGTTCTGTTTCGTCCATATAGACAATTTTTAAAGGGAAACGATTTTTTTATTAAAATGAGAAGGAGAAGGTACATTATTTGATTGCTTGTATTATATAATTGTTTCTTGAAGCTGATGAGTTTCGCTGAGCTATAGTATAAAGTCTTTTTGCATACCTCAGTGTTCTATGTTTCTATCTAGTTTTGTCCCAGTTCATGACTATTACAGACTGTATATTAATCCCCCCCAAAAATAGTCTGCAGCAATAAAATCTGAAGTATGGCAAACAAGTGTGAAAGATATTATGTCCAAAATGTACCGAAATACGTAGCAGGATGGGTTGGATATGAAGCTATAAGATCCAAAGTGCAGAAATTTTAAGAAATTTTGATAACAAAAATTTTTTGAAGAAATTTCAACTGAAGCTGATCGAACTTGGCTACAACTTCCCTCCTGGACCACCAGCAGTGACACTCACCAAGTGGTACAAATGTTAAATGTCATCAAATTATTTTTATTTTCAGAAAATGATAATGTCAAATGACTTTAAAAATATTCCGCTTTTTTCCATTATTCTGTCATATATACCAGCAAACCCTCGTTCTTACTTGGACTGACGGAAACACAATTCGCATACATTAGTGCGACTAATTCATCAACATGTTACATACAGCCCCGACCAGTCGAAAGTTTAACGCCGATATGACGAAATTTTGAAAGCTAAATTCGAAAGTCTCGTTAACTATTCGTCAGCGATTTTTTGAAAGCTACTGAGATGACGAAATTTTGAAAGCTCTAAAAAGCTTTCGAAAAATCGCTGACGAAAATTTCGTTAACTAATCTTAGTTAAGGAAAAATTTGAAAGCTATGAGCTTTCAAATTTTCGTCATATCGGAGCTTTCAAAATATTTGAAAGCAATCGCTGACGAAATTTTGAAAGCAATCGCTGACGAAAATTTTGAAAGCAATCGCTGACGAAAATTTTGAAAGCTATCGCTGACGAAAGTTTTGAAAGCTATCGCTGACGAAAGTTTTGAAAGCTATCGCTGACAAAAAATTTGAAAGCTTTTTGAACGCTCGGGTGCCATATTGTTTTTACAATGGCTGCAGCACGCCTCGGTAATACAAATACAGGTAAATTCAGGTAACTAATTAGTGCAAAGCATACCCTTTTGATGGCCCCATTCACCCCCAATTATCATAATGTTATTTTAACCAAGTAGGCGTATGGGGAACACACCGATCTGGGAAACACGAAATCTTCAAATAAACTTTAAAAAATTAACAAGATACAATATTTAATTTAATCCAGGAATATATACTTTCATAATTTGATCTGAATAAACATCATAATTAATACTATTTCATCAAGCAAATTATGAAGATAATTGCTTTGATTTCGGCCATCTTGGTTTTCTCGACACAAAATAGCTTACGAGAAAAGCTTTCAAAAATTTTGAAAGCTAGTTAACGAAATTTTCGTCAGCGATTAGCTTTTAAAAATTTGAAAGCTAAAGTTAACGAAATTTTCGTCAGCGATTAGCTTTCAAAATTTTTGAAAGCTAGGGAATCGCTGACGAAAATTAGTTAACGAAAAATCGCTGACGAAATTTCGTCATCTCTTGAGTATTCAAAATTTTGAAAGCAATCGCTGACGAAATTTTGAAAGCTAAGCTAAGCGTTTACGAATTGAAAGCGAATATTAAACTTTCGACTGGTCGGGGCTGCATCTTAATGAGGGGTTTTACGATATAAATGAAATATTGCAACAATTTGTTTTGCTGTCCTGATTCTTGGATATTTTTGCTTTGCATTTCTCGAATGGACGCAGTGCATCTTAAACTTCTTCAAATTCAATAACATCATCTAAGAACAGATTAATTTACAGCATGGACCAGACATGCACGTTTCGGGTACTTAACCCTCGTCAGTGATCATCAATCTAAACAATTTAATCTTGCCAAAGAGTGTGAAAATTATTATGTCCAAAAATTTACCGAAAAACGTAGCAGGATGGGCGGGATATGATGCTACAGGAATAAATTCAAAACAAGTTTTATTTCAATGATGAAATGTTATCATGTTAATATCTCTTTCTGTTGAGTTGTTATGTTTTAAACCTCGTCATATCTTTGTTTTGAATTCATTATAGTTTTAAATGATAGTGATAAATTATTCAAAACGGGGATGATCTCCAGTATGGCCATCCTGCTCTCATCCAGCGAAACAAACCCTCAAGAAAGTGATAAGTGAATTGCATCATTTTGTCTGATGTCAGAGAAAGACACGACAATATTCACTAGAACATCATACCAGACAATCGAAACTGACGTACAGAAACATCAAACATTAATGAAAACACATGGACGGTCATCTGCTACTAGTAAATGGTGTGGTTATCCGGATGACGTGTGCCGTCAATCCCACTTATCCAGATACACAGAGGTTTCCATAGACACAAAGTAGTTGTATAATCATAAAGCTTCTCACTGTAAGGTCTCGGAAAATTAAGAGCAACTTTCCGCGAAAGGAAGTAAACCAAGATCCATTCTACTATATAATGATTGGGATAGGGACCGCTTAAACTTCCCGTTGTTACGTTTACCCGATATATAATGCTTTGAAAATAGTGGAGCAAATTTGGTTAAAGAACCACACAAGTACAAGTATTGTTTTAATGAATTCTGGATCAAAATCGTGCTTCAAATAGGATTTTTTTTTTGTATTTCACAGTATCGATTTAAGGTTGATAATTTTTGGTCCATCTTATTTCTTAAACAAAGCACTTTTATTTGAAGGCAAAAACGAGCACAAATTTTAACGCTTGCGTCGGCCAAAATTTTGAGAGGTATTATGAAATACCATGTATCGGCGGCGTCCAAAATTTGGAAATGAATAAATACTTGCTGCTTAGCAAATGTCTATAACATCTATATCTACTTTCTTTGATAAATTACTTCTCTTTCAGTGTGAATATTTCAAATCCTTGAAGTGCCGACAAACACGATGTGGAGGAGGTTACAGATGTGAAACATGGAACGCAAATGGATGTCGTGGATTAGGCAGTTACCAAGTTCACTGTCAAGGTACATGTATTGTATATACTACATGTATTCTCATACACATAATTATTAATTTTATAGTTTTATCAATTTTAATATTTTTAAAAGGTAGGGATTGCTAGTACAGGAAAATACAAGTACCTCTATATTTAGATCACGTTGTATTTGAAACCAACATTAACGTTAAATGACATGATTCAATTACTTTCAATATTTCAGGAAAAAATATACTCCTCAAAATTGTCATTTTTAAACATGCATTTTAGGGATAAGTACATGGTTTTTTTTTTAATGAAAAATCATATGAATTAGTGAAAAAAAATCTTTTTTGTGTGAACCTTAATATTAAAGATTCACACATCAGAATATAAACTACTTAAAAATAGACATAATTATTAATTCAAACTCGGAGTTAAACTTCGCGTTTTGGGTATCAAAACTTTTATTTTTTTGCATACATTATTGTGTAATTTATGGAAATATTCATAGTCAAAAAACTAATTCGGGAACATATTGCTTGACTGCTTTCAAAAGTGTACACGCTTATAAGATATCCTTTTAAATCACCATTCAAGTAAACGGGATCATACATTTTGATATTTCGTGAATAGTATATAATCTTCTAGTGTACATCTGTATTGATGTTAAGCGTCTTTAAATTCAATAGCATCATTTAAAACCTGATAAATTTTCAGCATGGACCAGACATGCACGTTTCGGGTACTAAACCTTCGTCAGTGATCCTTAGTCTAAACAATGAAATATGGCCAAAAAGTATGAAAATGATGTCCAAAAAAATGTACCAAAAGACGTAGCAGAATGGGTGGGATATGATGCTGCAGGACCCACTTTTTAGAAATTTCAAGAAATTTTGAAACAGAAGATTTAAAATGCGTTGAAGAGACAGACGATCAACCGAAGTTGATTGAACTTGGCTACATGTGTCCTCGGGGACTCTTGGTCCACCAGCAGTGACACTCACCAAGTAGTTCAAATGTTAAACGTCTTTAAATTCAATAGCATCATTTAAAACCTGATAAATTTTCAGCATGGACCAGACATGCACGTTTCGGGTACTAAACCTTCGTCAGTGATCCTTAGTCTAAACAATGAAATATGGCCAAAAAGTATGAAAATGATGTCCAAAAAAATGTACCAAAAGACGTAGCAGAATGGGTGGGATATGATGCTGCAGGACCCACTTTTGCCTTCCCGATACATAAAATGAGCTGCACTGCTTTTAGTTTTCACATTATATCTAACGTTTACATTTAAAATTTCAAATTCATGAATTAACATAACAAAATGGTATTCTTTTATTAACATTATTTTGTTTACAGCTATCAACAAATGCTTAAGTCGTCCATGCCAAAACAGAGGCAGTTGTATAAATATGGCTAATTCCTATAAGTGTTACTGCAGGCCAGGTTTCACCGGTATGAATTGTCAATATGGTGAGGATTGAGTGTTATATACAGAATAAATATATTCGTTTAGATAGTTTATAATGGAGACCATACTTTATTTAACTGGTAACAGTATTAAGTAAGGGTTCTGTACATGTACGAACCTCTTTATGAGCTACAGAAGATCCTGACAATGAACTCAACAGCATTCGCAATAGAGCACAAAACTCAGCATCGACGGACCCCTAGTCAGCTAGAGGTGGGACCAGGTGCCCGGGAGGAGTACGCATCCCCTGTTACCTAGCCGCGCCCGCCGTTGATGTTTAAGCACGAAAATGAAGATAATACATAAAATTCATGTACTGTTTGATGTTATGTCTATATAGAAAGTGATATGGCGACAATGTCAGGGAAATATATTCAAAACACTTACTGTCAAACTGTTAATTAATTAATATGAAACGGTTTTTAAATGAGTTAATTAAATGAAAGAAAGGGATCTTCGACAGGAGGCTGAAAAAAAAATATAGAAAATTTAGAAAATATGATGTCTGTTTTTATGAAATAGAGTATGAAACATAATACATCGTGCACATCATGCGCTTATGAAAGATAATTAAGGTGGACCCCTGATAAGACGGACTTTAATTGTATGATGCATAAATAAATACCGTCGAAACACTGTTGAATTTCTGAAATCGCATTTTATACAGAGAGAATCTTGAAACAATTACAGTGTCAGGTCCTTTTTAATATTGATTAGCAGTGGATGTACGTTGATTTTTTCTCTCACAACAGCAAAACACCGAAACACAACAACAACAACAAATGCAAAAGGAACAATTAATTCTAAACATTATAGACCACACTCACTCTCATTGTAATTACTATTTATTATTATGATTTGTAATCTTGTATATATGTTTAATATTCTGATATGTCTCTGGCACAGAGAAAAGGGAAGGATCTCCAGAATGACCACCCTGCACTCAACCAGCGAAATAAACCCTCAAGAAAGTGACACATAAATGACAGATAAAACAACAAACCGCAAAAAAGACACAACAATATTCAAAAGAACATCTACTACAAAACAATCGAAAGAGACGTACAGAAACATCAAACATTAATGCCAACACATAAAAGGAAGGAGACCAATGTGCACCCGGTGCCGACTTTGGACGGATCTCTGCTATTAGCAAATGGTGTGGTTATCCTGATTAAGTGCTCACAACCCTTCAAAGAAAGAAATATATAATTGAACATCATACATTGTAACATTAAACACAACAAGAACAAGTAGATAAATGGGCAAACGGTGCGCTAACTGTTAATCAAGTAGCAGACGGTGTGGTCATTTTTATTACGTGCGCACAGCCTTCCCAATGCTAGTTCATACCATTAGAATACAAACCTTCAGTACTGAAATTATGTTCATCATGCGACTAACCTATTGAAATATAACTTTTATTTCAGACATCAACGAATGTTCGAGTCATCCTTGTCAAAACTGGGGCAGGTGTGTAGATCGCATAAATTCTTATGTATGCAAATGCCCGCCAGGTTTCAGTGGCAGAAACTGTGAAAATAGTAAGAAATTGTTTTGAAAATTTATGAATTTATCTCAATGAACAATTTCATCTCCAAGTATTTGTTGTAATGCTTTGAATAATCATTTAAGCGTTTAATAAATGAAGCATCACATCATAGAAATGAATCCATCGCAATAGCTATCAATTTGAAAAAGACGTCCACTGTGATAAGCGTTGGTTCCAATGTCTTCCTTTTAAATCCAAATTACGTACAAGAAAAATTTTTCTTCGCTCCTGCAGATAAAGCAGCCAACAACACCATAATCATATGAAAACTTTACTATATATCAACTTTAGTTTCGGAACTTTCGTCTACAAATACTTATATCAAAAGCAATGAAAGTGTCCCTAACATTTTGAGCAAACATAGCAGTGAAATTTCTTCATTCAACATCCCTATTTCTAAATTGGATCTTCCTACAATATACTGCATACCAAAACTGCACAACTCTCCTTACAAATTTAGATACATTGCTAATTCTAGCAACTGTTCAACTACAAGTTTGTCTAGACATCTGACGTCAGCCCTCACGGCGGTAAAGGAACACGTTGCAAAATATTGTGAAACTGTTCTTAACAGGAATGATGTAAATTTATTTTGGTCTATAAAAAATTCCGGTGATGTGATTGACAAGATAAAATCTAGAAATTTCAAGCCAATACGATTGCTTCATACGATTTTTCAAATATGTACACCACGCTTCCTCACGACAAGATCAATGATCAATTGTCCAAACTCATTAAATGGTGCTATAATCGAGAGGGGAAAATTTATATTTGTACATCTGAATCAAAGGGTTTCTTTTCCGCTACAAAATACAAATCATACAAATCATGGACATGTAGCGACCTGTGTAGTGCCTTGTCCTTCCTCTTGGACAACATTTATGTAAGATTTGGTGAGAATCTCTACAAGCAGGTTGTAGGGATTCCTATGGGTACAAATTGTGCGCCTCTTGTTGCAGATTTATTTTTATACACATATGAAAAGGAATTTATTCAAAATCTTCAAAAGCAAAGAAAACATGATGATGTGAAATGCTTCATTAGTACTTCTAGGTACCTGGATGATATTCTTACTATCGATAATCCTGTTTTTGAAAAGTATAAATATGTTATTTATCCACAAGAATTGACTCTAAACAAGGCAAACTTTACAGACACTGAAACACCATTTTTGGACCTAAATATCAAAATTGTCAATGGAGAAATTCATACAAGTGTATATGACAAACGAGATGATTTTGGATTCAACATAGTAAATTTCCCCTGGCTTGACGGTGATGTCCCTAGATTACCGTCATACGGTATCTATATTTCACAGCTCATCCGGTATGCTAGAGCATGTACTGATGTTTTGGATTTTCATAATAGAAATCTACAAATTACAAAGAAACTTTTAGGTCAAGGTTTTCGCTTTCACAAACTAGTAAAGACTTTCTGGAAATTTTACCAAAAATTATGATCAACTTCTTTTGAAATTCGGACCCATAAAAGCAACGGAGTATATTACTTTAGGTATTTCACAACCTGCATTTTATGGTGACATATTTAACAAAATAAGAAGGATCAAAGGTAGACAGCATATGTATCGAAAATGCGTCAGAGTCATCAAACGCCTTTTATACCGTGGATATGATCCTAATGTCACCAGACGGACACTAAGCTTGGTACTTGACCAATATACAGTCTTGTACGAGCGCATTCTTAAGACTTGCACTCTGACTGACTGTGACGACGGGACTCCATGACGGGCCCTGTCCAAACCTCTTTAGAGAAGACAGGGCCCCGACCACCTGTCCTCTCTGAATGTCAGTCGGACTCCTCGGGTGATTACATACACGAGCTCGCTACAGCCGCCAGAGAAAGGACTGTATTACGCATGCCCTCTTTTTATATCCATTTACATATTCATCTGTGTCTCTGGGGCCTCTGCGTTTCGCGGTCTTGTTTGTGTGACGTCGTCTTACAGTGAGGAGGTTGTTTTACACCACATTTGTACGTTCTTCGAGACCTCTAGGTAACTGGAGAAGTGAGAGGGTTGTGCGCACGTAATCCAGGATAACCACACCGTCTGCTATTTACTTGGCAGATGGCCGTCCTAAGTCGGCACCGGTTGCCCATTGGTCTCGTTGGTTTATGTGTAGTCTTTTATGTTTCTATGTTGTGAGTTGGTGTTCCTTGTCCCTTTTGCGTCTCTTTCTGTGGGTATCTGTTCTGTGTTTTTTTGCATGGGTGTTTTGGGATTTTGCTGTGGGTGCTGCAACCTAGTGTTGTTGGAGATCCCCTCCTTTCTTCCTATAACAAAAGTAAAATCAAGTGTATAAACATTGTTTTTATCCTCAATAACAAGAGGTCAAGGAAAGAACAGAGAGCGACAGATCCGCTTCGTACTTGGATATACTTTTGTCTTTCTACGCAAACCGCCATTTGAACACCTCACTATATGACAAGCCTGACGATTTCAGCTTCCACATAACTAACTTTCCTTTCATGAGTAGCAACATTCCGTCTTCTCCTGCTTATTGCGTTTTTGTTTCTCAGCTGATACGGTACGCCAGGGCATGTTCCAAATATGAAAATTTCATCATTAGAGCCAGACGGCTTGCAAGTAAGCTTCTTGTTCAGGGTTATATCACACAACGGCTGAAATCATTGAGGAAGTTAGTCGGTCGCTACTGGGATATGATAAAAGCATATCAGATTCCCCTTTCCAGAATGATCAGTGATATTCCGCATTGCGACTGTCATCATCAACAACAAGACATACTTACCTGATCTGTACACCAAAATGTACATCAAGACAATAGCCGAATTTGACAGGTTTACATTGAGCTGTTGCGACGGGTATTACCTTCTGCTATTTCCGTGGCAGATGGCCGTCCTAAGTCGGCACCGGTTGCCCATTGGTCTCGTTGGTTTATGTGTAGTCCTTCGTGTTTGATGTTTCTGTGTTGTGCGTTGACGTTCCTTGTCCCTTACGCGTCTCTTTCTGTGCTTGTCTGCTTTGTGTTTTTGCATTGGGTGTTTGGGGTATTGCTGTGGGTGCTACAAGCTGGTGTTGTTGGAGATCCCCTCCTTTGTTTTACATGCAATCAGGATACGCTGACTCTCCCCGGGCACCTTGTCTCACTTCGGAATGTTGTTCACTCCGGGATTCGCAACCGTTCCAATGGAAATTCTCATGGTTTTTGCCTTGCCTTCTCGACTTTGAGACTGAATAACTGTTGGGTACTTCTTTGACGTTTATTCTAAAGGCAGACGGAATGTCTATCATATAGATAAAGAAGGAACTGAGAAGTAGGCATCCTTGTACTAGTATTCCCATTCTGTTTTGGTGAAGGGGTAAATGAATTTATATTTTTTAGAAAATGACAATTTGAAAGTAAGATCGCCTTTCCGACAAAGTTTTTGTAAACAATACAATACGCTATGTCGTTAATAAGTAAAACATTCATGCGTACACTTATATTGTTTTCTTTGTTGTAACATTTAAAAAATATTCATTATTGTTTGCAGTTATTAACAAATGCTTAAGTCGACCTTGTCAAAACGGAGGAGCCTACATCTATCGGATCAATTCCTACAAGTGTATATGTGCGTCAGGTTTTACCGGAAAGAACTGTGAAAATTGTATGATAACACTTTGATTTACAGAATTCATTTATTACAATATATGACTTCATACTACTATCTTTTTCGTTTACATCCCGAATGGCTTTGCAACAGAGTCATATTATATTACACTTTTGACTAAAGTATGTCTTTTGTGTTTCAAATTTCTATGTGGTATTCTCTTTTTAATCTCTTTCTTTGCTTGTCTATTTTGTTTTCGCATTAGGTATTTTGCTGCTAGAACTGCAGTCGCGTCTGGTTGGAGATCATCTCCTTTCTTTTACATTCTTTAGAAACCTATTTGCATGATTCAAATTTGTTCTCAGAAATCAACGATTACTGGAGCCGATACTTTCAAAACAGAGGATCATGTATAGATATGAAGAACTCCTATTTTTACAACTGCGTGCCAGGATACAACGGGAGAAACTGTGACATTAGTAAGATCACCATTTCCATGGATACATTCATGACATGAAGGATTTGTTTTGTTGATCTTGATCTCTTTTTTGTTTCATTTTGCAGATATAAATGAGTGTGCAAGTGCCCCATGTTCTAAAACAACGGAACATGTACCGATATGGTTAATGCGTATACATGTACCTGTAAAACTGGTTTTAAGGGGACCCGTTGTGAGATAGGTGATACGTTTAAAAAAAATCATTTATTTGATGACATATATTTTTGATTTTTTAATCGGTTTTATATTGTGTTCGATCTTTAGGAACTCACCAGAATTAAGTTCGTGTAATTCCATTTGCATCCCATTTTACTTTTTCCTCAGATATTAACGAATGTCGAAGCGGACCGTGCCAAAACAGTGGAGTTTGTCAAGATGGGATTAATTCTTATGTTTGCAAATGTGCATCGGGCTATTACGGCAAGAACTGTGAACTTGGTAAGAACACAATTAACATCTATTTTTGAAAGTTGCTTTATCCGCAACTAGCAATTTGAAATATTTTACTTGATGCATTTCTCAAAACTAATGTATAGGACACAAATCAATAAAAGAGATTGGTAATGTATATTTATTTTTTCGAGAAGGTATAGAATTGGAACACATCCGTATTATTTGAAATAAGAATTCGGACAACAGCGTTTTTTTTATATACCACATTCGTACAAAAATCACATTTCGGACAAAAAATATTATTTTCGCCAAGACAATTCAAAAAAGGTAAAGCAACGACATCTTCTTTGAACCCTGGAATATTGCTTCTGAAATTGTCCATTATATTTACATTAATGAGAAATATTTAACATATCTTATGAAAATTCAAGGATTTCCTCAATTTTAATAAAAAAAAAAAAAACAAAAAGACAAATCTTCCAACCAAGCATCATACAAAAAAACTGTTACATCGATGTATGGCGTCATTTTCATCTGCTAAATGGAAATGTCTGCAGGAACTATCCATGTGAATTTGAAACCACCGCAATATTATTCTCCGTATAAACAATGATAAACAGTGACGTCGTGTTGTCATTTTTACAATAGAAATTCACCGTAGACATTTCAGCGTAGACATTTCAACTTCCGTCTTTTTTTTTTTTTTTGAACGAAGATACGGAAAATCCAAAGGGGTATATTTTCCGTTATGACTAGAAAATTCTGTAGACTGGTCATCAGAAAAATGCGGAGCCCGTAAAGGGTCACATGGAACATTTCTTTTTTTTTAATACAAACGCTCAATTTCAAATCTGAGCACTCTGTTTAAAATTCGAGCTCTCAATCAAACAATTCGGGGGTTCAACATAAAATTTGAACGCTCAATATAGTTTCCCTGTTTCAAATGAGTTAAAGAAGATCCTGACGACAATCCCAACAGCACTCACAATAGAGCAGAAAATTAAACATCGACGGACCCCTAGCAAGCTAGAGGTGGGATCAGGTGCCCGGGAGGAGTAAGCATCCCCTGTTGGCTAGCCGCACCCGCCGTCGATGTTAATGAAGCATGGAAATGAAAATATATAAAATACATGCACTGTCTGACGTTATGTCTATATAGAAAGTGCTATGGCGACAATGTCAGGGAAGTATATTCAAAACACTTACTGTCAAACCCCTCGCGGGGAACTTTTTTACGAGCTCCACACGGCAAAGGGCATAAGTGTGACACAAATGAGTTAAAGAAGATCCTGACGATAATCCCAACAGCACTCACAATAGAGCAGAAAATTAAACATCGACGGACCCCTAGCAAGCTAGAGGTGGGATCAGGTGCCCGGGAGGAGTAAGCATCCCCTGTTGGCTAGCCGCACCCGCCGTCGATGTTAATGAAGCATGGAAATGAAAATATATAAAATACATGCACTGTCTGACGTTATGTCTATATAGAAAGTGCTATGGCGACAATGTCAGGGAAGTATATTCAAAACACTTACTGTCAAACCCCTCGCGGGGAACTTTTTTACGAGCTCCACACGGCAAAGGGCATAAGTGTGACACAAATGAGTTAAAGAAGATCCTGACGATAATCCCAACAGCACTCACAATAGAGCAGAAAATTAAACATCGACGGACCCCTAGCAAGCTAGAGGTGGGATCAGGTGCCCGGGAGGAGTAAGCATCCCCTGTTGGCTAGCCGCACCCATTTTCATTTCTTTTTCATTTTTCGAACGCTCAATTTAAATTCTGAGCACTCAATTTAAATTCTGAGCCCTCAATTTAAATTCTGAGAGCTCAGTTTCAAATCTCAAATTTCAATATAAAATTTGAGCACCCAATATTCGAGTGCTCAATGTAAAATTCGAGTGTTTAATTTTAATTTCGAATGCTTAATATAATATTCGAGCGTTCAATAAAAATTTGAGCCCTAAATTTAAAACCTGAGCGCTCAATGTAAGATACAAGCGCTCAAAATAACATTCGAGCACTCATTTTAAAATTTGAGCGCTCAATTGAATATTTGAGCCCTCAATGTAAACATTAATCACGCAATTTAATTTGTAGGGATTCATTTAATACAAATACATTCAGGAATATGACTTAATTGTCAGAATGCTGAGATTCTTGGCTTATATAAATATTTTCTTAATATTGATGAAATAGATAGATATTCACACCAAAGTAGTTATAAAGATAATTCATTTTTGCAAATATAATGAATTCAATATTCTTTTCTGGTAACGTTTAATTTGTGCATGAAAGTCCAGATTGAACCCCAAAAATGGAGGAGAAATTCTAACTGTTTTCGCGTGTAACAAATTGAAAACCTGTAACCATGCAAACTGCGGAATAACTAATATTCAATTTGAAGACGTTTACATTTATAACACTTGGTGAGTGTCACTGCTGGTGGACCAGGAGTCCCCGAGGGCACATGTAGCCAAGTTCGATCAATTTCGGTTGATCGTTTCTTCAACGCATCCTAAAATTTCTGTTATCAAAATTTCATGAAATTTCTAAAACGTGGGTCCTGTAGCATCATATCCCACCCATCCTGCTACGTCTTTCGGTACGCTTTTTCGACAAAGTAACTTTCATACTTTTTTGGCATATTACATTGTTTAGATTTGAGGATTACTGACGAGGGTTGAGTACCCGAAACGTGCATGTCTGGTCCATGCTGCCAATTTATCTGTTCTTAAATGATGCTATTCAATTTGAAGACGTTTACATGAATACATTTTCCTTTATCTATTTATAAAAACTTTTGGATTTTATAGATAATGTGTATGAATGTGTTATGTTTTTCTATAAAAATACAGTTTTTGCCCCAAAACTTTGATAATACATATGAATTGTTAAAAAATAAGCTGTAACTTAAAAGAGCATTTGTAAAAAAAAAACACACTATAAAACATTCTTTAATCTTCGATGTCATGAGTGATTTAGACTTTATACAATGTAATCAATATACAGAAAAAGGATCATTTTAATTTAAAGAGCAGATTTCTGAAAATGAATGCACCAATTGTCAAGATTTTGCAATACAATAATGAAACGAATTCAATTCCAGTCGAAAGAGGAGACTGTAGTCTTTTTGACATATTACCCGATGATAAGAATTGAAAACTTAAACCATACGAAATAGCATACTGATTACTATAAACTCACATTTTCAGAAGATTATATCACTTGTTTTTCTTTTAGAGGGGAGGAATGATACAAGTAAAAAGCATGAACACTCAAATACATGTGCATACATTTTCGGCCCAAATACATATGCACACATTTTCGGCCCCTTAGCTTTATCCAGTGTAAAAAAGCACAATGTCTATCATTGCGATTTTTGGCATTGAAAAGTTATATTTTTAAACTGTTCAATCTAATTTTCTTTGATTTATTATTACTTGTCATATACATTGTCGTCTTTTTACCACTGGATAAAATTTGTGCATATGAGTGTCTGTGTTTTTATTTGTCACTTTCTTCCATTTTGTGATATCAGATTACATACAGAAAATATATATGTTTTCCTTTTTTTCGGTAATTTAAAAAGAAACGTGTTTCAAGCCCCCCCCCCCCCCCCCCCCCTAATTTTGCAACGGAAAATTGCGGGGAACATTTTTTTACCGTCTGAAAGAACTAAAATAAAAACTGTTACACAATATGACATACTTCTGATGGTCAAGGGGTAGATGCACAAAGTGAAATGATACATAGATAGACTAAAACAGACAATTCGTCTCTCCTCCTATAAAAATAGTGGATTATGGAGGCAATTTCCTCCTTTATTTTACAAATTTGACAGGTTACAGACTGAAGCTGTGCCCTCGTTTTCAAACTCTGGAATATACATTTGTAAGATGAAAATGAAAAGTGGTACTGTACTTCCATACATATCCATCGGTGTGTTTCATGGGCCCTTGCATCATGTTGTCTCTTCGTATGTTCATCCCACATAGTAAGGAGGTTATTTTACACCACAATTGTGCATTTTCCGGGAACTCTTGGTAATCAGTGTTGGATGGTTGTGCGCACGTAATCCGAATAACCACGCCGTCTGCTTCTGACGTGGCAGATGTCGTCTTTAGTCAATCATTTTTATGTGTAGTCTTGTATTTTGTGTTTCTATGGTGTTATTTTGATATTCCTTGTCCCTTTGCCTCTCTATCTTTCTGAACGTGTCTGCTGTTTTTGCATTGGGTGTTTTGGAGTTATGCTATGTGTGCTGCAACCAAGTGCTGTTGGAGATCTCCTCCCTTCTTTAATACAGAGACAATATCGACTTCTTGTTTTCAACATGTTCACTACTTACTACTATAGTTTAGGAATGAAGATTAAAAAAATGTTTTTACACAGATCTCAGCTATCTTAATTGGTTGGTATGGGACATGCTCCCCAGTAAAACTTTTGAAATTAAGAAGGTATTAGAAATACTTTCCTGACACTGAACTTAACATGAATTTGAAGACGTTAAGCATCTGTTCGACTTAGTGAGTGTCACTGCTGGTGGACCAGGAGTCCAGGAAACCTCGGTCCTGTAGCATTATATCCCAGCCATCTTGCTACATTTTTCAGTATATTTAGGATATAATTTTCACAATTTTTGGCCATTTTTCATTGTTACGATTGAGGATCACTGACGAGGGTTAAGTACCCGAAACGTCTGGTCCATGCTGTAAATTAATCCGCTATAAAATGATGCTAATGAATTTGAAGATGTTAAACATTTGTACCACTTGGTGAGTGTCACTGCTGGTGGACCAGGAGTCCCCGAGGGCACATGTAGCCAAGGTCGATCAATTGCGGTTTCTTCAAACGCATTTGAAAATTTCTGTTTACAAAAGTTTCTCAAATTCCTGAAACCTGGGTCATGTAGCATCATATCCCAGCCATCTAGCTACATTTTCCGTTATATTTAGGACATACTGTAATAAAATTTGAAGACGTTAAACATGAAAATGATCGGTTAATTGTTCTTTGTTCCTTTTATAATTGTCTTCTAAATGCCTTATCCATGCTGCAATGATGCTATTGAATTATAAGTCGTTTACATTTTCTGAATGAGATATTATAATAGCAATCCGTCCGTCGTCGGTGTCGTTGAGGACATCCATTCAGGTCGTTAAAATTTCGATTGTGTCGACTTTTTCTCAGGAATTGCTTGTAGGATTTCGATGAAACTTGGTATACATGATGTATATACTCGAATTTTTGTACCAAAATTGTGTCTGAGATCCAGATCCGTTAAAGGTCGGATCAAAGGCGGGGCCAAAAGTGTACCCCTCTCTAAAAATCTCTTCCACCAGAGCCGTATCATGAACAAATGAGTTGAAGAAAATCCTGACGCGCATCGACGGTCCCCTGGCAAAGTCAAACGTCTTCAAATTTAATAGCATCATTTATTAACGGATAAATTTGCAGCATGGACCAGACTTGCACGTTTCGGGTACTCAACCCTCGTCAGTGATCCTTAATCTAAACAATGAAATATGGCCAAAGAGGATGAAATTTATTGTGTCAAAAAATGTACCGAAAGATGTAGCAGAATGGGTGGGATATCATGCTACACGGCCCACGTTTTAGAAATTTCAAGAATTTTAGTACCAGAAAATTTTCAATGCGTTGAAGAGACAGACGATTAATCGAATTTGATCGAACTGGGCTACATGTGCCCTCAGGGAGTCCTGGTCCACCAGCAGTGACACTCACCAAGTAGTTCAAATGTTAAACATCTTCAAATTTAATAGCATCATTTAAAAGCTAGAGGTGGAACCAGTTGCCCGGGAGAGTAAGCATCCCCTGTTTGGCTAGCCGCACCCGCCGTCGATGTTCACACTGATCTGGATCTGGGTGAACGGGACAGTAGTTTATTACTTCATAATTTACCTACACAAGCAAAGATGCCTTGATCATTTGATTAATACTGGTATAACTAAAATCATCAGCGTTCCAAAAACTTCCGGATTCAACACAATTGCAACAGATCATTTCTCTATACAGGATAAATCTCCACCGAAAAATATATCAATTATGAATTGTTTTATTAAAGTGAAGAGGAAAGAAAATACATGTATTACGAAAACTTATTTCTTTTCCATCTCTGAATATTTTAATGATGATCGATCGAGAGTGAAATATACAACACATGTTTTAAAACGAATTTATGATGATTTTCATGATTTTCATGTCGCCTGCGAAGCAGTCCGTCTGTCTGTCACACTTTGGATGCCACATCCCATAACTTGATATTTCATTCGTGTAAACCTTGTGACAAGACCTTTCTACACATACATGTACCATAATTCTTTACCTAGTGACCTTAACCTAAACATTTGACCTACTTTTCAAAACAAAAAAATTAGCCGCTTCGTGGCATGACATGATTGCAAAGCACTTTCTATATAGATATAACCTCAGCCAGTGCATGTTTTGTAGATATTGTTTTATGTTTGGTGCGTGAACATTGACGGCAGGGGATGCTTACTCCTCTCGGGTACCTGGCCCCTTTTCTTGCTTGCTAGGGGTCCGTCCATGTTCAGTTTGGTGCTCTAATGTGAATGTTGTTGATATTGTCGTCAGGATATTCTTTATCGCTTTTGGATTGCTATCTTTCTTTCTTCAGAGATCACATCGTTAAAAACCGCATAAAAAATCAAAGAACAAATACCAAGGATCATATTAAGAAAGGCTGTTCAATCTGCCTTAATTATGTTTTAATTTACATAAATTATTTTCTCAAATTTTCATTCCTTTATTTTTATTCACAGACATCGATGAATGCTCAAGTCAACCTTGCCTAAACGGTGGAATCTGCAAAGATCGAATTGATTCGTATGTGTGCAATTGTGCACCTGGTTACGACGGCAACAATTGTGAAAATAGTAAGTTTTTTCCAACATGATCATCTGCGAGACATTCTATAGGTTGATGAGCTTGGAGTATTACATTTCGGTTTGCTATTGCTGTGAGGCAGGTAAAACCTGACTTTCCAGGGAACCTGATCACATCTGAATTGCGGAATTACTTCAAAGTATCCCTTTTTATTATGATTTTGGAAATGTAATTTTTGGAGGTAGTGTTTGACTTTTTCACAATGATTTCATAACATGATTCTCTTTTTAACAGGCATCAATGAATGTGCAAGTGATCCCTGTAACAACGAAGGAATATGCACAGATTTAGTTAATCAATTTCAATGTAGCTGTAAACCTGGATTTAGAGGAACCAATTGCGAAATAGGTGATCATGATCTATTTAGAACAATCGATTTGCAATTTAGTAACATTGAAAGTACTAACATCTTTATTCCTTGATGTCACTAACATTTGAATCATGTGATAATTATACATGTATGAATCGTTTTAAAATTTTAAGCAATCTTCCAAGATTACATTTCAGCTTAAAACCTAACTGCGTTATAGGAGAATTTAATGCAGAATATTTTTGAATTTTTGAAACCTTCATTTTTATTCATAGACATCGATGAATGCTCTAGTCAACCTTGCCAAAATGGAGGATCATGTCAAGATAGAATTGATTCCTATGTGTGCAACTGTGCAGCTGGTTACAACGGCAGCAACTGTGAAAATAGTAAGAAGTATTTTCTCAACATGATCATCAATAATCAGTTCTATACATTGTCGTTCATGGATTATTATATTTCTGCTAAAGCAATGGATGTTGCTGATAGGTAGGAGAAACTTAAGTCATGCCAAGTTGAAGTTGAAGTTGATGACTTTCTGAAAGGCTAAAATTTTGTCCCCGCTGACTGCAATATATCCAAGTGTGGATACAAGAATTGTAAAACACACCCTATTCTTATTACATACAACTCCTTCACAACTAACTTTACCAAACGTACCTTTACAACCCGGAGTTTCGATAACCTATCTTGTAGGTCGTCCAATATTATTTACGGGATTGAGTCTTCTCTATGTGGGTTGATATACGTTGGTGAAACCAAGTGACAGTTGAGGAGTAGGATGACAGGGCATCGATTTCAAATAAACCATTGCGGTAATCAGAAACTTCACAAATTTTTTAACTTGCCCGACCTCTCCATTTTGTCTCTGAAGGTCCGTATCCTAGAAAAAATATATCATTCAACAAACAATCCAAACCTCAGTATTCCGTATAAACGAAAATAAGAAGATAACTGGATTCGACAATTGGGCACAGCTGCCCCGTATGGTTGCGACGAACATATTGAAAAAATAGGAAATATGACGAGTCCTGGATGCCAGTCGGTTAATGTATTGCAGTTGTTTGATCAAACAACAAGAAGACGTCGAAGTCATGGTATAAGGAAATACAACAGGCCATATATACAAGCTATATCTTTCGACGGTCTATTGCCATTTTACGAAGTTGTACTCTCTGCCTTTAAAGAAATTTCATGACTTGTACGAATCATCAATGATCTTACATTTTACCGACATCGGTTCAGCATAATATCGCCTACAATTTGGACATCTCGTCAAACAGATTGTGTAAGGACGTCAAATCTGGTAAACCTGTTAGCAGTGAAATCGTCCCTTCCTTAAAATCAAATTTGCAAATAAGGGTATCGATGCTGCGCGTTTAATCCCTCCTTATTTCAAATACCAGGAATCGCCTTGCATTTCCTACACATATACACAATCAGTTGCTTCCACACTATTTAAATATAAACAAAATTGGAAATGTCTAGATGTACACCACCTCTCACAAAACCCTATACAATGCATATGTTCATCCTCTGATTTCATCTACCAACCGTATGACCACGTGGTTACTGGTGACCTTAATATCGTCGGTAACAGTAAACTTAGTAACCTTCTCAGTAAAGGTAAAAAATACAGGGAACCCCGTTCCTTCACATGGTTGGAAAACTTTGGAATAATCATAGATGCATGTGAGGAGTACGCCAGACGGTAGGCAAAAAAGGAGGACGAAGAACTAGACATGCTCTCCGAATGAATGAAATGCATCGGAGAATTACTTAAAAGAAGTATAAGGCGTCTTGGGTATTCAGTTAACAACATACACGAGTCAATTTTTCATGACCCTGTTGTTGCCAAAGAACTTTCTGACCTCCATGAAAAATATATAATTGTTCCTGCTGACAAAGCGGCAAACAATTTTTATTTCGTTTGCAAGGCGTACTATTTCAAATGCCTTGGAGAGGAACTTGGGTTACATTCAGCACCTGGAATTCCAACATACACACTTACAAATTTATCTGTATCTGAAATACTTGTGAATCACAAATCTGTTCTTGAGACCATCGGTATTCACACAAATGACTCTGATCTTGAACTACCTTATATCTATTGGATTCCTAAAATGTACAAAAATCCTTTTAAAAAAGCACCGCTTCATCGCCAGTTCGTCCATATGCTCCACAAAACCTCTTTCCATTTTACTTACGAAAATATTAAGTCGCATCAAGCAAGGTCTTCAAACATACTGCGAGACAACTTATTCCAGAAATGGAATCAATCAGATGTAAATCATAAAAAATTCGGAACTTTTGGAAAATTTAAAAGCCACCAATTTCAATCATATTACCAGCATAAAGTCTTTCGACTTCTCCACGCTCTACACTACCAACACATACCAAAAACTCAAAAACAGACTTGCCAATTTTATTCGCAACACCTTTCTTTCAAAAAATGGTATTAGGAAATACAAATACCTTGTCATAGGGCGGGAGGATACTCATTTCGGGAAGGAACACTCTGATTCAAACAAAAAGTATACCGAAGACGATATCATCCGGATGCTTGAGTTTTTGATCGACAACATTTATGTGGTGTTTGGAGGAACGTATTCCTGCAGATAGTCGGAATCCCAATGGGCACCAATTGCGCCCCACTGCTTGCGGACTTATCTTTATATTCATACGAAGCTGACGTCATCCAGACCTTGCTCTCGACTGGGAGAAATCACCTCGCATATCAGTTGAATTTTACATTCAGATACATAGATGACGTGTTGTCTTTGATATTGTTTTTGTGAGAGTATCTTTTGTGGTTTTTCTCATTAAGTAACGAAGAGGGATGGTGATACATTTTCAGATTCAGATTTATGAGTCCTTGATTTAAACTTTATTGAGAGTTCAAATTTACATACACTGAGTGCTTGCAGATTTTATTGAGCTCTCGAAAATTAATTTGAATGTTCAAATTTATTATTGAGCGCTCGCATTTTAAAGAGTGATCAGAATTTAAATCGAGATCTCGGATATTAAATTGAGCGCTCAAATTTAAAATTGAACATATAATTGAGTACTCAAATTGAAATTGAGCATTCATATTAATATATTGAGCGCTCAAATTTTATATTGAGCGCTCGAATTTTATATTGAGTGTTCAGAGTTTAAATTAAGAAATTTCGAAATTTATATTGAGAGCTCGAAATATAGAAATTGAGTCCTCTTTATAAACTTTATTGAGAGCTCAAATTTACATGAAATAAGCGCTCGAAAATGATATTGATCGCTGGAAAATGATATTTAGCGCTCAAATTTTATGATGAGCGCTCAATTTTTTTATTTTAGCGCTTGAATTTAAAATTGAGCGCTCGCATTTAAAATTAAGCGCTCGAATTTAAAATATAACGATCGAAAAAAAAATTCCATGGAACCCTTTACGGGCTCTGTAGTAAAACGACAACTACATACAGTATTTTGTGGAGAAAATGGCCAAAAAGTGGTGATCTGGATCTGGATGAACGGGACAGAAGTTTATTCCTTCAGATCCCCTCCTTTGTTTCATAATTTACCTACACAAGAAAATATGCCTAGTTCATTTGATTTATACCAGTCTGGCATAAGTAAAATCATCTGTGCTCCATAAACTTCCGGATTCATTACAATTGCAACAGCTGATCTCTCTGTACAGGATAAATCTCCGACGAAAAATATATCAATTTAAAGGGAAGAAGAAAGAGATTATTATGAACACTTTTCCATCTCTCAATATATTTATGATGATTGATCGAGCGTGAAATAAACAACACATGTTTTAAAGCATATTACTGATGATTCATGTGTCGCCTGCGAAGCAGTCCGTCCGTCCGTCCGTCGGTCAAACTTTGGATGTCACATCCCATAACTTTGATTTGTAAGTGCTAGGGTTTTGATGTTTCATTTGTGTATGCCTTGGGACAAGACCTTTCTACACATACCGTAATTCTTACCTAGTGACCTTGACCTAAACATTTGGCGTACTTTTCAAAAAAAAAAAAATTAAATAAAACTGCGCAGGCGACACATACATTCCTTTCTTTCCCTGACATGATCGCCATAACACTTTTTATATAGACCTAACCTCATCCAGTGCTTGTTTTGTAGATATTATTTTCTGTTTCGTGTGTGAACATTGACGGCGGGTTCGGCCAGCCAAACAGGGGATACTTACTCCTCCCTGGCAACTGGTCCCACCTCTAGATTGCTAGGGGTCCGGTGATGCTCAATTTAGTGCTCTATTGTGAGAGTTATTGAGATTGTCGTCAGGATCTTCTTTATCGCTTTTGAATTGCTATTTATCTTTCTTGTGAGATCGATCGTATCGTAAAATATGGTACACAAGAATATATATGTACGCATTTACTCAAAATCGTATAGAAATCAAGGAACAAATACCTAGTATCATATTAAGAAACGTTGATCAATCTGCCTTTTTTCTGTTTTAACTTGCATAAATCTAATTACATGAGACAAAAAACTAAAACGGGATTTCATCGTTTAACTTATATTTTCACAAATTTTCATCCTTTTTTTCTATTCACAGACATCGATGAATGCTCAAGTCAACCTTGCCTAAACGGTGGAATCTGCAAAGATCGAATTGATTCGTATGTGTGCAAGTGTACACCTGGTTACAACGGCAGCAATTGTGAAAATAGTAAGTTTTTCAACATGATCATCTGCGAAACATTCTATAGATTGGTGAGCATGGA
This sequence comes from Pinctada fucata, assembly GCA_028142955.1. Taxonomy (NCBI): domain Eukaryota; kingdom Metazoa; phylum Mollusca; class Bivalvia; order Pterioida; family Pteriidae; genus Pinctada; species Pinctada fucata. The sequence continues at coordinate 28,484,160 of AP027106.1, forward strand.
GTATTATATTTCGAAATTACAACTGTTGCTGTGAGGCAGGTAAAACCTGACTTTCCAGGGAACCTGATCACATCTGAATTGCCGATTCTCTTCATGGTATCCGTCTTTTTTGTGATATTGGAAATGATATTTTTGGAGATAGTGCTTGACTTTTACACAATGATTTCATAACATAATTCTCTTTTTTACAGACATCAATGAATGTGCAAGTGATCCCTGTAACAACGAAGGGATATGCACAGATTTGGTTAATCAATTTCAATGTAGCTGTAAACCTGGATTTAGAGGAACGAATTGTGAAATAGGTGATCATGATCTATTTAGAACAATCGATTTGCAATTTCGTAACATTGAAAGTACTAAGTTAAACATCTTTATTCCTTACATTTGAATCATGTGATTATTATATGAATCGCTTTAAAATTTTTAACAATCTTCCTTTTGAAACCCTTCATTTTTTATTCGTAGACATCGATGAATGCTCTAGTCAACCTTGCCAAAATGGAGGATCATGTCAAGATAGGATTGGCTCGTATGTGTGCAATTGCGCACCTGGTTACAACGGTAGCAACTGTGAAAATAGTAAGAAGTTTAGATATAAATACATTTCTCAACATGATCGTCAATAATCAATTCCATACATTGGTGTTCATGTATTATTATATTTCGGCTAAAGCAACGGGTGTTGCTAATAGGTAGGAGAAACTTCCCTGGGCACCTTACGTGGACATCCACTCTCTACTCATGTGCTATTTTATCATGTTTGGTCTGATGTTATCTAACTTTGGCACTCACTCTCTACTCATATTCTATTTTATCAAAGCTGGCCTTCTGGCATCTAACTTGGACACTCAATCTCTACTCATGATTGTGCTATTTTATCATGGCTGGTCTGATGTCATTTAACCTGGACATTTACTCTCCTCTCATGTGGAATGTCATCATGACTGGTCTGATGTGATCTAACTTGGACACTCACTCTCTACTCATATACTATTTTATCATGGCTGGTCTGGTGTCCTCTAACTTGGACATTGACTCTCTACTCATATGAAATTTTATCATGGCTGATCTGATGTCATCTAACTTGGACACTCACTCTCTAGTCATGTGGAATTTTATCATGGCTGGTCTTATAAAAAGAAGGGAGGATGTCAACTTTGGCACTCACTCTCTACCCATGTGGAATATCATCATGGCTGGTCTGATGTCATTTAACTTGGATACTTCGTCTCTACTCATGTGAAATTTTATCATCATTTAATTTTTTTTTTTTTTTGAATTTGCATAACGAATTTGACTCTTTTACAGACATAAATGAATGTGCAAGTAATCCGTGTGAGAACAACGGAATATGCACCGATATGGTGGATGCCTTTTTATGTGTTTGTAAACCTGGGTTCAGTGGAACTCATTGTGACATAGGTAATATATATATATATAAATCAAATTGTACTGGTACGTCTACCTTATTCTGTGACAATTAATCATTTCGTTTAAATTGTTAATTTGATGAATCTGATTTTCTTCTTTGAACAAAAATTAAATAATTCGTTCAATTTCCCCTAGGGTTATTCTTTTAAAAGAATAAATTGATGATGTCGTACAATTACTATGTAATTACAATGATATCCTCTTTCATGTACATGTACGGAGTTTCAAATTTCGCAAATTATGATAAATTACAAATATTGTTGCGCATCTTAAGTGGAAATTCAAAAGAAGATACATATACAGGATGTGAAGCTTATAATAAAGATGTTTCTGTCATACGTTTAAATCGATGGTAGACATTTATATAAAACTATTTTACAAATGATGTTTTTGATGAATGAAGTAATTCATTTCAGACATAGATGAATGTGCCGCTAATCCATGCCAAAACAATGGAATATGCACAGACATGGCAAATGCCTTTATGTGTAGCTGTGCACAAGGGTTTAACGGCTCTCGTTGTGAATTAGGTAAAAGTTTAAAAATTGATAATTTCCAGTTCAGTTCAGTTCAGTTCATTTATTCTTTGGTGACATTACACATTATCTAAAAGGATTTTACTTTGTTTTAACTCTTGGGTCATTTTTTTTTTTTTTCGTTTTGCTTAATTCATTCTTATTGTTCATGAGTTGTTGTTTTGAATTATTTGATTCATCATCTTACAGTGAGGAGTGAGTTGTATACAACAATTATGCATTCTTAGAGACCACCTGATTACTAGGCAAATGGAATAGTTGTTAATACATAATGAATGTAGAAGTAACAACACAATTTGTTACCAACGTACCAATTGACCGTCCTAGACTTCTACTCTTTCTTCTTCTGTAGATCCTTATTTTGTTCTTGTTTCCTTGTTTTTGCATTTGTATTTTTACCGGTGTTTTCATCTTTATCACTGTTGTCTCTTCGCGAGTGCATTACACCGTTCTCAGTTAGTGTATCATGGTATTGTTCGAGATTTTTATATATACAAATGTATATATTTATGTCAAAGCTAAAAAAAAGAGAACAATTTGGTTACTACTGTTAGGCCATTTCCTGCTTTTATTCTGTTTTGCGTTCTTTTGAAATTGAGAAAGGTGCAAGACAGCCAGCAAGAAAAGCAAACAAACGTATAAAACAAAGTTACAATTTCATAAGCTCAGATTGTTACATTATTTTAGAAAAAATTATACTCCTTGAAACGTTCATTGCTGAATGGATATTTTGGGGAAAAATGCATATTTTTCAATGAAAAATCGCCAAAAATAGGAAAAAAATTGTAATTTTCGCACGACTTCTTGCTACCAAAGATTCAAACATCAGAATATTTACTATCCATTATACTCTTTAAAAGTGAGATAATAAGAAATTCGAACCTCAAGTTAAACTCTATGTTTTTGGGTCAAAATGTTGGGGTTTTTTTGCAAAAATTATTGTGCTTTATATAGAAAAAGTCATTTTGGTCAAAAACTAATTCTGGTACATATTGATTTGACTGCATTAGGATAAAGCAATACCATAGATATATATGTAGAAAAAAATGTGTAGCTGGCGACCTTCTAGCTATTAATAAAAAAAAAACAAGTCGTTGCCATGACAACCAGCATATAGCTTTTATAGGAAAATACTCTTCTTATAACTGATTATTTTATCAGAATTTCCCAAAATAGCCTTTAATTTACCTTCAAGCTATAAGAATCTTGAAAAATAAGGATAAATATGAATATTTTAAATTTCATGCATTTTAGAGGTATGTAAAGTTATGATGTGGTATTCTCTAAAATTACAAACATGTTAAAATAGGCCAAAAATGGACGTTTATAGCCAAAAAAGCTAGACGGGCAAATTTTGAGTTTTTGGTCTGAATAGTTCCAGGAGATGTTCCTCTACATATAAATCTATCCATCTTTCTTCTAACTCACTTCTATTAAAAGTCGCTTCCCTGACCTTTAATGAAACATGAGTTGTTTCATTTGATTATTACAAATTTATATTTAAAATGATAATAGATAATTCAAAGTCTTGTATCAGTGCATTACTTTTACATTTTTTTACATGAAATAAATATTTAAAAAATAGAATAAATCCTTATGTTTGTAGAAAACACATTGAATAAGAAAAATATTTCATGATTTTGATTTTGTTTTGTTTTATGACTTTGGGCTTAAAACCTACCAGCGCGAGGACGTAAAACAGAAAATAACAAACAAATGATCTTAATCAAAATTTAAGATGATATGCACATATATTATACTACTGAAGTTTAATTCCAAATGGTCGTTCGAAGATTTTACATTAGTTAATTTGGTGTTATTCAACTTATATCTTACAGTTGACCCTATAAGTTTGTGTTGATATGCTCCAATTTTGTTCGTTGTAAGTCGAAGTTCTTTAGAACTAATGGTAATTCCCTTTCCTTTTATAACATAGCTGCATAATTTTCATCTGTTGTCAATAGAGGAGGATCCTGCTGGTGTTTTGTGCTGAGAATGTTTAACGTCTTTAAATTCATTAACATCATTTTAGGGAAGATAAATTTACAGCATGGAACAGACATGCACGCGTCATGTATTTAACCTTCGTCAGTGATCCTCAATCTTTACAATGTAATGTGGTCAAAATCTGTTACAATTATGTACTTGAATAGAATAAACAGATTTGAAATATACCGTTACAATATATGCAATATTATGATAGCAAATATAAGGTAACCCCTGCAGAATATGATGTGAATATTTGTAAAATGATGAAAAACAAAATAAAACCTTTGAAAGATACCGTACGCAATGTACCTAATAGAAATGACGAGTCCGCACAACATTCTTCAATATCCAACGACGATTTTTTACCTATGAAATCTTTTTATTAGATAAGATTGTCTTTTATACCTTGTTTATTACAATTTTTCTACTACAATTTTTTCATTTATATCGACTAAAAGCGCATCACGTGATATTCTGTAAATTTTCTTGAATAAAATGTGCTTTCATTATAAATGAAAAGATAAATGACTTTTAATATAGCTCCTTTTAAAACACATGCCATCACAACAGAATCCACTGATTTAGAAAACAAATTGTTGCACTCAATTTCGGTCCTAATCGGTTTAAGCAATCTTCAAGGTATTAACCTCATCAAAGTACTATAACTGTAAATTGATATAGAAGTCCTGTGCATCTGCACTGACTTGAAACATACATTTTGTAATTTTTCTGATACCCAATTTGATAAATCATTTCGATAGTGAGGAGTATCTTCTGATGTAGCTACTCAAATTAACCTTTAGGAAGGATAACTCTTACCGAAAATCGTGAGATAAATACGAAAAAAATATTTCTATAGATAATGAAGGAAAGTATGAAATTACAACTTGTATCATGATGTTTCATCATCGCTGTCCAAGTATTAGCCATTAGAACCAAATATAAACTGTAATTTTACTATTCAAAATATGCGAAAATGGTCAAAGCTACAAAGAAACTCTAAAGCGTACCTGTCTGAGAAAGTGACCCTCCATTACTATAGACCGTTTCATATAACTATCCTTGGCATATCAAAACGATCAAATGAATGAAATAAGCTACCGATGAAATCGACTACATTCTTAAAACGAAAGTACGGACAGCGCCCTCAACGGTTAACTGGAATGTCTATCTGATGGCATAGCTTTGTCCTTGGCCGACTGTATGGCGTATATTTTAGGTCATGATTAGAATTTCGTTCTCATATATTCACTATTTTGAATTCCTACCTTTCGGCCTAGAGCATCGCTGATTATACATTGTTTGTTGAAACATGCATACGGTGTTTTTACTTGTTACGACAGAACATACATGTATATGATTGTAAAGTATTTTCATTTCATGTTACCATAATTTGTGCATCAATATGTATCAATGCAAAAACATTCCTCATAAATGTGTCGTTTATAGTTCATAGTTTTATATCTGTTTATTCCGTTTAAAAATTGGTATTTTCAGGAGGAGTTGGTTACGTCCGTCTAATAAAATTGATATCTTTCTTTCAAAAAATAATTAAAATAAGACAGTATCTGTAGTTTTTAGTATAATATTCATTGATAATTTATTTCATAATTTTCCAGACATTGATGAATGCACAAGTAATCCATGTCATAACCATGGAAAATGTACGGATATGGTAAATGCTTATAAATGCAATTGTGAGGCTGGTTTCAAAGGGTCTCATTGTGAACGAGGTAATAAAGATTACATTGACGACTTGTATATAAAATCTTGCTAATGTGCAAACATTAAACAATAAATGGTATGATGAAAATGCAATTCAAAATATTGATACATATAAAAGGTTAATGAGATGTACTGAGTCTGCCAGACACCTTTTCTTCTTCTTGATAACACGATATCTTCATCCTTCTGCAATGTTTAGATGTTTCAATCTTTCTTCTCTCAGACGTAAATGAATGCTTCAGTCAACCCTGTCGAAACAATGGAACATGCTTAGATCGGATCAATTACTATGTTTGCGACTGTCTACCAGGTTACAACGGCACGAACTGCGAAATTAGTATGCCAACTTTATTTTGAATTGATTGTAAAGTTAGTTATTTTCCATGGAGGTAAATTTCTCCCTTAGAATATCAAGACAATGTGATTTCTCTTCCTTTATGGTAATGCAGCAGAGATATGTTTGGTTTGGAATTTTCGCGAAGTCCTTTTATTTGTAAGATACGCATAAAATACTCCCATGGAAGAAAATCATGATTACAGTATTTTAAAAATACATTTGATTAAAAAAAGGGGGGATCTCCAATAATACTCGGTTGCAGCACCTACAGCAAAACACCCAATGCGAAAAGATGAATCAGACATGTACAGCAAGAGATGAAAAGATACAAGGAACATAAAAAAACAACATAGAAACATCAAACACAAACCAACGAGTCAAAATGTAATCTGTGCTGACTTAGGGAAAAGCACCATTTGCAACGGCAGTACTACTTAGCGAACGGTGTGTTATACGGATTACGTAGAGTTGAATAATCACGAGCTCATTGTTTCTTTCTTAATAATATATTTTTCTGCTATTGTCATTCAGTCGTGCATGTATTTTACAGACATGGATGAATGTGCCAGTGGTCCCTGTCAGAACAATGGGAAGTGTACCGATATGGTAAATGCCTATGAATGCAGGTGTAAAACTGGCTATAGCGGATATCATTGTGAAATAGGTAAATGCATGAAACATTTCCCTTAACATTCCGTTTGCAATATATAAGCGTCATTATTGGTTATTTGGTTTTCATCGATATTTGTTTTTTTGTCTTGTAGCTCATGCGTCCGTCCATCCGACTGTAAAAGAATGTAGGTTTGTTTCCGCATTATAGCTTCGACAATCATGCGTTAAACATTTTCAAATTCAATAGCAACATTTAAGAACATATTTATTTGCAGAATAAATCAGACATGCATGTTTTGTGTTCTTAACCCTCGTCAGTGATCCTCAATCTAAATAATGTTAAAGACGTTTAACATCCAAATAGTGAAAGTTTTTAAGCCCAAAAATGAAGTGAAATACGTAGGAGAATGGATGGGATATGATGCTATAGAACCCACATTTTAGAAATGTAAAGAAATTTTGATTACAAAATTTTTCGAATGCGTTGAAGAAACTATCAACTGAAGTCGAATTTGGCTTCGTGTGCCCTCGGGGACTTCTGGTCCACCATTCTTTAATTTACAGATATTTGTTTTTTCAATTGTTAAGCGAACAGACGACGTTGAATAGATTTATACTGTTCTCCTACTGCCAGTATGTTTGTATGCCTGTCAATCTGATTGTTTGTGTATTTGTCTTGTTTGTGTGTGTTGTCTGGATGTGGATGTGTGTGTATCGGTTTGTGAATGTGTTTGTTAGTCGTTCTATTTGTTTGCTCCTCTACCGTCTATGTAAGGGAGAAAAGCCTCAAACTATCCATTATGTCAGAGAAAGTACTGATCGAGGCCCGTCACTTTTGTTTTAATAATGGACAGTCACAGGTAGATCCTTTTGCAGAAATTTGGACACTTTAAAATCAAGAATCGTATCATTGATAAAGAAATGATGACCAGGTGCACGTAGCTTGAATTCCTGGCCAGTGAACCGATCGAATTCTTTTGTCATAATAATGGACACTTTTCTGTCAAGGTCAATCATTGAGTTGTAGAGAAAATCATTCATTTCGATGTAGCCACGTCTGAGATATACAACGTCTTTTTGTTCTTAACTCAGTTTTATTTTTACCTAAAACACTTTGAAAAATAGAGATAATACTATCTCTGTTAGATGTTTAGGATTTAGACTGCGTTTTTTATTTGTCTATATAATATTTCACTTTTTTTAAGTTACAGACACCGAAAAGGGACTGATGTTTCGTCTTGGATTTCGACGGATTTCAACATTTTGAAGTTTCCTTTACTTCATTTTACGTGTATTTCATTTATTTCTATTTCATTTCATATGCATTTTTCGGACATAAGATCTAGTAATGCCACCTCGTGAAAATTACGATATCTGCGCTTCCGATAGATTATCTTTTGTTCATTAAAAGGAAGATGTTTTACAAAACGAAATGATAGCTAAGAAATTTGATATCAAAATAATCAAAAAAGCTCGGAAATATACCGGATATGACAGTTCTACCGAATTGAAGCGGCGGCTGTTGCATGCAAGCAGGAGTTGCTTACTCGTCCTGGGCACCTGGTCTCACTCCCATATCGGGAGTTCGCTTCTTTTCGTATGGTGGAGGTTTTTGTTTGTTTGCTTTGGTTCCTGTTTTATCCTGATTTTGTATGCCTTCGGTTTCTGATTTTCTGAATTACCGATTTTGTGATGTATACAGCGATATGGTAATTATCCATATTTGTCATATAATTTTGTTCGGATATATACAGTGGTTTCTATGTGATATCATGTCATCATAATGAAGATTCTTCTGTCCGGGAATTTACCTGTGACTGTCCATTAAGTGACCTTTAACTGTCCAGTTACAGGAAATATTTTGGACGAAAAAGGATCATATTGAAACAATATCACATAGAAAAAACCAATTACATAATAGGATGACGTCATAGTCATGTTTTAAATACGAACCATATTTCGATGCATTACTATAACAAGGGGACCTCTCGATCTACATTGATGAACTTGAGCTATAAAATAAAAGTGACTTTTACATTTTGTTTTTGGGGTATTATTGGTTTTGGGATCAAGTGGTCCAAATGTTTAAATGTTAGTTAACATCAGCACCGCGTAGGATCGAAACGCATAATGCTGTGATTCTTTACGGAAAATTTTGATGTTTTCTCATCATTTAAGAGATACTGCACAAAATTGATGAGACGTTGCAGTAGGGCAATGCCTAATAAGTAAGTCCATATCGTTTATATATCTTAAAAGTATACATAGTTTTTGCAAACACTTCAAAAGTTCGTCAGAAGGAATGATTTTCTGTCGTCGTCAAACTATTGAAGTGTTTGCAAAAACTATGAAGTATCCATATACATGGACTATATAAATTGATTTATTAGGCATTGCCCTGCTATAAAGGCTCGTCAGTTCTGTAAACTTGAATTCAGAAAATAAAAAAAATATACCAAAAACCTATGTAAGGAATCACAACACCATACGTTTCGATCCACGCAGTGATCAGGATGCATTGAAAAGATAAACATCAAAACTGCATCGTTGTCATTGCACTGGTAAAATGGCCAAAAAAGGGGGTTAAAAGGGCAAACTTCCCCAATAATCGTTTTTAAAAACACATTAATGATTGAAAGTTAAATATTGAGTTAGGAAATAGATCTGAGGCGCATTGCCTATTGGAATTTTCCTCCATTTTCTTAGTTTATTTCACTTTCTTTGTTTGAAGATGAAAAAATAGTTTGAATACAAAAGTAACTCATAAAAATATTCATAAATTCAGTAAACTATTTGAGAGGATCAAATTTTGTGTGGGGGAGGTAGGTGTGTGGTGCCACCTTAAACTATGTCTATGTATCCTCACAAATGCATAATTGGATATACATAGAAGATTGGAGGAAATTTCCAACAACACCGAAAAAATTCAATCGAAAACACAGAGTAGGCATACGCAGTAAGAGACGCAAGAGTGACAAGGAAAAATGAAACAAATTAATATTACATCAAAACATCTATCACAAAAGACCACACATGGACCAACAAGACCAATGGACCGACTTAAGATTTAGGATAGAAGAATCCTTTTGATTAATTACAGTACTGTATTAAAGACTTTTTGCGTCACAGCTCTGGCAATTCTCGACCTACGAGGATGCAGTTTGACAAATCATTTATGTTAAATCGAAGGATGAATTGAAAGTCTTTTTTCAGATTCTTTACCTTTACCAGTGATTTCACATATAGATGACTTAAGGTGTTGATAATGACTTAACTTACTGAAGGATAGAAATGTATACCAAAATTACAACGATGAATTGACATAAATTGGAAGAGTATGAAAGGACAATCGTATTATTTGTAATTTTAAGTATCAAGTGCGATTCATATATCGATTACAAGGAAGATCGGCTTTCTGACATTAGGATGAACGAAATAAAAAAACGAATTCACCATATATACATACCACTCATTGCTTGTATACTAAAAGAACGGGTTATTAAAACACGTCAGTAGTGATACTTCTTTCTCAATGATTATAATAAGTGCACAAAGTGAATAGTATCATTAATGGAACCTTAAACTGGTGGTCAGAAGTTTCATAAGGTTAATAAATAGGTATTCGTTTTAATGAAAACTCAACTTTCTCCATTCTCTTTTTCAGGTATACAATTATTAAGAACTACCATTGAAGATCACGTACAGGATAAGCAGAGTACAACCTCGAACGATTTGTTGCCATCAATGAATGAAACGCCATGGAAAAACAACTTTTTACCCCGACGGTCTAACGAGAGCACACCTACCAAAAACCCCTTGGAGCAAGGAAGCAATTATTCCAATGCATCAGAACCATCGACTGAGGTGTATGTTGAAAGTCGGCCTACATATTTATCACGTAAGGGATCATATTATGTTCTTTAAAAAAACATTCAATTTTCAAACTTTTGAAACTATTTTTATTGAGACTCATTCTGGAAAAAAATAGGTACTAGTTTATAATGAATCTATGATGTTTTATAACATTTTTTAATATAACTCTTCATCTCAATCATCACCATCACCTTAACTAAACTCAAACGCTTCATAAGAATACATTGAGCTTGATCTGTCAAAAACGTTGGAAAGTGTTCCCTTACTCATAAAGTAGAAATTTTAAAATCAAATAAAAAAACCCAAATCTCTGTTTTATTTGTAGTGGCAATATCAATACTATTTTAAAGAGAAAAATTCAATTCTAGATAAGCTATAATTAATGAAATCTTCATTTGACTATTGACGTATTTAATAAATGAAACAATAATTTGAACACGATATACTGTCTTGATAGTAAATGTGATACTTTTCTCTTCTCTGCAGATAACCATGATATTTTCATTGCAATACCAACATCCATCGCCGTACTCCTTGCTTGCATTGTTCTGTCAATCATACTTTTACGTAAATTCAGGTTCGTATAGTTTCATTACCTATAAATGTATAGCTATATTTCTGATGGAGTAAAGAGCTACTTTTTTCAATAAGAATTCTCAAGGTGAAGGACGGACATTCTGATGAAAAACTATGAAGCAATAACACAGTTCTAAGATTATATAAGCTTCTTCAGTTCGTATTGAACTTTTAAGATATTTATTCCTCAACGAATTGAAAGAAGGAAGCTCATTAAGATTTTAGATTTGAGTTTTAACTAATAAAGGATAAAATCCGAAAGACCATGCATTTGCGTGCGTAGAGCGAATAGCGAAGAACCTTTCTTGGTCAAGGGGGTTCCAGGACAAAAACATTTTTTACGTTATCGCTTTGTTTATTACAATACTAACACAACACTATTAGTCTCCGATATATGACATCTCTACAAGGTTTTTGGAGGGATAACATAAAACAAAAATTACGTCATTGGATAATTTATGAGTAGATCCTTGAAACGAGGACAAAAAAAATCAAAAATCAGAATTCAAATAAACACTATAGATAGGCATATATGTTCTTGAAAAATATGAAATAGGACAAGAATAGTGAGTAGATCTCAACCATAAAAAGCAGCGGAACGTTTTCTCACGAAAAAAAGAAGAAGCGGACCAACAGACAGAAAAAGAGTATTTCTATATCATTACACAAACACACAATAAAGTGACACATAAATGACATCATACAAACCTTCGCAAAAAGACTCAACAATATTCACTAGAACATCATATAAAACAATCGTAACAGACGTACAGAAACATCAAACATTGATGACAACACATAAAAGGAAGGAGACTAATGTGCACTCGGCAACGACTTTGGACGGCCATCTGTTATAAGCAAATGGTGCGGTTATCCGGATTTCGTGCGCACAACCCTTTCACTTATCAGGATGCACAGAGGTCTCCATAGACACACAATTGTTGTATAAACATATAACTTCTCACTGTAAGTCGACATCACAAACAAGAGAGTTAAAGGCAGCGGCGTTTAACTACCTTGTTTAAGACAATAGTCACAGTAAGAGGAACGAAAGGGACAATAAACACTGCATAAAACACCAAACACAATTTTTACATGAACCAAAAGACCAATGGACAGTCGACGCCGACTGGGACGGCCATCTGTCACATAAGAATCAGATCATGTTGTTACATGTATCAGGATCATGTTTGCATAAACCTTCCCCCTTTCCCGTTTACCCTGAGTTCTCACAGATTACCCAGATGGTTCAGAGATCACACAATTATTGTGTATGATAAACTCCTCACTGACATATGACCATACGAACAAGTAAGCAAACGCAGTGTTCCAAACAAACTGTAATGTTAAACGTCTTCATATTGAATAGCATCGTTTTAGAACTGATAAATTTGCAGCATGGACCAAACATGCACGTTTCGGGTACTTAACCCTCGTCAGCGATCCTCAATCTAAACAATGTAATATGACCAAAGAGTGTGAAAGTGAATATGTGAAAAAATGTACCTAAAGACGTAGCAGTGTGATGGAATATGATACCACAGGATTCACATTTTAGAAATTTCAAGAAATTTTAATACAGAAATTTTCGATTGCGTTGACGAAACAATCAAGCGATTCGGAAGTTGATCGCACTTAGCTACATGTGCCCTCGGGGACTCCTGTTCCACCAGCAGTGACACTCACCAAGTGGTGCAAACGTAAAACGTCTTCAAATTGAATAGCATCATTTCAGAACTGATAAATTTGCAACAGATATAATTTCAGCATGGACCAGATATGCACGTTTCGGGTACTTAACCCTCGTCAGTGATCCTCAATCTAAACAATGTAATATGGCCACCAAGTGGTGCAAATGTTAAACGTGTAAAGCTATATATGTAAATGGGTTCATGCTCTGCCGACTAGAGCGAGCTCAAGCAAGTCATAACACGAGAAGTATGATCAACATTTTTGGACAATCATAATAATTCTCATACTTTTTGGCCATATTACATTCTTTAGACTGAGGATCACTGACGAGGGTTTAGTACCCGAAACGTGCATGTCTGGTCCATGCTGTAAATTTATCAGGTTTCAAATGATGCTATTGAATTTAAAGACGTTTAACATTCAGAGAGGACAGGTGACCCTCTTTACAGTACTAGAAGTTGAGATGAAGGATTCCAAAGAGCCCAGGAGTCCCCGAGGGCACATATAGCCATGTACAATCAATTTCAATTGGTCATTTCTTCAAAATTTCTCAAATTTCTAAAACCAGGGTCCTGTGGCATCATATCCCAGCGTCTTTCGGTATACTTAGGACAATTTTTTACAGATTTTGGCCATATGACATTATTAAGATTGAGGATCACTGACCATGGTTAAATATCCGAAAAGCAGATGGAATTTCAAATTAGGCAAGAAGGAACATGCCATTCAATTTAAAATCTTTGATATTCATTGATACATGTACATGTAGTTGTTCTTATTTTATAAGTAACATTTTTATTAATTTTGTTATTGGACCGATTTCATATTAGGATATAACGTGTAATTAACTTTATGAAAATATTTATGATAAATCTTTCTATCATTTAGGAAAAGCTCTTCAATGTATCCAGGAGATTATGAAGGCATACAGAATATTTTCTACTCAAGTAAAAAAGGACTAAGTGAGGCGGACCATGATTACTGCGTTATAAAAGACGTAAAGGGTACTTGGTAGAAATAGACAGGATTTTGAAATGTTGACACCGCAAAATGCCTTGCAATCCCCATTGAATAGAGTAATTGGAATAACATTTTTTTTCAATTTCTTTCATTTGAAACTGTGCTATTAAAAAGTTTAAATACAAACTGACATTTCATTACCACAATAACAATAAAGAAAGATCAACAGTTACTTTGTTATCTCATAAAATTAATTATTCTACATATATATGCATTATACCTTAACTTCATTTATTACGTTGGTCTACAATTCATTTACATACAACAAGTGGAAACACTGATTACATCTTCTTTAACTCATTGGTCTCCTTGGTTCATGCGTAGTCCGTTGAGTTTGGTTTCGCATTTGTTTTTCTTTATCCCATAAAGTCTTTTATTTTATTTGTCTGCTCCGTGTTCTCATATTAGTGTGGCTCGATTGTCCATATAGAAATATATGTTCTATAGTACCACTTTTTTGTACTACAGTACACGCGAGTTTCGAATATTAAGGTAATAGGGGTATAATAACAAAATCATGGAAAAACTAGAAATTATTTACTTCCATATCTTACATATTTGTTTTTATATTTCATAGTCTTTTATTTTTTCATTTCGGTCGCCATGAACATGTATGGTCCTTAACATGGTATGTTCGTGCATCTTCGGTCAACTTCGTGGTATTTAATTTTTTCTGTTACATGTATCAAAACAACGGAAGTAGAATATTATACCCCTAATGCCTTATATTCTCGTCTGTAGTACTTAATGTCAAACAGGTTGAATAAAGCCAAAGTTGTTTTTTATGTCGCTATTTGAAATAAAGACTGTTGATGTCCTCTTGTATAAAAATGAGCGGCTCCAAAATTTATGTAAAGTGTATTCAGAAGTGTATTTAAGTGAAAAATATGGTCATAAAATCGTTGGAGGTTTTTTTTTTTTTGCTGATTTGATGTAGTTACTGAAACCGAATCTTGTTCGAGATCCCATTCTTTTATTTTCTAGTGAACAGCTACCTCTGGTGTTTTGCTGTTGATGCTGCAATAGGGTCTGGATGGAGATCTCCCTTCTTATTTCTCTTTTTCATTATTTTATTATCATTACTAAGGGCGTTCGGTACAGACCTTATATCGCACAAAGGAGGGGATCTCCAACATCTCTAGGTTGCAACACACACAGCAAAGGAGGGGATATCCAGAAACTGCAGGTTGCAGCATCAACAGCTAAACCCCAAAACATATCCAGAAACACTAGGTTGCAGCATCAACAGCAAAACCCCAAAACACCCAATGCAAAAACATAGAGCAGAAAAGCACAGAAAGAGACGCAAAAGGGACGAAGAACGTCAACGCACAACACAGAAAAACTAAACATAAAACAACGAGACCAATGGGCAACGGGTGCTGACTGAGGACGGCCATCTGCCACGGAAATGGAAGGTGTGGTTATCCTGGAGGACTCGAAGAGCGTACAATTGTGATTTTAAACAATCTCCTCACTGTCAGATTACCACACACAAACGAGACCTCAAAACGCAGGGGCCCAAGCAACACAGATGAATATGTAAATGGATACATGTATAAAAAACGGGTGTACATAATATTATCCGTGCTCTACCGCTGCGAGCTCATGTATGTTATCACCCGAGGATTCCGACTGGCATTCAGAGAGGACAGGTGGTCGGGGCCCTGTTTTTTCTAAAGAGGTTTGGACAGGGCCCGTCATGGGGTTCCGTCGTCACAGTCAGTCAGAGTGAAAGTTTTAAGAATGCGCTGGTACAAGACTGTAGATGGGTCAAGTACCAAGCCTAGTGTCCGTCTGGTGACATTATGATCATATGCACGGTATAAAAGCCGTTTGATGATTCTGACGCATTCTCGATGGTTATGTTGTCCATATTTGATACTTCTTATCTTGTTAATTATGTCACCATAAAATGCAGGTTGTGAAATACCCAAAGTAATATATTCTGTTGTCTGAATTGGTCCGAATTTTAAAAGAAGTTGACAATACTTTTTGTAAGATTCCCAGGAAGTCTTTTCTTGATTATGAAAGCGAAAAACTTGTCCTAAAAGTTTCTTGGTAATTTATAAATTTTTACTATGAAAATCCATTACATCAGTACATGCTCTAGCATACCGGATGAGCTGTGAAATGTAGGTACCATAGGACGGTAATCTAGGAGCATCACCGTCAAGCCAGGGGCAGTTTACTATGTTGATGACAAATATGGATAATGACCATATCCAAATACACATTACAAAATCGATAATTCAGAAATCATAAACCGAAGACATACAAAATCAGGATAAAACAAGAACCAACGCAAACAAAGAAAAACCTCCACCACATGAAAAGAAGGGAACACCCAAAATGAGAGTGAGACCAGGTGCCCAGGTCTCGTTGGTTTATGTGTAGTCATTTGTGTTGTTTCTCTGTGATTTTTAGTTCTTTGTGTCGTTTGTGTCTCATTCTGTGCGTGTCTGCTTTGTGTTTTATCCTTTTTATACCGTTGTCTGTTTACTACTGTTTTATTGTATTTGTACTTTCTCATATTCTTCTTTATGTTTTTCTTGCTTTTCTGCGATCATTTGAAAACCAGGGTCTGGATCATGGAAAATTCTTTACTATTTTTGTTTCCAAAGTTATTGCTCACTTTTCTTGTACCAAATGTTCTTCTGCTGCACTAATGTTAATTTTATTCAAATTATCCATAACATCATTAGTTTAACCTTCATTCATAATTTGGTGCTTTCGGAGAATGTCTTCACGTTTTCATGAATGATCGATTTCTACAGTGTTAACTAATTGTTATAGGAAGATTTTTAATCGTTGTCGGATTTCCGGATTACTTCTTTTGCACATGATTCTGTTTCTGAAGTGTTCTTGGTCAGCAGGCATTGCATATTTTATTTTAATAGAAATCGGGTTGTGCGCATCAGAATAAAGTTTACTTAACGGTAAAACATTCATATTTTCAAATATTTGCAAAAAGTCGAACAACGCTAGTTTCTTTGCAAGAAAGGAGGGGATCTCCAACAAGACTCGGTTGCAGTACCAACAGCAACACACTAAACACCCCAAGTGAAAACATAGAAATACAAACACAGCAAGAGACAATGAACAGCAAACGAGACATCAAACATCGAGTACAAAAGACCACACATTTTAACTGTTTGACATGAAGTACTACTGACGAGGATTCAATATCCAAAACACGTGTCTATTACAATAAAATTGGTACTATAGAACATATATTTCAAAATTCACAATAAACCAATGAGACCCATGGACAATCGGTGCCGACTTAGGACGGCCATCAGCAACGTTAGTAGCAGATGGTGTGGTTATCCTGGATTACGTGCGCACAACCCTCCCACTTTTCCGGTTATCCAAAGGTCTCGAAGAACGCACTATTGTTGTGTAAAGCAACCTTCTCACTGAATGATAACCATACAAACAAGACAGCACAACGCTGGCCCAAAGCAAACAGATGAATGTAAATATATATCAAAAAGGGGTAGGGGCGTTCGAAAACCTCTGCTCTGCCGGCTGTAGGGAATGCATGCATGTCTGGTCCATGTTGCCAATTTATCTGTTCTTAAATGAAGGCTTTCAATTTGAAGACGTTTACATTATCACCCGAGGAGACCGACCGACATTCAGAGAAGGCAGGTACAGTCAAGAAAGTACAGTTTCCATCAATATTACAATTCTGTACCACTGAGTCGTCCGTTTAAAAACCAAATCATTTGATCTACACATAATCTAGAAGTATATTACCTTAGGTAGTCTTCGTTAAATCCCTTAAATCATACAATTACTTTGAACTTTTGCAAATATAGATTCATCGAAATTCTACACAGCGTTTTCAAAAATCCTCATACTTTCTTCGTCCTTTTCATACAAAAATGCATAAAAATCTGGGTCAGTATATGTTCTTCTATTGACATCACCAGCAAATAAAATGTATTTTCCGTTTCTTCGTAATTGCATCAATTCTATTTCAAATTCATTGAAAGATTTGAAACGATATCAAAAAAATTATCGTGGAATATACACCACACCCATTAGTATGTCTTCATCGAAATTCATTATCTTTTTTAATCTATTTCAATCCATTGAACAAATTTACAATCTGATTCAATAATGTCTTTACAATCTGATATCATTTCTTTATAAGAAGAAACAATTTCACCGGACCTAACTCTTTTTTTTTTTTTTTCGTTTTTCTATTCTTCGTGACCAGTTTGAAACCACTCTAAAAATCTTAAACATCAAAATTATCTGTCTTTGATTCTTGGAAGAATAAAAATCATATGATGATACTAATTCTGAAAATTCTGGGTGGTCCAAAACAATTTAATGACAAAATATTTATTTCATTTCTTCTGGCATCTCTACTTTCAGAAAGAGATCAACAAGACAAATCGGTAGAAGTGCATAATGATTATTCATTTGAGTTATTCATAAGATGATTAAGCCAACAACTGATGCCTTCATTTGACTCCCCGGCAATGTCCTAGTGTCTTTCTGGCGTAGGCCCGGATCGGAAGCGCTTGTTTGGACGACGTGGAATCTAGTTATTTCGGGTATAAGGTGTTCTGCGGGGAGTTTGATACGAATGCGTTTGATGTACACTCGTTAAGGAAGCAGTAGATATATTTTGGATCTCCGTATAATAAAAGGATAATCCGTAAAGGGATTACCAAGTGCATTAGATAGAACCAGCGATAACTCATTTTGGTAAACATCCTGCCTCTCTCACCACCACGTGTGTCATGGTCGAATCTAGAATTCTTCGGTGCCTTCTCTCTTGTTTTCCTTGATACCAGTAAAAAAACTAAGACTTGTCTTTGAACTCTTCGTTCTGCTCAGTAAAATTAGATTATTTCTCAATACTTTCCTCTTTCATCTCGTTCAAATTTGACTCATTTTCCTCGAGTACAGATACTCTGTGTGCAAATGAGTTAAAGAAGATCCTGACGATAATCTCAACAACACTCACAATAGAGCACAAAATTAAACATCGACGGACCCCTAGCAAGCTAGAGGTGGGACCAGGTGCCCGGGAGGAGTAAGCATCCCCTGTTGGCTAGCCGCACCCGCCGTCGATGTTTATGAAGCATTGAAATGAAAATATATAAAATTTATGCACTGTCTGACCTTATGTCTATTTAGAAAGTGCTATGGCGACAATGTCAGGGAAGTATATTCAAAACACTTACTGTCAAACCCCTCGCGGGGAACTTTTTTACGAGCTCCACACGGCAAAGGGCATAAGTGTGACACAAATGAGTTAAAGAAGATCCTGACGATAATCTCAACAACACTCACAATAGAGCACAAAATTAAACATCGACGGACCCCTAGCAAGCTAGAGGTGGGACCAGGTGCCCGGGAGGAGTAAGCATCCCCTGTTGGCTAGCCGCACCCGCCGTCGATGTTTATGAAGCATTGAAATGAAAATATATAAAATTTATGCACTGTCTGACCTTATGTCTATTTAGAAAGTGCTATGGCGACAATGTCAGGGAAGTATATTCAAAACACTTACTGTCAAACCCCTCGCGGGGAACTTTTTTACGAGCTCCACACGGCAAAGGGCATAAGTGTGACACAAATGAGTTAAAGAAGATCCTGACGATAATCTCAACAACACTCACAATAATTCGTAATTTCCTCGAACACATCATCGATCTTAGATACAGCTACATCAACACGGAACAGTATATCGTGGACCCTTGAGCTTAAATTGTTGATACTTTTGCTTGAAATACGCTTCAAGCTTAAGGTCTTGTACCGAAGAAAAGAGATTTGCAAGAGTTTTCTTTATTTGAAGATTTCACTTGTCTGTCCGATAGTGTTAGGTGTACAGGCGGACTTAGTAAATAACACATACGCTATGACAAACGTATAGTTGTTTATAATTTATAGAAAGGCTTTTCCCTCATCGAAAGAAAAAATTGCTTTACCATTCCCTCCCAGTCATGCGCACACCTCCTTTTTAACTCATTCGATTTCAGTATCAAATAAAGCTACTGTTGAGCAGAAACAGTTTCAGATTATGGAGAACTTACTCTCTAACATCGATAACATTTACCATAAAATTGATATGTTTCTCCATATGATTTGCGCTTTTCTTGACACGAAACTACAGGAAAAGTGTTGTAACTTGGTAATTTGTTCAAAGGTTTAGAAAAGATAAAAATACAGTATTTCGATAAAGATATACTAATGGATGTGTAGTACATTCAAGCAGAAAATTCTTTATATAGTTCCAAAATCTTTCAATCATTTTGAAATAGAATTGATGTAATTACGAAGAAAAGGAATATGCGCTGTATTTGCTGATAATATTTAATAGCAGAACATGTACTGACCCAGATTTGCATTTCGTATAAAAATGACGAAGAAAGTATCGGGGATATATGAATATTCTGTGCATAATTTTGATGAAACTGCTTTTGCAAAAGCGCCAGGAAAGTTCACTTCGGCTTTATTTAGACTGTTTGTTAAACAATATTATTATTATGTACATCAAAATGCCTGTCGAATGTGCCCGCTTGCTCGCTTCGCTATCACATACCATACAAAAGTAATGTCCAAGAAAAACCACTCAGACAGACAAGATTTAATTTCCCCTTTCTGTTGGTGAAATAATGGGTAATTCTGCTGTGTTTGCGTTGTTTTTTTTTTTCAAAACGGAAAGTGTTTCCTTCTATCTTTACATTATTGACCTAGCACTTGGCCATTAAGAAGAAGTGCCTATCGAAAAATGTGGGATATCATGTCATATCTGTGGCCAGACCTTCAATAGAGAATCATTCTAATACAGGCACTTTAATGTACATAATAATAATACTGTCAATTGCACTACGTATCAGAAATCATTCAAAAGTGAATGTTTGTTGAAAGAACATATCAAGAATATAAATGTGACCATCAATGTCGTAGGACAACATTATGTCCAAATAGGATTCTGAATTATTTATCTCTGTAGTTTCTTTGACTTCAAGCTCCGAAGGATAGATTCGGCTGAGATAGTCCGCGAATTTTGAATTATTGAAGGACAACACGTCGTATTTGTATCTGGAAGTGAAGTTGCAGTCAGAGGCTAAGTATCTTTTCCCTTCAGAGACCACAGATTGAAAGTATTCAGCTTCGTACGAGTAAACAAAATTGTCGACAAGGAATGGGGCACAATTGGTCCCCATTGGAATCCTGACAAAAATATAGGTATGATGTCACATTGATAAAGGGCCTAAACAAAGAATCTTTCAGGCGACAGAGCTGGAAAGAAGTAATTAGTACACTTGATCACAAACATCAGGTCACGGGGAACGATTTTAACTGGTCCACACTGCAGCAAGAAACAGGTGTTAATATTAATAATGCAGAAGGGTGAAGTGTCGAAATTCAAAGGTTTTGATCGAATGGACTTTACTAAAATGAGTGGATTTCAGATGTTCTAAAATTCCTCAAAATTCTTTAAAATACACATCTGGTTGATACGGCTACGGGAATGTACAGTCGAACAATATTATTTATACGTCCAGATTTGATTCCAGATAAAAATGTGGTGAGGAATTAGAGGGAGTGATGACTAATAACCTTTCCTCTTAGAACAGAATTGTTTCAACTTAACATAATGTCATACAGAAAATAAAGAGTTCTTATAAGAACTAAAATGTTTCAACTTCGTAATATTTAATTCAATGTTCGTTAAAAAAACAACGATCTTGATTAATAAATAAATTCACAAACCATTCCTTCTCTCCGGAAACATTTTAATTACTGTTTTTGACTTGATTTATTATTCTAAACAGTTTATATGTATTTTGCGTCTATGTCTATACCTGTACAAAGCTTTTATAGCTACTTCGGTGTACCACAATACTCTCATTAAACTGTGCTAATTTACAGTCAAGTGCGAAAGTAAAGGCATTTTCAGTTTAGTATAATTAAAATACTTCATTTTCCTTATTAAGAAACACTATATGAATCTAAATATCATCTCCAATCAACAAAGGAGGTGATCTCCAACAACACCAGGTTGTAGCACCCAGAGCAAAACCCCAAAACACTCAAATGAATGCAAAAACACAAAGCAGACAATCACGGAAAGAGACGCATAAGGGACAAAGAACGTCAACGCACAACACAGAGACATCAAACACAAAGGACTACACATAAACCAACGAGACCAATGGGCAACCGGTGCCGACTTAGGACGGCCATCTGCCACGGAAATAGCAGAAGGTGTGGTTATCCTGGATTACGTGCGCACAACCCTCCTACTTTTCCGATGACCCAAAGGTCTCGAAGAACGTACAATTGTGGTGTAAAACAACCTCCTCACTGTCAGATGACCACACACAAACAAGACCGCATAGTGATACTTGATTATATTTTTTATGTATAAATAATAGATTTCATGAAAACATCCCCCTTTTTACATGATTTTTCCGAGAATGATCATTCACCCATTACCATCCCTGTATTACAGTTTTTCTTATAATCAACAGTAACACTAGATATTCATGCAGAAGGAAATGGGGAACAATGTTGCATTTTACTTCCAACTATAACAGTATAAATTGAACCCTTCGACATTATTACAAATTGAATAATATCATGAACTTTTGACATCGTTTTCCATTTATCAGAAAAATACAATTCGTTTGTAGATGTAATTCCTTGAAGATCTTGAAAAAAATATATCAGACGAACCCAGCAATTTTTCGTTCGATAACAATTTTTTGTAATGCGTAATTCATTGAAGAAATATGACGTACTCCAATTTTTTGTAATGCGTAATTCATTCAAGGAATCTGACGTTCACTTCTCCTTCCTGTCTTCCCAGAAGCTTTACTCACCGATCGGTATTTCCTCATCTAGTATCTTTAAAATACTACTGAAACACTAAAATTTTTACATTTTTTTTCTACCATCTTTTAAGATACCACACAATAAATGATCGTTTTAATGTCAATTTGTTTATTGGCGGTCGCCAACGGTGAGTAAAACCTTTCATTTATCTACCTTGTTGATTTATAAATGTATAATAAAAATCTTCATTCAATCAATTTTTCAGATTTGATATTTTCAAATAGTAAATGATTTCATGAACTTTTGATAAAAGTGTTTTCATCATGTAATTCATTTGTAACGTTGGGTCGTCACCTAAAGTAGAATTTTAAATTCTTCAATAGTTTTACATTATAAAGATTTATGAACGGGATTCAGTTTAAGGATGATTTAGATAAGACTCCTGGACTACGATGGTACTAGCCAAACAGGGGATGCTTACTCCTCCCGGGCACCTGGTCCCACCTCTAGCTTGCTAGGGGTCCGTCGATGCTTAATTTTGTGCTCTATTGTGAGTGCTGTTGAGATTATCGTCAGGATCTTCTTTAACTCATTCGTCTCACATATACTTCTACAAAATAAGAGAAATATACCTGTGCTATAAAGCACAAAATCAATCAACGTGCTTCATGCGGATAATATCAAAGAAGAATGTCGACCATTTGTTCGCAATATTAAAAACGCTTTTTTCCGTATTTTAGAGATCTCTATTGCTCAAAAATAAAAAAAATCGAATGTTCTCCCCTCTTAGATTACCCATCGTATCAAGATAACGATCTTGGTTGAAAATTTGCTATAATATAATTATATAATCCATCCTCCAAAAGAGGAGAACGTTTTGAAGTTGTAGCTATATATTAGAGCATTCTTTTAAACATTTCATATGTGAACCTTTACCTGTTTTTGATTTTTAAGTAAATATTTCTTTTTTGTACCATATGATAAATATTATCTCGAAACCATCATGTGTAAACCATAAGGTATTTCGTATCACGCGACCCCGGATAACGGCAGAAAAGAAACACTCCAATAGTACGTGCACCTATGCTGTACTAGCAATCGGCCAAGACTTTGAATTGTCGACAACCTGAACGAATATGGGAAATAATTCTGTTTAATTTAATGTTTTCTTATCTTTTCTTTTCCTATTATTTGAAGTTATTAAGTTATTTCATATCAAACACGATAACTTCTCTGAAAACTCTGTAAAAAGAAGGGAGTTCATTGAAAGTGGCACTACTAAAATTGCGTTGCAGCACAAATTCAAAAAAGAATTCTATCCATTCTTTAGTTATGGATCAACTTTAAATAATTCTTGTACAAAATACAAAATGTAAGACACATCAAACTAAGTGCGCAAGTACTTTTTCCATCACGTTACAAATACTGACATCAATGTAACAAAAGTCATCGAAATTTTATGAATTCAATTTTTCAAGAAAACCTCATCAATGGCTATATTGTTGAAAAGGTTTATCCGGGACGGCCATTTTGAAAGTATTTCAATAAAACCAGACTTGATTCAAAAAAATTATCAGCAAAAAGAACTTTGATGACCAAACAAATTTATTCGTATGTGAATACATTTCTAAGCATTATATTGGAGTATTGTAGTTGTGTCAAATGAATCAGGTTGAAATCGTGAAGATGAAAATGAAAAGAAAATGCAAAAAAAAAAACACATGTTTTATAAACAATTTGTACATTACAGCTGTGTTTGTCCGCATGTCAAAGGTTCACCGATCGTTGTCGAATATCAGTAAACCATTAACATATCATTAGTCATTGGCAAATAGCGTAATTTTGAGCGGAAGTAGGCAGTTGTGTACTATTATTTATCATTACAACAGACAGTATTTTAAAGAATAACTCCCATGCACGCAATTCTAATTTGTGGAGGGATTTAAATAACTGCAAGAGGTTTCCCGTTTCACTTCTGATGGGGAAGGGGTGTTTATTTTTTGTTTTTGTTTTGTTTTAATATTGTTGTTTCTGCGTTTGTTTTAGGGGTATTTTTGCTTGCTTCTTTGGGTATTTTTTATTTTATTTATTTATTTTTGGACAGGCTCCAGCGGACCCTTCTGCGTTATTGTAATTAATTTGTTCGATTTAGTTAGTACAGAAAATAAAACTATTTGACAAATGTAAGGAGGGGAGATTTTTTTTTCTATCCAATTCATAGAGTCTTCCTAATCTTTCAATACGTATTGATAGACGATAATAATGTACTACCAATAAAAAGAAATTTAAATTCATACACAGGTTTGTCTATTTTTTGTCTTCATTTTCTCTATTTCCATATCTAACATATAATTTCTTTTTTTCGTAAAAAAACGGAGGTGTCTAGCACTTAACCTTCTTGAAGTACATGTAAGTTCGAGAACAATGTTAATGCACAAGACACGTATTTCGGATATTTACTTCTCACAAGTGGTATTTCATTAAATGCTTTAATGATTTTCAGACAAAGTCAAATGTCACTGGTGTAAAGCAGATGCACGTACCATCGGGTACCGACATCCCAACATGGCGACATGCGATACCGATTTGTATGTTTACATCCTTCAGTATCAATAATTATGACAGTTCGGGTTTCATTTTTACACTCACCGCGAAAAGCAGCTCGAACGATTTGTAGGGAATTCCGCCTAGTTGGGACCATTTTTTTTTTCTTATTAAAAAAAAAAGAAAACTCTGAAATCGGTATAGATTTAGCTGAACTAAATGAAAATAGTAATACTTCAAATATTTGACCTTTATGTTGTGTATAATTTGTGTTAAAACAGTCAATTTTAACACTAAAGCTTGTGGAAACTGAAAAAAAAGTTTTTTAGAGTATAGTTCCCCACCTTGCTACAGGCTTTCCTTTTAATAGAAACTTTAGTATGGCAAGATCTACAAGCATGACAAGTAAGATACTGTAGCAAGGTGGGGAACGATGTCAACCAGGCGATCGAAATATCAAAGGGGGGGTGAAAAGGCTCTTCAGTTTTTATACATAAATCTATCATGTTATCTTTCGAAGGGTTTAGAGTCATGATACATTGAAATAACATGTAATATGTTAATGAAAAAGTTACTTTTATGACGTCATTTAATTGGTTTTGGTGAGTGGTAAACATTCTGCGACTACATTTTTTTTCTTTTGAGATATTTATTCAGACAATTACAATAAAGAACACTGTTCTCTGTTATATTTCATTTTCTTTTATTTATCAAACACTCTTTTGTCTCTTTTTACGAAAGACCAAACAAAATTTTTTTTTAGTTTTTCGCTTATCTTTTCTTAACGTATACGTACTAAGTGCATTTTCAATTGTCAACTATTGGGAGTATGGTAATGAACCAAAAATGTAGTTCTCAGTACAGAAAAGAAATACTAGTTTTGAAGAAGAACAATGATTCTACCGTTTATTAAATCACTAAATATATAATAACTTTATATAAGACAGAGTAAAACTATTTTCTCAATTTCATCTCAATTGATTTTTTAAAACGTAATATCACAGAATCTAAATGACGGACCCCATGTTGATTCGATTTCGAATAAATGCCAAGTAGGTGATGTAAATGACAAACATACGAGAAAATATTTTAGGTTATAAGTTTTTCTATCTATAAATATATATTTTATACCTTAGAATAGTTTAAGTAGCCCTGGAGGAGATTTTGCTAACCGGGCGGATTTCCCGCCAATTCGTGCGAGGTCCTTATGTATGATCAAATGCTCCACATTGCATAATTTCGTAGATGATTGTAAAATAAACGTTCTATGTTGAGAATATAAAAATGACAAGGAAGTAGGTACCAGTATTTGAGCATGATTTGGTGGCACATGTACCTACATCAAAGAATGCCCGGTACCTTCATAATTAAATTTGTCATTTTGATTTCGGTTGAAAAATAGGGCTTTAACTTGTTTTTAATGCAATTTTCAAATGCATAGACACGTTTCATGATCTAAACATTACCTTCACGTTGAGGGAATTAAAATTGCCTGTCGCCATGAAGGGATGTAGGTTCCCGATGGTACGTACATCTGCTATGTATTTAAGTAGCGCCCGCTAGTTTTAATTTTTGAATTTAATTTATGCATTCTACAAAGAGTGCGCGGTTTCAAATTTCTGAGTAAATGATGCATCTTTGTAGCATATTTCACTACGAACAACAAGATCCTTAATTACGTCCCAGTTCGTTGAAGTATAAAGAGGATGACATTAAGTATCCTTTCAATGAAATAACCTTCATCCCTTATCCGTGTTTCACCCTATAATCCATTCCCACTTGACATACTTGAAGTTTTTCTGTGTGTCCTACTACGTATTTAAAGATAAGTTTACGATATGTTTTGACGGAAATTAGGACTACACTTCCATAAAAATGATAAAAAAATTAATCACCAACAAGTCGACAGTGCATAAATCACAAAAGAAACACATGCAATCATCGAGAAATTGAGTGGTGGTGTGTAAATCTACTGCGTCAATAATATAAGGAGGATAACGAAAATACATCAATTCGACCTACATACATTTCAAATGTCTATTGAAACATGAAGTATAATACAAAAATGA